>OZ030010.1:114247495-114847495 GCA_964023405.1 Apodemus agrarius
GTGCCTGTTGGCTAGTGATTTTATCAGCCTGCCTCAGTGGGTCCAGGGGAGTAAACCAACACCTGGTAGATTCCAGTGCCTCTGAGGAGAAACCTGAGTCTGTCCACAGTTGGTGGGAGAAGGCAGACAAACATTTCACAAGCATCTGTGATGTGTACTGAGATTCCCAGCACCACAGCGTGCATGCTGGGAGTTAGAAGATTCCGGGTTGGAGTGGTAGAATGTGCCTTTGTGTACTCTGTGCCCCAATTTGTTTTTGTTTTTCAAGGGTCCCCTTTCACACTCACCCCAGAGTTATACACCTAGTTATTTACTCTGAATTGAAACATTCTTTATTGAAGGGAGAGGGGTCAGAGGCTCTGAATAGCTTCAAGTAGCCAAGCCAGGTGGTGGTGCACGCCTTCAATCCCAGCACTTGGGAGGCAGGGGCTGGCAGATCTCTGAGTTTGATGGCAGCCTGGTCTAGGAGAGAGATCCAGGACAGCCAGGGTGACACTGAGAAACCCTGTCTCAAAAAAGAAAAGAGACTCAGGAAGCTAAGGAAACTCACTAAGTTCAGAAGAATCACAACATTCACAGCAGTCCTCCCAAAGGTTGTATAATAAGTAAATATAATCCCAGGGGAGAGGAACCCTCCAGCCCAGGTACCTGAAAATTGTACAAAGAGCTCCAGGCACACATCTGTCATGAGCTGTCACTCATACTATGATGGGACCTTCAATGATACATGTACATTTGAGTGACTTACCCTCTTATAACCTTATATTCTCTGCTGTTTGAAAACCAGAGTACACTGACCGGTTCTGTGGGGTGAAACACATTTTTATTTTTTCTTAGATGAATCTGTGAATCTGTCAATTTGGTTCCTATCTCCTCAAGGTAAAAGCCAACCAACTGGTAAAGGGTAGGCAAATTTGGTCATTGAGCAGTGGAGAGGAACCAGCATGGAGACCTTCAACACCTAATCAGGAGCCTGAAGTCCTGTTCCACATCCTGATTTATGAAGGTACAGAACTCTTCAAAGGCTGAGTTATAGGGCAGACCCAGGAAGGTGGGCCTTGTCTGAGTGGGGTTGATATGAGTAAAAGGGAAATCCAATGGTGATACTGATGCAAGTGCCTGGGAGAACCCTCAATGTAGGAGAAGAGAGTCCTACAGCATCAGCCAAGGCTGGAGAAGGAGCTCACTGAGGCTGGAGAGCACTGGCTGTGGTCCAGCGGGCCGACCTTCAGGGCAGCAGCCACCAAACAGTAAGAGGCTGTTTGACAGCTCACAGAGACAATCAATTGCAAGGTCCTAGGGGAAGTCTGTGATATTTAGTAGGAAATGAAATCAAACCAAGCCCCTCGAATACTGGCGAAAAAAATTAAAAAAGGAACACACACTTACAGACACAGAGGCACACATACACACCCACACAATACACACACACAAATAAACACAGAGACACACACACATAACTACGATGCTACCCATGTAACCAATACAAAACTCGCTTCAGTCTCTGGTCTCTAAAGGCTCTGGAATCTATCTCACAGGTGGAATTCAGTTCTCATCCAGCTCTTGGAACTGACTGGGATCTTGGTCATCAGAGAAGATAGTTCCCGAGGCCTGCTAGTGACAGGCCCACTGTGAGCACACTCAGACAAGGGGCGTTCTTCCTGTTCCCACTACTGCTCTGAGAGATGCTGCTTTGATCTGAGATCCACCATGGAAGCCACGGCCTCTGAGACTCGCTGCTTCAGCCATAAGCAGGGCATTTCCTCCAGCCTTTGAGAAGTGCCAGAGAGAGGAGGAGATCTGGCACTTCTGCTAAGCAGTGGTTCACTCTCTGCTGATGGGCTCTGAAAACGACCTGCTCCCAGATGGTAAACTGAGACTCTCTCAGACCCTGACCTTCAGATACTTGAGGGTGGGTTGGCTGGCCACCCTGAAGCCTGCTGAGAACTAACTGTGAAACACTACCAACATCTCCCAATTGGGTGGCATCCTCTTTCTCTCTCCCCATTCTAATGTCCACTCTGGCTGTTTAAAGTGTTCTGCTCAGAAAAAAAACTTCATCTTGTTTGTTACTCTTGTTGGTTGGCTTCATTTTCCCTTCTCTGTAAGTGTCCACTTGATGGGCTTCATGGACCTGGGAGGGCTAGACTAAGAAACCAAGATAAGGATAGACCATCTCTGGAGGAGAGGGTCCGGAAGGAAGGGCTTGGGGTTATTTGGCCAACTATCTCCCAAAGTGACAAGCATTGTGATCCTGTGCCTGTTGTTGGGGGTGGGCACATTAGGGACTTGTGGAGGCCTCTGCTGCTCCAGGACAGTGAAATGGCTCTAGAAAAGGAATTAAACAATTCATAGGGCTAGGGACACCAGAGTTCCCAGCTGTAGTGTAAGCTGTGGGAAAGGAGGCTGGTCCCTCAGTGCATGGGACTACTGAGAGCTTGGTGAGAAGATGGCGCCAGAGGTCCTGTGGGTGTCTATGGCATTCCCACCTGCCACCAACCCTCCTTCAGGCCCTCAGGCATTCATTCACATAGCAAAGTGCAGGCACACTGCTGTTATCAGGAGCAAGCCAAATGCTCACCCTCTCAGCCTCAGCAGGTTTGGTGTTGGTGGACTGCTGGACTGCCTTCCCTCTTACCTGGGGGACAGGCTGCCTGCCTAAATGCTTCCTTGATCCCAGCAATGTGCTCTGCTCTATAGGAGCACTTCCAGCACCACAAAGTCCTATAATCCTCAGAGGACCTCAGGGAAGCCAACTCAGTCATAGGATGTACCAGTGGCAGGTCAGAGTCACACTCAGGAGGGAAAAATCAGTCAGTGTGGACTGGATAGTGCCGTGGAGTCGAGCTTAAAAGCAGTGCATGCAAGGACGAAAATCAGAAAGCACAAGGGTGGCCCAAGGATCAAATGGACATATGTCTACACGAGCACACAAAGAGACAGGACTCACACACACGTGCGTATGAGCAGAGACACACAGAGGGAGAGACAGAGAGACACACACACAGAGACCAAGACAGAGAGCAGAGACAGAGTGAGAACAGAGACACAGGGAGAGATGGACATGGAGACCCAGAGTCCCAGCAGGACCCTGCAACTTAAGCTGCAGTTGCAGGTCAGTTCCACTAGGGGGCAGCAGGCGACGTTCTCTATCAAGGATCTAGGAAGAATCTAGAAAGACCTGGTTTTCACTTGATGTTCATGGAGTGCCAAGTAGAGAATAGAGAAATGACATAGTGAGCTGTGCGTGTCTGGGAAGCATAGCAGTCAGTATATACTGTACTATGATCACAAAGGACTCATAGGACAGCAAAGCTGGACTCAGCCAGGTCACAAAATATCAAGAGTCCCTAATACTGCAGATCCCAGATCTGTGGAAGATGGCTCAAATCTGAGAAAACTTCCTCAGTTATTATTCCTTCTGTCTGTGATAATTTGTCAGAGTACAGATATGAGAGTTTATCTAAGAATTAATTTTCCAATCATTATGTTTCTTCTTGAAGCTGGTGATTTACTTCTAAAACTCCTAGTTTGAATTCTCATAATGCTCTTAAGGTAAACTAAGCTTTGCACTGGGTTTGTATAGGCAGTGACTCAAGTTTTAGTTTTTGTTTGGTTTTTAAACTAGTGCTCCTCAATAAAACAGTCTGACAATTCCCTCTGTCTCGCCTCCTGGCTATAACTAGCTTTGTGAAACTTATAGACTTTCCCTTTATGAATTCCATTTTGTTTCTGCCATGACTCTTACACTCTGCAGAGTGTATTCTCTCTAGAGGATGGGTCAGTGGGATGGGATGGTTTTGACTTTGGATGTTTCTGCATGTGAGATTACATGTGAATGTGTCTGTGTATTAGCCTGGCTGTGGACATATGCTTAGGCTGACAAAGTAATCCCTCAGGAAACACAATGTGCAGGTAGGTCATTCATCTACCAACTAGGATGAGCAGATTCGGTGGGAAAAGTATTATAGAATTTCAGAATGACAATTCTTAACCTAAAGCAGCTGTTCTCAACCTGTATAGGGCCCAACCCTTTAGGGACACTAATGTCGCTTTCACAGAGGTCACCCAAGACCATTGTAAAACACAGAAATTGCATTACCATTCACTAGAGTAGCAAAATTAAAACTATGAAGGAGCAAGGAAAATGATTTTATGGTCAGTGTCACTACATCTCGAGGAACAGTATTATATGTGGTCGCTAATGAGGTCACAGCATTATTGAGGGTGACAGGCGCTGACCTATAGCTTTGAACATGTAACCAAACAAGGAGACACAAGACTTCATTCATTCAGGTCAGCCCCAGAGTCAGTCACAGAAGATTGCTTCAGAAAGTCACCTGTGGCAGGAAACTGAGCTCTCCACACACCCCTCTGTGTTGCACTGTAAAAGGGGTGCAGGGGTTCAGGATTTCTGCTACTGAGGGCTAGGTATGGATTAAAGAGTGGGCTGCCAGCTAGCAGCAGACCTGCTAGGGAGACAGGAGAGTGAAGAGCATGCCCTGGGTCAGTCAGGAACGACAAGGCAAGGAGGATCATGGGAAAGGCAGAGACAGGTGCTTGTTTCCAGCCTCACAGAGATGACAGCTTGAAGCACAGCAGGCCCTGGTGCTGCACCCCCTGGTTGTCCACCCCACAGCAGGTATGTGCTACACAGCACGCTGAGTCATCAGAGAACCACACCTGTATGCATCACTCCCTCTGCTAAGCCCTAGACAGAAACTGCCAGAGACCAAAGAGTGAATCCAGGGTCCAGTGACCTCTACAGAAAGGCATGGCAATGAACAGACTTGGGGCCATTCTGAATACATGTTCTCTTACCTGCTACCTGCAAACCCTGGGAGTAACATGTGGGAAATTCATCTCAGAATCCAGGGTTTACACAGATGCAGGAGCTAGGCCTCTGTTGGCAGTGAGAACGAAGCATGCAAGGTCAAATTTGCAAGTTGCTCACATAGGATGCAGAGATGCTAGGGCTACAAGGGGGGTTACCATGGAAACAGCCAAACCAGCACCACTAAGGAGGGCAAACTTTGGGATTGTGCAAGCTCCATATGAGACTGACAAACTGACAAGGCTTTCTTTGCAGCTATGTCAGCAGGCCAGGCAGCCCAACAAGTCCTGAAAGGACATCACACATGGCACTGTCCTTTCTAATAGAGCCCTGCTTCTACAGCAACCATTCCTGAGAGTAAGTAAAGGGAGTTTCTAAGTGAGCCCCCCTTCCCTGTTTCCAGAAGACCCTCCCAACCCTGAGGGAGGCACAGAGAAATAGACCCACCAATCACAACTGCTTCTTGGTAGCTGTGAGAACAGAGAGGAGAAATAAAAGGAGACTGAAGGAGCTGACATCTCAGAGGATGCAATGCCACCTGGTGACTAATGGAGAGCAGAGAGTCAAGGTCAACAAATACCAAAAAAGGGGCCAGACAGGGAGGATTGGTTCAGTCACCCAACTCCACAGGCAATAGGAGAACAGAGCTTGATGATTCTCCTGCCTGGGAGTCTGATCCGTGCAGACCCAGCACTGTCTCAGCATATGACACCTTCGAGAATTCACTCATATGCTAACAGTTACCTCAGCAATTGTCCAGGTCTGGCAATCATCTGATGACAAAAAAAGCCTACTAGATTCCAGAGGTCCATGGCATTTTTTAATATGGGTCACAACATGAACTACAGGGAATTTCTCTAAATTTACCTCAATTTCTCTGTTCCTTGTTTAAACTTGCTTCCAGAATTGCTTACTCCACACACGCCTTTGACCTTCACAGCTGTGAGACAACAACTTTCGATGCAGTGGCCAAGGTGGATCTCTGATGCCCATGAATGTCCTCAGGACTCTTGGGGTCCTTGGGTCAAATACAGCTAGGCACAGAAAGATCGCTTCACACACAAACACTGCACTTGTGGAGATGGGGTGGAACTCAGCCCTGTTGGGGACACAGTCTCTCAGGAGGATCTCGCCCACCCAGGCTTTCCCGAATATTTGCCACCACACAGGGCTACTCAGGGCAGCACAATCTACATAGGGGCAGGGGAAGAGTGTGTACATCTGGGCAAACCACGATGTGTGTCATATCTGACAGAGTCATATTTGTAGCGCTTTATTAATGTGCTTTTGCAATTTGGTCTGGAGGACATTTGCCTAATAGAATAAAATCAGGGCTCAAGGGCCTGCTGAGCTTGAGAATGTCTTGGTGTTAGTGCTCCACAATGAATTTGGACCATTCAGGTTTACCCAGGGCTACAGGTGTGCCCCAAGCAGCAAAGTAGAGCCACATGTTCTGCACCCACCCAAGCCCTTTGGGTGCAGCTCTTTTTTTAAAGGACTCTGCTCTGCTCTTTGCAGCACTGAAGAGCTTCTGTTCCTGTGCCTCAGGCTGGCTCACCAACGGTTCAGCCTCACCATATTCACCCCCTCTCAGCTGCGTGAGCTGGAGAGCCTTTTCCAAGAGACTTGCTATCCCTGCATGCGAGCAAGGTAAGCAGATGGCCAGTGCTTCGCGCCTCATTCATGGGTAGCACAGGCTGGTCCAGAGTGTCCTTTGGCTCTCCCTGGCCCTCTATTCCCTGGTGAAGTAATGGCCCGGGTCAGCTGCAGGTAGGACCGTCCACCTGCAATCAGGACTGTCTGTCTGCAATTAGATCACAGGGAAGGGCTGAGGGAGCTATGCAGACAGGAAACCAATGTGTTTTGTTCCCCTGTTCAAGATTGGGACCTTTACAAGGTGTTTGTTATTCTGAATTTGTCTCCAGACATATGGGTGAGAATTCTGGGGCGTGACTGTGAAAAAAAGGAGCCAAGTCACATCCAGTTAAAATTTTGCCAGTGTATTTTACACTGGATGCTCTCTTTACTGAGTTTTACACTTTCTATACACTAAAGCAGCATCCTTATTTTGGGAGATGGCCTTAAATTTGGACTCTGAAAAAAAACCTGTTGCTAAACCTGGGTATAAGGTTAAGAATAGTGACCATAAGTTCACATGTATGCACACATGTGTGTGTACCCAAACATACACAAACACATCGGGAATGATCTTACACACTTGATTTCCACCACAAAGCCTAAATGTTGAACTTTTTCCCTTTAGGAGGGATCTTGCACGCTACATGGGTGTGGATGAATATGATGTGCAGGTAAGTGTTCTGAAAAAACAAAACATCTGGGCTGGAGAGATTTCATACTTTTCCACAGCAAGACCCAGGAAATGCCCCTGCCTACATGTCAAATCTTTCTGAAGAAATGCAGGAAATATATCAAGGATGGAGAGAAGGGTCAATGTTCTGGGTCTGTCCCAGGGCTGACAGCCTGGGTGTGGTGTCACATGTCTGTGTGGGATTCTTGGGAACGTGTGTTTCTTTTTTCAGTGAGAATGAACCTGTTGCTTCCAGCACACTGAATATCAGAATACACCCGAGGAACCTCTTCAATCCCTCTTGGGGTTAGACCAATAAACAGTTTCTGGGTATTTAAACTATGGATTGTGTCTTCTGAGGGATTAGCGGCTCAGTGCTAGGGCACATGCCTAGCTCACCCTTGGCCCTAGGATGGGTTGTGAATACCTTCCACAGTGTCAGTCTCCTGAAGCAGGTATAAACTGCTCCAGGAAGTGTGTTTTACTGATAATAGAGTTCAATGTGCTAAAGCATCTCTGTCTCCTTCTTGTAGAATTGGTTTCAGATAAGGAGATCCATTTTCAAGAGGGAGATGTGTGGAATAATGCTCTGTGAACTGACACCACTTCCTGAGAGCAACGACTCTCCCTGAAGATTTGAAGTAGCACTTGAGTGCCACCCCTGTCCTGGAGCCAGATGAGGATGCCTTCTTCTGAAACACCCATGGTGGCCGTGATAACCTTTTCTTCCCTACATTTATTTCAGCAATAAAGAGGTGGATTCTAAAAATGTTGGCTCCACTGTGTTTGATGTTACTACACTGTGGGTATAAATATTAGAAGGATACTAGTCCATCCCAGACATGCCATGCAGACAGAAGAACAAGGAGGCCTTCATCTATACAGGGACCCTGGCAAGCTGCAATCACTGCCCATGTGGAAACCATCATTGTAAGGACAAGTAAGGAAATTCCGCTATGGGAGGACAGCCTGTTTCTAGACATGGCTGTTCCCACCCACACTCCAATAAACCCTTCCCAGACGCCCTACGCTGGGATAGTGTTGTAAACATCCCAGAGGCTACTCGCAGGTTTGATGGGCAGGAGGAATCGGGACATTATGTGTGGACCTTCAGAGCAGGAGGGGAGTCACTCTGTCTGGAGGTCCTGCTGCTTCAAAAGGACAAGGGAATCTGTCCATCCAGGCCAGAGGGAGGATCTCTACTCTGAGGAGAGTAGAGGATGAATTTAAAGCCCATGACCATGAGAAAGACTGCAGCAAATCCTGCAATGAGAATACTGCAGCCAATGGTCCCATTTTCCAATGTCTTGGCTTCCTTCCTGTAAAGCAGACATTACAACAGGTACAAACAACCTAACTCTAAAGACCTTGCACTCACTACTCATAGTGATCCTCAAATAGATTTTAAGACCTGTTCAGCAGTGCGTTAGGACACCTTTTCTGGTGTCTCAGTGGTGGTGGTTGGTCACAAATACCCGTAAGTGTATCATGTAAGGGTAGACACCAGTGTGCTGTCTGCATGCTTGGGATGCCCCCCTCCTCCTCGGATTAGACCTGCAACTCCCAGAACACCTGACCATGGGGAATGGCCTTGTCTTGGGAAGTCACCTCCTAAAGGGGCATCTTCCTGTGGGAGGTTGAGAAAGCTAATGGGATCTGCTTGGTTCTTTGGGTTCCCCAGAGTGAGGCAGGAAGATGGAGTGTAAGAAGCTCATCTCTGAGAAGGCCCCATTGAGAAGGGACCCCAGAAGTGTGCCCCAGGAGCCTGCATGTGTTCAGGCCAAGTGCCTTCTAGAGGGTAAAGAGTATGTGGGTGCCTGTTGGCTAGTACTCTTGTCAGCCTGCTTTCTCTCTGCCTCAGTGGGTCCGGGGTAGGAAACCAACACTTGGTAGATCCCAGTGCCTCTGAGGAGAAACCTGAGTCTGTCCACAGTTGGTGGGAGAAGGCAGACAAACATCTCACAAGCCTCTGCGATGTGTCTGGAGATTTCCAGCACCACAGTCTGCATGCTGGGAGTTAGAGGATTCAGGGCTGGAGTGGTAGAATGTACCTTTGTGTACTCTGTGCCCCAATTTGTTTTTGTTTTTCATGGTCCCCTTTCACATGCCTAGAGTTATACAGCTAGTTATGAGCTCTGATTTGAAACATTCTTTATTGAAGGGAGAAGGGCCCGAGGCTCTGAAAAGTCTCAGTAAGCCAAGCCAGGTGGTGGTGCACACCTTTAATATCAGCAGTTAGGAGGCAGGGGCTGGCAGATCTCTGAGTTTGATGCCAGGCTGGTCTAGGAGTGAGTGCCAGGACAGCCAGGGTGACACTGAGAAATCCTGTCTCGAAAAAGAAAAGGGGGGTCCGATTTGTCAATAATTAATCTTAGAGCATAAGCTATTGGTGTTCTGTTCAGGAACTTTCCCCCTGTGCCCAAGTCCTCCAGGGTCTTCCCCAGTTTCTTTTCTAATAGTTTCAGTGTGTCTGGTTTTATGTGGAGGTCCTTGATCCACTTGGAGTTGATCTTAGTACAAGGAGATAAGTGTGGGTCAATTCGCATTCTTCTGCATGTTGACCTCCAGTTGAACCAGCACCATTTGTTGAAAAGGCTATCTTTTTTCCACTGGACGGTTGTAGCTCCTTTATCAAAGATCAAGTGACCATAAGTCTGTGGGTTCATTTCTGAGTCTTCAGTCCTATTCCATTGATCTATTTGCCTGTTGCTGTACCAAGACCATGCAGTTTTTAACACAATTGCTCTGTAGTACTGCTTGAGGTCAGGGATATTGATTGCCCCTGAAGTCCTTTTATTGATGAGGATAGTTTTAGCTATCCTGGGTTTTTTCTTAGTTTCTGTAAGGCAAAGGAGACTGTTAGAAGGACAAAACGGCAACCAACAAATTGGGAAAAGATCTTCACCAACCCCACATCTGACAGAGTGCTAATATCCAATATATACAAAGAACTCAAGAAGGTAGATCCCAAAGAACTAAATAACCCTATTAAAAATGGGGTACAGATATTGCAACCAGGACACAGCTGGAAAGGCGCAGGCAGAGACTCCGTCTGGGGCTAAGAGCAGGGAGCGCTGCTAAGCTCTCGCCCAGAGGCGGGCCCAGGCGCCTAGGCTCTGCAGCACGTCCCTGCGAGCTTAGGACGTGCACCAAGGCAGCCGGATCCACCCAGCTCCCCAGGACCCCGGACCAGCGATAGCGGCAGGCCTCCATATTGCAACCAGGACACAGCTGGAAAGGCACAGGTAGACAAATTACATCAGGGGCTACCACGTGAGGGGATCTGCTAGGCTCTCCCTACTAGGCAGGCCCAGCAGCGCCTGCCGAGGCTCTGCTGCACTCCCCCACACTTCCCGGAGACCTCAGGCCGTGCACAAAGTCAGCGGGTGGCAGCCAGCTCCTGATCCCGTTGAGCAGCAATCACGCATAACCACCAGTAGAGAAACAACAGGTAAGCCCAGCCTCACAGGAGATTCAAACACCAGCCAGTGACAACAAGGTCAACTAACACCAGAAATAACCAGATGGCAAAAGGTAAACGAAGGAATGTCACTAACAGAAATCAAGGCAACATGACAGCATCTGAACCCAGTTCGCCAACAACAGGAAGCCCTGGATACCCCAAAACACCAGAAAAACAAGACTTGGATATAAAATCACTGGTCAGGATGCTGGTAGCTGAACACATAGAAAAATCTCGTAAAGAAATAGAGGAGAAAATGGATCAAAAGTTAGAAGCCTTTACAAGGCAAATACAAAAATCACTTCAAGAAATGCAGGAGAAGATGGATCAAAAAGAAGAAGACAATAAGGAAGAAAGACAAAAATCACTTAAAGAAATACAGAAGAACGTGGGCCAACAAGTAGAAGCTATGAAAGAGGAAACACAAAAATCTATTAAAGAAATACATGAAAACACAATCAAGCAAGCGAAAGATCTGAGCACATCCATCCAGGTACTAAAAACAGAAGTAGAAACAACTAAGAAATCACAGAGGGAGACAACATTGGAGATAGAAAACCTTGGGAAGAAATCAGGGGCCATAGATGCAAATATCAACAATAGAATACAAGAGATGGAAGACAGAATATCAGAAGCCGAAGATACCATAGGAACCATTGATTCAACAGTCAAAGAAAATACTAAATGCAAAAAGGCTGTAACCCAAAACATCCAGGAAATCCAGGACACAATGAGAAGACCAAACCTAAGGATTATAGGTATACACGAGAATGAAGATGTACAAGTTAAAGGGCCAGCAAATATCTTCTACAAAATTATGGAAGAAAACTTCCCCAACCTAAAGAGAGAGATGCCCATGAATATACAAGAAGCATACAGAACCCCAAACAGACTGGATCAGAACAGAAATACATCCTGTCACATAATAATCAAAACTCCAAATGTACTAAACAAAGAGAGAATATTAAAGGCAGCAAGAGAAAAAGGCCAAGTAACTTATAAAGGAAGACCTATCAGAATAACACCAGACTTCTCACCTGAGACCATGAAAGCTAGAAGATCCTGGGCAGATATAATGCAAACTCTAAGAGAACACAAACTTCAGCCAAAACTACTTTACCCAGCAAAGCTCTCAATCGCCATAGATGGAGACATCAAGGTATTCCATGACAAAACCAAATTTGCACGATATCTTTCCACAAATCCAGCCCTACAAAGGATAATAGGGGGAAAACACCAAGAAAAGGACAGAAACTACACCCGGGAAGAAGCAAGATAGAAACCTCCTCTCATCAAACCTAAAAGAAGGTAACCTCTCGAATATAAAAAAATAAATAAAATAAATAAACATAATTTCAAAAATGTCTGGAGGAAATAATTACTATTCCTTAATATCTCTTAACATCAATGGATTCAATTCCCCAATAAAAAGACATAGATTAACAGACTGGATATGGAAACAGGACCCTACATTTTGCTGCATACAGGAAACCCATCTCAGTGTTAAAGACAAACACTGCCTTAGAGTAAAAGGCTGGAAGACAATTTTACAAGCAAATGGTCTCAGGAAACAAGCTGGAGTAGCCATTCTAATATCAGATAAAATTGACTTCCAACCTAAAATCATCAAAAGAGACTCAGAAGGTCACTTCTTGCTGGCCAAAGGGAAAATCCACCAAGAAGAGCTCTCAATACTGAACATCTATGCTCCAAATGCAAGGGCACCCTCATTCGTAAAAGAAACCTTACTAAAGCTTAAAGCACACATTACAGCTAACACAATAATTGTGGGTGACTTCAACACTCCACTCTCCTCAATGGACAGATCAGGAAAGCAGAAATTAAACAGGGACACAGTGAAACTAATTGAAACTCTGGACCAACTGGATTTAACAGATATATATAGAACATTTCATCCTAAAGCTAAAGAATATACCTTTTTCTCAGCTCCACATGGTACCTTCTCCAAAATAGACCATATAATTGGTCACAAGACAGATGTCAACAAATACAAGAAGATCGAGCTAATCCCATGCCTCCTATCAGATCACCATGGAGTAAGAGTGGTCTTCAATAACAACAAAAACAACAGAAAGCCCACATACACATGGAAACTGAACAATACTCTACTCAATGACACCTTGGTCAAGGAAGAAATAAAAAGAGAAATCAAAGACTTTTTAGAATTCAATGAAAATGAAGGTACAACCTACCCAAATCTATGGGACACAATGAAAGCAGTGCTAAGAGGAAAACTCATAGCTCTAAGTGCATCCAAAAAGAAACTGGAGAGAGCATACACTAGCAACTTAATGGCACACCTTAAAGCCCTGGAAGAAAAACAAGTTAATTCACCCAGGAGGAGTAGAAGACAAGAAATCATCAAACTCAGGGCTGAAATCAATCAAATAGAAACAAAGAGAACCATACAAAGAATCAACAAGACCAGGAGCTGGTTCTTTGAGAAAATCAACAAGATAGATAAACCCTTAGCCAGACTAACCAAAGGACACAGAGACAGTATACAAATTAACAAAATTAGAAATGAAAAGGGAGACATAACAACAGAAACTGAGGAAATTCAAAAGATCATCAGATCCTACTACAAAGGTCTATACTCAAAACAACTGGAGAATCTGGAGGAAATGGACAATTTCCTAGACAGATATCAAATACCAAAATTAAATCAGCATCAAGTAGACCAGCTAAATAGGCCCATAACCCCTAAAGAAATAGAAGGGGATATAGAAAGCCTCCCAACCAAAAAAAGTACGGGACCAGATGGTTTTAGTGCAGAATTCTACCAGACCTTCAAAGAAGACTTAACACCAATACTTTTCAAACTATTCCACAAAATAGAGACAGAAGGGACACTGCCCAACTCATTCTTCGAAGCCACAATTACACTAATACCTAAACCACAAAAAGATCCAACAAAGAAAGAGAACTACAGGCCAATTTCTCTTATGAATATAGATGCAAAAATACTAAATAAAATTCTTGCTAACCGAATCCAAGAGCACATCAAAACGATCATCCACCATGATCAAGTAGGCTTCATCCCAGGGATGCAGGGATGGTTCAATATATGGAAATCCATCAATGTAATCCACTACATAAACAAACTGAAAGAAAAAAACCACATGGTCATCTCATTAGATGCTGAAAAAGCATTCGACAAAATTCAGCATCCTTTCATGCTAAAAGTCTTGGAAAGAGCAGGAATTCAAGGCCCATCCCTAAACATAGTAAAAGCAATCTACAGCAAACCAGTAGCCAACATCAAAATAAATGGAGAGAAACTTGAAGCATTCCCACTAAAATCAGGGACTAGACAAGGCTGCCCTCTCTCTCCATATCTTTTCAATATAGTACTTGAAGTTCTAGCAAGAGCAATTAGACAACATAAGGAAGTCAAAGGGATACAAATTGGAAAGGAAGAAGTGAAACTATCATTATTTGCAGACGATATGATAGTTTACCTAAGCGACCCAAAAAACTCCACCAGAGAACTTCTACAGCTGATAAACAACTTCAGCAAAGTGGCAGGTTATAAAATTAACTCAAGCAAGTCAGTGGCCTTCTTGTACTCAAAGGACAAGCAGGCTGAGAAAGAAATTAGGGAAATAACACCCTTCACAATAGCCACAAACAACATAAAGTATCTTGGCGTAACTCTAAGCAAACAAGCAAAAGATCTATACAACAGGAAAGTCAAGTCCTTGAAGAAAGAAATCGAAGAAGACCTCAGAAGATGGAAAAATATTTCTTGCTCCTGGATTGGCAGGATCAATATAGTAAAAATGGCCATCTTGCCAAAAGCAATATACAGATTCAATGTGATCCCTATCAAAATCCCAACTCAACTCTTCATAGATCTAGAAAGAGCAATTCTCAAATTCATCTGGAGCAACAAAAAACCCAGGATAGCTAAAACTATTCTCAACAATAAAAGGACTTCTGGGGGAATCAATATCCCTGACCTCAAGCAGTACTACAGAGCAATTGTGTTAAAAACTGCATGGTATTGGTATAGCAACAGGCAAGCAGATCAATGGAACAGGATTGAAGACCCAGAAATAAACCCACAGACTTATGGTCACTTGATCTTTGATAAAGGAGCCACAACCATCCGGTGGAATAAAGATAGCCTTTTCAACAAATGGTGCTGGTTCAACTGGAGGTCAACATGCAGAAGAATGCGAATTGACCCACTCTTATCTCTTTGCACTAAGATCAACTCCAAGTGGATCAAGGACCTCCACATAAAACCAGACACACTGAAACTATTAGAAAAGAAACTTGGGAAGACCCTGGAGGACTTGGGCACAGGGGAAAAGTTTCTGAACAGAACACCAATAGCTTATGCTCTAAGATCAAGAATCAACAAATGGGACCTCATAAAATTACAAAGTTTCTGCAAAGCAAAGGACACTGTCAGAAGGACAAAACGGCAACCAACAAAGTGGGAAAAGATCTTCACCAACTCCACATCCGACAGAGGGCTAATATCCAATATATACAAAGAACTCAAGAAGTTAGACCGCAAAGAAACAAATAACCCTATCAAAAAATGGGGCACAGAGATAAACAAAGAATTTTCACCAGAAGAAATTCGGATGGCCGAGAAACACCTTAAAAGATGTTCAACATCATTAATCATCAGGGAAATGCAAATCAAAACAACCCCGAGATTCCACCTCACACCAGTCAGAATGGCTAAGATTAAAAACTCAAGAGACAACAAGTGCTGGCGAGGATGTGGAGAAAGAGGAACACTCCTCCACTGGTGGTGGGATTGCAAAATGGTAAAACCGCTCTGGGAATCAGTTTGGCGGTTCCTCAGAAAATTGGGCATGTCACTTCCAGAGGACCCTGGCATACAACTCCTGGGCATATACCCAGAGGATTCCCCTGCATGCAATAAGGACACATGCTCCACTATGTTTATAGCAGCCTTGTTTATAATAGCCAGAAATTGGAAGGAGCCCAAATATCCCTCAAAGGAGGAATGGATACAGAAAATGTGGTATATTTATACAATGGAATACTACTCAGCAATTAAAAATAATGAATTCATGCAATTTGTAGGTAAATGGTTAGACCTGGAAAATATCATCCTGAGTGAATTAACCCAATCACAAAAGAATGCACATGAAATGCAATCACTAATAAGTGGATATTAATGAGCCCAGAAGCCCTAAATACTCAAGACACAAATAGCAAGTCAAATGATTCCCAAGAAGAAGAAAGGAGAGGACCCTGGGCCTGTAAAGATTGCATCCAGTTTAGTAAAGAAACCGAGGGGGGAGGGGGAATGATTGGGGAACAGTTGGGGGGGAGAGGAACTATGGGAACTATGGTGGGTGGGAACTGGGAAAGGGGAAAGCCTTTGGAATGTAAACATAGAATATAGAAAATAAAAATAAAAAAAAATGGGGTACAGAACTAAACAAAGAATTGTCACCAGAAGAAATTTGGATGGCCGAGAAGCACTTTAAGAGATGTTCAACATCATTAGTCATCAGGGAAATGCAAATCAAAACAACCCTGAGATTACACCTCACACCAGTCAGAATGGCTAAGATTAAAAATTCAGGAGACAACAGGTGGTGGTGAGGATGTGGAGAAAGAGGAACACTCCTCCACTGTTGGTGGGATTGCAAGATGGAAAAAACCGCTCTGGAAATCAGTCTGGCGGTTCCTCAGAAAATTGGGCATGACACTTCCAGAGGACCCTGTCATACCACTCCTGGGCATATACCCAGAGGATTCCCCCGCATACAATAAAGACATATGCTCCACTATATTCATAGCAGCCTTATTTATAATAATCAGAAGTTGGAAGAAGCCCAGATGTCCTTTAAAGGAGGAATGGATACAGAAAATGTGGTGGTATATTTGTACAATGGAATACTACTCAGCAATTAAAAATAATGAATTCTTGCAATTTGTAGGCAAATGGATAGATCTGGAAAATATCATCCTAAGTGAGTTAACCCAATAACAAAAGAATTCACATGAAATGCAATCACTAATAAGTGGATTTTAATGAACACAGAAGCCCTGAATACTCAAGGCACAATTAGCAAGTCAAATGATTCCCAAGAAGAAGAAAGGAGAGGACACTGGGCCTGAAAAGATTGGATCCAGTTTTGTAGGAGAGTACCAGAACAGAGAAATGGTGGGTGGGGTGATTGGGGAATAGGTGGGGGGAAGAGGACTTATAAGACATATGGTGAGGGGGAAATTGGGAAAGGGGAAAGCCTTTGGAATGTAAACAAAGAATATGGAATAAATAATAATAATAATAATAATAATAATAATAATAAAAGAAAAAGAAAGGGCATTGGTAAGCTAAGGAAATTCACTAAGTTCAGAAGAATCGCATCATTCACAGGGGCCCTACCAAGCATTGTATAATAAGTAAATATAATCCCAGGGGAGAGGTGAGCCTCCAGCCCAGGTAACTGTAAACTGTACAAAGAGCTCCAGGCACACATCTGTCATGTGGTGTCACTCTTACTATGATGGGACCTTCAATGATACATGAACATTTGAGTGACTTACCCTCTTATAACCTTATATACACTCCTGTTTGAAAACCAGAGTACACTGACCGGTACTGTGGATGAAACATATTTTTAGTTTTCCATAGACGTATCTGTGAATCTGTAAATTTGGTTCCTATCTCCTCAGGAAAAAGCAAACCAACTGGTAAAGGGTAGGCAAATTTGGTCATTGAGCAGTGGAGGGGAACCATCATGGAGACCTTCAACACCTAATCAGGAGTCTGAAGTCCTGCTCTACATCCTGGCTTATAAAGTCATAGAACTCATCAAAGGCTGAGTTAGAGGGCAGGCCCAGGGAGGTGGGCCTTGTCTGGGTGGGGTTGATATGAGTAAAAGGGACCCCCAATGGTGATCCAGATGGAAGAGCCTGGGAGACCCCTCAGTGTAGGAGAAGGGAGTCCTACAGCAACAACCAAGGCTGGAGAAGGAGCTCACTGAGTCTGGAGAGCACTGGCTGTGGTCCAGCGGGCCGACCTTCAGGGCAGCAGCCACCAAACACTAACAGGCTGTTTGAAATCTCACAGAGACAATCAATTTCATGGTCCTAGGGGAAGACTGTGACAATTAGGAGGAAATGAAATCAAACCAAGCCCCAAAAATACTGGTGAAAAAATTAAAAAAAAAGGAACACACACTCACTGACACACAGACACACACACACACACACACACACACACATACACACACACACATACACACACAAATACACACACAGAGAGACACACACACATAACTACGATGCTACCCATGTAACCAATATGAAACTCGCTCCAGGCTCTGGTCTCTAAAGGCTTTGAAATCTATCTCACAGGAGGAATTCAGTTCTCATCCAGCTCTTGGAACTGACTGGGATCTTGGCCATCAAAGAAGATAGTTCCCAAGGCCTGCTAGAGACAGGCCCATTGTGAGCACACTCAGACAAGGGGCGTTCTTCCTGTTCCCACTACTGCTCTGAGAGATGCTGCTTTGATATGAGATCCACCATGGCAGCCATGGCCTCTGAGACTCGCTGCTTCAGCCACAAGCAGGGCATTTCCTCCAGCCTTTGAGAAGTGCCAGAGAGAGGAGGAGATCTGGCACTTCTGCTAAGCAGTGGTTCACTCTCTGCTGATGGGCTCTGAGAACAACCTGCTCCCAGATGGTAAACTGAGACTCTCTCAGACCCTGACCTTCAGATACTTGAGGGTGGGTTGGCTGGCCACCCTGAAGCCTGCTGAGAACTAACTGTGAAACACTACCAACATCTCCCAATTGGGTGGCATCCTCTTTCTCTCTCCCCATTCTAATGTCCACTCTGGCTGTTTAAAGTGTTCTGCTCAGAAATAAAACTTCATCTTGTTTGTTACTTTGTTGGTTGGCTTGATTTTCCCTTCTCTGAGTGCCCACTTTCTTTCTGTAGGGAGGGCTAGACAAGAAACCAAGATAAGGATAGACCATATCTGGAGGAGAGGGTCAGGAAGGAAGGGCTTGAGGACTTGCTCTCCCAAAGTGACAAGCATTGTGATCCTGTGCCTGTTGTTGGGGGTGGCCAGAGCAGGGACTTGTGGAGGCCTCTGCTGATCCAGCACAGTGAAATGGCTCTAGAAAAGGAGTTAAGCAATTTTCAGGGCTAGGGAAACCAGAGTTCCCAGCTATAGTGTAAGCTGTGGGAAGGGAGGCTGGTCCCTCAGTGCATGGGACTCCTGAGAGCTTGGTGAGAAGATGGCGCCAGAGGTCCTGTGGGTATCTATGTCTTCCCACCTGCCACCAACCCTCCTTCAGCCCCTCAGGCATTCATTCACATAGCAAAGTGCAGGCACACTGCTGTTATCAGGAGCAAGCCAAATGCACACCCTCTCAGCCTCAGCAGGTTTGGTGTTGGTGGACTGCTGGACTGCCTTCCCTCTTACCTGGGGGACAGGCTACCTGCCTAAATGCTTCCTTGATCCCAGCAATGTGCTCTGCTCTTAGGAGCACATGCAGCACCACAAAGGCCTATAATCCTCAGAAGACTTCAGGGAAGCCAACTCAGTCATAGGATGTACCAGTGGCAGTGCAGAGTCACACTCAGGAGGGAAAAAGCAGGCAGTGTGGACTGGATAGTGCTGTGGGGTCGAGCTTAAAAGCAGTGCATGCCAGGACGAAAGTCAGAAAGGAACAAGGTCTGGTGACAAATTCTAAAGGCAAATGTGTCAGAAAAGGGCAGCACTGGTCTCTGGCAAGGAGAGAAGGACAGTGGGTAGCTGTGGGCAGCTGTGGGCAGCTGTGGGCAGTGTCTGAGCAGGGGTGTAAGACAGTTGGGTTGGAGTATGAGATAGGCCACCCTGACTGCACTTGTAACAGACTGGTGGTTCGTGCTCTGCAATATCATCTGGCTTCAGGTGAGAATTTTCTCTGTGTAGTCAATCCCCTGATGATGGACATCAAGACCCGTTCCAGACTTCTGGTTAGACATAATTCTGCAGTGTGTATCCCTGTCAAATCCATACATGTTGAGACTTCACACTCAGTTTCTACTTGTAAGTTGCCTTGATGGGCGTCATAGACCTGGGTATGCTAGTCTAAGCTCTCATCCAGGAAGGATAGGCCTTTCTCTGCCAGGACAGGGGTGGGGCTCAGGTTATGTGGCCAACTATCTACACACCAAAAGTTATTAGCACACAGCTATATCTTTATTTCTTTATTTCTGGCCCACATAGATAGATTTCCTGTTTTGCAGATTGTATAAAGGCGCTGGGGTTGCCTTCTAGTTACCAAACCCTAGATGATCAGAGTGACCTGACATGAAAAAAATCACCAGCTGTGGTCCTCCAGAAACCTATGTCCCTCCTGTACTGGTGCACAGAGTCTGTCCTAGTCACACCATGAACTCATGCCCCTGCACGGTCGGCTGACTACTCAGGAGCCTCTCTCCAGGACCCTGCTGGGTACCCTCAGTTCCAACTTTCTCCCTGGGGCTCATAATTTGTACACCTCTTTCACCAGACCTAATTCCTATTACCTGGACACTACTCCATCCTCTCCTTCTTGTTTGTCTTATCCTTCTAGATGTCTGTCTGTCCACCCACTGCCCACTCCTGACCCCCCTCTCTACCCATCCGTGTCTCTTTCAACCATGTGTCTCTCACAAGTATACCAGGAAGACTCCTTACTGAGCCCCTGAAGGCCTTGACCTGGACCTAAAGGTTGGACCTGTGCCCTGGATACAGTCTGGACACTAAAGTGGTTAATTCACACCGCTCCAGGGCCTGTGGCCTGGGTAGAGCATACCAGAAGAGTTAAATACTCCAGAGATGAAGGAGATTGAAAGGCATGATCCAGGACCTGATCTGCCCACTCCTTTCCGGGTTCAGAGAGGCGCTTATTCCTCATTATCCCTGTATACACAGACAAGCACACATGTACATATACACCAATGGCCATATGCCCACACGAGCACACACAGAGACAGGCCACATACACGTGCGCATGAGCACAGACAAACAGAGGCAGAGACAGAGAGACACACACAGAGAGACCAAGACAGAGAGCAGAGACAGAGCAAGAACAGAGACCCAGGGAGAGATGGACATGGAGAGCCAGAGTCCCAGCAGGACCCTGCAACTTAAGCTGCAGTTGCAGGTCAGTTCCACTAGGGGACAGCAGGCGACGTTCTCTATCAAGGATCTAGGAAGAATCTAGAAAGACCTGGTTTTCACTTGATGGTCATGGAGTGCCAAGTAGAGAATAGAGAAATGACATAGTGAGCTGTGCGTATCTGGGAAGCATAGCGGTCAGTGTACACTGTACTATGATCACAGAGGACTCATAGGACAGGAAAGCTGGACTCAGCCAGATCACAAAATATCGAGTCCCTAATAATGCAGATCCCAGATCTGTGGAAGATGACTCAAATCTGATAACACTTCCTCAGTTATTATTCCTTCTGTCTGTGATAATTTGTCAGAGGACTGATGAGAGATCATCCAAGAATTAATTTTCCAATCATTATGTTTCTTCTTGAAGCTGGTGACGTGCTTCTAAAACTGCTAGTTTGAATTCTCATAATGCTCTTAAGGTAAACTAAGCTTTACACTGGGTTTTGATAGACAGTGACTCAAGTTTTAGTTTTTGTTTGGTTTTTAAACTAGTGCTCCTCAATAAAACAGTCTGACAATTCCCTCTGTCTCACCTCCTGGCTATAACTAGCTTTGTGAAACTTATAGACTTTCCCATTATGAATTCCATTTTTTCTGCAATGACTCTTACACTCTGCAGAGTGTATTCTCTCTAGATTATAGGACAGTGGGATGGGATGGTTTTGACTGCGGATGTTTCTGCATGTGTGATTACATGTGAGTGTGTCTGTGTATTAGCCTGGCTGTGGACATATGCTTAGGCTGATAAAGTAATCACTCAGGAAACTTGGTGTGCAGGTAGGTCATTCATCTACCAACTAGGATGAGCAGATTCGGTGGGAAAAGTATTATAGAATTTCAGAATGACATTTCTTAACCTAAAGCAGCTGTTCTCAACCTGTATAGGGCCCAACTCCTTTGGGACACTAATGTCCCTTTCAAAGATGTCACCCAAGACCATTGTAAAACCCATAGATTGAATTACCATTCACTAGAGTAGCAAAATTACAGCTTTGAAGGAGGAAGGAAAATGATTTTATAGTTAGGGGTCACTACAGCTCGAGGAAAATATTATATGTGGTCGCTAAAGGGGTCACAGCATTATTGAGGGTGACAGGCGCTGACCTATAGCTTTGAACATTTAACCAAACAAGGAGACACAAGACTTCATTCATTCAGGTCAGCCCCAGAGTCAGTCACAGATTTCTTCAGGAAGTCACCTGTGCCAGGAAACTGAGCTCTCACACACCTCTCTGTGTTGCACTGTAAAAGGGGTGCAGGGGTTCAGGTTTCCTGCTACTGAGGTCTAGGTATGGATTATAGAGTGGGCTGCCAGCTAGCAGCAGACCTGCTAGGGAGACAGGAGAGTGAAGAGCATACCCTGGGTCAGTCAGGAACGACAAGGCAAGGAGGATCATGGGAAAGGCAGAGACAGGTGCTGGTTTCCAGCCTCACAGAGATGACAGCTTGAAGCACAGCAGGCCCTGGTGCTGACCATTGTTCACCCCACAGCAGGTATGTGCTACACAGCACGCTGAGTCATCAGAGAACCACACCTGTATGCATCACTCCCTCTGCTTACCCCTAGACAGAAACTGCCAGAGATCAAAGAGTGAATCCAGGGTCCTGTGACCTCTACAGAAAGGCATGGCAGTGAACAGACTTGGGGCCACTCTGAATGCATGTTCTCTAACCTGCTACCTGCAAACCCTGGGAGCAGCATCTGGGAAATTCATCTCAGAATCCAGGGTTGACACTGATGCAGGAGCTAGGCCTCTGTTGGCAGTGAGAACGAAGCATGCAAGGTCAAATTTGCAAGTTGCTCACATAGGATGCAGAGATGCTAGAGATGACCCATATTAAAAAATGCCATGGACCTCTGGAATCTAGTGGGCTTTTTTGTCATCTGATGATTGCCAGACCTGGACAATGGCTGAGGTAACTGTTAGGACATGAGTGAGTTCTCTGAGGTGTCATATGCTGAGACAATGTTGGGTCCACACGGTCAGAACCAGGCAGGAGAATGATCAAGCTCTGTTCTCCTATTGCCTGTGGAGTTGGGTGACTGAACCAATCCTCCCTGTCTGGCCCCTTTTTTGGTCTTTGTTGACCTTGACTCTGGGCTCTCCATTAGTCACCAGGTGGCATTGCAACCTCTGAGATGTCAGCTCCTTCAGTCTCCTTGTATTTCTCCTTCCTCTTCTCACAGCTACCAAGAAGCAGTGGTGACTGGTGGGTCTTTTCTCTGTGCCTCCCTCAGGGTTGGGAGGGTCTTCTGGAAACAGGGAAGGGGGCTCACTTAGAAACTCCCTTTACTTACTCTCAGGATTGGTTGCTGTAGAAGCAGGGCTCTATTAGAAAGGACAGAGCCATGTGTGATGTCCTTTAGGACTTGTTGGGCTGCCTGGCCTGCTGACATAGCTGCAAAGAAAGCCTTGTCAGTTTGTCTGTCTCATATGAGCTTGCACAATGTTTGTCCTCCTTAGTGGTGCTGGTTTGGCTGTTCCAAGGTAACTGCCCTTGTAGCCCTAGCATCTCTGCATCCTATGTGAGCAACTTGCAAATTTGACCTTGCATGCTTTGTTCTCACTGCCAACAGAGGCCTAGCTCCTGCATCAGTGTCAACCCGGGATTCTGAGATGAATTTCCCACATGTTACTCCCAGGGTTTGCAGGTAGCAGGTTAGAGATCATGCATTCCAAGTGGCCCCAAGTCTGTTCACTGCCATGCCTCTCTGTAGAGGTCACGGGACCCTGGATTCACTGTTTCATCTCTGGCAGTTTCTGTCTATGGCTTAGCAGAGGGAGTGATGCATACAGGTGTGGTTCTGTGATGACTCAGCATGCTGTGTAGCACATACCTGCTGTGGGGTGGACAATGGTCAGCACCAGGGCCTGCTGTGCTTCAAGCTGTCATCTCTGTGAGGCTGGAAAGCAGCACCTGTCTCTGCCTTTCCCATGATCCTCCTTGCCTTGTCGTTCCTGACTGACCCAGGGCATGCTCTTCACTCTCCTGTCTCCCTAGCAGGTCTGCTGCTAGCTGGCAGCCCACTCTATAATCCATACCTAGCCCTCAGTAGCAGGAAACCTGAACCCCTGCACCCCCTTTTACAGTGCAACACAGAGGGGTGTGTGAGAGCTCAGTTTCCTGCCACAGGTGACTTTCTTAAGCAATCTTCTGTGACTGACTCTGGGGCTGACCTGAATGAATGAAGTCTTGTGTCTCCTTGTTTGGTTAAATGTTCAAAGCTATAGGTCATCGCCTGTCACCCTCAATAATGCTGTGACCTTATTAGGGAACACATATAATACTGTTCCTCGAGCTGTAGTGACACCTGACCATAAAATCATTTTCCTTGCTCCTTCAAAGGTTTAATTTTGCTACTCTAGTGAATGGTAATGCAATCTCTGGGTTTTACAATGGTCTTGGGTGACCTCTGTGAAAGCGACATTAGTGTCCCTAAAGGGTTGGGCCCTATACAGGTTGAGAACAGCTGCTTTAGGTTAAGAAATGTCATTCTGAAATTCTATAATACTTTTCCCACCGAATCTGCTCATCCTAGTTGGTAGATGAATGACCTACCTGCACACAAAGTTTCCTGAGGGATTACTTTGTCAGCCTAAGCATATGTCCACAGCCAGGCTTATACACAGACACATTCACATGTAATCTCACATGCAGAAACATCCAAAGTCAAAACCATCCCATCCCACTGACCTATACTCTAGAGAGAATACACTCTGCAGAGTGTAAGAGTCATGGCAGAACAAAATGGAATTCATAAAGGGAAAGTCTATGAGTTTCACAAAGCTAGTTATAGCCGGGAGGTGAGACAGAGGGAATTGTCAGACTGTTTTATTGAGGAGCACTAGTTTAAAAACCAAACAAAAACTAAAACTTGAGTCACTGCCTATCCAAACCCACTGCAAGGCTTAGTTTACCTTAAGAGCATTATGAGAATTCAAACTAGCAGTTTTAGAAGTAAATCACCAGCTTCAAGAAGAAACATAATGATTGGAAAATTAATTCTTGGATAAACTCTCATATCTGTACTCTGACAAATTATCACAGACAGAAGGAATAATAACTGAGGAAGTTTTCTCATATTTGAGCCATCTTCCACAGATCTGGGATCTGTATTATTAGGGACTCTTGATATTTTGTGACCTGGCTGAGTTCAGGTTTGCTGTCCTATGAGTCCTTTGTGATCATAGAACAGTGTACACTGACCGCTATGCTTCCCAGATACGCACAGCTCACTATGTCATTTCTCTATTCTCTACTTGGCACTCCATGACCCTCAAGGGAAAACCAGGTCTTTCTAGATTCTTCCTAGATCCTTGCTAGAGAACGTCGCCTGCTGCCCCCTAGTGGAACTGAGCTGCAACTGCAGCTTAAGCAGCAGGGTCCTGCTGGAACTCTGGCTCTCCATGTCCATCTCTCCCTGTGTCTCTGTTCTCACTCTGTCTCTGCTCTCTGTCTTGGTCTCTCTGCGTGTGTCTCTCTGTCTCTGCCTCTGTTTGTTCTCATGCGCACGTGTGTGTGTCCTGTCTCTCTGTGTTCTCGTGGGGGCATATGGCCATTGGTGCATATGTGCATGTGTGCTTGTCTGTGTATACAGGGATAATGAGGAATAAGCCCCTCTCTGAACCTGGAAAGGAGTGGGCTGATCGGGTCCTGGATCATGCCTTTCAATCTCCTTCATCTCTGGAGTATTTAACCCTTCTGGTATGCTCTACCCAGGCCACAGGCCCTGGAGAGGTGTGAATTAACCACTTAAGTATCCTGACTGTATCCAGGGCACAGGTCCAGTCCCTAGGTCCAGGTCACATCCTTCAGGGGGTCAGTAAGAATTCTTCGTGGTATACTTGTGAGAGACACATGGTTGAAAGAGACACCGATGGATAGAGTGGGAAGTCAGGACTGGGCGGTGGGTGGACAGACAGACATCTAGGAGGATAAGACAATCAAGAAGGAGAGGATGGAGTAGCGTCCAGCAAGACAAATTAGGTCTGAGGAAAGAGGTGTACAAATTATGAGCCCCAGGGAGAAAGTTGGAGCTGGGGGCACCCAGCAGTGTCCTGGAGAGAGGCTCCTGAGTAGTCAGCCGACCGTGCAGGGGCATGAGTTCATGGTGTGACTAGGACAGACTGTGTGCACCAGTACAGGAGGGACACAGGTTTCTGGAGGACCACAGCTGGTGATTTTTCATTTCAGGTCACTATGGTCATCTAAGCTTTGGTAACTAGAAGGAACCCCCAGTGCCTTTATACAATGTGCAAAACAGGAAATCTATCTCTGTGGGCCAGAAATAAAGAAATAAAGATATAGCTGCGTGCTAATAATTTTTGGTGTGTAGATAGTTGGCCCCATAACCCCGAGCCCCCCTTCTGTCCTGGCAGAGAAAGGCCTATTCTTCCTGGATGAGAGCTTAAACTAGCATACCCAGGTCTATGACGCCCATCAAGGCACTTACAAGTAGAAACTGAGTGTGAAGGATCAACATGTATGGATTTGGCAGGGATGCATACTGCAGAATTATGTCTAACCAGAAGTCTGGAACAGGCCTTGATGTCCATCATCAGGGTATTGACTACACAGAGAAAATTCTCACCTGAAGCCAGATGATATTGCAGACCATGAACCACCAGGCTGTTACAAGTGCAGTCAGGGCGGCTTTTCTCATAGTCCAACCCGACTGTCTCACACCCCTGCTCAGACACTGCCCACAGCTGCCCACAGCTGCCCACAGCTACCCACTGTCCTTCTCTCCTTGCCAGAGACCAGTGCTGCCCTTTTCTGACATATTTTCCTCTTGAATTTGTCACCAGACCTTGTTCCTTGGGCCACCCTTGCTCTTTCTGATTTTTGTCCTGGCATGCACTGCTTTTAAGCTCGACTCCACAGAACTATCCAGTCCACACTGCCTGCTTTTTCCCCCCTTAGTGTGACTCTGCACTGACACTGGTACATCCTATGACTGAGTTGGCTTCCCTGAAGTCTTCTGAGGATTATAGGACTTTGTGGTGCTGCATGTGCTCCTATGAGCAGGGCACATTGCTGGGATCAAGGAAGCATTTCGGCAGGTAGCCTGTCCCCCAGGTAAGAGGGAAGGCAGTCCAGCAGTCCACCAACACCAAACCTGCTGAGGCTGAGAGGGTGAGCATTTGGCTTGCTCCTGATAACAGCAGTGTGACTGCACTTTGCTATGTGAATGAATGTCTGAGGGGCTGAAGGAGGGTTGGTGGCAGGTAGGAAGGCATAGATACCCACAGGAACCCTAGTTCCATCTTCTCACCAAGGTCCTAGGAGTCCAATGCACTGAGGGACCAGCCTCCCTTCCCACAGCTTACACTACAGCAGGGAACTCTGGTGTCACTAGCCCCGCGAACAGCTTAACTCCTTTTCTAGAGCCATTTCACTATCCTGGAGCAGCAGAGACCTCCACAAGTCCCTGCTCTGGCCACACCCAACAACAGGCACAGGATCACGATGCTTGTCACTTTAGGAGAGCAAGTCCCCAAGCCCTTCATTCCCGACCCCCTCCTCCAGAGATGGTCTATCCTTATCTTGGTTTCGTGTCTAGACCTCCCTCCAGGAAGAAATTGGACACTCAGAGAAGGGAAAATCAAGCCAACCAACAAACTAACAAACAAGATGAAGTTTTATTTCTGAGCAGAACACTTTAAACAGCCAGAGTGGACATTAGAATGGGGAGAGAGAAAGAGGACGCCACCCAATTGGGAGATGTTGGTAGTGTTTCACCCGATGAACTACAGGGAATTTCTCTAAATTTCCTCAATTTCTCTGTTCCTTGTTTAAACTTGCATCCAGAATTGCTTACTCCACACACGCCTTTGACCTTCACAGCTGTGAGACAACAACTTTCTATGCAGTGGCCAAGGTGGATCTCTGATGCCCATGAATGTCCTCGGGACTCTTGGGGTCCTTGGGTCAAATAAAGCTAGGCACAGAAAGATCCCTTCACACACAAACACTGCACTTGTGGAGATGGGTGGAACTCAGCCCTGTTGGGAACACAGTCTCTCAGGAGGATCTCGCCCACCCAGGCTTTCCCGAATACTTGCCACCACACAGGGCTACTCAGGGCAGCACAATCTACATAGGGGCAACAAACAGTGTGTACAACTGGGCAAACCACGATGTGTGTCATATCTGACAGAGTCATATTTGTAATGCTGTATTAATGTGCTTTTGCCATTTGGTCTGGAAGACATTTGCCTAATAGAATAAAATCAGGGCACAAGGGCCTGCTGAGCATGAGAACGTTTTGTGTTAGTCCTCCAGAATGATTTTGGACCATTCAGGTTTACCCAGGGCTACAGGTGTGCCCCAAGCAGCAAAGTAGAGCCACATGTTCTGCACCCGCCCACACCCTTTGGGTGCAGCACTTTTTTTTAAAGGACTCTGCTCTGCTCTTTGCAGCACTGAAGAGCTTCTGATCCTGTGCCTCAGGCTGGCTCACCAATGGTTCAGCCTCACCATATTCACCCCCTCTCAGCTCTGTGAGCTGTAGCACCTTTTCCAAGAGACTCACTATCCCTGCATGCGAGCAAGGTAAGCAGATGGCCAGTGCTTCGCGCCTCATTCATGGGTAGCACAGGCTGGTCCAGAGTGTCCTTTGACTCTCCGTGGCCCTAGGAGGGGTTCTGAATACCTTCCACAGTGTCAGTCTCCTGAAGCGGGTATAAACTGCTCCAGGAAGTGTGTTTTACTGATAATAGAGTTCAATGTGCTAAAGCATCTCTGTCTCCTGCTTGTAGAATTGGTTTCAAGTGAGCAGATACATTTTCAAGCACAGCAGGAGAGGAATAATGCTCTGGTAACTGAAACCACTTCCTGAGAGCAACGACGCTCCCTGAAGATTATGGAGCAGCACTTGAGTGCCACCCCTGTCTTGGAGCCAGATGAGGATGCCTTCTTCTGAGACACCCATGATGGCTGTGATTACCTTTTCTTCCCTACATTTATTTCAGCAATAAAGAGGTGGATTCTAAATATGTTGGCTCCAATGTGTTTGATGTTACTAAACTGTGGGTATAAATATTCGAAGGATACTAGTCCATCCCAGACATGCCATGCAGACAGAAGAACAAGGAGGCCTTCATCTATACAGGGACCCTGGCAAGCTGCAATCACTGCCCATGTGGAAACAATCATTATAAGGACAGGGAGGGAAATTCCCTTATGGGAGGACAGCCTGTTTCTAGACATGGCTGTTCCCACCCACACTCCAAAAAGCCCTTCCCAGACGCCCTACCCTGGGATAGTGTTGTAAACAGCCCAGAGTCTACTCGCAGGTTTGATGGGCAGGAGGAATGGGGACATTATGTGTGGACCTTCAGAGCAGGAGGGGAGCCACTCTGTCTGGAGGTCCTGCTGCTTCAAAGGGAGAAGAGAATCTGTCCATCCAGGCCAGAGGGAGGATCTCTACTCTGAGGAGAGTAGAGGATGAATTTAAAGCCCGTGACCATGAGAAATGTTTATGCAGGTCTGGTAGACTATTGAGGGCGACCCAGCACTGTGATTGGCACCACAGTGAATATCAGGGGAAGGTCAGAGAGGGGCTATTCACGGTTCCCCAGTCTCTGCAGGTGCTGGGGTAAGGGTACTTCCAGTGGGGTGGTTATTCCCAGTCTTTGGGTTATCTGCATGGTACTGGTCAGAGCTACAACAAGGAATGCAATCTGACTCCCCCACCACCAATCTTTCCTGGTTTCTGAGTCAGGTGGCCTCTGCCTAATCAGTGAGGACACACCCTCATGGCAGGTCACTCAACTCCTCAGTCCCCAATAAGCCTCCCATCTCTGGGACAAGGATAGCTAGACAGAATTGTGGTCACGATCTGAGGCTGGGAGACAGGGAGGAAATCTCTCAGAAATCTGAGTGTATGGTCCAGCTAGCATCTATGCAGGAAGTCACAAAAGAGCGTTAGGACACCTTTTCCAGTGTCTCAGTGGTGGTGGTGGGTGACAAATCACCTTAAGTGTATCATGTAAGGGTAGACACCAGTGTGCTGTCTGCATGCTTGGGATGCCCCCCCTCCTCCTCAGATTAGACTTATGACACCTCAGAGAACTCACTCATATCCTAAGAGTTACCTTAGCCATTGTCCAGGACTGGCAATCATCAGATGACAAAAAAAGCCCACTAGATTCCGGAGGTCCATGGCATTTTTTAATCTGGGTCACAACATGAACTACAGGGAATTTCTCTAAATTTACCTCAATTTCTCTGTTCCATCTTTAAACTTCCATCCAGAATTTCTTACTCCACACACGCCTTTGACCTTCACAGCTGTGAGAAAACAACTTTCAATGCAGTGACCAAGGTGGATCTTTGATGTCCATGAATGTCCTCGGGACTCTTGGGGTCCTTGAGTCAAATACAGCGAGGCACAGAAAGATCACTAACCACACAAACACTGCGTGAGATTGCACTTGTGGAGATGGGTGGAACTCAGCCCTGTTGGGAACACAGTCTCTCAGGAGGATCTCGCCCACCCAGGCTTTCCCGAATATTTGCCACCACACAGGGCTACTCAGGGCAGCACAACCTACATAGGGGCAGCAAACATTGTGTACATCTGGGCAAACCACGATGCGTGTCATATCAGACATAGTGCAATTTGTAGCGCTTTATTAATGTGCCTTTGCCATTTGTTCTGAGTGTCATTTGCATAATTAAATAAAATAATTCATCAGGGCTCAAGGGCCTGCTGAGCTTGAGAATGTCTTGGTGTTAGTCCTACAGAATGAATTTGGACCATTCAGGTTTACCCAGGGCTACAGGTGTGCCCCAAGCAGCAACTTAGAGCCACAAGCTCTGCACCCGCCCACGCCCATTGCCGGCAGTTCTTTTGACAAAAGACACTGCTCTGCTCTTTGCAGCACTGCAGAGCAACTTCTGCTCATGCCCCTCAGGGAAGGTCCCCACAGCCACTGCAACTGTGCAGGAAGCCAGGGCAGAACCTCTGTGTGGACGCACTGTGATTTGAGTGAGGCGCCTGAGAGAAAACCCTTCCGGAACTAGGATCGGAGCAGAAGTATATTGTCTGGCACCGGAAGTGTGAGGACACGCCCTCGGAAGCCTCTTCGGGAGCAGGGTCGGATCCCCAGATTCTCGCTATGGAGACTCCTCAAGACAGCCGCCAAAGTTTCCAAAGGCCTCAGACTCTGGGAGCCGAGGAGGACCAGGAACAACAGCATGGTGAGTAAACTTGTTCCGGGTGGACTTTGGTGAGATTCCGGGAGAAAGGCGGTAGAAAGAAGAGAGCACATGCACTTGGGGTCGGTTGCCGAGCCCTGCCTCTGCTCCCTGTCCGGGCTTTCTGAGCTCCCTGGGCCGCGGTGCTCAGATCTTTATCTCTGTGTCTTCCTTCTGTTTTTCAGGTGGGAATGCAGTGCTCTCCGGGGCTGGAGAGGAAGGAGGAGGGACAAAAAGGCTTGTACGGAGCGGGCTTGCTCAGGGTGGGCTTGATCAGGGCGAACTCGCTGAGGGTGAGGTCGCTGGAGACAAGCGTGCTCAAGAAGAGCCTGCTCAGTCCAGTCTCACTCAGAGAGCAGCAGGAGTAGGAGAGGAGGGAGAAGAGAAGGAAGTAGAGATGGAAGGAAGGCGGGATGGAGATGGGGCTTCTAGCTCCGAGCATGACATGATCAATCAAGAAGGTGGCCCAAGAAGGAGCAATCCCCAACAGCCTCAGCGAGAGGCCGCCCTTCCTGAGGGCAGCAGAAATCAAGCAGCTGGTGTCAGGCTGGCCCACCAAATGTCCAACCTCACCATATTCACCCCCTCTCAGATGTGTGAGCTGTAGCACCTTCTCCAAGAGACTCACTATCCCTGCATGCGAGCAAGGTAAGCAGATGGCCAGTGGTTCGCGCCTCATTCATGGGTAGCACAGGCTGGTCCAGAGTGTCCTTTGGCTCTCCCTGGCCCTCTATTCCCTGCTGAAGTAATGGCACTGATCAGCTGCAGGTAGGACCTTCCACCTGCAATCAGGACTGTCTGTCTGCAATTAGATTGTGGGAAGGGATAAGGGAGCTAAGCAGACAGGAAACCAATGTGTTTTCTTGCCCTGTTCAAGATATTTAGAAGGTGTTTGATGTTCTGAATGAGTCTGTGGACCTGTGGGTGGGAAGCCTGGGGCGTGGCTGGGAAAAACGAGAGGCAGTACTCCTTGGGTTAAAATTTTGTCATTGCCTGCATGCTCTCTGTACTGAGTTTTATACTTTTCGTCCGGAAAACAGCATCCGTTTTGGGGGGATGCTATTAAATTGGGGCTCTGAAAGAATCCTGTGGCTAAAGCTGTGTTGCAGGTACATGTTAAGATTAGTGACAGCAAGTTAACATGTATGTACTTACAAGTCTGCATCCAAACATATAAAACCACTTTGGTAATGCCTTTACACACTTGATCTCCACCACAAAGCCTAAATGTTGAACTTCTTCCCTTTAGGAGGGATCTTGCACGCTGCATGGGTGTGAAGGAATGTGCCGTGCTGGTGAGTGTTGTGAAAAACAGAACATCTGGCTGGAGAGATTTCATACTTTTCCACAGGAAAGCCCAGGAAACAACCCTTAGCTACATATGAATTCTTTTCTGTACAAATTCATGAAATATATCAAGGATGGAGAGAAGGGTCAATGCTCTGGGTCTGTCCCAGGGCTGAAATCCTGGGTGTGCTGTCACATGTCTGAGTAGGCATATTGGGAACGTGTGTTTATTGTTTTGTGACACTGAACCTGTTGCATCCAGCCCACTGAATATCAGAATACACCTGAGTGACCTATTCAACCCCTCTTTGGGTTAGACCAATAAACAGTTTCTGGGTATTTAAATGATGTAGTGATTCTTCTGGGGGAGAGGCTCAGTGCAAGAGCACATGCCTAGCACACATGTGGCCTTAGGATGGGTTCTGAATACCATCCAAAGAGTTACTCAACTGAAGCGGGTGTAAACTACTGTAGGATGTTTGCTTTACTGATAATAGAGTTCAATGTGCTAATGCATCTCTGTCTCCTGCTTGTAGAATTGGTTTCGGATAAGGAGATCCATTTTCAAGCAGGAGACATGTCAAATAATGCTCTGTGAACTGACACCACTTCCTGAGAGCGACGACTCTCCCTGAAGCTTTGAAGCAGCACTTGAGTGCCACCCCTGTCCTGGAGCCAGATGAGGATGCCTTCTTCTGAGACACCCATGGTGGCCGTGATAACCTTTTCTTCCCTACAATTATTTCAGCCATAAAAAGTTGGATTCTAAATATGTTGGCTCCACTGTGTTTGATGTTACTACTCTGTGGGTATAAATATTCGAAGGATACTAGTCCATCCCAGACGTGCCATGCAGACAGAACAAGGAGGCCTTCATCTATACAGGGACCCTGGCAAGCTGCACTCACTGCCCATGTGGAAACAATCATTATAAGGACAATGAGGGAAAGGACCTATGGGAGGACAGCCTGTTTCTAGACATGGCTGTTCAAACCCACACACCAATAAGCCCTGCCCAGACCCCCTATCCTAAGACAGTGTTGTAAACATCTCAGAGTCTACTCGCAGGTTTGATGGGCAGGAGGAATGGGGACCTTATGTGTGGACCTTCAGAGCAGGAGGGGAGCCACTCTGTCTGGACGTCCTACTTCTTCAAAGGGAGAAGGGAATCTGTCCATCCAGGCCAGAGGGAAGTGGCCTGTGACCATGAGCGTGAGCATTCAGGTCTGGTAGTCTATTGAGGGTGACCAAGGATTGGCACCACAGTGATTCAAGGGGGATTGTCAGAGCGGGGCTATGCACGGTTCCCCAGTCTCTGGAGCTGCTGGGTTAAGAGTTCTTCCAGTGGGTCTGAGATTCCCAGCCCTTGGCTTATCTGCCTGGTACTAGTCAGAGCTACAACAAGGAATGTAATCTGACTCCCCCACCACCAATCTTTCCCCCTGGTTGTTCCTTGGTTTAGTACTGCAACATCACAGCCTAAGCAGCCTGCTTTCATCATCTGAGAATAAACACTTGGTCCAATCCTAGACTTAGCCACAGAGGACTACACTTGAAACAATCATAGCCCCTCCCCTTTAGGAGAACCACGCCCTCATTCTGCTGGGCATCCATGGGGGAGGTTTCCACACTCTCCTCTGGGTGGGAAAGTTTCAAAGTCATCTAGAGTTTGCTGAGGTCAGTAGCATGCTGGGTTGCAATTTCAGGATCCAGGACAATCAGCCTGGAACCTTCCATGATGGTCTCAGTGTCCTCTGAGAATTCGGGACTGCTGGCAATGACAGGGAGAAACTGCCTGCCTTTCTCACAGTCTGTTTGCTCAAAGACACTGACAGTATGGGAGAATCCTGCAGCAAATGGTCCCATTTTCGAATATCTTGGCTTCCTTCCTGTAAAACAGACATTAGAATAGGTACAAACAACCTAACTCTAAAGCCCTTGCACTCACTACTAATAGTGATCCTCAAATAGATTTTAATACCTCTTCAGCGGTGCTTTCAGACAACTGTCTGGTGCCTCCATGGTGGTGGTGGGGTATAAATCCCCTTAAGTATGTCATGTAAGGCTAGACGCCTACGTGCTGTCTATATGCTTGCGATGCCCCCCTCCTCCTCGGATTAGACCTGCAATTTTCAGAAACCCTGACCATGGGGAATGCCCTTGTCTTGGGAAGTCACCTCCTAAAGGGGCATCTTCCTGGGGGAGGTTGAGAAAGCTAATGGGATCTGATCTGTTCTTTGGGTTCCCCAGAGTGAGGCAGGAAGATGGAGTGTAAGAAGCTCATCTCTGAGAAGGCCCCATTGAGAAGGCACCCCAGAAGTGTGCCCCAGGAGCCTGCATGTGTTCAGGCCAGGTGCCTTCTAGGGGGTAAGAGTATGTGGGTGCCTGTTGGCTAGTGCTCTTGTCAGCCTGCTTTCTCTCTGCCTCAGTGGGTGTAGGGGAGGAAACCAACACCTGGTAGATTTTAGTGCCTCTGAGGAGAAACCTGAGTCTGTCCACAGTTGGAGGGAGAAGGCAGACAAACATCTCACAAGCATCTGCAATAGGTCTGGAAATTCCCTGCACCACAGCATGCATGCTGGGAGTTAGAGGATTCAGGGCTGGAGTGGTAGAATGTGCCTTAGTGTACTCTGTGCCCCAATTTGCTTTTGTTTTTCAAGGGTCCCCTTTCACACTCACCCCAGAATTATACACCTTGTTATTTACTCTGAATTGAAACATTCTTTATTGAAGGGAGAGGGCTCAGAGGCTCTGAATAGCTTCAAGTAGCCAAGCCAGGTGCTGGTGCACGCCTTCAATCCCAGCAATTGGGAGGCAGGTGCTGGCAGATCTCTGAGTTTGATGGCAGCCTGGTCTAGACCCAGGACAGCCAGGGTGACACTGAGAAACCCAGTCTCAAAAAAGAAAATAGCCTCAGGAACCTAAGGAAACTCACTAAGGTCAGAAGAATCACAACATTCACAGGGGCCCTCCCAAGGGTTGTATAATAAGTAAATATAATCCCAGGGGAGAGGGGACCCTCCAGCCCAAGTACCTGCAAATTGTACAAAGAGCTCCAGGCACACATCTGTCATGAGCTGTCACTCATACTATGATGGGACCTTCAATGATACATGTACATTTGAGTGACTTACCCTCTTATAACCTTATATACTCTGCTGTTTGAAAACCAGAGTACACTGACCGGTTCTGTGGGTGAAACACATTTTTAGTTTTTCTTAGATGAATCTGTGAATCTGTAAATTTGGTTCCTATCTCCTCAGGAAAAAGCCAACCAACTTGTAAAGTATTGGCAAATTTGGTCATTAAGCAATGGAGAGGCACCAGCATGGAGACCTTCAACACCTAATCAGGAGTCTGAAGTCCTGTCCCACATCCTGACTCATGAAGGTACAGAACTCTTCAAAGGCTGAGTTATAGGGCAGACCCAGGAAGGTGGGCCTTGTCTGGGTGGGGTTGATATGAGTAAAAGGGACCCCCATGGTGATCCTGATGGAAGTGCCTGGGAGACCCCTCAGTGTAGGAGAAGGGAGTCCTACAGCAACAGCTAAGGCTGGAGAAGGAGCTCACTGAGGCTGGAGAGCACTGGCTGTGGTCCAGCGGGCCGACCTTCAGGGCAGCAGCCACCAAACAGTAACAGGCTGTTTGACAGCTCACAGAGACAATCAATTTCAAAGTCCTAGGGAAGACTGTGATGTTTAGGAAGAAATGAAATCAAACCAAGCCCTTGCCTGCCTGGGGAACAAAAGTGAAAAGGAAAACACAGACACAGACACAGACACACACGCGCACACACACACACACACACACACACAAACTCTGTCTCTTTCTCTCTCACACAGACACACAGATACAGAAACAGACATCCACAAACACACACACACATACACACACTCTCACACACACCTTGGATGCTACCCTTGTAAAAAATAACAATCCGCCTGGCTCCAGGCTCTGGTCTCTAAAGCCTCTGGAATCTATCTCACAGGAGGAATTCAATTCGCATCCAGCTCTTGGAACTGACTGGGATCTTGGTCATCAGAGAAGATTGTTCCTGAGGCCTGCTAGAGACAGGCCCACTGTGAGCACACTCAGACAAGGGGCGTTCTTCCTGTTCCCACTACTGCTCTGAGAGATGCTGCTTTGATCTGAGATCCACCATGGCAGCCATGGCCTCTGAGACTCGCTGCTTCAGCCACAAGCAGGGCATTTCCTCCAGCCTTTGAGAAGTGCCAGAGAGAGGAGGAGATCTGGCACTTCTGCTAAGCAGTGGTTCACTCTCTGCAGATGGGCTCTGAAAACCACCTGCTCCCAGATGGTAAACTGAGACTCTCTCAGACCCTGACCTTCAGACCCTTGAGGTTGCATCGGCTGGCCACACTGAAGCCTGCTGAGAAGTAACTGTGAAACACTACCAACATCTCCCAATTGGGTGGCGTCCTCTTTCTCTCTCCCCATTCTAATGTCCACCCTGGCTGTTTAAAGTGTTCTGCTCAGAAATAAAACTTCATCTTGTTTGTTAGTTTGTTGGTTGGCTTGATTTTCCCTTCTCTGAGTGTCCACTTTCTTCCTGGAGGGAGTGCTAGACAAGAAACCAAGATAAGGATAGACCATCTCTGGAGGAGGGAGTCGGGAAGGAAGGGCTTGAGGACTTGCTCTCCTAAAGTGACAAGCATTGTGATCCTGTGCCTGTTGTTGGGGGTGGCCAGATCAGGGACTTGTGGAGGCCTCTGCTGCTCCAGGACAGTGAAATGGCTCTAGAAAAGGAGTTAAGCAGTTCGTGGGGCTAGGGACAACAGAGTTCCCTGCTGTAGTGTAAGCTGTGGGAAGGGAGGCGGGTCCCTCAGTGCATGGGACTCCTAGGAGCTTGGTGAGAAGATGGAACCAGGGTTCCTGTGGGTATCTATGCCTTCCCACCTGCCACCAACCCTCCTTCAGCCCCTCAGGCATTCATTCACATAGCAAAGTGCAGGCACACTGCTGTTATCAGGAGCAAGCCAAATGCACACCCTCTCAGCCTCAGCAGGTTTGGTGTTGGTGGACTGCTTGACTGCCTTCCCTCTTACCTGGGGTCAGGCTGCCTGCCTAAATGCTTCCTTGATCCCAGCAGTGTGCCCTGATCATAGGAGCACATGCAGCACCACAAAGGCCTATAATCCTCAGAAGACTTCAGGGAAACCAACTCAGTCATAGGATGTAGCAGTGTCAGTGCAGAGTCACACTCAGGAGGGAAAAATCAGGCAGTGTGGACTGGATAGTGCTGTGGAGTCGAGCTTAAAAGCAGTGCATGCCAGGAAGAAAATCAGAAAGAGCAAGGGTGACCCAAGGAACAAGGTCTGGTGACAAATTCTAAAGGAAAATGTGTCAGAAAAGGGCAGCACTGGTCTCTGGAAAGGAGAGAAGGACAGTGGGTAGCTGTGGGCAGTTGTGGGCAGCTGTGGGCAGTGTCTGAGCAGGGGTGTAAGACAGTCGGGTTGGACTATGAGATAGGCCGCCCTGACTGCACTTGTAACAGCCTGGTGGTTCATGGTCTGCAACATCATCTGGGTTCAGGTGAGAATTTTCTCTGTGTAGTCACTACCCTGATGATGGACATCAAGGCCTTTTCCAGACTTCTTCTGCTAAGACATAATTCTGCAGTGTGTATCCCTGCCAAATCCATACATGTTGATGCTTCACACTCAGTTCCTACTTGTAAGTTGCCTTGATGGGCGTCATAGACTTTGGTATGCTAGTCTAAGCTCTCATCCAGGAAGAATAGGCCTTTCTCTGCCAGGACAGGAGTCGGGCTCGGGGTCATGTGGCCAACTATCTACACACCGAAAGTTATTAGCACACAGCTACATCTTAATTTCTTTATTTCTGGCCCACAGAGATACATTTCCAGTTTTGTAGATTGTATAAAGGCGCTGGGGTTGCCTTCTAGTTACCAAACCCTAGATGACCAGAGTGACCTGACATGAAAAAAATCACCAGCTGTGGTCCTCCAGAAACCTGTGTCCCTCCTATACTGGTGCACAGAGTCTGTCCTAGTCACACCATGAACTCATGCCCCTGCACTGTCGGCTGACTACTCAGGAGCCTCTCTCTAGGACCCTGCTGGATGACCCAGTTGCAACTTTATCCCTGGGGCTCATAATTTGTACACCTCTTTCCCAAGACCTAATTCCTCTTAGCTGGACACTACTCCATCCTCTCCTTCTTGATTGTCTTTTCCTCCTAGATGTCTGTCTGTCCACCCACCGCCAAGTCCTGACCTCAAACTCTATCCATCCGTGTCTCTTTCAACCATGTGTCTCTCACAAGTATACTAGGAAGACTTCTTACTGACCCCCTGAAGGACAAGACCTGGACCCAAGGAATGGACCTGTGGCCTGGATACAGTCTGGACTCTAAAGTGGTTAATTTACGCTGCTCCAGGGCCTGTGGCCTGGGTAGAGCATACCAGAATAGTTAAATACTCCAGAGATGAAGGTGATTGAAAGTCATGATCCAGGACCTGATCTGCCCACTCCTTTCCAGGTTCAGAGAGGGGCTTATTCCTCATTAACCCTATATACACAGACAAGCACACATGCACATATGCACCAATGGCCATATGCCCCCACGAGAACACAAAGAGACAGGCCACATACACGTGCACATGAGCACAGACACACAGAGGGAGAGACAGAGAGACACACACACAGAGACCAAGACAGAGAGCAGAGACAGAGTGAGAACAGAGACCCAGGGAGAGATGGACATGGAGAGCCAGAGTTCCAGCAGAACCCTGCAACTTAAGCTGCAGTTGCAGCTCAGTTCCACTAGGGGGCAGCAGGCGACGTTCTCTATCAAGGATCTAGGAAGAATCTAGAAAGACCTGGTTTTCACTTGATGGTCATGGAGTGCCAAGTAGAGAATAGAGAAATGACATAGTGAGCTGTGCGTATCTGGGAAGCATAGGGGTCAGTGTATACTGTACTATGATCACAAAGGACTCATAGGACAGCAAAGCTGGACTCAGCCAGGTCACAAAATATCAAGAGTCCCTAATAATGCAGAGCCCAGATCTGTGGAAGATGGCTCAAATCTGAGAAAACTTCCTCAGTTATTGTTCCTTCTGTCTGTGATAATTTGTCAGAGGACTGATGAGAGTTCATCCAATAATTAATTTTCCAATCATTATGTTTCTTCTTGAAGCTGGTGACTTACTTCTAAAACTGCTAGTTTGAATTCTCATAATGCTCTTAAGGTAAACTAAGCTTTGCACTGGGTTTGGATAGGCAGTGACTCAAGTTTTAGTTTTTGTTTGGTTTTTAAACTAGTGCTCCTCAATAAAACAGTCTGACAATTCCCTCTGTCTCGCCTCCCGGCTATAACTAGCTTTGTGAAACTTATAGACTTTCCCTTTATGAATTCCATTTTGTTCTGCCATGACTCTTACACTCTGCAGAGTGTATTCTCTCTAGAGGATGGGTCAGTGGGATGGGATGGTTTTGACTTTGGATGTTTCTGCATGTGAGATTACATGTGAGTGTGTCTGTGTATTAGCCTGGATGTGGACATATGCTTAGGCTGACAAAGTAATCCCTCAGGAAACACAATGTGCAGGTAGGTCATTCATCTACCAACTAGGATGAGCAGATTCAGTGGGAAAAGTATCATAGAATTTCAGAATGACATTTCTTAACCTAAAGCAGCTGTTCTCAACCTGTATAGGGCCCAACCACTTTGGGACCCTAATGTCCCTTTCACAGAGGTCACCCAAGACCATTGTAAAACCCAGAGATGGCATTACCATTCACTAGAGTAGCAAAATTACAGCTTTGAAGGAGTAAGGAAAATGATGTTATGGTTAGGGGGTCACAATAGCTCAAGGAACAGTATTATTTGTGGTCGCTAATGAGGTCACAGCATTATTGAGGGTGACAGGCACTAACCTATAGCTTTGAACATGTAACCAAACAAGGAGACACAAGACTTCATTCATTCAGGTCAGCCCCAGAGTCAGTCACAGAAGATTGCTTAAGAAAGTCACCTGTGCGCCGGGCGGTGGTGGCGCACGCCTGTAATCCCAGCACTTGGGAGGCAGAGGCAGGCGGATTTCTGAGTTCCAGGCCAGCCTGGTCTACAAAGTGAGTTCCAGGACAGCCAGGACTACACAGAGAAACCCTGTCTCGAAAAACCAAAAAAAAAAAAAAAAAGAAAGTCACCTGTGGCAGGAAACTGAGCTCTCACACACCCCTCTGTGTTGCACTGTAAAAGGGGTGCAGGGGTTCAGGTTTCCTGCTACTGAGGGCTAGGTATGGATTATAGAGTGGGCTGCCAGCTAGCGGCAGACCTGCTAGGGAGACAGGAGAGTGAAGAGCATGCCCTGGGTCAGTCAGGAACGACAAGGCAAGGAGGATCATGGGAAAGGCAGAGACAGGTGCTGGTTTTCAGCCTCACAGAGATGACAGCTTGAAGCACAGCAGGCCCTGGTGCTGACCATTGTCCACCCCAAAGCAGGTATGTGCTACACAGCACGCTGAGTCCTCACAGAACCACACCTGTATGCACCACTCCCTCTGCTAAGCCCTAGACAGAAACTGCCAGAGATCAAAGAGTGAATCCAGGGTCCCGTGACCTCTACAGAAAGGCATGGCAATGAACAGACTTGGGGCCACTCTGAATACATGTTCTCTAACCTGCTACCTGCAAACCCTGGGAGCAGCATATGGGAAATTCATCTTAGAATCCAGGGTTGACACTGATGCAGGAGCTAGGCCTCTGTTGGCAGTGAGAACGAAGCATGCAAGGTCAAATTTGCAAGTTGCTCACATAGGAGGCAGAGATGCTAGGGCTACAAGGGGGGTTACCTTGGAAACAGCCAATCCAGCACCACTAAGGAGGACAAACATTGTGCAAGCTCATATGAGACAGACAAACTGACAAGGCTTTCTTTGCAGCTATGTCAGCAGGCCAGGCAGCCCAACAAGTCCTAAAGGACATCACACATGGCTCTGTCCTTTCTAATAGAGCCCTGCTTCTACAGCAGCCATTCCTGAGAGTAAGTAAAGGGAGTTTCTAAGTGAGCCCCCCTTCCCTGTTTCCAGAAGACCCTCCCAACCCTGAGGGACGCACAGAGAAAAGACCCACCAATCACAACTGCTTCTTGGTAGCTGTGAGAAGAGGAAGGAGAAATAAAACGAGACTGAAGGAGCTGACATTTCAGAGGTTGCAATGCCACCTAGAGACTAATGGAGAGGAGAGAGTCAAGGTCAACAAAGACCAAAAAAGGGGCCAGACAGGGAGGATTGGTTCAGTCACCCAACTCCTCAGGCAATAGGAGAACAGAGCTTGATCATTTTCCTGCCTGGGTCAGACCGTGTGGATCCCACACTGTCTCAGCATATGACACCTCAGAGAACTCACTCATGTCCTAACAGTTACCTCAGCCATTGTCCAGGTCTGGCAATCATCTGATGACAAAAATCCCACTAGATTCAGGAGGTCCACAGCATTTTCAAATCTGGGGTACCTGATGAACTATTGAGAATTTCTCTAAATTTACCTCAATTTCTCTGTTCCTTGTTTAAACTTGCATCCAGAATTGCTTACTCCACACACGCCTTTGACCTTCACAGCTGTGAGAAAACAACTTTGGATGCAGTGGCCAAGGTGGATCTTGGATGCCCATGAATGTCCTCGGGACTCTTGGGGTCCTTGAGTCAAATACAGGAAGGCACAGAAAGATCGCTAACCACACAAACACTGTATGGGATTGCACTTGTGGAGATGGGTGGAACTCAGCCTGGTTGGGAACACAGTCTCTCAGGAGGATCTCGCCTACCCAGGCTTTCCCGAATACTTGCCACCACACAGGGCTACTCAGGGCAGCACAATCTACTTAGGGGCAGCAAACATTGTGTACATCTGGGCAAACCACAATGTGTGCCATATCAGACAGAGTGCAATTTGTAGCGCTTTATTAATGTGCCTTTGCCATTTGTTCTGAGTGCCATTTGCATAATTAAATAAAATAATTCATCAGGGCTCAAGGGCTTGCTGAGCTTGAGAAGGTCTTGGTGTTAGTCCTACAGAATGAATTTGGACCATTCAGGTTTACCCAGGGCTACAGGTGTGCCCCAAGCAGCAACTTAGAGCCACGAGCTCTGCACCCACCCACGCCCATTGCCGGCAGTTCTTTTGACAAAAGACACTGCTCTGCTCTTTGCAGCACTGCAGAGCAACTTCTGCTCGTGCCCCTCAGGGAAGGTCCCCACAGCCACTGCAACTGTGCAGGAAGCCAGGGCAGAACCTCTGTGTGGATGCACTGTGATTTGAGTGAGGCGCCTGAGAGAAAACCCTTCCGGAACTAGGATCTGAGCAGAAGTATATTGTCTGGCACCGGAAGTGTGAGGACACTGCCTGGGAAGCCTCTTCGGGAGCAGGGTCGGATCCCGAGATTCTCGCTATGGAGACTCCTCAAGACAGCCACCAAAGTTTCCAAAGGCCTCAGACTCTGGGAGCTGAGGAGGACCAGGAACAACAGCATGGTGAGTAAACTGGTTCCGGGTGGATTTTGGTGAGATTCCGGGAGAAAGGTGGTAGGAAGAAGAGTGCACATGCACTTGGGGTCGGTTGCCGAGCCCTGCCTCTGCTCCCTGTCCGGGCTTTCTGAGCTCCCTGGGCCGAGGTGCTCAGTTCTTTATCTCTGTGTCTTCCTTCTGTCTTTCAGGTCAGAATGCAGTGCTCTCCGGGGCTGGAGAGGAAGGAGGAGGGACAAAAGGGCTTGTACTGAGCGGGCTTGCTCAGGGTGGGCTTGATCAGGGCGAACTCGCTGAGGGTGAGGTCGCTGGAGACAAGCGTGCTCAAGAAGAGCCTGCTCAGCCCAGTCTCACTCAGAGAGCAGCAGGAGTAGGAGAGGAGGGAGAAGAGAAGGAAGAAGAGATGGAAGGAAGGCGTGATGGCAATGGGGCTTCTAGCTCTGAGGATGACATGATCGATCAAGAAAGTGTCCAAAGCAGGAGTAATCAACAACAGCCTCAGCGAGAGGCCGCCATTCCTGAGAGCAGCAGAAATCAAGCAGCTGGTGTCAGGCTGGCCCACCAAGGGTCCAACCTCACCATATTCACCCCCTCTCAGCTCTGTGAGCTGGAGCACCTTCTCCAAGAGACTCACTATCCCTGCATGCGAGCAAGGTAAGCAGATGGCCAGTGCTTTGCGCCTCATTCATGGGTAGCACAGGCTGGTCCAGAGTGTCCTTTGGCTCTCCCTGGCCCTCTATTCCCTGCTGAAGTAATGGCACTGATCAGCTGCAGGTAGGACTGTCCACCTGCAATCAGGACTGTCTGTCTGCAATTAGATCACAGGGAAGGGCTAAGGGAGCTATGCAGACAGGAAACCAATGTGTTTTGTTGCCCTGTTCAAGATATTTACAAGGTGTTTGATGTTCTGAATGAGTCTGTGGACCTGTGGGTGGGATGCCTAGGGCGTGGCTGGGAAAAAGAGGAGGCAGTACTCCTTGGGTTAAAATTTTGTCAATGCCTGCATGCTCTCTGTACTGAGTTTTATACTTTTCGCACAGAAAACAGCATCCGGTTTTGGGGGATGCTATTAAATTGGGGCTCTGAAAGATTCCTGTGGCTAAAGCTCTGTTGCAGGTACATGTTAAGATTAGTGACCGCAAGTTAACATGTATGTACTTACAAGTCTCGACCCAAACATATAAAACAACTTTGGTAATGCCATTACACACTTGATCTCCACCACAAAGCCTAAATTTTGGACTTCTTCCCATTAGGAGGGATCTTGCACGCTGCATGGGTGTGAAGGAATGTGCCGTGCTGGGAAGTGTTGTGAAAAACAGAACATCTGGCTGGAGAGATTTCATACTTTTCCACAGGAAAGCCCAGGAAACAACCCTTAGCTACATATGAATTCTTTTCTGTACAAATTCATGGAATATATCAAGGATGGAGAGAAGGGTCAATGTTCTGGGTCTGTCCCAGGGCTGAAATCCTGGGTGTGGTGTCACAGGTCTGAGTAGGCTTATTGGGAATGTGTGTTTAATGTTTTGTGACAATGAACCTGAATATCAGAATACACATGATGACCTCTTCAACCCCTCTTGGGGTTAGACCAATAAACAGTTTCTGGGTATTTAAATGATGTAGTGATTCTTCTGGGGAAGTGACTCAGTGCTAGAGCACATGCCTAGCACACATGTGGCCGTAGGATGGGTTCTGAATATCATCCAAAGAGTTACTCAACTGAAGCGGGTGTAAACTACTGTAGGATGTTTGCTTTACTGATAATAGAGTTCAATGTGCTAATGCATCTCTGTCTCCTGCTTGTAGAATTGGTTTCGGATAAGGAGATCCATTTTCAAGAGGGAGATGTGTCGAATAATGCTCTGTGAACTGACACCACTTCCTGAGAGCGACGACTGTCCCTGAAGATTTGAAGCAGCACTTGAGTGCCACCCCTGTCCTGGAGCCAGATGAGGATGCCTTCTTCTGAGACACCCATGGTGGCCGTGATAACCTTTTCTCCCTACAATTATTTCAGCCATAAAAAGTTGGATTCTAAATATGTTTGCTCCACTGTCTTTGATGTTACTACACTGTGGGTATAAATATTCGAAGGATACTAGTCCATCCCAGACATGCCATGCAGACAGAAGAACAATTAGGACTTCATCTATACAGGGACCCTGGCAAGCTGCAATCACTGCCCATGTGGAAACAATCATTATAATAATGACAATGAGGGAAAGGACCTATGGGAGGACAGCCTGTTTCTAGACATGGTTGTTCCCACCCACACACCAAAAAGCCCTGCCCAGACCCCCTATCCTAAGACAGTGTTGTAAACATCCCAGAGGCTACTCGCAGGTTTGATGGGCAGGAGGAATGGGGACCTTATGTGTGGACCTTCAGAGCAGGAGGGGTGCCACTCTGTCTGGACGTCCTGCTGCTCAAAGGGAGAAGGGAATCTGTCCATCCACGCCAGAGGGAGGATGCCTGTGACTATGAGCGTGACCATTCAGGTCTGGTAGAGTATTGAGGGCGACTCAGAATTGGCACCACAGTGATTCAAGGGGGATTGTCTGAGTGGGGCTATGCACAGTTCCCCAGTCTCTGCAGCTGCTGGGTTAAGAGTTCTTCCAGTGGGTCTGAGATTCCCAGCCCTTGGGTTATCTGCCTGGTACTGGTCAGAGCTAAAACAAGGAATGTAATCTGACTCCCCCACCACCAATCTTTCCCCCCAGTTGTTCCTTGGTTTAGTACCGCAACATCACAGTCTAAGCAGCCTGCTTTCATCATCTGAGAATAAACGCTTGGTCCAATCATAGTCTTGTGTTTTAGCCACAGAGGACTACACTTGAACCAATCATAGCCCCTCCCCTTTAGGAGAACCACGCCCTCATTCTGCTAGACATCCATGGGGGAGGTTTCCACACTCTACCCTGGGTGGGAATGTTGCAAAGTCATCTAGAGTTTGCTGAGGTCAGTATCGTGCGGGGTTGCACTTTCAGGAGCCAGGACAATCAGCCTGGAACCTTCCATGATGGTCTCAGTGTCCTCTGAGAATTCGGGACTGCTGGCAATGACAGGGAGAAACTGCCTGCCTTTTTCACAGTCTGTTTGCTCAAGGACACTGACAGTATGGGAGAATCCTTCAGCAAATGGTCGCATATTCAAATATCTTGGCTTCCTTCCTGTAAATCAGACATTAGAATAAGTACAAACAACCTAACTCTAAAGCCCTTGCACTCACTACTAATAGTGATCCTCAAATAGATTTTAATACCTCTTCAGCAGTGCTTTCAGACAACTGTCTGGTGCCTCCATGGTGGTGGTGGGGTATAAATCCCCTTAAGTATGTCATGTAAGGCTAGATGCCTACGTGCTGTCTGTATGCTTGGGATGCCCCCCTCCTCCTCGGATTAGACCTGCAACTCCCAGAACCCCTGACCATGGGGAATGGCCTTGTTTTGGGAAGTCACCTCCTAAAGGGGCATCTTCCTGTGGGAGGTTGAGAAAGCTAATGGGATCTGATCTGGTCTTTGGGTTCCTCAGAGTGAGGCAGGAAGATGGAGTGTAAGAAGCTCATCTATGAGAAGCCCCCATTGAGAAGGCACCCCAGAAGTGTGCCCCAGGAGCCTGCATGTGTTCAGGCCAGGTGCCTTCTAGGGGTAAGAGTATGTGGGTGCCTGTTGGCTAGTGCTCTTGTCAGCCTGCTTTCTCTCTGCCTCAGATGGCCTGGGGGTAGGAAACCAACACCTGGTAGATCCCAGTGCCTCTGAGGAGAAACCTGAGTCTGTCCACAGTTGGTGGGAGAAGGCAGACAAACATCTCACAAGACTCTGTGATGCATACGGAGATTCCCAACACCAAAGACTGCATGCTGGGAGTTAGAGGATTCGGTGCTGGAGTGGTTGGATGTGCATTAGTGTACTCTGTGCTCCAATTTGTTTTTGTTTTTCAAGGGTCCCTTTTCACACTCACCTCCAGAGTTAGACATCTAGTTATTTCCTCTGTATTGAAACATTCTTTATTGAAGGGATAGGGGTCAGAGGCTCTGAAAAGCCTCAAGTAGCCAAGCTAGTTCGTGGTGCATGCTTTTAATCCCAGCAATTGGGAGGCAGGGTCAGGCCGATCTCTGAGTTTGATGGCAGCCTGGTCTAGGAGAGAGATCCAGGACAGCCAGGGTGACACTGAGAAACCCTGTCTCAATAAAGAAAAGAGCCTCAGGAAGCTAAGGAAACTCACTAAGTTCAGAAGAATCACAACATTCACAGGAGTCCTACCAAGGGTTGTATAATAAGTAAATATAATCCCAGGGGAGAGGGGACCCTCCAGTCCAGGTACCTGCAAATTGTACAAAGAGCTCCAGGCACACATCTGTCATGAGGTGTCACTCATACTATGATGGGACCTTCAATGATACATGTACATTTGAGTGACTTACCATCTTATAACCTTATATTCTCTGCTGTTTGAATACCAGAGTACACTAACCGGTTCTGTGGGTGAAACACATTTTTAGTTTTACTGAGATGAATCTGTGAATCTGTCAATTTGGTTCCTATCTCCTCAGGAAAAAGCCAACCAACTGGTAAAGGGTAGGCAAATTTGGTCATTGAGCAGTGGAGAGGAACCAGCATGGAGACCTTCAACACCTAATCAGGAGCCTGAAGTCCTGTTCCACATCCTGATTTATGAAGGTACAGAACTCTTCAAAGGCTGAGTTAGAGGGCAGACCCAGGAAGGTGGGCCTTGTCTGAGTGGGGTTGATATGAGTAAAAGGGACCCCCAATGGTGATCCTGATGGAAGTGCCTGGGAGAACCCTCAATGTAGGAGAAGAGAGTCTTACAGCAACAGTCAAGGCTGGAGAAGGAGCTCACTGAGGCTGGAGAGCACTGGCTGTGGTCCAGCAGGCCGACCTTCAGGGCAGCAGCCACCAAACAGTAACAGGCTGTTTGACAGCTCACAGAGACAATCAATTGCAAGGTCCTAGGGGAAGTCTGTGATATTTAGTAGGAAATGAAATCAAACCAAGCCCCTCGAATACTGGCGAAAAAAATTAAAAAAGGAACACACACTCACAGACACAGAGGCACACATACACACCCACACAATACACACACACAAATAAACACAGAGACACACACACATAACTACGATGCTACCCATGTAACCAATACAAAACTCGCTCCAGGCTCTGGTCTCTAAAGGCTCTGGAATCTATCTCACAGGAGGAATTCAGTTCTCATCCAGCTCTTGGAACTGACTGGGATCTTGGTCATCAGAGAAGATTGTTCCTGAGGCCTGCTAGAAACAGGCCCACTGTGAGCACACTCAGACAAGGGGCGTTCTTCCTGTTCCCACTACTGCTCTGAGAGATGCTGCTTTGATCTGAGATCCACCATGGCAGCCACGGCCTCTGAGACTCGCTGCTTCAGCCACAAGCAGGGCATTTCCTCCAGCCTTTGAGAAGTGCCAGAGAGAGGAGGAGATCTGGCACTTCTGCTAAGCAGTGGTTCACTCTCTGCTGATGGGCTCTGAAAACGACCTGCTCCCAGATGGTAAACTGAGACTCTCTCAGACCCTGACCTTCAGACACTTGAGGGCGGGTTGGCTGGTCACACTGAAGCCTGCTGAGAACTAACTGTGAAACACTACCAACATCTCCCAATTGGGTGGCATCCTCTTTCTCTCTCCCCATTCTAATGTCCACTCTGGCTGTTTAAAGTGTTCTGCTCAGAAATAAAACTTCATCTTGTTTGTTAGTTTGTTGGTTGGCTTGATTTTCCCTTCTGTGAGTGTCCACTTTCTTCCTGGAGGGAGGGCTAGACAAGAAACCAAGATAAGGATAGACCATCTCTGGAGGAGAGGGTCCGGAAGGAAGGGCTTGGGGATTTGCTCTCCCAAAGTGACAAGCATTGTGATCCTGTGCCTGTTGTTGGGGGTGGGCACATTAGGGACTTGTGGAGGCCTCTGCTGCTCCAGGACAGTGAAATGGCTCTAGAAAAGGAATTAAACAATTCATGGGGCTAGGGACACCAGAATTCCCAGCTGTAGTGTAAGCTGTGGGAAGGGAGGCTGGTCCCTCAGTGCATGGGACTCCTGAGAGCTTGGAGAGAAGATGGCGCCAGAGGTCCTGTGGGTATCTATGCCTTCCCACCTGCCACCAACCCTCCTTCAGCCCCTCAGGCATTCATTCACATAGCAAAGTGCAGGCATACTGCTGTTATCAAGAGCAAGCCAAATGCACATCCTCCCAGCCTCAGCAGGTTTGGTGTTGGTGGACTGCTGGACTGCCTTCCCTCTTACCTGGAGGACAGGCTGCCTGCCTAAATGCTTCCTTGATCCCAGCAATGTGCTCTGCTCATAGGAGCACATGCAGCACCACAAAGTCCTATATACTCAGAGGACCTCAGGGAAGCCAACTAAGTCATAGGATGTACCAGTGGCAGGTCAGAGTCACACTCAGGAAGGTAAAAGCAGGCAGTGTGGACTGGATAGTGCCATGGAGTCTAGTTTTAAAGCAGTGCATGCCAGGACGAAAATCAGAAAGCACAAGGGTGGCCCAAGGAACAAGGTCTGGTGACAAATTCTAAAGGAAAATGCGTCAGAAAAGGGCAGCACTGGTCTCTGGCAAGGAGAGAAGGACAGTGGGTAGCTGTGGGCAGTTGTGGGCAGCTGTGGGCAGTGTCTGAGCAGGGGTGTAAGACAGTCAGTTTGGAGTATGAGATAGGCCGCCCTGACTGCACTTGTAACAGCCTAGTGGTTCATGGTCTGCAATATCATCTGGGTTCAGGTGAGAATTTTCTATGTGTAGTCAATCCCCTGATGATGGACATCAAGGCCTTTTCCAGACTTCTGGTTAGACATAATTCTGCAGTGTGTATCCCTGCCAAATCCATACATGTTGAGACTTCACACTCAGTTTCCACTTGTAAGTTGTCTTGATGGGCGTCATAGACATGGCTATGCTAGTCTAAGCTCTCATCCAGGAAGAACAGGCATTTCTCTGCCAGGACAGGAGTGGGGGTCGGGTTATGTTGCCAACTATCTACACACCAAAAGTTATTAGCACACAGCTACATCTTTATTTCTTTATTTCTGGTCCACAGAGATAAATTTCTGGTATTGCAGATTGTATAAAGGCACTGGGGTTGCCTTCTAGTTACCAAATCCTAGATGACCAGAGTGACCTGACATGAAAAAAATCACCAACCGTGGTCCTCCAGAAACCTGTGTCCCTCCTGTACTGGTGCACAGAGTCTGTCCTAGTCACACCATGAACTCATGCCCCTGCACTGTTGGCTGACTCCTCAGGAGCCTCTCTCCAGGACCCTGCTGGGTACCCCCAGCTCCAACTTTCTCCCTGGGGCTCATAATTTGTACACCTCTTTCCCCAGACCTAATTCCTCTTAGCTGGATGCTACTCCATCCTCTCCTTCTTGATTGTCTTATCCTCCTAGATGTCTGTCCACCCAGCGCACAGGAGCCTGCATGTGGTCAGGCCAGGTGCCCTCTATGGGGTAAAGAGTATGTGGGTGCCAGTTGGCTAGTGCTTTTATCAGCCTGCCTCAGTGGGTCTAGGGTAGAAAACCAATACCTGGTAGATCCCAGTGGCTCTGAGGAGAAACCTGAGTCTGTCCACAGTTGGAAGGAGAAGGCAGGCAAACATCTCACAAGCATCTGCGATGTGTCTGGAGATTGCCAGCACCAAAGCATGCATGCTGGGAGTCATTGGATTCAGGGCTGGAGTGGTAGAATGTGCCTTTGTGTACTCTGTGACCCAATTTGTTTTTGTTTTTCAAGGGTCCCCTTTCACACTCACCCCAGAGTTATACACCTAGTTATTTACTCTGAATTGAAACATTCTTTATTGAAGGGAGAGGGGTCAGAGGCTCTGAAGAGCTTCAAGTAGCCAAGCCAGGTGGTGGTGCAGGCCTTCAATCCCAGCACTTGTGAGGCAGGGGCTGGCAGATCTCTGAGTTTGATGGCAGCCTGGTCTAGGAGAGAGATCCAGGACAGCAGGGTGACACTGAGAAACCCTGTCTCAAAAAAGAAAAGAGCCTCAGGAAACTAAGGAAACTCACTAAGTTCAGAAGAATCACAACATTCACAGGAGTCCTCCCAAGGGTTGTATAATAAGGAAATATTATCCCAGGGGAGTGGGGACCCTCCAGCCCAAGTACCTGAAAATTGTACAAAGAGCTCCAGGCACACATCTGTCATGAGGTGTCACTCATACTATGATGGGACCTTCAATGATACATGTACATTTGAGTGACTTACCCTCTTATAACCTTATATACTCTGCTGTTTGAAAACCAGTGTACACTGACCGGTTCCGTGGGTGAAACACATTTTTAGTTTTTCTTAGATGAATCTGTGAATCTGTCAATTTGGTCCCTATCTCCTCAGGAAAAAGCCAACCAACTGGTAAAGGGTAGGCAAATTTGGTCATTGAGCAGTGGAGAGGAACCAGCATGGTGACCTTCAACACCTAATCAGGAGCCTGAAGTCCTGTTCCACATCCTGATTTATGAAGGTACAGAACTCTTCAAAGGCTGAGTTATAGGGCAGACCCAGGAAGGTGGGCCTTGTCTGAGTGGATTTGATATGAGTAAAAGGGACCCCCATGGTGATCCTGATGGAAGTGCCTGGGAGACCCCTCAATGTAGGAGAAGGGGCAACAGCCATTGCTGGAGAAGGAGCTCACTGAGGCTGGAGAGCACTGGCTGTGGTCCAGCGGGCTGACCTTCAGAGCAGCAGTCACCAAACAGTAACAGGCTGTTTGACAGCTCACAGAGACAATCAATTACAAAGTCCAAGGGGAAGACTGTGATGTTTAGGAAGAAATGACATCAAACCAAGCCCTTGCCTGCCTGGGGAACAAAAGTGAAAAGGAAAACACACACACACACACACACACACACACACACACACACATACAATCTCTGTCTCTTTCTCTCACACACAGAAACACAGATACAGTCACAGACACACACACACAGAGACACACACACACACAGACACACACACACCTTGGATGCTACCCTTGTAATCAATACCAATCCGTCTGGATCCAGGCTCTGGTCTCCAAAGGCTCTGGAATCTCTCTCACAGGAGGAATTCAGTTCTCATCCAGCTCTTGGAACTGACTGGGATCTTGGTCATCAGAGAAGATTGTTCCTGAGGACTGCTAGAGACAGGCCCACTGTGAGCACACTCAGACCAGGGGCGTTCTTCCTGTTCCCACTACTGCTCTGAGAGATGCTGCTTTGATCTGAGATCCACCATGGCAGCCACGGCCTCTGAGACTCGCTGCTTCAGCCACAAGCAGGGCATTTCCTCCAGCCTTTGAGAAGTGCCAGAGAGAGGAGGAGATCTGGCACTTCTGCTAAGCAATGGCTCGCTCTCTGCTGATGGGCTCTGAAAATGACCTGCTCCCAGATGGTAAACTGAGACTCTCTCAGACCCTGACCTTCAGACACTTGAGGGTGGGTTGGCTGGCCACACTGAAGCCTGCTGAGAACTAACTGTGAAACACTACCAACATCTCCCAATTGGTTGGCGTCCTCTTTCTCTCTCCCCATTCTAATGTCCACTCTGGCTGTTTAAAGTGTTCTGCTCAGAAATAAAACTTCATCTTGTTTGTTAGTTTGTTGGTTGGATTTCCTCTCTCTGAGTGTCCACTTTCTTCCTGGAGGGAGGGCTAGACAAGAAACCAAGATAAGGATAGACCATCTCTGGAGGAGGGGGTCGGGAAGGAAGGGCTTGTGGACTTGCTCTCCCAAATTGACAAGCATTGTGAACCTGTGCCTGTTGTTGGGGGTGGGCACAGCAGAGACTCGTGGAGGACTCTCCTGCTCCAGGACAGTGAAATGGATCTAGAAAAGGAGTTAAGCAGTTCACGGGGCTCAGGACACCAGAGTTCCCTGCTGTAGTGTAAACTGTGGGAAGGGAGGCTGGTCCCTCAGTGCATGGGACTCCTGGGAGCTTGGTGAGAAGATGGAACCAGGGTTCCTGTGGGTATCTATGCCTTCCCACCTGCCACCAAACCCTCCTTCAGCCCCTCAGGCATTCATTCACATAGCAAAGTGCAGTCACACTGCTGTTATCAGGAGCAAGCCAAATGCTCACCCTCTCAGCCTCAGCAAGTTTGGTGTTGGTGGACTGCTGGACTGCCTTCCCTCTTACCTGGAGGACAGGCTGCCTGCCTAAATGCTTCCTTGATCCCAGCAATGTGCTCTGCTCATAGAAGCACTTCCAGCACCACAAAGGCCTATAATCCTCAGAGGACCTCAGGGAAGCCAACTCAGTCATAGGATGTACCAGTGGCAGGTCAGAGTCACACTCAGGAAGGTAAAAGCAGGCAGTGTGGCCTGGATAGTGCTGTGGAGTCGAGCTTAAAAGCAGTGCATGCCAGGAAGAAAATCAGAAAGAGCAAGGGTGGCCCAAGGATCAAGGTCTGGTGACAAATTCTAAAGGAAAATGTGTCAGAAAAGGGCAGCACTGGTCTCTGGCAAGGAGAGAAGGACAGTGGGCAGTTGTGGGCAGGTGTGGGCAGCTGTGGGCAGTGTCTGAGCAGGGGTGTGAGACAGTCGGTTTGGAGTAGGAGATAGGCCGCCCTGACTGCACCTGTAAGAGCCTGGTGGTTCATGGTCTGCAATATCATCTGGCTTCAGGTGAGAATTTTCTCTTTGTAGTCAATCCCCTGATGATGGACATAAAGGCCTTTTCCAGACTTCTGGTTAGACATAATTCTGCTGAGTGTATCCCTGCCAAATCCATACATGTTGAGACTTCACACTCAGTTTCTACTTGTAAGTTGCCTTGATGGGCGTCATTGACCTGGGTATGCTGGTTTAAGCTCTCATCCAGGAAGAATAGGCCATTCTCTGCCAGGACACAGGGGGTCTCGGGGTTATGTGGCCAACTATCTACACACCAAAAATTATTAGCAGGAAGCTACATCTTTATTTCTTTATTTCTGGCCCACAGAGATAGATTTCTTGTTTTGCAGATTGTATAAATGCAATGGGGTTGCCTTCTAGCTACCAAACCCTAGATGACCAGAATGACCTGACATGAAAAAAATCACCAGCTGTGGTCCTCCAGAAACCTGTGTCCCTCCTGTACTGGTGGACAGATTCTGTCCTAGTCACACCATGAACTCATGTCCCTGCACTGTTTGCTGACTACTCAGGAGCCTCTCTTTAGGACATTGCTGGGTACCCCCAGTTCCAACTTTCTCCTTGGGGCTCATAATTTGTACACCTCTTTCCCCAGCCCTAATTCCTATTAGCTGTATGGTACTCCATCCTCTCTTTCTTGATTGTCTTATCTTCCTAGATGTCTGTCTGTCCACCCACCGGCCAGTCCTGACCTCCCTCTGTATCCATCCGTGTCTCTTTCAACCATGTGTCTCTCACAAGTATACTAGGAAGACTTCTTACTGAGCCCCTGAAGAACGAGACCTGGACCCAAAGACTGGCCTGGATACAGTCTGGACTCTAAAGTGGTTAATTCACACCGCTCCAGGGCCTGTGGCCAGGGTAGAGCATACCAGAAGAGTTAAATACTCCAGAGATGAAGGAGATTGAAAGTCATGATCCAGGACCTGATCTGCCCACTCCTTTCCAGGTTCAGAGAGGGGCTTATTCCTCATTATCCCTGTATACACAGACAAGTACACATGCACATATGCACCAATGGACATATGCCCCCACAAGAACACAAAGAGACAGGCCACATACACGTGCACATGAACACAGACACACAGAGGGAGAGACAGAGAGACACGCACACAGAGACCAAGACAGAGAGCAGAGACAGAGTGAGAACAGAGACCCAGGGAGAGATGGACATGGAGAGCCAGAGTCCCAGCAGGACCCTGCAACTTAAGCTGCAGTTGCAGCTCAGTTCCACGAGGGGGCAGCAGGCGACGTTCTCTATCAAGGTTTTAGGAAGAATCTAGAAAGACCTGGGTTTCCCTTGATGATCATGGAGTGCCAAGTAGAGAATAGAAAAAAGACATAGTGAGCTGTGCGTATCTGGGAAACATAGCGGTCAGTGTATACTGTACTATGATCACAAAGGACTCATAGGACAGCAAACCTGAACTCAGCCAGGTCACAAAATATGAAGAGTCCCTAATAATGCAGATCCCAGATCTGTGGAAGATGGCTCAAATCTGAGAAAACTTCCTCAGTTATTATTCCTTCTGTCTGTGACAATTTGTCAGAGTACTGATAAGCGTTCATCCAGGAATTAGTTTTCCCAATCATTATGTTTCTTCTTGAAGCTGGTGACTTACTTCTAAAACTGCTAGTTTGAATTCTCATAATGCTCTTAAGGTAAACTAAGCTTTGCACTGGGTTTGGATAGGCAGTGACTCAAGTTTTAGTTTTTGCTTGGTTTTTAAACTAGTGCTCCTCAATAAAACAGTCTGACAATTCCCTCTGTCTCACCTCCTGGCTATAACTAGCTTTGTGAAACTTATAGACTTTCCTTTTATGAATTCCATTTTGTTCTGATACGACTCTTACACTCTGCAGAGTGTATTCTCTCTAGAGTATAGGTCAGTGGAATGGGATGGTTTTGACTTTGAATGTTTCTGCATGTAAGATTACATGTGAATGTGTCTGTGTATAAGCCTGGCTGTGGACATATGCTTAGGCTGATAAAGTAATCCCTCAGGAAACTTGGTGTACAGGTAGGTCATTCATTTACCAACTAGCATGAGCAGATTCGGTGGGAAAAGTATTATAGAATTTCAGAATGACATTTCTTAACCTAAAGCAGCTGTTCTCAACCTGTATAGGGCCCAACTTTTTAGGGACACTAATGTCCCTTTCACAGAGGTCACCCAAGACCATTGTAAAACCCAGAGATTGAATTACTATTCACTAGAGTAGCAAAATTAAAACTATGAAGGAGTAAGGAAAATGATTTTATGGTCAGGTGGCACTACAGCTCAAGGAACAGTATTATATGTGGTCGCTAATGAGGTCACAGCATTATTGAGGGTGACAAATGCTGACCTATCACTTTGAACATGTAACCAAACAAGGAGACACAAGACTTCATTCATTCAGGTCAGCCCCAGAGTCAGTCACAGAAGATTGCTTAAGAAAGTCACCTGTGGCAGGAAACTGAGCTCTCACACACCCCTCTGTGTTGCACTGTAAAAGGGGTGCAGGGGTTCAGGATTTCAGCTACTGAGGGCTAGGTATGGATTATAGAGTGGGCTGCCAGCTAGCAGCAGACCTGCTAGGGAGACAGGAGAGTGAAGAGCATGCCCTGGGTCAGTCAGGAACGACAAGGCAAGGAGGATCATGGGAAAGGCAGAGACAGGTGCTGCTTTCCAACCTCACAGAGATGACAGCTTGAAGCACAGCAGGCCCTGGTGCTGACCATTGTCCACCCCACAGCAGGTATGTGCTACACAGCACGCTGAGTCCTCAGAGAACCAAACCTGTATGCATCACTCCCTCTGCTTAGCCCTAGACAGAAACTGCCAGAGATCAAAGAGTGAGTCCAGTGTCCCGTGACCTCTACAGAAAGGCATGGCAAGGAACAGACTTGGGGCCACTCTGAATGCATGTTCTCTTACCTGATACCTGCAAATCCTGAGAGCAGCATGTGGGAAATTCATCTCAGAATCCAGGGTTGACACTGATGCAGGAGCTAGGCCTCTGTTGGCAGTGAGAACGAAGCATGCAAGGTCAAATTTGCAAGTTGCTCACATAGGATGCAGAGATGCTAGGGCTACAAGGGGGGTTACCTTGGAAACAGCCAATCCAGCACCACTAAGGAGGACAAACATTGTGCAAGCTCATATGAGACTGACAAACTGACAAGGCTTTCTTTGCAGCTATGTCAGCAGGCCAGGCAGCCCAACAAGTCCTAAAGGACATCACACATGGCTCTGTCCTTTCTAATAGAGCCCTGCTTCTACAGCAGCCATTCCTGAGAGTAAGTAAAGGGAGTTTCTAAGTGAGCCCCCCTTCTCTGTTTCCAGAAGACCCTCCCAACCCTGAGGGAGGCACAGAGAAAAGACCCACCAGTCACAACTGCTTCTTGGTAGCTGTGAGAAGAGGAAGGAGAAATAAAAGGAGACTGAAGGAGCTGACATCTCAGAGGTTGCAATGCCACCTGGTGACTAATGGAGAGGAGAGAGTCAAGGTCAACAAAGACCAAAAAAGGGGCCAGACAGGGAGGATTGGTTCAGTCACCCAACTCCACAGGCAATAGGAGAACAGAGTGTGATCATTTTCCTGCCTGGGTCAGACCGTGTGGATCCCACACTGTCTCAGCATATGACGCCTCAGAGAACTCACTCATATGCTAACAGTTACCTCAGCCATTGTCCAGGTTTGGCTATCCTCAGATGACAAAAAGCCAACTAGATTCGGGAGGTCCATGGCATTTTTTAATCTGGGTCACAACATGAACTACAGGGATTTTCTCTAAATTTCCTCAATTTGTCTGTTCCTTGTTTAATCTTGCATCCAGAATTTCTTACTGCACACATGCCTTTGACCTTCACAGTTGTGAGACAACAACTTTGTATGCAGTGGCCAAGGTGGATCTTTGATGTCCTTGAATGTCCTTGGGACTCTCCGGATCCTTGGGTCAAATAAGCAAGGCACAGAAAGATCGCTAACCACACAAACACTGTGTGAGATTGCACTTGTGGAGATGGGTGGAACTCAGCCCTGTTGGGAACACAGTCTCTCTGGAGGATCTCGCCCACCCAAGCTTTTCCGAATATTTGGCACCACACAGGGCTACTCAGGGCAGCACAACCTACATAGGGGCTGCGAAGAGTGTGTACATCTGGGCAAACCACGATGTGTGTCATATCTGACAGAGGGCAATTTGTAGCGCTTTATTAATGTGCCTTTGCCATTTGCAGTGAAGGTCATTTGCATAATTAAATAAAATTATTCATCAGGGTTCCAGGGCCTGCTGAGCTTGAGAAGGTCTTGGTGTTAGTGCTCCAGAATGAATTTGGACCATTCAGTTTTACCCAGGGCTACAGGTGTGCCCCAAGCAGCACTTAAATCACGTGGTCTACACCCGCCCACGCCCATTGGCTGCAATCTTTTAGTTAAAAGACTCTGCTCTACTTTTTACAACACTGAAGAGCCTCTGCTCCTGCCCCTCAGGGAAGGTCCCCACAGCCACTGCTACTGTGCAGGAAGCCAAGGCAGAAACTCGCTCTGGACGCACTGTGATTTGAGTGAGGCGCCAGAGAGAAAACCCTTCCGGAACTAGGATCGGAGCAGAAGTGTATTGTCTGGCGCTGGAACTGTGAGGAAGGTGCCTGGGAAGCCTCTTCTGGAGCAGGGTCGGATCCCCAGATTCTCGCTATGGAGACTCCTCAAGACAGCCGCCAAAGTTTCCAAAGGCCTCTGGCTCTGGGAGCTGAGGAGGACCAGGAACAACAGCGTGGTGAGTAAACTGGTTCCGGGTGGACTTTGGTGAGATTCCGGGAGAAAGGCGGTAGAAAGAAGAGAGCACATGCACTTGGGGTCAGTTGCCGAGCCCTGCCTCTGCTCCCTGTCCGGGCTTCCTGAGCTCCCTGGGCCGCGGTGCTCAGATCTTTATCTCTGTGTCTTCCTTCTGTCTTTCAGGTGGGAATGCAGTGCTCTCCGGGGCTGGAGAGGAAGGAGGAGGGACAAAAGAGCTTGTACTGAGCGGGCTTGCTCAGGGTGGGCTTAATCAGGGCGAACTCGCTGAGGGTGAGGTCGCTGGAGACAAGCGTGCTCAAGAAGAGCCTGCTCGGTCCAGTCTCACTCAGAGAGCAGCAGGAGTAGGAGAGGAGGGAGAAGAGAAGGAAGTAGAGATGGAAGGAAGGCGTGATGGAGATGGGGCTTCTAGCTCTGAGCATGACATGATCGATCAAGAAGGTGGCCCAAGCAGGAGCAATCAACAACAGCCTCAGCGAGAGGCCGCCATTCCTGAGGGCAGCAGAAATCAAGCAGCTGGTGTCAGGCTGGCTCACCAAGGGTCCAACCTCACCATATTCACCCCCTCTCAGCTTCGTGAGCTGGAGTGCCTTTTCCAAGAGACTCACTATCCCTGCATGAGAACAAGGTAAGCAGATGGCCAGTGCTTCGCGCCTCATTCATGGGTAGCACAGGCTGGTCCAGAGTGTCCTTTGGCTCTCCCTGGCCCTCTATTCCCTGCTGAAGTAATGGCACTGATCAGCTGCAGGTAGGACCTTCCACCTGCAATCAGGACTGTCTGTCTGCAATTAGATTGTGGGAAGGGATAAGGGAGCTAAGCAGACAGGAAACCAATGTGTTTTCTTGCCCTGTTCAAGATATTTAGAAGGTGTTTGATGTTCTGAATGAGTCTGTGGACCTGTGGGTGGGAAGCCTGGGGCGTGGCTGGGAAAAACAGGAAGCAGTACTCCTTGGGTTAAAATTTTCTCAATGCCTATATGCTCTCTGTACTGAGTTTTATACTTTTCATACAGAAAACAGCATCTGGTTTTGGGGGATGCTATTAAATTGGGGCTCTGAAAGAATCCTGTGGCTAAAGCTGTGTTGCAGTTACATGTTAAGATTAGTGACCGCAAGTTAACATGTATGTACTTACAATCTGGACCCAAACATATGAAACCACTTTGGTAATGCCTTTACACACTTGATCTCCACCACAAAGCCTAAATGTTGAACTTCTTCCCTTTAGGAGGGATCTTGCACGCTGCATGGGTATGAAGGAATGTGCCGTGCTGGGAAGTGTTGTGAAAAACAGAACATCTGTTTGGAGAGATTTCATACTTTTCCACAGGAAAGCCCAGGAAACAACCCTTAGCTACATATGAATTCTTTTCTGTACAAATTCATGAAATATATCAAGGATGGAGAGAAGGGTCAATGTTCAGGGTCTGTCCCAGGGCTGAAATCCTGGGTGTGCTGTCACATGTCTGAGTAGGCTTATTGGGACCGTGTGTTTATTGTTTTGTGACAATGAACCTGTTGCATCCGGGCCACTGAATATCAGAATACACCTGAGTAACCTCTTCAACCCCTCTTGCGGTTAGACCAATAAACAGTTTCTGGATATTTAAATGATGTAGTGATTCTTCTGGGGAAGTGGCTCAGTGCTAGAGCACATGCCTAGCACACATGTGGCCGTAGGATGGGTTCTGAATACCATCCAAAGAGTTACTCAACTGAAGCGGGTGCAAACTACTGTAGGATGTTTGCTTTACTGATAATAGAGTTCAATGTGCTAATGCATCTCTGTCTCCTGCTTGTAGAATTGGTTTCGGATAAGGAGATCCATTTTCAAGCAGGAGATGTGTCAAATAATGCTCTGTGAACTACCACCACTTCCTGAGAGCAACGACTCTCCCTGAAGATTTGAAGCAGCCATGCAGACAGAAGAACAAGGAGGCCTTCATCAATACAGGGACCCTGGCAAGCTGCAATCACTGCCCATGTGGAAACAATCATTAAAAGGACAATGAGGGAAAGGACCTATGGGAGGAAAGCCTGTTTCTAGACATGGCTGTTCCCACCCAACAACAATAAGCCCTGCCCAGACCCCCTATCCTAAGACAGTGTTGTAAACATCCCAGAGGCTACTCGCAGGTTTGATGGGCAGGAGGAATGGGGACCTTATGTTTGGACCTTCAGAGCAGGAGGGGAGCCACTCTGTCTGGACGTCCTGCTGCTCAAAGGGAGAAGGGAATCTGTCCATCCAGGCCAGAGGGAGGAGGCCTGTGACCATGAGCGTGACCATTCATGTCTGGTAGACTATTGAGGGCGACCCAGAATTGGCACCACAGTGATTCAAGGGGGATTGTCAGAGTGGGGCTATGCATGGTTCCCCAGTTTCTGCTAGGGCTGGGTTAAGAGTTCTTCCAGTGGGTCTGAGATTCCCAGGCCTTCGATTATCTGCCTGGTACTGGTCAGAGCTACAACAAGAAATGTAATCTGACTCCCCCACCACCAATCTTTCCCCCCAGTTGTTCCTTGGTTTAGTACTGCAACATCACAGCCTAAGCAGCCTGCTTTCATCATCTGAGAATAAACACTTGGTCCAATCATAGTCTTAGCCACAGAGCACTATGCTTGAACCAATCAGAGCCCCTCCCCTTTAGGAGAACCACGCCCTCATTCTGCTGGGCATCCATGGGGGGAGGTTTCCACACTCTCCCCTGGGTGGGAAAGTTTCAAAATCATCTAGAGTTTGCTGAGGTCAGTAGCATGCGGGGTTGCAATTTCAGGATCCAGGACAATCAGCCTGGAACCTTCCATGATGGTCTCAGTGTCCTCTGAGAATTCGGGACGGCTGGCAATGACAGGGAGAAACTGCCTGCCTTTCTCACAGTCTGTTTGCTCAAGGACACAGGCAGTATGGGAGAATCCTTCAGCAAATGGTCCCATATTCAAATATCTTGGCTTCCTTCCTGTAAAGCAGACATTAGAATAGGTACAAACAACCTAACTCTAAAGCCCTTGCACTCACTACTAATAGTGATCCTCAAATAGATTTTAATACCTCTTCAGCAGTGCTTTCAGACAACTGTCTGGTGCCTCCATGGTGGTGGTGGGGGATAAATCCCCTTAAGTATGTCATGTAAGGCTAGATGCCTATGTGCTGTCTGTATGCTTGCGATGCCCCCCTCCTCCTCGGATTAGACCTGCAACTCCCAGAAGCCCTGACCATGGGGAATGGCCTTGTCTTGGGAAGTCACCTCCTAAAGGGGCATCTTCCTGTGGGAGGTTGAGAAAGCTAATGGGATCTGATCTGTTTTTTGGGTTCCCCAGAGTGAGGCAGGAAGATGGAGTGTAAGAAGCCCATCTCTGAGAAGGCCCCATTGAGAAGGCACCCCAGAAGTGTGCCCCAGGAGCCTGCATGTGTTCAGGCCAGGTGCCTTCTAGGGGGTAAGGAGTATGTGGGTGCCTGTTGGCCAGTGCTCTTGTCAGCCTGCTTTCTCTCTGCCTCAGTGGGTCTAGGGGAGGAAACCAACACCTGGTAGATTTTAGTGCCTCTGAGGAGAAACCTGAGTCTGTCCACAGTTGGTGGGAGAAGGCAGACAAACATCTCACAAGACTCTGCTATGTGTACAGAGATTCCCAGCACCACAGTCTGCATCTGGGAGTTAGAGGATTCGGGGCTGGAGTGGTAGAATATGCCTTTGTGTACTCTGTGCCCCAATTTGTTTTTGTTTTTCAAGGGTCCCCTTTCACACTCACCCCAGAGTAATACACCTAGTTATTTACTGTAAATTGAAACATTCTTTATTGAAGGGCGAGGGGTCAGAGGCTCTGAATAGCTTCAAGTAGCCAAGCCAGGTGGTGGTGCACGCCTTCAATCCCAGCACTTGGCAGGCAGGGCCTCACAGATGTCTGAGTTTGATGGCCGCCTGGTCTAGGAGAGAGATGCAGGACAGACAGAGTGACACTGAGAAACCCAGTCTCAAAAAAGAAAAGAGCCTCAGGAAGCTAAGGAAACTCACTAAATTCAGAAGAATCACAACATTCACAGGAGTCCTCCCAAGGGTTGTATAATATGTAAATATAATCCCAGGGGAGAGGGGACCCTCCAGCCCAGGTACCTGCAAATTGTACAAAGAGCTCCAGGCACACATCTGTCATGAGCTGTCACTCATACTATGATGGGACCTTCAATGATACATGTACATTTGAGTGACTTACCCTCTTAGAACCTTATATACTCTGCTGTTTGAAAACCAGAGTACACTGACCGGTTCTGTGGGTGAAACACATTTTTACTTTTTCTTAGATGAATCTGTGAATCTGTAAATTTGGTTCCTATCTCCTCAGGAAAAAGCCAACCAACTGGTAAAGTGTAGGCAAATTTGGTCATTGAGCAGTGGAGAGGAACCAGCATGGAGACCTTCAACACCTAATCAGGAGTCTGAAGTCCTGTTCCACATCCTGATTTATTAAGGTACAGAACTCTTCAAAGGCTGAGTTATAGGGCAGACCCAGGAAGGTGGGCCTTGTCTGGGTGGGGTTGATATGAGTAAAAGGGACCCCCATGGTGATCCTGATGGAAGTGCCTGGGAGACCCCTCAGTGTAGGAGAAGGGAGTCCTACAGCAACAGCCAAGGCTGGAGAAGGAGCTCACTGGGGCTGGAGAGCACTGGCTGTGGTCCAGCGGGCGACCTTCAGGGCAGCAGCCACCAAATAGTAACAGGCTGTTTGACAGCACACAGAGACAATCAATTACAAGGTCCTAGGGGAAGACTGTGATATTTGGGAAGAAATGAAATCAAACCAAGCCCTTGCCTGCCTGGGGAACAAAAGTGAAAAGGAAAACACAGATACACACACACACACACACACACACACACACACACAGACACAGACATACAATCACTGTCTCTTTCTCTCTCACACAGACACACAGATACTGAAACACACACATACAAACACACACACACATGCACACACTCTCACAAACACCTTGGATGCTACCCTTGTAAACAATAACAATCCTCCTGGCTCCAGGCTCTGGTCTCTAAAGGCTCTGGAATCTATCTCACAGGAGGAATTCAGTTCTCATCCAGCTCTTGGAACTGACTGGGATCTTGGTCATCAGAGAAGATTGTTCCCGAGGCCTGCTAGAGACAGGCCCACTGTGAGTATACTCAGACAAGGGGCGTTCTTCCTGTTTCCATTACTGCTCTGAGAGATGCTGCTTTGATCTGAGATCCACCATGGCAGCCACGGCCTCTGAGACTTGCTGCTTCAACCACAAGCAGGGCATTTCCTCCAGCCTTTGAGAAGTGCCAGAGAGAGGAGGAGATCTGGCACTTCTGCTAAGCAGTGGTTCACTCTCTGCTGACGGGCTCTGAAAACCACCTGCTCCCAGATGGTAAACTGAGACTGTCTCAGACCCTGACCTTCAGACACTTGAGGGTGGGTTGGCTGGCCACCCTGAAGCCTGCTGAGAACTAACTGTGAAACACTACCAACATCTCCCAATTGGGTGGCGTCCTCTTTCTCTCTCACCATTCTAATGTCCACTCTGGCTGTTTAAAGTGTTCTGCTCAGAAATAAAACTTCATCTTGATTGTTAGTTTGTTGGTTGGCTTGATTTTCCCTTCTCTGAGTGTCCAGTTTCTTCCTGGAGGGAGGGCTAGACAAGAAACCAAGATAAGGATAGACCATCTCTGGAGGAGGGGGTCGGGAATGAAGGGCTTGGGGACTTGCTCTCCTAAAGTGACAAGCATCGTGATCCTGTGCCTGTTGTTGGGTGTGGCCAGAGCAGGGACTTGTGGAGGTCTCTGCTGCTCCAGGATAGTGAAATGGCTCTAGAAAAGGAGTTAAGCTGTTCGCGGGGCTAGTGACACCAGAGTTCCCTGCTGTAGTGTAAGCTGTGGGAAGGGAGGCTGGTCCCTCAGTGCATTGGACTCCTAGGAGCTTGGTGAGAAGGAACCAGGCTTCCTGTGGGTATCTCTGCTTCCCACCTGCCACCAACCCTCCTTCAGCCCCTCAGGCATTCATTCACATAGCAAAGTGCAGGCACACTGCTGTTATCAGGAGCAAGCCAAATGCACATCCTCTCAGCCTCAGCAGGTTTGGTGTTGGTGGACTGCTGGACTGCCTTCCCTCTTACCTGGGGACAGGCTACCTGCCTCAATGCTTCCTTGATCCCAGCAATGTGCCCTGCTCATAGGAGCACTTCCAGCACCACAAAGGCCTATAATCCTCAGAGGACCTCAGGGAAGCCAACTCAGTCATAGGATGTAGCAGTGTCAGTGCAGAGTCACATTCAGGAGGGAAAAAGCAGGCAGTGTGGACTGGATAGTGCTGTGGAGTCAAGCTTAAAAGCACTGCATGCCAGGACGACAATCAGAAAGAGCAAGGGTGGCCCAAGCATCAAAGTCTGGTGACAAATTCTAAAGGAAAATGCGTCAGAAAAGGGCAGCACTGGTCTCTTGCAAGGAGAGAAAGACAGTGGGTAGCTGTGGGCAGTTGTGGGCAGCTGTGGGCAGCTGTGGGCAGTGTCTGAGCAGGGGTGTAAGACAGTCAGGTTGGACTATGAGATAGGCCGCCCTGACTGCACCTGTAACAGCCTGGTGGTTCATGGTCTGCAATATCATCTGGCTTCAGGTGAGAATTTTCTCTGTGTAGTCAATACCCTGATGATGGACATCAAGGCCTGTTCCAGACTTCTGGTTAGACATAATTCTGCAGTGTGTATCCCTGCCAAATCCATACATGTTGATTCATCACACTCAGTTTCTACTTGTAAGTGCCTTGATGGGCGTCATAGACCTGTGTATGCTAGTTTAAGCTCTCATCCAGGAAGAATAGGCCTTTCTCTGCCAGGACAGAAGGGGGGCTCGGGGTTATGGGGCCAACTATCTACACACCAAAAATTATTAGCACGCAGCTATATCTTTATTTCTTTATTTCTGACCCACAGAGATAGATTTACTGTTTTGCACATTGTATAAAGGCACTGGGGGTACCTTCTAGTTACCAAAGCTTAGATATCCATAGTGACCTGAAATGAAAAATCACCAGCTGTGGTCCTCCAAAAACCTGTGTCCCTCCTGTACTGGTGCACACAGACTGTCCTAGTCACACCATGAACTCATGCCCCTGCACTGTCGGCTGACTACTCAGGAGCCTCTCTCCAGGACCCTGCTGGGTGTCCTCAGTTGCATCTTTCTCCCTGGGGCTCATAATTTGTACACCTCTTTCCTCAGACCTAATTTGTCTTGCTGGACGCTACTCCATCCTCTCCTTCTTGATTGTCTTATCCTCCTAGATGTCTGTCTGTCCACCCACCGCCCAGTCCTGACTTCCCACTCTATCCATCGGTGTCTCTTTCAACCATGTGTCTCTCACAAGTATACCAGGAAGACTTCTTACTGAGCCCCTGAAGGACGAGACCTGGACCTAGGGACTGGACCTGTGCCCTGGATACAGTCAGGAGACTAAAGTGGTTAATTCACACCGCTCCAGGGCCTGTGGCCTGCGTAGAGCATACCAGAAGAGTTAAATACTCCAGAGATAAAGGTGATTGAAAGGCATGATCCAGGACCCGATCAGCCCACTCCTTTCCAGGTTCAGAGAGGGGCTTATTCCTCATTATCCCTGTATACACAGACAAGTACACTTGCACATATGCACCAATGGCCATATGCCCCCACGAGCACACAAAGAGACAGGCCACATACACGTGCACATGAGAACAGACACACAGAGGCAGAGACAGAGAGACACACGCAGAGAGACCAAGACAGAGAGCAGAGACAGAGTGAGAAGAGAGACACAGGGAGAGAAGGACATGGAGAGCCAGAGTTCCAGCAGGACCCTGCAAATTAAGCTGCAGTTGCAGATCAGTGCCACTAGGGGGCAGCAGGCGACGTTCTCTATCAAGCTTTTAGGAAGAATCTAGAAAGACCTGGTTTTCCCTTGATGGTCATGGAGTGCCAAGTAGATAATAGAGAAATGACATAGTGAGCTGTGCGTATCTGGGAAAAATAGAGGTCAGTGTATACTGTACTATGATCACAAAGGACTCATAGGACAGCAAACCTGGACTCAACCAGGTCACAAAATATCAAGAGTCCCTAATAATGCAGACCACAGATCTGTGGAAGATGGCTCAAATCTGAGAAAACTTCCTCAATTATTATTCCTTCTGTCTGTGATAATTTGTCAGAGGACTGATAAGCGTTCATCCAAGAATTAATTTTCCAATCATTATGTTTCTTCTTGAAGCTGGTGACTTACTTCTAAAACTGCTAGTTTGAATTCTCATAATGCTCTTAAGGTAAACTAAGCTTTGCACTGGGTTTTGATAGGCAGTGACTCAAGTTTTAGTTTTTGTTTGGTTTTTAAACTAGTGCCCCTCAATAAAACAGTCTGACAATTCCCTCTGTCTCACCTCCTGGCTATAACTAGCTTTGTGAAACTTATAGACTTTCCTTTTATGAATTCCATTTTGTTCTGTCACGAATCTTACACTCTGCAGAGTGTATTCTCTCTAGAGTATAGGTCAGTGGGATGGGATGGTTTTGACTCTGGATGTTTCTGCATGTGTGATTACATGTGAATGTGTCTGTGTATACGCCTGGGTGTGGACATATGCTTAGGCTGACAAAGTAATCCCTCAGGAAATTTTGTGTGCAGGTAGGTCATTCATCTACCAACTCAGATGAGCAGATTCGGTGGGAAAAGTATTATAGAATTTCAGAATGACATTTCTTAACCTAAAGCAGCTATTCTCAACCTGTATAGGGCCCAACCCCTTTGGGACCCTAATGTCCCTTTCACAGAGGTCACCCAAGACCATTGTAAAACCCAGAGATGGCATTACCATTCACTAGAGTAGCAAAATTACAGCTTTGAAGGAGTAAGGAAAATGATTTTATGGTTAGGGGTCACTATAGCTCAAGGAACAGTATTATATGTGGTCGCTAATGAGGTCACAGCATTATTGAGGGTGACAGGCGCTTACCTATAGCTTTGAACATGTAACCAAACAAGGAGACACAAGATTTCATTCATTCAGGTCAGCCCCAGAGTCAGTCACAGAAGATTGCTTAAGAAAGTCACCTGTGGCAGGAAACTGAGCTTTCACACACCCCTCTGTGTTGCACTGTAAAAGGGGTGCAGGGGTTCAGGTTTCCTGCTACTGAGGGCTAGGTATGGATTAAAGAGTGGGCTGCCAGCTAGCAGCAGACCTGCTAGGGAGACAGGAGAGTGAAGAGCATGCCCTGGGTCAGTCAGGAACGACAAGGCAAGGAGGATCATGGGAAAGGCAGAGACAGGTGCTGGTTTCCAGCCTCACAGAGATGACAGCTTGAAGCACAGCAGGCCCTGGTGCTGACCATTGTCCACCCCACAGCAGGTATGTGCTACACAGCACGCTGAGTCATCAGAGAACCACACCTGTATGCATCACTCCCTCTGCTAAGCCCTAGACAGAAACTGCCAGAGATCAAAGAGTGAATCCAGGGTCCCGTGACCTCTACAGAAAGGCATGGCAATGAACAGACTTGGGGCCACTCTGAATACATGTTCTCTAACCTGCTACCTGCAAACCCTGGGAGCAGCATATGGGAAATTCATCTTAGAATCCAGGGTTTACACAGATGCAGGAGCTAGGCCTCTGTTGGCAGTGAGAAGGAAGCATGCAAGGTCAAATTTGCAAGTTGCTCACATAGGATGCAGAGATGCTAGGGCTACAAGGGGGGTTACCATGGAAACAGCCAAACCAGCACCACTAAGGAGGACAAACTTTGGGATTGTGCAAGCTCATATGAGACAGACAAACTGACAAGGCTTTCTTTGCAGCTATGTCAGCAGGCCAGGCAGCCAAACAAGTCCTAAAGGACATCACACATGGCTCTGTCCTTTCTAATAGAGCCCTGCTTCTACAGCAACCAATCCTGACAGTAAGTAAGGGAGTTTCTAAGTGAGCCCCCCTTCCCTGTTTCCAGAAGGCCCTCCCAACCCTGAGGGAGGCACAGAGAAAAGACCCACCAGTCACAACTGCTTCTTGGTAGCTGTGAGAAGGGGTGGGGGTCGGGATTATGTTGCCAACTACCTACACACCAAAAGTTATTAGCACGCAGCTACATCTTTATTTCTTTATTTCTTGTCCACAGAGATAGATTTCCGGTTTTGCACATTGTATAAAGGCACTAGGGTGTCTTCTAGTTACCAAAGCCTAGATGACCATAGTGACCTGAAATGAAAAATCACCACCTGTGGTCCTCCAGAAACCTGTGTCCCTCCTGTACTGGTGCACAGAGTCTGTCCTAGTCACACCATGAACTCATGACCCTGCACTGTCGGCTGACTACTCAGGAGCCTCTCTCCTGGACCCTGCTTGGTGCCCCCAGCTCCAACTTTCTGCCTAGGGCTCATAATTTGTATACCTCTTTCCCCAGACCTCATTCCTCTTAGCTGGACGCTACTCCATCCTCTCCTTCTTGATTGTCTTATCCTCCTAGATGTCTGTCCACCCAGCACACAGGAGTCTGCATGTGGTCAGGCCAGGTGCCTTCTAGGGGGTAAGAGTATGTGGGTGCCTGTTGGCTAGTGCTCTTGTCAGCCTGCTTTCTCTCTGCCTCAGTTGGCCCGGGGGAGGAAACCAACACCTGGTAGATCCCAGTGGCTCTGAGGAGAAACCTGAGTCTGTCCACAGTTGGTGGAGAAGGCAGACAAACATCTCACAAGCATCTGCGATGCGTACGGAGATTCCCAGCACCACAGCCTGCATGCTGGGAGTTAGAGGATTCGGGGCTGGAGTGGTAGAATGTGCCTTTGTGTACTCTGTGCCCCAATTTGTTTTTTTTCAAGAGTCCCCATTCACACTCACCCCCAGAGTTATACACCTAGTTATTTACTCTGAATTGAAACATTCTGTATTGAAGGGAGAGGGGTCAGAGGCTCTGAATAGCTTTAAGTAGCCAAGCCAGGTGGTGGTGCACACCTTCAATCCCAGCAATTGGGAGGCAGGGGCTGGCAGATCTCTGAGTTTGATGGCAGCCTGGTCTAGGAGAGAGATCCAGGACAGCCAGGGTGACACTGAGAAACCCTGTCTCAAAAAAGAAAAGAGCCTCAGGAAGCTAAGGAAACTCACTAAGTTCAGAAGAATCACATCATTCACAGGGGCCCTCCCAAGGGTTGTATAATAAGTAAATATAATCCCAGGGAAGAGGGGACCCTCCAGCCCAAGTACCTGAAAATTGTACAAAGAGCTCCAGGCACACATCTGTCATGAGCTGTCACTCATACTATGATGGGACCTTCAATGATACATGTTCATTTGAGTGACTTACCATCTTATAACCTTATATACTCTGCTGTTTGAAAACCAGAGTACACTGACCGGTTCTGTGGGTGAAACACATTTTTACTTTTTCTTAGATGAATCTGTGAATCTGTCAATTTGGTTCCTATCTCCTCAGGAAAAAGCCAACCAACTGGTAAAGGGTAGGCAAATTTGGTCATTGAGCAGTGGAGAGGAACCATCATGGAGACCTTCAACACCTAATCAGGAGTCTGAAGTCCTGCTCCCCATCCTGACTTATGACGGATCTGAACTCTTCAAAGGCTGAGTTAGAGGGCAGACCCAGGAAGGTGGGCCTTGTCTGGGTGGGGTTGATATGAGTAAAAGGGAAATCCAATGGTGATCCTGATGGCAGTGCCTGGGAGACCCCTCAGTGTAGGAGAAGGGAGTCCTACAGCAACAGCCAAGGCTGGAGAAGGAGCTCACTGAGGCTGGAGAGCACTGGCTGTGGTCCAGCGGGCCGACCTTCAGGGCAGCAGCCACCAAACAGTAACAGGCTGTTTGACATCTCACAGAGACAATCAATTTCATGGTCCTAGGGGAAGACTATGACACTTAGTAGGAAATGAAATCAAACCAAGCCCCTCGAATCCTGGCAAAAAAAAAAAAAAGTAATACACACTCACAGACACAGAGGCACACATACACACCCACACAATACACACACAAAAATACACACACAGAGACACACACACATAACTACGATGCTACCCATGTAACCAATAAGAAACTCGCTCCAGGCTCTGGTCTCTAAAGGCTTTGGAATCTATCTCACAGGAGGAATTCAGTTCTCATCCAGCTCTTGGAACTGACTGGGATCTTGGTCATCAGAGAAGATTGTTCCTGAGGCCTGCTAGAGACAGGCCCACTGTGAGCACACTCAGACTATGGGCGTTCTTCCTGTTCCCACTACTGCTCTGAGAGATGCTGCTTTGATCTGAGATCCACCATGGCAGCCACGGCCTCTGAGACTCGCTGCTTCAGCCACAAGCAGGGCATTTCCTCCAGCCTTTGAGAAGTTCCAGAGAGAGGAGGAGATCTGGCACTTCTGCTAAGCAGTGGTTCACTCTCTGCTGATGGGCTCTGAAAACGACCTGCTCCCAGATGGTAAACTGAGACTCTCTCAGACCCTGACCTTCAGACACTTGAGGGCGGGTTGGCTGGTCACACTGAAGCCTGCTGAGAACTAACTGTGAAACACTACCAACATCTCCCAATTGGGTGGCGTCCTCTTTCTCTCTCCCCATTCTAATGTCCACCCTGACTGTTTAAAGTGTTCTGCTCAGAAAGAAAACTTCATCTTGCTTGTTAGTTTGTTTCTTTATTTCTTTGTTTGGTTGGTTGGTTTTCCTCTCTGTGAGTATCCACTTTCTTCCTGGAGGGAGGGCTAGACAAGAAACCAAGATAAGGATAGACCATCTCTGGAGGAGAGGGTCAGGAAGGAAGGGCTTGAGGACTTGCTCTCCCAAAGTGCCAAGCATCGTGATCATGTGCATGTTGTTGGGGGTAGGTACAGCAGGGACTTGTGGAGGCCTCTGCTGCTCCAGGACAGTGAAATGGCTCTAGAAAAGGAGTTAAGCAGTTTTCAGTGCTAGGGACACCATAGTTCCCAGCCGTAGTGTAAGCTGTGGGAAGGGAGACTGGTCCCTCAGTGCATGGGACTCCTGAGTGCTTGGAGAGAAGATGGCGCCAGAGGTCCTGTGGGTATCTATGCATTCCCACCAGCCACCAACCCTCCTTCAGCCCCTCAGGCATTCATTCACATAGCAAAGTGCAGGCACACTGCTGTTATCAGGAGCAAGCCAAATGCTCACCCTCTCAGCCTCAGCAGGTTTGGTATTGGTGGACTGGTGGACTGCCTTCCCTCTTACCTGGGGGACAGGCTGCCTGCCTAAATGCTTCCTTGATCCCAGCAATGTGCTCTGCTCATAGGAGCACTTCCAGCACCACAAAATCCTATAATCCTCAGAGGACCTCAGGGAAGCCAACTCAGTCATAGGATGTAGCAGTGGCAGTGCAGAGTCACACTCAGGAGGGAAAAAGCAGGCAGTGTGGACTGGATAGTGCTGTGGAGTCGAGCTTAAAAGCAGTGCAGGCCAGGACGAAAATCAGAAAGAGCAAGGGTGGCCCAAGCATCAAAGTCTGGTGACAAATTCAAATGGAAAATATGTCAGGGAAGGGCAGCACTGGTCTCTGGAATTGAGAGGACAGTGGGCAGCTGTGGGCAGCTGTGGGCAGCTGTGGGCAGCTGTGGGCAGGGTCTACACACTAGAGTGAGACAGTCGGGTTGGAGTTTGGGAAAAGCCGCTCTGACCACACCTGCAACAGCCTGCTGGCTCACAGTCTGCAAAATCATCTGGCTTCAGGTGAGAATTTTCTCTGTGTAGTCAATCCCCTGATGATGGACATCAAGGCCTTTTCCAGACTTCTGGTTAGATGTAATTCTGCAGTGTGTATCCCTGCCAAATCCATACATGTTGAGACTTCACACTCAGTTTCTACTTGTAAGTTGCCTTGATGGGCGTCATAGACATGGCTATGCTAGTCTAAGCTCTCATCCAGGAAGAACAGGCCTTTCTCTGCCAGGACAGGAGGGGGGCTCGGGGTTATGTGGCCAACTATCTACACACCAAAAATTATTAGCACGCACCTATATCTTTGTTTCTTTATTTCTGACCCACAGAGATGGATTTCCTATTTTGCACATTGTATAAAGGCACTGGGGTTGCCTTCTAGTTACCAAAGCCTAGATGACCATAGTGACCTGAAATGAAAAATCACCAGCTGTGGTCCTCCAGAAACCTGTGTCCCTCCTGTACTGGTGCACACAGTCTGTCCTAGTCACACCATGAACTCATGCCCCTGCACTGTCTGCTGACTACTCAGGAGCCTCTCTCCAGGACCCTGCTGGGTGTCCCCAGCTCCAACTTTCTCCCTGGGGCTCATAATTTGTACACCTCTTTCCTCAGACCTAATTTCTCTTAGCTGGACGCTACTCCATCCTCTCCTTCTTGATTGTCTTATCCTCCTAGAAGTCTGTTTGTCCACCCACCGCCCAGTCCTTACCTCCCTCTATATCCATCGGTGTCTCTTTCAACCATGTGTCTCTCACAAGTATACTAGGAAGACTTCTTACTGAGCCCCTGAAGGACGTGACCTGTACCTAGGGACTGGACCTGTGCCCTGGATACAGTCAGGATACCAAAGTGGTTAATTCACAAAGCTCCAGAGCCTGTGGCCTGGGTAGAGCATACCAGAAGGGTTAAATACTCCAGAGATGAAGGTGATTGAAAGTCATGATCCAGGACCTGATCTGCCCACTCCTTTCCAGGTTCAGAGAGGGGCTTATTCCTCATTATCCCTGTATACACAGACAAGCACACATGCACATATGCACCAATGGACATACGCCCCCACGAGAACACAGAGAGACAGGACAAACACACGTGCGCATGAGAACAAACAGAGGGAGAGACAGAGAGACACACGCAGAGAGACCAAGACAGAGAGCAGAGACAGAGTGAGAACAGAGACACAGGGAGAGATGGACCTGGAGAGCCAGAGTTCCAGCAGGACCCTGCAACTTAAGCTGCAGTTGCAGCTCACTTCCACTAGGGGGCAGCAGGCGACGTTCTCTAGCAAGGATCTAGGAAGAATCTAGAAAGACCTGGTTTTCCCTTGATGGTCATGGAGTGCCAAGTAGCGAATAGAGAAATGACATAGTGAGCTGTGCGTATCTGGGAAGCATAGGGGTCAGTGTACACTGTACTATGATCACAAAGGACTCATAGGACAGCAAACCTGAACTCAGCCAGGTCACAAAATATCAAGAGTCCCTAATAATACAGATCCCAGATCTGTGGAAGATGGATCAAATATGAGAAAACTTCCTCAGTTATTATTCCTTCTGTCTGTGATAATTTGTCAGAGTACAGATATGAGAGTTTATCCAAGAATTAATTTTCCAATCATTATGTTTCTTCTTGAAGCTGGTGATTTACTTCTAAAACTGCTAGTTTGAATTCTCATAATGCTCTTAAGGTAAACTAAGCTTTGCACTGGGTTTGGATAGGCAGTGACTCAAGTTTTAGTTTTTGTTTGGTTTTTAAACTAGTGCTCCTCAATAAAACAGTCTGACAATTCCTTCTGTCTCGCCTCCCGGCTATAACTAGCTTTGTGAAACTTATAGACTTTCCCTTTATGAATTCCATTTTGTTCTGCCATGACTCTTACACTCTGCAGAGTGTATTCTCTCTAGAGGATGGGTCAGTGGGATGGGATGGTTTTGACTTTGGATGTTTCTGCATGTGAGATTACATGTGAATGTGTCTGTGTATAAGCCTGGCTGTGGACATATGCTTAGGCTGACAAAGTAATCCCTCAGGAAACACAATGTGCAGGTAGGTCATTTATCTACCAACTAGGATGAGCAGATTCGGTGGGAATAGTATTATAGAATTTCAGAATGACATTTCTTAACCTAAAGCAGCTGTTCTCAACCTGTATAGGGCCCAACCCTTTAGGGACACTAATGTCCCTTTCACAGAGGTCACCAAAGACCATTGTAAAACACAGAGATTGCATTACCATTCACTAGAGTAGCAAAATTAAAACTATGAAGGAGCAAGGAAAATGATTTTATGGTCAGGTGTCACTACAGCTCGAGGAACAGTATTATATGTGGTCGCTAATAAGGTCACAGCATTATTGAGGGTGACAGGCGCTTACCTGTAGCTTTGAACATGTAACCAAACAAGGAGACACAAACCTTCATTCATTCAGGTCAGCCCCAGAGTCAGTCACAGAAGATTGCTTAAGAAAGTCACCTGTGGCAGGAAACTGAGCTCTCACACACCCCTCTGTGTTGCACTGTAAAAGGGGGTGCAGGGATTCAGGTTTCCTGCTACTGAGGGCTAGGTATGGATTAAAGAGTGGGCTGCCAGCTAGCAGCAGACCTGCTAGGGAGACAGGAGAGTGAAGAGCATGCCCTGGGTCAGTCAGGAACACAAGACAAGGAGGATCATGGGAAAGGCAGAGACAGGTGCTGCTTTCCAGCCTCACAGAGATGACAGCTTGAAGCACAGCAGGCCCTGGTGCTGACCATTGTCCACCCCACAGCAGGTATGTGCTACACAGCACGCTGAGTCATCAGAGAACCACACCTGTATGCATCACTCCCTCTGCTTAGACCTAGACAGAAACTGCCAGAGATGAAACAGTGAGCCCAGGGTCCTGTGACCTCTACAGAAAGGCATGGCAGTGAACAGACTTGGGGCCACTTGGAATGCATGATCTGTAACCTGCTACCTGCCAACCCTGGGAGCAGCATGTGGGAAATTCATCTCAGAATCCAGGGTTGACACTGATGCAGGAGCTAGGCCTCTGTTGACAGTGAGAACAAAGCATGCAAGGTCAAATTTGCACGTTGCTCACATAGGATGCAGAGATGCTAGGGCTACAAGGGCAGTTACCTTGGAACAGCCAATCCAGCACCACTAAGGAGGACAAACATTGTGCAAGCTCATATGAGACAGACAAACTGACAAGGCTTTCTTTGCAGCTATGTCAGCAGGCCAGGCAGCCCAACAAGTCCTAAAGGACATCACACATGGCTCTGTCCTTTCTAATAGAGCCCTGCTTCTACAGCAACCAATCCTGAGAGTAAGTAAATCGAGTTTCTAAGTGAGCCCCCCTTCCCTGTTTCCAGAAGACCCTCCCAACCCTGAGGGAGGCACAGAGAAAAGACCCACCAGTCACCACTGCTTCTTGGTAGCTGTGAGAAGAGGAAGGAGAAATACAAGGAGACTGAAGGAGCTGACATCTCAGAGGTTGCAATGCCACCTGGTGACTAATGGAGAGCACAGAGTCAAGGTCAAAAAAGACCAAAAAAGGGGCCAGACAGGGAGGATTGGTTCAGTCACCCAACTCCACAGGCAATAGGAGAACAGAGCTTGATCATTCTCCTGCCTGGTTCTGACCGTGTGGACCCAACATTGTCTCAGCATTTGACACCTCAGAGAACTCACTCATATGCTAACAGTTACCTCAGCAATTGTCCAGGTCTGGCAATCATCAGATGACAAAAACCCCACTAGATTCCGGAGGTCCATGGCATTTTCAAATCTGGGGTACCCGATGAACTACTGAGAATTTCTCTAAATTTCCTCAATTTCTCTGTTCCTTGTTTAAACTTGCATCCAGAATTTCTTACTCCACACACGCCTTTGACCTTCACAGCTGTGAGACAACAACTTTCGATGCAGTGGCCAAGGTGGATCTTTGATGCCCATGAATGTCCTCGGGACTCCTGGGGTCCTTGGGTCAAATACAGCGAGGCACAGAAAGATCTCTAACCTCACAAACACTGTATGGGATTGCACTTGTGGAGATGGGTGGAACTCAGCCTGGTTGGGAACACAGTCTCTCAGGAGGATCTCGCCCACCCAGGCTTTCCCGAATATCTGCCACCACACAGGGCTACTCAGGGCAGCACAATCTACATAGGGGCAGGGAGGAGTGTGTACATCTGGGCAAACTACGATGTGTGCCATATCTGAAAGAGTCATATTTGTAATTCTTTATTAATGTGCTTTTGCCATTTGGTCTGGAGGACATTTGCCTAATAGAATAAAATCAGGGCACAAGGGCCTGCTGAGCATGAGAACGTTTTGTGTTAGTCCTCCAGAATGATTTTGGACCATTCAGGTTTACCCAGGGCTACAGGTGTGCCCCAAGCAGCAAAGTAGAGCCACATGTTCTGCACCCGCCCACACCCTTTGGGTGCAGCACGTTTTTTTAAAGGACTCTGCTCTGCTCTTTGCAGCACTGAAGAGCTTCTGTTCCTGTGCCTCAGGCTGGCTCACCAATGGTTCAGCCTCACCATATTCACCCGCTCTCAGCTGCGTGAGCTGGAGCGCCTATTCCAAGAGACTCACTATCCCTGCATGCGAGCAAGGTAAGCAGATGGCCAGTGCTTCGCGCCTCATTCATGGGTAGCACAGGCTGGTCCAGAGTGTCCTTTGGCTCTCCCTGGCCCTCTATTCCCTGCTGAAGTAATGGCACTGATCAGCTGCAGGTCGGACCTTCCACCTGCAATCAGGACTGTCTGTCTGCAATTAGATCACAGGGAAGGGCTGAGGGAGCTATGCAGACAGGAGACCAATGTGTTTTGTTCCCCTGTTCAAGATTGGGACCTTTACAAGGTGTTTGTTATTCTGAATTTGTCTCCAGACATATGGGTGAGAATTCTGGGGTGTGACTGGGGAAAAAAGGAGCCAGGACAAATCCAGTTAAAATTTTGCCAGTGCATTTTACACTGGATGCTCTCTTTACTGAGTTTTACACTTTCTATACACTAAAGCAGCATCCGTGTTTTGGGAGATGGCCTTAAATTTGGACTCTGAAAAAAAAACCTGTTGCTAAACCTGGGTATAAGGTTAAGAATAGTGACCATAAGTTCACATGTATGCACACATGTGTGTGTACCCAAACATACACAAACACATCGGGAATGCCCTTACACACTTGATTTCCACCCCAAAGCCTAAATGTTGAACTTCTTCCCTTTAGGAGGGATCTTGCACGCTACATGGGTGTGGATGAATCTGATGTGCAGGTTAGTGTTCTGAAAAAACAAAACATCTGGGCTGGAGAGATTTCATACTTTTCCACAGCAAGGCCCAGGAAACGCCCCTGTCTACATGTCAAATCTTTCTGAAGAAATGCAGGAAATATATCAAGGATGGAGAGAAGGGTCAATGTTTTGGGTCTGTCCCAGGGCTGACAGCCTGGGTGTGGTGTCACGTGTCCGAGTGGGATTCTTGGGAATGTGTTTTTCTTCTTTCAGTGAGAATGAACCTGTTGCTTCCAGCACACTGAATATCAGAATACACCCGAGGGACCTCTTCAACCCCTCTTGGGGTTAGACCAATAAACAGTTTCTGGGTATTTAAACTATGGATTGTGTCTTCTGGGGGAGTGGCTCAGTGCTAGGGCACATGCCTAGCTCACCCTTGGCCCTAGGATGGGTTGTGAATTCCTTCCACAGTGTCAGTCACCTGAAGCGGGTGTAAACTGCTCCAGGAAGTGTGTTTTACTGATAATAGAGTTCAATGTGCTAAAGCATCTCTGTCTCCTTCTTGTAGAATTGGTTTCGAGTGAGCAGATACATTTTCAAGCACAGCAGGAGAGGAATAATGCTCTGGGAACTGAAACCACTTCCTGAGAGCAACGACTCTCCCTGAAGATTATGGAGCAGCACTTGAGTGCCACCCCTGTCTTGGACCCAGATGAAGATGCCTTCTTCTGAGACACCCATGATGGCCGTGATAACCTTTTCTTCCCTACATTTATTTCAGCAATAAAGAGGTGGATTCTAAATATGTTGGCTCCAATGTGTTTGATGTTACTAAACTGTGGGTATAAATATTCGAAGGATACTAGTCCATCCCAGACATGCCATGCAGACAGAAGAACAAGGAGGCCTTCATCTATACAGGGACCCTGGCAAGCTGCAATCACTGCCCATGTGGAAACAATCATTATAAGGACAGGGAAGGAAATTCCCCTATGGGAGGACAGCCTGTTTCTAGACATGGCTGTTCCCACCCACACTCCAAAAAGCCCTTCCCAGACGCCCTACCCTGGGATAGTGTTGTAAGCATTCCAGAGGCTACTCGCAGGTTTGATGGGCAGGAGGAATGGGGACATTATGTGTGGACCTTCAGAGCAGGAGGGGAGCCACTCTGTCTGGAGGCCCTGCTGCTTCAAAGGGAGAAGGGAATCTGTCCATCCAGGCCAGAGGGAGGATCTCTACTCTGAGGAGAGTAGAGGATGAAATTAAGGCCCATGACCATGAGAAATGTTTATGCAGGTCTGGTAGACTATTGAGGGAGACCCAGCACTGTGATTGGCACCACAGTGAATATCAGGGGAATGTCAGAGAGGGGCTATTCACGGTTCCCCAGTCTCTGCAGGTGCTGGGGTAAGGGGACTTCCAGTGGGGTGGTTATTCCCAGCCTTTGGGTTATCTGCCTGGTACTGTTCAGAGCTACAACAAGGAATGCAATCTGACTCCCCCACCACCAATCTTTCCTGGTTTCTGCGTCAGGTGGCCTCTGCCTAATCAGTGAGGACACACCCTCATGGCAGGTCACTCAACTCCTCAGTCCCCAATAAGCCTCCCATCTCTGGGACAAGGATAGCTAGACAGAATTGTGGTCACGATCTGAGGCTGGGAGACAGGGAGGAAATCTCTCAGAAATTTGAGTGCATGGGCCAACTAGCATATATTCAGGAAGTCACAAAAGAGCGTTAGGACACCTTTTCCAGTGTCTCAGTGGTGGTGGTGGGTGACAAATCACCTTAAGTGTATCATGTAAGGGTAGACACCAGTGTGCTGTCTGCATGCTTGGGATGCCCAACTCCTCCTCGGATTAGACTTATGACACCTCAGAGAACTCACTCATATCCTAACAGTTACCTCAGCCATTGTCCAGGACTGGCAATCATCAGATGACAAAAAAAGTCCACTAGATTCCGGAGGTCCATGGCATTTTTTAATCTGGGTCACAACATGAACTACAGGGAATTTCTCTAAATTTACCTCAATTTCTCTGTTCCATCTTTAAACTTCCATCCAGAATTTCTTACTCCACACACGCCTTTGACCTTCACAGCTGTGAGACAACAACTTTCGATGCAGTGGCCAAGGTGGATCTTGGATGCCCATGAATGTCCTCGGGACTCTTGGGGTCCTTGGGTCAAATACAGCCAGGCACAGAAAGATCGCTAACCACACAAACACTGTGTGAGATTGCACTTGTGGAGATGGGTGGAACTCAGCCCTGTTGGGAACACAGTCTCTCAGGAGGATCTCACCCACCCAGGCTTTTCCGAATATTTGCCACCACACAGGGCTACTCAGGGCAGCACAACCTACATAGGGGCAGCAAACAGTGTGTACATCTGGGCAAACCACGATGTGTGCCATATCAGACATAGTGCAATTTGTAGCGCTTTATTAATGTGCCTTTGCCATTTGTTCTGAGTGTCATTTGCATAATTAAATAAAATAATTCATCAGGGCTCAAGGGCCAGCTGAGCTTGAGAAGGTCTTGGTGTTAGTCCTACAGAATGAATTTGGACCATTCAGGTTTACCCAGGGCTACAGGTGTGCCCCAAGCAGCAACTTAGAGCCACGAGCTCTGCACCCGCCCGCGCCCATTGCCAGCAGTTCTTTTGACAAAAGACACTGCTCTGCTCTTTGCAGCACTGCAGAGCAACTTCTGCTCCTGCCCCTCAGGGAAGGTCCCCACAGCCACTGCAACTGTGCAGGAAGCCAGGGCAGAACCTCTGTGTGGATGCACTGTGATTTGAGTGAGGCGCCTGAGAGAAAACCCTTCTCGAACTAGGATCTGAGCAGAAGTATATTGTGTGGCACCGGAACTGTGAGGACACGCCCTCGGAATCCTCTTCGGGAGCAGGGTCGGATCCCCAGATTCTCGCTATGGAGACTCCTCAAGACAGCCGCCAAAGTTTCCAAAGGCCTCGGACTCTGGGAGCTGAGGAGGACCAGGAACAACAGCTTGGTGAGTAAACTGGTTTCGGGTGGATTTTGGTGAGATTCGGGAGAAAGGCAGTAGGAAGAAGAGTGCACACGCACTTGGGGTCGGTTGCCGAGCCCTGCCTCTGCTCCCTGTCCGGGCTTTCTGAGTTCCCTGGGCCGAGGTGCTCAGATCTTTATCTCTGTGTCTTCCTTCTGTCTTTCAGGTGGAAATGCAGTGCTCTCCGGGGCTGGAGAGGAAGGAGGAGGGACAAAAGGGCTTGTACTGAGCGGGCTCGCTCAGGGTGGGCTTGATCAGGGCGAACTCGCTGAGGGTGAGGTCGCTGGAGACAAGCGTGCTCAAGAAGAGCCTGCTCGGTCCAGTCTCACTCAGAGAGCAGCAGGAGTAGGAGAGGAGGGAGAAGAGAAGGAAGTAGAGATGGAAGGAAGGCGTGATGGCAATGGGGCTTCTAGCTCTGAGCATGACATGATTGATCAAGAAGGTGGCCCAAGCAGGAGCAATCCCCAGCAGCCTCAGCGAGAGGCCGCCATTCCTGAGGGCAGCAGAAATCAAGCAGCTGGTGTCAGGCTGGCCCACCAAGGGTCCAACCTCACCATATTCACCCCCTCTCAGCTCTGTGAGCTGTAGCACCTTCTCCAAGAGACTCACTATCCCTGCATGCGAGCAAGGTAAGCAGATGGCCAGTGCTTCGCGCCTCATTCATGGGTAGCACAGGCTGGTCCAGAGTGTCCTTTGACTCTCCCTGGCCCTCTATTCCCTGCTGAAGTAATGGCACTGATCAGCTTCAGGTAGGACCTTCCACCTGCAATCAGGACTGTCTGTCTGCAATTAGATCACAGGGAAGGGCTGAGGGAGCTAAGCAGACAGGAAACCAATGTATTTTCTTGCCCGGTTCAAGATATTTACAAGGTCTTTGATGTTCTGAATGAGTCTGTGGACCTGTGGGTGGGAAGCCTGGGGCGTGGCTGGGAAAAACGAGAGGCAGTACTCCTTGGGTTAAAATTTTGTCATTGCCTGCATGCTCTCTGTACTGAGTTTTATACTTTTCGTCCAGAAAACAGCATCCCTTTTTGGGGGATGCTATTAAATTGGGGCTCTGAAAGAATCCTGTGGTAAAGCTTTGTTGCAGGTACATGTTAAGATTAGTGACCGCAAATTAACATGTATGTACTTACAAGTCTGCACCCAAACATATAAAACCACTTTGGTAATGCCTTTACACACTTGATCTCCACCACAAAGCCTAAATGTTGAACTTCTTCCCTTTAGGAGGGATCTTGCACGCTGCATGGGTGTGAAGGAATGTGCTGTGCTGGTGAGTGTTGTGAAAAACAGAACATCTGGCTGGAGAGATTTCATACTTTTCCACAGGAATGCCCAGGAAACAACCCTTAGCTACATATGAATTCTTTTCTGTACAAATTCATGAAATATATCAAGGATGGAGAGAAGGGTCAATGTTCAGGGTCTGTCCCAGGGCTGAAATCCTGGGTGTGCTGTCACATGTCTGAGTAGGCATATTGGGAACGTGTGTTTATTGTTTTGTGACACTGAACCTGTTGCATCCAGCCCACTGAATATCAGAATACACCTGAGTGACCTCTTCAACCCCTCTTGGGGTTAGACCAATAAACAGTTTCTGGGTATTTAAATGATGTAGTGATTCTTCTGGGGAAGTGGCTCAGTGCTAGAGCACATGCCTAGCACACATGTGGCCGTAGGATGGGTTCTGAATACCATCCAAAGAATTACTCAACTGAAGCGGGTGTAAACTACTGTAGGATGTTTGCTTTACTGATAATAGAGTTCAATGTGCTAATGCATCTCTGTCTCCTGCTTGTAGAATTGGTTTCGGATAAGGAGATCCATTTTCAAGCAGGAGATGTGTCAAATAATGCTCTGTGAACTGACACCACTTCCTGAGAGCGACGACTCTCCCTGAAGATTTGAAGCAGCACTTGAGTGCCACCCCTGTCCTGGAGCCAGATGAGGATGCCTTCTTCTGAGACACCCATGGTGGCCGTGATAACCTTTTCTTCCCTACAATTATTTCAGCCATAAAAATTTGGATTCTAAATATGTTTGCTCCACTGTCTTTGATGTTACTAAATTGTGGGTATAAATATTTGAAGGATACTAGTCCATCCCAGACATGCCATGCAGACAGAAGGACAAGGAGGCCTTCATCTATACAGGGACCCTGGCAAGCTGCAATCACTGCCCATGTGGGAACAATCATTATAAGGACAATGAGGGAAAGGACCTATGGGAGGACAGCCTGTTTCTAGACATGGCTGTTCCCACCCACACACCAATAAGCCCTGCCCAGACCCCCTATCCTAAGACAGTGTTGTAAACATCCCAGAGGCTACTCGCAGGTTTGATGGGCAGGAGGAATGGGGACCTTATGTGTGGACCTTCAGAGCAGGAGGGGAGCCACTCTGTCTGGACGTCCTACTTCTTCAAAGGGAGAAGGGAATCTGTCCATCCAGGCCAGAGGGAAGTGGCCTGTGACCATGAGCGTGAGCATTCAGGTCTGGTAGACTATTGAGGGTGACCAAGGATTGGCACCACAGTGATTCAAGGGGGATTGTCAGAGCGGGGCTATGCACGGTTCCCCAGTCTCTGCAGCTGCTGGGTTAAGAGTTCTTCCAGTGGGTCTGAGATTCCCAGCCCTTGGATTATCTGCCTGGTACTAGTCAGAGCTACAACAAGGAATGTAATCTGACTCCCCCACCACCAATCTTTCCCCCCCGGTTGTTCCTTGGTTTAGTACTGCAACATCACAGCCTAAGCAGCCTGCTTTCATCATCTGAGAATAAACACTTGGTCCAATCCTAGACTTAGCCACAGAGGACTACACTTGAAACAATCATAGCCCCTCCCCTTTAGGAGAACCACGCCCTCATTCTGCTGGGCATCCATGGGGGAGGTTTCCACACTCTCCTCTGGGTGGGAAAGTTTCAAAGTCATCTAGAGTTTGCTGAGGTCAGTAGTGTGCAGGGTTGCAATTTCAGGATCCAGGACAATCAGCCTGGAACCTTCCATGATGGTCTCAGTGTCCTCTGAGAATTCGGGACTGCTGGCAATGACAGGGAGAAACTGCCTGCCTTTCTCACAGTCTGTTTGCTCAAGGACACTGACAGTATGGGAGAATCCTTCAGCAAATGGTCCCATTTTCGAATATCTTGGCTTCCTTCCTGTAAAACAGACATTAGAATAGGTACAAACAACCTAACTCTAAAGCCCCACTCACTACTAATAGTGATCCTCAAATAGATTTTAATACCTCTTCAGCAGTGCTTTCAGACAACTGTCTGGTGCCTCCATGGTGGTGGTGGGGTATAAATCCCCTTAAGTATGTCATGTAAGGCTAGACGCCTACGTGCTGTCTGTATGCTTGCGATGCCCCCCTCCTCCTCGGATTAGACCTGCAATTCCCAGAAACCCTGACCATGGGGAATGCCCTTGTCTTGGTAAGTCACCTCCTAAAGGGGCATCTTCCTGGGGGAGGTTGAGAAAGCTAATGGGATCTGATCTGTTCTTTGGGTTCCCCAGAGTGAGGCAGGAAGATGGAGTGTAAGAAGCTCATCTCTGAGAAGGCCCCATTGAGAAGGGACCCCAGAAGTGTGCCCCAGGAGCCTGCATGTGTTCAGGCCAGGTGCCTTCTAGGGGGTAAGGAGTATGTGGGTGCCTGTTGGCTAGTGCTCTTGTCAGCCTGCTTTCTCTCTGCCTCAGATGGCCCGGGGGTAGGAAACCAACACCTGGTAGATTTTAGTGCCTCTGAGGAGAAACCTGAGTCTGTCCACAGTTGGAGGGAGAAGGCAGACAAACATCTCACAAGCATCTGCAATAGGTCTGGAGATTCCCTGCACCACAGCCTGCATGCTGGGGTTAGAGGATTAGGGGCTGGAGTGGTAGAATGTGCCTTAGTGTACTCTGTGCCCCAATTTGCTTTTGTTTTTCAAGGGTCCCCTTTCACACTCACCCCAGAATTATACACCATGTTATTTACTCTGAATTGAAACATTCTGTATTGAAGGGAGAGGGGTCAGAGGCTCTGAATAGCTTCAAGTAGCCAAGCCAGGTGCTGGTGCACGCCTTCAATCCCAGCAATTGGGAGGCAGGTGCTGGCAGATCTCTGAGTTGGATGGCAGCCTGGTCTAGACCCAGGACAGCCAGGGTGACACTGAGAAACCCTGTCTCAAAAAAGAAAAGAGCCTCAGGAAGCTAAGGAAACTCACTAAGTTCAGAAGAATCACAACATTCACAGGAGTCCTCCCAAGGGTTGTATAATAAGTAAATATAATCCCAGGGGAGAGGGGACCCTCCAGCCCAAGTACCTGCAAATTGTACAAAGAGCTCCAGGCACACATCTGTCATGAGCTGTCACTCATACTATGATGGGACCTTCAATGATACATGTACATTTGAGTGACTTACCCTCTTAGAATCTTATATACTCTCCTGTTTGAAAACCAGAGTAAACTGACCGGTTCTGTGGGTGAAACACATTTTTAGTTTTTCTTAGATGAATCTGTGAATCTGTAAATTTGGTTCCTATCTCCTCAGGAAAAAGCCAACCAACTTGTAAAGTACTGGCAAATTTGGTCATTAAGCAATGGAGAGGCACCAGCATGGAGACCTTCAACACCTAATCAGGAGTCTGAAGGCCTGCTCCACATCCTGACTCATGAAGGTACAGAACTATTCAAAGGCTGAGTTATAGGGCAGACCCAGGAAGGTGGGCCTTGTCTGGGTGGGGTTGATATGAGTAAAAGGGACCCCCATGGTGATCCTGATGGCAGTGCCTGGGAGACCCCTCAGTGTAGGAGAAGGGAGTCCTACAGCAACAGCCAAGGCTGGAGAAGGAGCTCACTGAGGCTGGAGAGCACTGGCTGTGGTCCAGCGGGCCGACCTTCAGGGCAGCAGCCACCAAACAGTAACAGGCTGTTTAACATCTCACAGAGACAATCAATTACAAAGTCCTAGGGGAAGATTGTGATGTTTAGGAAGAAATGAAATCAAACCAAGCCCTTGCCTTCCTGGGGAACAAAAGTGAAAAGGAAAGCACAGACACAGACACAGACACACACACAGACACACACACACACACACACACACACACTCTGTCTCTTTCTCTCTCACACAGACACACAGATACAGAAACAGACATCCACAAACACACACACACATACACACACTCTCACACACACCTTCGATGCTACCCTTGTAAACAATAACAATCCGCCTGGCTCTAGGCTCTGGTCTCTAAAGGCTTTGGAATCTATCTCACAGGAGGAATTCAGTTCTCATCCAGCTCTTGGAACTGACTGGGATCTTGGTCATCAGAGAAGATTGTTCCCGAGGCCTGCTAGAGACAGGCCCACTGTGAGCACACTCATACAAGGGGCGTTCTTCCTGTTCCCACTACTGCTCTGAGAGATGCTGCTTTGATCTGAGATCCACCATGGCAGCCACGGCCTCTGAGACTCGCTGCTTCAGCCACAAGCAGGGCATTTCCTCCAGCCTTTGAGAAGTGCAAGAGAGAGGAGGAGATCTGGCATTTCTGCTAAGCAGTGGTTCACTCTCTGCTGATGGGCTCTGAAAACAACCTGCTCCCAGATGGTAAACTGAGACTCTCTCAGACCCTGACCTTCAGACACTTGAGGGTGGGTTGGCTGGCCACACTGAAGCCTGCTGAGAACTAACTGTGAAAAACTACCAACATCTCCCAATTGGGTAGCGTCCTCTTTCTCTCTCTCCATTCTAATGTCCACCCTGGCTGTTTAAAGTGTTCTGCTCAGAAATAAAATTTCATCTTGTTTGTTAGTTTGTTGGTTGGCTTGATTTTCCCGTCTCTGAGTGTCCACTTTCTTCCTGGAGGGAGCGCTAGACAAGAAACCAAGATAAGGATAGACCATCTCTGGAGGAGGGAGTCGGGAAGGAAGGGCTTGAGGACTTGCTCTCCTAAAGTGACAAGCATTGTGATCCTGTGCCTGTTGTTGGGGGTTGCCAGAGTAGGGACTTGTGGAGGCCTCTGCTGCTCCAGGACTGTGAAATGGCTCTAGAAAAGGACTTAAGCATTTCGCGGGGCTAGGGACACCAGAGTTCCCTGCTGTAGTGTAAGCTGTGGGAAGGGAGGCGGGTCCCTCAGTGCATGGGACTCCTAGGAGCTTGGTGAGAAGATGGAACCAGGGTTCCTGTGGGTATCTATGCCTTCCCACCTGCCACCAACCCTCCTTCAGCCCCTCAGGCATTCATTCACATAGCAAAGTGCAGGCACACTGCTGTTATCAGGAGCAAGCCAAATGCACACCCTCTCAGCCTCAGCAGGTTTGGTGTTGGTGGACTGCTTGACTGCCTTCCCTCTTACCTGGGGTCAGGCTGCCTGCCTAAATGCTTCCTTGATCCCAGCAGTGTGCCCTGATCATAGGAGCACATGCAGCACCACAAAGGCCTATATACTCAGAAGACTTCAGGGAAACCAACTCAGTCATAGGATGTACCAGTGTCAGTGCAGAGTCACACTCAGGAGGGAAAAATCAGGCAGTGTGGACTGGATAGTGCTGTGGAGTCGAGCTTAAAAGCAGTGCATGCCAGGACAAAAGTCAGAAAGAGCAAGGGTGACTCAAGGAACAAGGTCTGGTGACAAATTCTAAAGGAAAATGTGTCAGAAAAGGGCAGCACTGGCCTCTGACAAGGAGGGAAGGACAGTGGGTAGCTGTGGGCAGGTATGTGCAGGTGTGGGCAGCTGTGGGCAGTGTCTGAGCAGGGGTGTAAGACAGTCGGGTTGGAGTATGAGATAGGCCGCCCTGACTGCACTTGTAACAGCCTGGTGGTTCATGGTCTGCAACATCATCTGGGTTCAGGTGAGAATTTTCTCTGTGTAGTCACTACCCTGATGATGGACATCAAGGCCTTTTCCAGACTTCTTCTGCTAAGACATAATTCTGCAGTGTGTATCCCTGCCAAATCCATACATGTTGAGACTTCACACTCAGTTCCTACTTGTAAGTTGCCTTGATGGGCGTCATAGACTTTGGTATGCTAGTCTAAGCTCTCATCCAGGAAGAATAGGCCTTTCTCTGCCAGGACAGGAGTCGGGCTGGGGTCATGTGGCCAACTATCTACACACCGAAAGTTATTAGCACACAGCTACATCTTAATTTCTTTATTTCTGGCCCACAGAGATACATTTCCAGTTTTGTAGATTGTATAAAGGCGCTGGGGTTGCCTTCTAGTTACCAAACCCTAGATGACCAGAGTGACCTGACATGAAAAAAATCACCAGCTGTGGTCCTCCAGAAACCTGTGTCCCTCCTGTACTGGTGCACAGAGTCTGTCCTAGTCACACCATGAACTCATGCCCCTGCACTGTCAGCTGACTACTCAGGAGCCTCTCTCTAGGACCCTGCTGGATGACCCAGTTGCAACTTTATCCCTGGGGCTCATAATTTGTACACCTCTTTCCCAAGCCCTAATTCCTCTTAGCTGGACACTACTCCATCCTCTCCTTCTTGATTGTCTTATCCTCCTAGATGTCTGTCTGTCCACCCACCGCCCAGTCCTGACCTCCCACTCTATCCATCCGTGTCTCTTTCAACCATGTGTCTCTCACAAGTATACTAGGAAGACTTCTTACTAACCCCCTGAAGGACAAGACCTGGACCGAAAGACTGGCCTGGATACAGTCTGGACACTAAAGTGGTTAATTCACACCGCTCCAGGGCCTGTGGCCTGGGTAGAACATACCAGAAGAGTTAAATACTCCAGAGATGAAGGTAATTGAAAGTCATGATCCAGGACCTGATCTGCCCACTCCTTTCCTGGTTCAGAGAGGGGCTTATTCCTCATTAACCCTGTATACACAGACAAGCACACATGCACATATGCACCAATGGCCATATGCCCCCACGAGAACACAAAGAGACAGGCCACATACACGTGCACATGAGCACAGACACACAGAGGGAGAGACAGAGAGACACACACAGAGACCAAGACAGAGAGCAGAGACAGAGTGAGAACAGAGACCCAGGGAGAGATGGACATGGAGAGCCAGAGTTCCAGCAGGACCCTGCAACTTAAGCTGCAGTTGCAGCTCAGTTCCACTAGGGGGCAGCAGGCGACGTGCTCTAGCAAGGATCTAGGAAGAATCTAGAAAGACCTGGTTTTCACTTGATGGTCATGGAGTGCCAAGTAGAGAATAGAGAAATGACATAGTGAGCTGTGCATATCTGGGAAGCATAGCAGCCAGTGTATACTGTACTATGATCACAAAGGACTCATAGGACAGCAAAGCTGGACTCAGCCAGGTCAAAAAAATATCAAGAGTCCCTAATAATGCAGAGCCCAGATCTGTGGAAGATGGCTCAAATCTGAGAAAACTTCCTCAGTTATTGTTCCTTCTGTCTGTGATAATTTGTCAGAGGACTGATGAGAGTTCATCCAAGAATTAATTTTCCAATCATTATGTTTCTTCTTGAAGCTGGTGACTTAATTCTAAAACTGCTAGTTTGAATTCTCATAATGCTCTTAAGGTAAACTAAGCTTTGCACTGGGTTTGGATAGGCAGTGACTCAAGTTTTAGTTTTTGTTTGGCTTTTAAACTAGTGCTCCTCAATAAAACAGTCTGACAATTCCCTCTGTCTCGCCTCCCGGCTATAACTAGCTTTGTGAAACTTATAGACTTTCCCTTTATGAATTCCATTTTGTTCTGCCATGACTCTTACACTCTGCAGAGTGTATTCTCTCTAGAGGATGGGTCAGTGGGATAGGATGGTTTTGACTTTGGATGTTTCTGCATGTGAGATTACATGTGAGTGTGTCTGTGTATTAGCCTGGATGTGGACATATGCTTAGGCTGACAAAGTAATCCCTCAGGAAACACAATGTGCATGTAGGTCATTCATCTACCAACTAGGATGAGCAGATTCAGTGGGAAAAGTATTATAGAATTTCAGAATGACATTTCTTAACCTAAAGCAGCTGTTCTCAACCTGTATAGGGCCCAACCCCTTTGGGACACTAATGTCCCTTTCACAGAGGTCACCCAAGACCATTGTAAAACCCAGAGATTGCATTACCATTCACTAGAGTAGCAAAATTAAACCTTTGAAGCAGCAAGGAAAATGATTTTATGGTCAGGTGGCACTACAGCTCGAGAAACAGTATTATATGTGTTTTTGCTAATGAGGTCACAGAATTATTGAGGGTGACAGGCGCTGACCTATAGCTTTGAACATGTAACCAAACAAGGAGACACAAGACTTCATTCATTCAGGTCAGCCCCAGAGTAAGTCACAGAAGATTACTTCAGAAAGTCACCTGTGGCAGGAAACTGAGCTCTCACACACCCCTCTGTGTTGCACTGTAAAAGGGGTGCAGGGGTTCAGGTTTCCTGCTACTGAGGGCTAGGTATGGATTAAACAGTGGGCTGCCAGCTAGCAGCAGACCTGCTAGGAAGACAGGAGAGTGAAGAGCATGCCCTGGGTCAGTCAGGAACACAAGGCAAGGAGGATCATGGGAAAGGCAAAGACAGGTGCTTGTTTCCAGCCTCAAAGAGATGACAGCTTGAAGCACAGCAGGCCCTGGTGCTGACCATTGTCCACCCCACAGCAGGTATGTGCTACACAGCACGCTGAGTCATCAGAGAACCACACCTGTATGCATCACTCCCTCTGCTAAGCCCTAGACAGAAACTGCCAGAGATGAAACAGTGAGCCCAGGGTCCTGTGACCTCTACAGAAAGGCATGGCAGTGAACAGACTTGGGGCCACTCTGAATGCATGTTCTCTTACCTGCTACCTGCAAACCCTGGGAGCAGCATGTGGGAAATTCATCTCAGAATCCAGGGTTGACACTGATGCAGGAGCTAGGCCTCTGTTGGCAGTGAGAACAAAGCATGCAAGGTCAAATTTGCAAGTTGCTCACATAGGATGCAGAGATGCTAGGGCTACAAGGGGGGTTACCTTGGAAACAGCCAATCCAGCACCACTAAGGAGGACAAACATTGTGCAAGCTCATATGAGACAGACAAACTGACAAGGCTTTCTTTGCAGCTATGTCAGCAGGCCAGGCAGCCAAAACAATCCTAAAGGACATCACACATGGCTCTGTCCTTTCTAATAGAGCCCTGCTTCTACAGCAGCCATTCCTGAGAGTAAGTAAAGGGAGTTTCTAAGTGAGCCCCCCTTCCCTGTTTCCAGAAGACCCTCCCAACCCTGAGGGACGCACAGAGAAAAGACCCACCAATCACAACTGCTTCTTGGTAGCTGTGAGAAGAGGAAGGAGAAATAAAAGGAGACTGAAGGAGCTGACATCTCAGAGGTTGCAATGCCACCTAGAGACTAATGGAGAGGAGAGAGTCAAGGTCAACAAAGACCAAAAAATGGGCCAGACAGGGAGGATTGGTTCAGTCACCCAACTCCTCAGGCAATAGGAGAACAGAGCTTGATCATTTTCCTGCCTGGGTCTGACCGTGTGGACCCAACACTGTCTCAGCATATGACACCTCAGAGAACTCACTCATGTCCTAACAGTTATCTCAGTCATTGTCCAGGTCTGGCAATCATCTGATGACAAAAATCCCACTAGATTCAGGAGGTCCACAGCATTTTCAAATCTGGGGTACCTGATGAACTATTGAGAATTTCTCTAAATTTACCTCAATTTCTCTGTTCCTTGTTTAAACTTGCATCCAGAATTGCTTACTCCACACACGCCTTTGACCTTCACAGCTGTGAGACAACAACTTTCGATGCAGTGACCAAGGTGGATCTTGGATGCCCATGAATGTCCTCGGGACTCTTGGGGTCCTTGAGTCAAATACAGCGAGACACAGAAAGATCGCTAAACACACAAACACTGTGTGAGATTGCACTTGTGGAGATGGGTGGAACTCAGCCCTGTTGGGAACAGTCTCTCTGGAGGATCTCGCCTACCCAGGCTTTCCCGAATACTTGCCACCACACAGGGCTACTCAGGGCAGCACAATCTACTTAGGGGCAGCAAACATTGTGTACATCTGGGCAAACCACGATGTGTGCCATATCAGACAGAGTGCAATTTGTAGCGCTTTATTAATGTGCCTTTGCCATTTGTTCTGAGTGCCATTTGCATAATTAAATAAAATAATTCATCAGGGCTCAAGGGCCTGCTGAGCTTGAGAAGGTCTTGGTGTTAGTCCTACAGAATGAATTTGGACCATTCAGGTTTACCCAGGGCTACAGGTGTGCCCCAAGCAGCAACTTAGAGCCACGAGCTCTGCACCCACCCACGCCCATTGCCGGCAGTTCTTTTGATAAAAGACACTGCTCTGCTCTTTGCAGCACTGCAGAGCAACTTCTGCTCCTGCCCCTCAGGGAAGGTCCCCACAGCCACTGCAACTGTGCAGGAAGCCAGGGCAGAACCTCTGTGTGGATGCACTGTGATTTGAGTGAGGCGCCTGAGAGAAAACCCTTCTCGAACTAGGATCTGAGCAGAAGTATATTGTCTGGCACCGGAAGTGTGAGGACACTGCCTGGGAAGCCTCTTCGGGAGCAGGGTCGGATCCCCAGATTCTCGCTATGGAGACTCCTCAAGACAGCCGCCAAAGTTTCCAAAGGCCTCTGGCTCTGGGAGCTGAGGAGGACCAGGAACAACAGCGTGGTGAGTAAACTGGTTCCGGGTGGACTTTGGTGAGATTCGGGGAGAAAGGCAATGGAAAGAAGAGAGCACATGCACTTGGAGTCGGTTGCCGAGCCCTGCCTCTGCTCCCTGTCCGGGCTTCCTGAGCTCCCTGGGCCGAGGTGCTCAGTTCTTTATCTCTGTGTCTTCCTTCTGTGTTACAGGTCGGAATGCAGTGCTCTCCGGGGCGGGAGAGGAAGGAGGAGGGACAAAAGGGCTTGTACTGAGCGGGCTTGCTCAGGGTGGGCTTGATCAGGGCGAACTCGCTGAGGGTGAGGTCGCTGGAGACAAGCATGCTCAAGAAGAGCCTGCTCAGTCCAGTCTCACTCAGAGAGCAGCAGGAGTAGGAGAGGAGGGAGAAGAGAAGGAAGTAGAGATGGAAGGAAGGCGTGATGGAGATGGGGCTTCTAGCTCCGAGCATGACATGATCAATCAAGAAAGTGGCCCAAGCAAGAGCAATCCCCAAGAGTCTCAGTGAGAGGCCGCCCTTCCTGAGGGCAGCAGAAATCAAGCAGCTGGTGTCAGGCTGGCTCACCAAGGGTCCAACCTCACCATATTCACCCCCTCTCAGCTGTGTGAGCTGTAGCACCTTCTCCAAGAGACTCACTATCCCTGCATGCGAGCAAGGTAAGCAGATGGCCAGTGCTTCGCGCCTCATTCATGGGTAGCATAGGCTGGTCCAGAGTGTCCTTTGGCTCTCCCTGGCCCTCTATTCCCTGCTGAAGTAATGGCACTGATCAGCGGCAGGTAGGACTGTCCACCTGCAATCAGGACTGTCTGTCTGCAATTAGATTGCGGGAAGGGCTAAGGGAGCTATGCAGACAGGAAACCAATGTGTTTTCTTGCCCTGTTCAAGATATTTACAAGGTGTTTGATGTTCTGAATGAGTCTGTGGACCTGTGGGTGGGAAGCCTGGGGCGTGGCTGGGAAAAAGAGGAGGCAGTACTCCTTGGGTTAAAATTTTGTCAATGCCTGCATGCTCTCTGTACTGAGTTTTATACTTTTCGCACAGAAAACAGCATCCGGTTTTGGGGGATGCTATTAAATTGGGGCTCTGAAAGATTCCTGTGGCTAAAGCTGTGTTGCAGGTACATGTTAAGATTAGTGACCGCAAGTTAACATGTATGCACTTACAAGTCTCGACCCAAACATATAAAACAACTTTGGTAATGCCATTACACACTTGATCTCCACCACAAAGCCTAAATGTTGGACTTCTTCCCTTTAGGAGGGATCTTGCACGCTGCATGGGTGTGAAGGAATGTGCCGTGCTGGTGAGTGTTGTGAAAAACAGAACATCTGGCTGGAGAGATTTCATACTTTTCCACAGGAAAGCCCAGGAAACAACCCTTAGCTACATATGAATTCTTTTCTGTACAAATTCATGGAATATATCAAGGATGGAGAGAAGGGTCAATGTTCTGGGTCTGTCCCAGGGCTGAAATCCTGGGTGTGCTGTCACATGTCTGAGTAGGCTTATTGGGAACGTGTGTTTAATGTTTTGTGACAATGAACCTGAATATCAGAATACACCTGATGACCTCTTCAACCCCTCTTGGGGTTAGACCAATAAACAGTTTCTGGGTATTTAAATGATGTAGTGATTCTTCTGGGGAAGTGGCTCAGTGCTAGAGCACATGCCTGGCACACATGTGGCCGTAGGATGGGTTCTGAATACCATCCAAAGAGTTACTCAACTGAAGCGGGTGTAAACTACTGTAGGATGTTTGCTTTACTGATAATAGAGTTCAATGTGCTAATGCATCTCTGTCTCCTGCTTGTAGAATTGGTTTCGGATAAGGAGATCCATTTTCAAGCAGGAGATGTGTCAAATAATGCTCTGTGAACTGACACCACTTCCTGAGAGCGACGACTCTCCCTGAAGATTTGAAGTAGCACTTGAGTGCCACCCCTGTCCTGGAGCCAGATGAGGATGCCTTCTTCTGAGACACCCATGGTGGCCGTGATAACCTTTTCTCCCTACAATTATTTCAGCCATAAAAAGTTGGATTCTAAATATGTTTGCTCCACTGTCTTTGATGTTACTACACTGTGGGTATAAATATTCGAAGGATACTAGTCCATCCCAGACATGCCATGCAGACAGAAGAACAATTAGGACTTCATCTATACAGGGACCCTGGCAAGCTGCAATCACTGCCCATGTGGAAACAATCATTATAATAATGACAATGAGGGAAAGGACCTATGGGAGGACAGCCTGTTTCTAGACATGGCTGTTCCCACCCACACACCAAAAAGCCCTGCCCAGACCCCCTCTCCTAAGACAGTGTTGTAAACATCCCAGAGGCTACTCGCAGGTTTGATGGGCAGGAGGAATGGGGACCTTATGTGTGGACCTTCAGAGCAGGAGGGGAGCCACTCTGTCTGGATGTCCTGCTGCTCAAAGGGAGAAGGGAATCTGTCCATCCACGCCAGAGGGAGGATGCCTGTGACTATGAGCGTGAGCATTCAGGTCTGGTAGAGTATTGAGGGCGACTCAGAATTGGCACCACAGTGATTCAAGGGGGATTGTCTGAGTGGGGCTATGCACAGTTCCCCAGTCTCTGCAGCTGCTGGGTTAAGAGTTCTTCCAGTGGGTCTGAGATTCCCAGCCCTTGGGTTATCTGCCTGGTACTGGTCAGAGCTACAACAAGGAATGTAATCTGACTCCCCCACCACCAATCTTTCCCCCCAGTTGTTCCTGGGTTTAGTGCTGCAACATCACAGTCTAAGCAGCCTGCTTTCATCATCTGAGAATAAACGCTTGGTCCAATCATAGTCTTGTGTTTTAGCCACAGAGGACTACACTTGAACCAATCATAGCCCCTCCCCTTTAGGAGAACCACGCCCTCATTCTGCTAGACATTCATGGGGGAGGTTTCCACACTCTCCCCTGGGTGGGAATGTTGCAAAGTCATCTAGAGTTTGCTGAGGTAAGTATCGTGCGGGGTTGCACTTTCAGGAGCCAGGACAATCAGCCTGGAACCTTCCATGATGGTCTCAGTGTCCTCTGAGAATTCGGGACTGCTGGCAATGACAGGGAGAAACTGCCTGCCTTTTTCACAGTCTGTTTGCTCAAGGACACTGACAGTATGGGAGAATCCTTCAGCAAATGGTCGCATATTCAAATATCTTGGCTTCCTTCCTGTAAATCAGACATTAGAATAAGTACAAACAACCTAACTCTAAAGCCCTTGCACGCACTACTAATAGTGATCCTCAAATAGATTTTAATACCTCTTCAGCAGTGCTTTCAGACAACTGTCTGGTGCCTCCATGGTGGTGGTGGGGGATAAATCCCCTTAAGTATGTCATGTAAGGCTAGATGCCTACGTGCTGTCTGTATGCTTGGGATGCCCCCCTCCTCCTCGGATTAGACCTGCAACTCCCAGAACCCCTGACCATGGGGAATGGCCTTGTTTTGGGAAGTCACCTCCTAAAGGGGCATCTTCCTGTGGGAGGTTGAGAAAGCTAATGGGATCTGATCTGGTCTTTGGGTTCCTCAGAGTGAGGCAGGAAGATGGAGTGTAAGAAGCTCATCTCTGAGAAGCCCACATTGAGAAGGCACCCCAGAAGTGTGCCCCAGGAGCCTGCATGTGTTCAGGCCAGGTGCCTTCTTGGGGGTAAGAGTATGTGGGTGCCTGTTGGCTAGTGCTCTTGTCAGCCTGCTTTCTCTCTGCCTCAGATGGCCTGGGGGTAGGAAACCAACACCTGGTAGATCCCAGTGCCTCTGAGGAGAAACCTGAGTCTGTCCACAGTTGGTGGGAGAAGGCAGACAAACATCTCACAAGACTCTGTGATGCATACGGAGATTCCCAACACCAAAGACTGCATGCTGGGAGTTAGAGGATTCGGTGCTGGAGTGGTTGGATGTGCATTAGTGTACTCTGTGCTCCAATTTGTTTTTATTTTTCAAGGGTCCCTTTTCACACTCACCTCCAGAGTAATACACCTAGTTATTTCCTCTGAATTGAAACATTCTTTATTGAAGGGATAGGGGTCAGAGGCTCTGAAAAGCCTCAAGTAGCCAAGCCAGTTCGTGGTGCATGCTTTTAATCCCAGCAATTGGGAGGCAGGGTCAGGCAGATCTCTGAGTTTGATGGCAGCCTGGTCTAGGAGAGAGATCCAGGACATCCAGGGTGACACTGAGAAACCCTGTCTCAATAAAGAAAAGAGCCTCAGGAAGCTAAGGAAACTCACTAAGTTCAGAAGAATCACAACATTCACAGGAGTCCTACCAAGGGTTGTATAATAAGTAAATATAATCCCAGGGGAGAGGGGACCCTCCAGCCCAGGTACCTGAAAATTGTACAAAGAGCTCCAGGCACACATCTGTCATGAGCTGTTACTCATACTATGATGGGCCTTCAATGATACATGTTCATTTGAGTGACTTACCCTCTTATAACCTTATATACTCTGCTGTTTGAAAACCAATGTACACTGACCGGTTCCGTGGGTGAAACACATTTTTAGTTTTTCTTAGATGAATCTGTGAATCTGTAAATTTGGTTCCTATCTCCTCAGGAAAAAGCCAACCAACTGGTAAAGGGTAGGCAAATTTGGTCATTGAGCAGTGGAGAGGCACCAGCATGGAGACCTTCAACACCTAATCAGGAGTCTGAAGTCCTGTTCCACATCCTGATTTATGAAGGTACAGAACACTTCAAAGGCTGAGTTAGAGGGCAGACCCAGGAAGGTGGGCCTTGTCTGGGTGGGGTTGATATGAGTAAAAGGGACCCCCATGGTGATCCTGATGGCAGTGCCTGGGAGACCCCTCAGTGTAGGAGAAGGGAGTCCTACAGCAACAGCTAAGGCTGGAGAAGGAGCTCACTGAGGCTGGAGAGCACTGGCTGTGGTCCAGCGGGCCGACCTTCAGGGCAGCAGCCACCAAACAGTAACAGGCTGTTTGACATCTCACAGAGACAATCAATTGCAAGGTCCTAGGGGAAGTCTGTGATATTTAGGAAGAAATGAAATCAAACCAAGCCCTTGCCTGCCTGGGGAACAAAAGTGAAAAGGAAAACACAGACACAGACACACAGACACATAGACACACACACACACACACACACACACACACACACACACACACACAGACAAACTCTGTCTTTTTCTCTCACACAGACACAGATACAGAAACAGACACACACACACACACAAACTCTGTCTCTCTCACACAGACACAGACACACACACACACACACACACACACACACACACTCTCACACACACCTTGGATTCTACCCTTGTAAACAATAACACTCCGCCTGGCTCCAGGCTCTGGTCTCCAAAGGCTCTGGAATCTATCTCACAGGAGGAATTCAGTTCTCATCCAGCTCTTGGAACTGACTGGGATCTTGGTCATCAGAGAAGATTGTTCCCAAGGCCTGCTAGAGACAGGCCCACTGTGAGCACACTCAGACTGGGGGCGTTCTTCCTGTTCCCACTACTGCTCTGAGAGATGCTGCTTTGATCTGAGATCCACCATGGCAGCCACGGCCTCTGAGACTCGCTGCTTCAGCCACAAGCAGGGCATTTCCTCCAGCCTTTGAGAAGTGCCAGAGAGAGGAGGAGATCTGGCACTTCTGCTAAGCAGTGGTTCACTCTCTGCTGATGGGCTCTGAAAACAACCTGCTCCCAGATGGTAAACTGAGACTCTCTCAGACCCTGACCTTAAGACACTTGAGGGCGGGTTCGCTGGCCACACTGAAGCCTGCTGAGAACTAACTGTGAAACACTACCAATATCTCCCAATTGGGTGGCATCCTCTTTCTCTCTCCCCATTCTAATGTCCACTCTGGCTGTTTAAAGTGTTCTGCTCAGAAATAAAACTTCATCTTGTTTGTTAGTTTGTTGGTTTGTTGGTTGGATTTCCTCTCTCTGAGTGTCCACTTTCTTACTGGAGGGAGGGCTAGACAAGAAACCAAGATAAGGATAGACCATCTCTGGAGGAGGGGGTCGGGAAGGAAGGGCTTGTGGACTTGCTCTCCCAAATTGACAAGCATTGTGAACCTGTGCCTGTTGTTGGGGGTGGGCACAGCAGAGACTCGTGGAGGACTCTCCTGCTCCAGGACAGTGAAATGGATCTAGAAAAGGAGTTAAGCAGTTCACGGGGCTCAGGACACCAGAGTTCCCTGCTGTAGTGTAAACTGTGGGAAGGGAGGCTGGTCCCTCAGTGCATGGGACTCCTGGGAGCTTGGTGAGAAGATGGAACCAGGGTTCCTGTGGGTATCTATGCCTTCCCACCTGCCACCAAACCCTCCTTCAGCCCCTCAGGCATTCATTCACATAGCAAAGTGCAGTCACACTGCTGTTATCAGGAGCAAGCCAAATGCTCACCCTCTCAGCCTCAGCAAGTTTGGTGTTGGTGGACTGCTGGACTGCCTTCCCTCTTACCTGGAGGACAGGCTGCCTGCCTAAATGCTTCCTTGATCCCAGCAATGTGCTCTGCTCATAGGAGCACTTCCAGCACCACAAAGGCCTATAATCCTCAGAGGACCTCAGGGAAGCCAACTCAGTCATAGGATGTACCAGTGGCAGGTCAGAGTCACACTCAGGAGGGAAAAAGCAGGCAGTGTGGCCTGGATAGTGCTGTGGAGTCGAGCTTAAAAGCAGTGCATGCCAGGATGAAAATCAGAAAGAGCAAGGGTGGCCCAAGGAACAAGGTCTGGTGACAAATTCTAAAGGAAAATGCGTCAGAAAAGGGCAGCACTGGTCTCTGGCAAGGAGAGAAGGACAGTGGGTAGCTGTGGGCAGCTGTGGGCAGCTGTGGCCAGTGTCTGAGCAGGGGTGTAAGACAGTCAGTTTGGAGTAGGAGATAGGCCGCCCTGACTGCACCTGTAACAGCCTGGTGGTTCATGGTCTGCAATATCATCTGGCTTCAGGTGAGAATTTTCTCTTTGTAGTCAATCCCCTGATGATGGACATAAAGGCCTGTTCCAGACGTCTGGTTAGACATAATTCTGCAGTGTGTATCCCTGCCAAATCCATATATGTTGAGACTTCACACTCAATTTCTACTTGTAAGTTGCCTTGATGGGCGTCATTGACCTGGGTATGCTGGTCTAAGCTCTCATCCAGGAAGAATAGGCCATTCTCTGCCAGGACACAGGGGGTCTCGGGGTTATGTGGCCAACTATCTACACTCCAAAAGTTATTAGCAGGAAGCTACATCTTTATTTCTTTATTTCTGGCCCACAGAGATAGATTTCTTGTTTTGCAGATTGTATAAATGCAATGGGGTTGCCTTCTAGCTACCAAACCCTAGATGACCAGAATGACCTGACATGAAAAAAATCACCAGCTGTGGTCCTCCAGAAACCTGTGTCCCTCCTGTACTGGTGCACAGAGTCTGTTCTAGTCACACCATGAACTCATGTCCCTGCACTGTTGGCTGACTACTCAGGAGCCTCTCTCCAGGACATTGCTGGGTACCCCCAGTTCCAACTTTCTCCTTGGGGCTCATAATTTGTACACCTCTTTCCCCAGCCCTAATTCCTATTAGCTGTACGGTACTCCATCCTCTCTTTATTGATTGTCTTATCTTCCTAGATGTCTGTCTGTCCACCCACCCCCCAGTCCTGACCTCCCTCTCTATCCATCCGTGTCTCTTTCAACCATGTGTCTCTCACAAGTATACTAGGAAGACTTCTTACTGAGCCCCTGAAGAACGAGACCTGGACCCAAAGACTGGATCTGTGGCCTGGATACAGTCTGGACTCTAAAGTGGTTAATTCACACCGCTCCAGGGCCTGTGGCCGGGCTAGAGCATACCAGAAGAGTTAAATACTCCAGAGATGAAGGAGATTGAAAGTCATGATCCAGGACCTGATCTGCCCACTCCTTTCCAGGTTCAGAGAGGGGCTTATTCCTCATTATCCCTGTATACACAGACAAGTACACATGCACATATGCACCAATGGACATATGCCCCCACGAGAACACAAAGAGACAGGCCACATACACGTGCACATGAACACAGACACACAGAGGGAGAGACAGAGAGACACGCACACAGAGACCAAGACAGAGAGCAGAGACAGAGTGAGAACAGAGACCCAGGGAGAGATGGACATGGAGAGCCAGAGTCCCAGCAGGACCCTGCAACTTAAGCTGCAGTTGCAGCTCAGTTCCACTAGGGGGCAGCAGGCGACGTTCTCTAGCAAGGATCTAGGAAGAATCTAGAAAGACCTGGTTTTCCCTTGATGGTCATGGAGTGCCAAGTAGAGAATAGAGAAATGACATAGTGAGCTGTGCGTATCTGGGAAGCATAGCAGTCAGTGTATACTGTACTATGATCACAAAGGACTCATAGGACAGCAAACCTGAACTCAGCCAGGTCACAAAATATGAAGAGTCCCTAATAATGCAGATCCCAGATCTGTGGAAGATGGCTCAAATCTGAGAAAACTTCCTCAGTTATTATTACTTCTGTCTGTGACAATTTGTCAGAGTACTGATAAGCGTTCATCCAGGAATTAGTTTTCCCAATCATTATGTTTCTTCTTGAAGCTGGTGACTTACTTCTAAAACTGCTAGTTTGAATTCTCATAATGCTCTTAAGGTAAACTAAGCTTTGCACTGGGTTTTGATAGGCAGTGACTCGAGTTTTAGTTTTTGTTTGGTTTTTAAACTAGTGCTCCTCAATAAAACAGTCTGACAATTCCCTCTGTCTCACCTCCCGGCTATAACTAGCTTTGTGAAACTTATAGACTTTCCTTTTATGAATTCCATTTTGTTCTGATACGACTCTTACACTCTGCAGAGTGTATTCTCTCTAGAGTATAGGTCAGTGGAATGGGATGGTTTTGACTTTGAATGTTTCTGCATGTGAGATTACATGTGAATGTGTCTGTGTATAAGCCTGGCTGTGGACATATGCTTAGGCTGATAAAGTAATCCCTCAGGAAACTTGGTGTACAGGTAGGTCATTCATTTACCAACTAGGATGAGCAGATTCGGTGGGAAAAGTATTATAGAATTTCAGAATGACATTTCTTAACCTAAAGCAGCTGTTCTCAACCTGTATAGGGCCCAACTTTTTAGGGACACTAATGTCCCTTTCACAGAGGTCACCCAAGACCATTGTAAAACCCAGAGATTGAATTACCATTCACTAGAGTAGCAAAATTAAAACTATGAAGGAGTAAGGAAAATGATTTTATGGTCAGGTGGCACTACAGCTCGAGGAACAGTATTATTTGTGGTCGCTAATGAGGTCACAGCATTATTGAGGGTGACAAATGCTGACCTATCGCTTTGAACATGTAACCAAACAAGGAGACACAAGACTTCATTCATTCAGGTCAGCCCCAGAGTCAGTCACAGAAGATTGCTTCAGAAAGTCACCTGTGGCAGGAAACTGAGCTCTCACACACCCCTCTGTGTTGCACTGTAAAAGGGGTGCAGGGGTTCAGGTTTCCTGCTACTGAGGGCTAGGTATGGATTATAGAGTGGGCTGCCAGCTAGCAGCAGACCTGCTAGGGAGACAGGAGAGTGAAGAGCATGCCCTGGGTCAGTCAGGAACGACAAGGCAAGGAGGATCATGGGAAAGGCAGAGACAGGTGCTGGTTTCCAGCCTCACAGAGATGACAGCTTGAAGCACAGCAGGCCCTGGTGCTGACCATTGTCCACCCCACAGCAGGTATGTGCTACACAGCACGCTGAGTCATCAGAGAACCACACCTGTATGCACCACTCCCTCTGCTTAGCCCTAGACAGAAACTGCCAGAGATCAAAGAGTGAGTCCAGGGTCCCATGACCTCTACAGAAAGGCATGACAATGAACAGACTTGGGGCCACTCTGAATGCATGTTCTCTTACCTGATACCTGCAAATCCTGGGAGCAGCATGTGGGAAATTCATCTCAGAATCCAGGGTTGACACTGATGCAGGAGCTAGGCCTCTGTTGGCAGTGAGAACGAAGCATGCAAGGTCAAATTTGCAAGTTGCTCACATAGGATGCAGAGATGCTAGGGCTACAAGGGGGGTTACCTTGGAAACAGCCAATCCAGCACCACTAAGGAGGACAAACATTGTGCAAGCTCATATGAGACTGACAAACTGACAAGGCTTTCTTTGCAGCTATGTCAGCAGGCCAGGCAGCCCAACAAGTCCTAAAGGACATCACACATGGCTCTGTCCTTTCTAATAGAGCCCTGCTTCTACAGCAGCCAATCCTGAGAGTAAGTAAAGGGAGTTTCTAAGTGAGCCCCCCTTCCCTGTTTCCAGAAGACCCTCCCAACCCTGAGGGAGGCACAGAGAAAAGACCCACCAGTCACAACTGCTTGTTGGTAGCTGTGAGAAGAGGAAGGAGAAATAAAAGGAGACTGAAGGAGCTGACATCTCAGAGGTTGCAATGCCACCTGGTGACTAATGGAGAGCAGATCGTCAAGGTCAACAAAGACCAACAAAGGGGCCAGACAGGGAGGATTGGTTCAGTCACCCAACTCCACAGGCAATAGGAGAACAGAGTGTGATCATTTTCCTGCCTGGGTCAGACCGTGTGGATCCCACACTGTCTCAGCATATGACGCCTCAGAGAACTCACTCATATGCTAACAGTTACCTCAGCCATTGTCCAGGTTTGGCTATCCTCAGATGACAAAAAGCCAACTAGATTCGGGAGGTCCATGGCATTTTTTAATCTTGGTCACAACATGAACTACAGGGATTTTCTCTAAATTTCCTCAAATCTCTGTTCCTTGTTTAATCTTGCATCCAGAATTTCTTACTGCACACATGCCTTTGACCTTCACAGTTGTGAGACAACAACTTTGTATGCAGTGGCCAAGGTGGATCTTTGATGTCCTTGAATGTCCTTGGGACTCTCCGGATCCTTGGGTCAAATAAGCAAGGCACAGAAAGATTGCTAACCACACAAACACTGTGTGAGATTGCACTTGTGGAGATGGGTGGAACTCAGCCCTGTTGGGAACAGTCTCTCTGTAGGATCTCGCCCACCCAAGCTTTTCCGAATATTTGGCACCACACAGGGCTACTCAGGGCAGCACAACCTACATAGGGGCTGCGAAGAGTGTGTACATCTGGGCAAACCACGATGTATGTCATATCTGACAGAGGGCAATTTGTAGCGCTTTATTAATGTGCCTTTGCCATTTGCCGTGAAGGTCATTTGCATAATTAAATAAAATTATTCATCAGGGTTCCAGGGCCTGCTGAGCTTGAGAAGGTCTTGGTGTTGGTGCTCCAGAATGAATTTGGACCATTCAGTTTTACCCAGGGCTACAGGTGTGCCCTAAGCAGCACTTAAATCACGTGGTCTACACCCGCCCACGCCCATTGGCTGCAATCTTTTTGTTAAAAGACTCTGCTCTACTTTTTACAACACTGAAGAGCCTCTGCTCCTGCCCCTCAGGGAAGGTCCCCACAGCCACTGCTACTGTGCAGGAAGCCAAGGCAGAAACTCGCTCTGGACGCACTGTGATTTGAGTGAGGCGCCAGAGAGAAAACCCTTCCGGAACTAGGATCGGAGCAGAAGTGTATTGTCTGGCGCCGGAACTGTGAGGAAGGTGCCTGGGAAGCCTCTTCTGGAGCAGGGTTGGATCCCCAGATTCTCGCTATGGAGACTGCTCAAGACAGCCGCCAAAGTTTCCAAAGGCCTCTGGCTCTGGGAGCTGAGGAGGACCAGGAACAACAGCGTGGTGAGTAAACTGGTTCCGGGTGGACTTTGGTGAGATTCGGGGAGAAAGGCAATGGAAAGAAGAGAGCACATGCACTTGGAGTCGGTTGCCGAGCCCTGCCTCTGCTCCCTGTCCGGGCTTCCTGAGCTCCCTGGGCCGAGGTGCTCAGATCTTTATCTCTGTGTCTTCCTTCTGTGTTACAGGTCGGAATGCAGTGCTCTCCGGGGCTGGAGAGGAAGGAGGAGGGACAAAAGGGCTTGTACTGAGCTGGCTCGCTCAGGGTGGGCTTGATTAGGGCGAACTCGCTGAGGGTGAGGTCGCTGGAGACAAGCATGCTCAAGAAGAGCCTGCTCAGTCCAGTCTCACTCAGAGAGCAGCAGGAGTAGGAGAGGAGGGAGAAGAGAAGGAAGTAGAGATGGAAGGAAGGCGTGATGGAGATGGGGCTTCTAGCTCTGAGCATGACATGATCGATCAAGAAGGTGGCCCAAGCAGGAGCAATCAACAACAGCCTCAGCGAGAGGCCGCCATTCCTGAGGGCAGCAGAAATCAAGCAGCTGGTGTCAGGCTGGCTCACCAAGGGTCCAACCTCACCATATTCACCCCCTCTCAGCTTCGTGAGCTGGAGCGCCTTTTCCAAGAGACTCACTATTCCTGCATGAGAACAAGGTAAGCAGATGGCCAGTGCTTCGCGCCTCATTCATGGGTAGCACAGGCTGGTCCAGAGTGTCCTTTGGCTCTCCCTGGCCCTCTATTCCCTGCTGAAGTAATGGCACTGATCAGCTGCAGGTAGGACCTTCCACCTGCAATCAGGACTGTCTGTCTGCAATTAGATCACAGGGAAGGGCTGAGGGAGCTAAGCAGACAGGAAACCAATGTGTTTTCTTGCCCTGTTCAAGATACTTAGAAGGTGTTTGATGTTCTGAATGAGTCTGTGGACCTGTGGGTGGGAAGCCTGGGGCGTGGCTGGGAAAAAGAGGAAGCAGTACTCCTTGGGTTAAAATTTTGTCAATGCCTATATGCTCTCTGTACTGAGTTTTATACTTTTCATACAGAAAACAGCATCCGGTTTTGGGGGATGCTATTAAATTTGGGCTCTGAAAGAATCCTGTGGCTAAAGCTGTGTTGCAGTTACATGTTAAGATTAGTGACCGCAAGTTAACATGTATGTACTTACAATCTGGACCCAAACATATGAAACCACTTTGGTAATGCCTTTACACACTTGATCTCCACCACAAAGCCTAAATGTTGAACTTGTTCCCTTTAGGAGGGATCTTGCACGCTGCATGGGTATGAAGAAATGTGTCGTGCTGAGAAGTGTTGTCAAAAACAGAACATCTGTTTGGAGAGATTTCATACGTTTCCACAGGAAAGCCCAGGAAACAACCCTTAGCTACATATGAATTCTTTTCTGTACAAATTCATGAAATATATCAAGGATGGAGAGAAGGGTCAATGTTCAGGGTCTGTCCCAGGGCTGAAATCCTGGGTGTGCTGTCACATGTCTGAGTAGGCTTATTGGGACCGTGTGTTTATTGTTTTGTGACAATGAACCTGTTGCATCCGGGCCACTGAATATCAGAATACACCTGAGTAACCTCTTCAACCCCTCTTGGGGTTAGACCAATAAACAGTTTCTGGGTATTTAAATGATGTAGTGATTCTTCTGGGGAAGTGGCTCAGTGCTAGAGCACATGCCTAGCACACATGTGGCCGTAGGATGGGTTCTGAATACCATCCAAAGAGTTACTCAACTGAAGCGGGTGTAAACTACTGTAGGATGTTTGCTTTACTGATAATAGAGTTCAATGTGCTAATGCATCTCTGTCTCCTGCTTGTAGAATTGGTTTCGGATAAGGAGATCCATTTTCAAGCAGGAGATGTGTCAAATAATGCTCTGTGAACTGACACCACTTCCTGAGAGCGACGACTCTCCCTGAAGATTTGAAGCAGCCATGCAGACAGAAGAACAAGGAGGCCTTCATCAATACAGGGACCCTGGCAAGCTGCAATCACTGCCCATGTGGAAACAATCATTAAAAGGACAATGAGGGAAAGGACCTATGGGGGGAAAGCCTGTTTCTAGACATGGCTGTTCCCACCCAACAACAATAAGCCCTGCCCAGACCCCCTCTCCTAAGACAGTGTTGTAAACATCCCAGAGGCTACTCGCAGGTTTGATGGGCAGGAGGAATGGGGACCTTATGTTTGGACCTTCAGAGCAGGAGGGGAACCACTCTGTCTGGACGTCCTGCTGCTCAAAGGGAGAAGGGAATCTGTCCATCCAGGCCAGAGGGAGGAGGCCTGTGACCATGAGCGTGACCATTCATGTCTGGTAGACTATTGAGGGCGACCCAGAATTGGCACCACAGTGATTCAAGGGGGATTGTCAGAGTGGGGCTATGCATGGTTCCCCAGTCTCTGCTAGGGCTGGGTTAAGAGTTCTTCCAGTGGGTCTGAGATTCCCAGGCCTTCGATTATCTGCCTGGTACTGGTCAGAGCTACAAAAAGAAATGTAATCTGACTCCCCCACCACCAATCTTTCCCCGCAGTTGTTCCTTGGTTTAGTACTGCAACATCACAGCCTAAGCAGCCTGCTTTCATCATCTGAGAATAAACACTTGGTCCAATCATAGTCTTAGCCACAGAGCACTATGCTTGAACCAATCAGAGCCCCTCCCCTTTAGGAGAACCACGCCCTCATTCTGCTGGGCATCCATGGGGGGAGGTTTCCACACTCTCCCCTGGGTGGGAAAGTTTCAAAGTCATCTAGAGTTTGCTGAGGTCAGTAGTGTGCAGGGTTGCAATTTCAGGATCCAGGACAATCAGCCTGGAACCTTCCATGATGGTCTCAGTGTCCTCTGAGAATTCGGGACTGCTGGCAATGACAGGGAGAAACTGCCTGCCTTTCTCACAGTCTGTTTGCTCAAGGACACAGGCAGTATGGGAGAATCCTGCAGCAAATGGTCCCATATTCAAATATCTTGGCTTCCTTCCTGTAAAGCAGACATTAGAAAACCTACAAACAACCTAACTCTAAAGCCCTTGCACTCACTACTAATAGTGATCCTCAAATAGATTTTAATACCTCTTCAGCAGTGCTTTCAGACAACTGTCTGGTGCCTCCATGGTGGTGGTGGGGGATAAATCCCCTTAAGTATGTCATGTAAGGCTAGATGCCTATGTGCTGTCTGTATGCTTGCGATGCCCCCCTCCTCCTCGGATTAGACCTGCAACTCCCAGAAGCCCTGACCATGGGGAATGGCCTTGTCTTGGGAAGTCACCTCCTAAAGGGGCATCTTCCTGTGGGAGGTTGAGAAAGCTAATGGGATCTGATCTGTTTTTTGGGTTCCCCAGAGTGAGGCAGGAAGATGGAGTGTAAGAAGCCCATCTCTGAGAAGGCCCCATTGAGAAGGCACCCCAGAAGTGTGCTCCAGGAGCCTGCATGTGTTCAGGCCAGGTGCCTTCTAGGGGGTAAGGAGTATGTGGGTGCCTGTTGGCTAGTGCTCTTGTCAGCCTGCTTTCTCTCTGCCTCAGTGGGTCTAGGGGAGGAAACCAACACCTGGTAGATTTTAGTGCCTCTGAGGAGAAACATGAGTCTGTCCACAGTTGGTGGGAGAAGGCAGACAAACATCTCACAAGACTCTGCTATGCGTACGGAGATTCCCAGCACCACAGCCTGCATCTGGGAGATAGAGGATTCGGGGCTGGAGTGGTAGAATGTGCCTTTGTGTACTCTGTGCCCCAATTTGTTTTTGTTTTTCAAGGGTCCCCTTTCACACTCACCCCAGAGTAATACACCTAGTTATTTACTCTAAATTGAAACATTCTTTATTGAAGGGAGAGGGGTCAGAGGCTCTGAATAGCTTCAAGTAGCCAAGCCAGGTGCTGGTGCAAGCCTTCAATCCCAGCACTTGGGAGGCAGGGCCTCGCCTATCTCTGAGTTTGATGGCAGCCTGGTCTAGGAGAGAGATCCAGGACAGACAGAGTGACACTGAGAAACCCTGTCTCAAAAAAGAAAAGAGACTCAGGAAGCTAAGGAAACTCACTAAGTTCAGAAGAATCACAACATTCACAGGAGTCCTCCCAAGGGTTGTATAATAAGTAAATATAATCCCAGGGGAGAGGGGACCCTCCAGCCCAGGTACCTGCAAATTGTTCAAAGAGCTCCAGGCACACATCTGTCATGAGCTGTCACTCATACTATGATGGGACCTTCAATGATACATGTACATTTGAGTGACTTACCCTCTTAGAACCTTATATACTCTGCTGTTTGAAAACCAGAGTACACTGACCGGTTCTGTGGGTGAAACACATTTTTAGTTTTTCTTAGATGTATCTGTGAATCTGTAAATTTGGTTCCTATCTCCTCAGGAAAAAGCCAACCAACTGGTAAAGGGTAGGCAAATTTGGTCATTGAGCAGTGGAGAGGAACCATCATGGAGACCTTCAACACCTAATCAGGAGTCTGTAGTCCTGCTCCACATCCTGATTTATGAAGGTACAGAACTCTTCAAAGGCTGAGTTATAGGGCAGACCCAGAAAGGTGGGCCTTGGCTGGGTGGGGTTGATATGAGTAAAAGGGACCCCAATGGTGATCCTGATGGCAGTGCCTGGGAGACCCCTCAGTGTAGGAGAAGGGAGTCCTACAGCAACAGCCAAGGCTGGAGAAGGAGCTCACTGAGGCTGGAGAGCACTGGCTGTGGTCCAGCGGGCCGACCTTCAGGGCAGCAGTCACCAAACAGTAACAGGCTGTTTGACAGCTCACAGAGACAATCAATTACAAGGTTCTAGGGGAAGACTGTGATGTTTAGGAAGAAATGAAATCAAACCAAGCCCTTGCCTGCCTGGGGAACAAAAGTGAAAAGGAAAACACAGACACAGACACAGACACAGACACACACACACACACACACACACACACACACAGACAGACACACAATCACTGTCTCTTTCTCTCTCACACAGACACACAGATACAGAAACAGACATCCACAAACACACACACACATAAACACACTCTCACACACACCTTGGATGCTACCCTTGTAAACAATAACAATCTGCCTGGCTCCAGGCTCTGGTCTCCAAAGGCTCTGGAATCTATCTCACAGGAGGAATTCAGTTCTCATCCAGCTCTTTGAACTGACTGGGATCTTGGTCATCAGAGAAGATTGTTCCCGAGGCCTGCTAGAGACAGGCCCACTGTGAACACACTCAGAAAAGGGGCGCTCTTCCTGTTCCCACTACTGCTCTGAGAGATGCTGCTTTGATCTGAGATCCACCATGGCAGCCATGGCCTCTAAGACTCGCTGTTTCATCCACCACCAGGGCATTTCCTCCAGCCTTTGAGAAGTGCCAGAGAGAGGAGGAGATCTGGCACTTCTGCTAAGCAGTGGTTCATTCTCTGCTGACGGGCTCTGAAAACCACCTGTTCCCAGATGGTAAACTGAGACTCTCTCAGACCCTGACGTTAAGACACTTGAGGGCGGGTTCGCTGGCCACACTGAAGCCAGCTGAGAACTAACTGTGAAACACTACCAACATCTCCCAATTGGGTGGCGTCCTCTTTCTCTCTCCCCATTCTAATGTCCACACTGGCTGTTTAAAGTATTCTGCTCAGAAATAAAACTTCATCTTGTTTGTTTGTTTGTTTGTTTGTTGGCTTGAGTTTCCCTTCTCTGAGTGTCTACTTTCTTCCTAGAGGGAGGGCTAGACAAGAAACCAAGATAAGGATAGACCATCTCTGGAGGAGGTGGTCAGGAAGGAAGGGCTTGGGGATTTTCTCTCCCAAAGTGTAAAGCATTGTGATCCTGTGCCTGGTGTTGGAGGTGGGCACAGCAGGGACTTGTGGAGGACTCTGCTGCTCCATGACAGTGAAATGGCTCTAGAAAAGGAGTTAAGCAGTTCACGGGGCTAGGGACACCAGAATTCCCAGCTGTAGTGTAAGCTGTTGGAAGGAAGGCTGGTCCCTCAGTGCATGGGACTCCTGGGAGCTTGGTGAGAAGATGGAACCAGGGTTCCTGTGGATGTCTATGCCTTCCCACCAGCCACCAAACCCTCCTTCAGCCCCTCAGGCATTCATTCACATAGCAAAGTGCAGGCACACTGCTGTTATCAGGAACAAGCCAAATGCACACCCTCTCAGCCTCAGCAGGTTTGGTATTGGTGGACTGCTGGACTGCCTTCCCTCTTACCTGGGGGAGATGCTACCTGCCTAAATGCTTCCTTGATCCCAGCAATGTGCTCTGCTCATAGGAGCACTTCCAGCACCACAAAGGCCTATAATCCTCAGAGGACCTCAGGGAAACCAACTCAGTCATAGGATGTACCAGTGGCAGGTCAGAGTCACACTCAGGAGGGAAAAAGCAGGCAGTGTGGACTGGATAGTTCCATGGAGTCGAGCTTAAAAGCAGTGCATGCCAGGATGAAAATCAGAAAGAGCAAGGGTGGCCCAAGGATCAAGGTCTGGTGACAAATTCTAAAGGAAAATGCGTCAGAAAAGAGCAGCACTGGTCTCTGGCAAGGAGAGAAGGACAGTGGGCAGCTGTGGACAGTTGTGGGCAGCTGTGGGCAGTGTCTGAGCAGGGGTGTAAGACAGTCGGATTGGAGTATGAGATAGGCCACCCTGACTGCACCTGTAACAGCCTGGTGGTTCATGGTCTGCAATATCATCTGGGTTCAGGTGAGAATTTTCTATGTGTAGTCAATCCCCTGATGATGGACATCACGGCCTGTTCCAGACTTCTGGTTAGACATAATTCTGCAGTGTGTATCCCTGCCAAATCCATATATGTTGAGACTTCACACTCAGTTTCTACTTGTAAGTTGCCTTGATGGGCGTCATAGACCTGGGTATGCTAATCTAAGCTCTCATCCAGGAAGAATAGGCCTTTCTCTGTCAGGACAGGAGGGGGGCTTGGGGTTATGTGGCCAACTATCTACACACCAAAAGTTATTAGCATGCAGCTACATCTTTATTGCTTTATTTCTGGCCCACAGAGTTAGATTTCCTGTTTTGCAGATTGTATAAATGCACTGGGGTTGCCTTCTAGCTACCAAACCCTAGATGACCTGAATGACCTGACATGAAAAAAATCACCAGCTGTGGTCCTCCAGAAACCTGTGTCCCTCCTGTACTGGTGGACAGATTCTGTCCTAGTCACACCATGAACTCATGCCCCTGCACTGTTGGCTGACTACTCAGGAGCCTCTCTCCAGGACCCTGCTGGGTACCCTCAGTTCCAACTTTCTCCCTGGGGCTCATAATTTATACACCTCTTTCCCCAGACCTAATTCCTATTAGCTGTACAGTACTCCATCCTCTCTTTATTGATTGTCTTATCCTCCTAGATGTCTGTCTGTCCACCCACCGGCCAGTCCTGACCTCCCTCTGTATCCATCCGTGTCTCTTTAAACCATGTGTCTCTCACAAGTATACTAGGAAGACTTCTTATTGAGCCCCTGAAGGACGAGACCTGGACCCAAAGACTGGCCTGGATACAGTCTGGACACTAAAGTGGTTAATTCACACCGCTCCAGGGCCTGTGGCCTGGGTAGAGCATACCAGAAGGGTTAAATACTCCAGAGATGAAGGTGATTGAAAGTCATGATCCAGGACCTGATCTGCCCACTCCTATCCGGGTTCAGAGGGGCTTATTCCTCATTATCCCTGTATACACAGACAAGCACACATGTACGTATACACCAATGGCCATATGCCCACACGAGCACACACAGAGACAGGCTACATACACGTGCGCATGAGCACAGACAAACAGAGGCAGAGACAGAGAGACACACACAGAGAGACCAAGACAGAGAGCAGAGACAGAGTGAGAACAGAGACCCAGGGAGAGATGGACATGGAGAGCCAGAGTCCCAGCAGGACTCTGCAACTTAAGCTGCAGTTGCAGCTCAGTTCCACTAGGGGGCAGCAGGCGTCGTTCTCTATCAAGGATCTAGGAAGAATCTAGAAAGACCTGGTTTTCCCTTGATGGTCATGGAGTGCCAAGTAGAGAATAGAGAAATGACATAGTGAGCTGTGCGTATCTGGGAAGCATAGCGGTCAGGGTATACTGTACTATGATCACAAAGGACTCATAGGACAGGAAAGCTGGACTCAGGCAGATCACAAAATATCAAGAGTCCCTAATAATGCAGACCACAGATCTGTGGAAGATGACTCAAATCTGAGAAAACTTCCTCAGTTATTATTCCTTCTGTCTGTGATAATTTGTCAGAGGACTGATGAGAGATCATCCAAGAATTAATTTTCCAATCATTATGTTTCTTCTTGAAGCTGGTGACGTGCTTCTAAAACTGCTAGTTTGAATTCTCATAATGCTCTTAAGGTAAACTAAGCTTTACACTGGGTTTGGATAGGCAGTGACTCAAGTTTTAGTTTTTGTTTGGTTTTTAAACTAGTGCTCCTCAATAAAACAGTCTGACAATTCCCTCTGTCTCACCTCCTGGCTATAACTAGCTTTGTGAAACTTATAGACTTTCCCTTTATGAATTCCATTTTTTCTGCAATGACTCTTGCACTCTGCAGAGTGTATTCTCTCTAGATTATAGGTCAGTGGGATGGGATGGTTTTGACTTTGGATGTTTCTGCATGTGAGATTACATGTGAGTGTGTCTGTGTATAAGCCTGGCTGTGGACATATGCTTAGGCTGATAAAGTAATCCCTCAGGAAACTTGGTGTGCAGGTAGGTCATTCATCTACCAACTAGGATGAGCAGATTCGGTGGGAAAAGTATTATAGAATTTCAGAATAACATTTCTTAACCTAAAGCAGCTGTTCTCAACCTGTATAGGGCCCAACTCCTTTGGGACCCTAATGTCCCTTTCAAAGATGTCACCCAAGACCAATGTAAAACCCAGAGATTGAATTACCATTCACTAGAGTAGCAAAATTAAAACTATGAAGGAGAAAGGAAAATTATTTTATGGTTAGGGGTCACTACAGCTCGAGGAACAGTATTATATGTGGTCGCTAAAGGGGTCACAGCATTATTGAGGGTGACAGGCACTAACCTATAGCTTTGAACATGTAACCAAACAAGGAGACACAAGACTTCATTCATTCAGGTCAGCCCCAGAGTCAGTCACAGAAGATTGCTTCAGAAAGTCACCTGTGGCAGGAAACTGAGCTCTCACACACCCCTCTGTGTTGCACTGTAAAAGGGGTGCAGGGGTTCAGCTTTCCTGATAATGAGGGCTAGGTATGGTTAAAGAGTGGGCTGCCAGCTAGCAGCAGACCTGCTAGGGAGACAGGAGAGTGAAGAGCATGCCCTGGGTCAGTCAGGAACGACAAGGCAAGGAGGATCATGGGAAAGGCAGAGACAGGTGCTTGTTTCCAGCCTCACAGAGATGACAGCTTGAAGCACAGCAGGCCCTGGTGCTGACCATTGTCCACCCCACAGCAGGTATGTGCTACACAGCACGCTGAGTCATCAGAGAACCACACCTGTATGCATCACTCCCTCTGCTTAGCCCTAGACAGAAATTGCCAGAGATCAAACAGTGAATCCAGGGTCCCGTGACCTCTACAGAAAGGCATGGCAATGACCAGACTTGGGGCCATTCTGAATGCATGTTCTCTTACCTGCTACCTGCAAACCCTGGGAGCAGCATGTGGGAAATTCATCTCAGAATCCAGGGTTGACACTGATGCAGGAGCTAGGCCTCTGTTGGCAGTGAGAAGGAAGCATGCAAGGTCAAATTTGCAAGTTGCTCACATAGGATGCAGAGATGCTAGGGCTACAAGGGGGGTTACCTTGGAAACAGCCAATCCAGCACCACTAAGGAGGACAAACATTGTGCAAGCTCATATGAGACAGACAAACTGACAAGGCTTTCTTTGCAGCTATGTCAGCAGGCCAGGCAGCCCAACAAGTCCCAAAGGACATCACACATGGCTTTGTCCTTTCTAATAGAGCCCTGCTTCTACAGCAGCCAATCCTGAGAGTAAGTAAAGGGAGTTTCTCAGTGAGCCCCCTTCCCTGTTTCCAGAAGACCCTCCCAACCCTGAGGGAGGCACAGAGAAAAGACCCACCAGTCACAACTGCTTCTTGGTAGCTGTGAGAAGGGGTGGGGGTCGGGTTATGTTGCCAACTATTTACACACCAAAAGTTATTAGCATGCAGCTACATCTTTATTTCTTTATTTCTGGCCCACAGAGATAGATTTCCGGTTTTGCACATTGTATAAGGCACTGGGGTTGTCTTCTAGTTACCAAATCCTAGATGACCAGAGTGACCGGACATGAAAAAAATCACCAACTGTGGTCCTCCAGAAACCTGTGTCCCTCCTGTACTGGTGCACAGAGTTTGTCCTAGTCACACCATGAACTCATGCCCCAGCACTGTTGGCTGACTACTCAGGAGCCTCTCTCCAGGACCCTGCTGGGTGCCCCCAGCTCCAACTTTCTGCCTAGGGCTCATAATCTGTACACCTCTTTCCCCAGACCTAATTCCTATTAGCTGGATGCTACTCCATCCTCTCCTTCTTGATTGTCTTATCCTCCTAGACGTCTGTCCACCCAGCGCACAGGAGCCTGCATGTGGTCAGGCCAGGTGCCTTCTAGGGGGTAAAGAGTATGTGGGTGCCTGTTGGCTAGTGCTTTTATCAGCCTGCCTCAGTGGGTCCAGGGGAGGAAACCAACACCTGGTAGATTGCAGTGCCTCTGAGGAGAAACCTGAGTCTGTCCACAGTTAGTGGGAGAAGGCAGACAAACATTTCACAAGCATCTGCGATGTGTACTGAGATTCCCAGCACCACAGCGTGCATGCTGGGAGTTAGAAGATTCCGGGTTGGAGTGGTAGAATGTGCCTTTGTGTACTCTGTGCCCCAATTTGTTTTTGTTTTTCAAGGGTCCCCTTTCACACTCACCCCAGAGTTATACACCTAGTTATTTACTCTGAATTGAAACATTCTTTATTGAAGGGAGAGGGGTCAGAGGCTCTGAAGAGCTTCAAGTAGCCAAGCCAGGTGGTGGTGCACGCCTTCAATCCCAGCACTTGGGAGGCAGGGGCTGGCAGGTCTCTGAGTTTGATGGCAGCCTGGTCTAGGAGAGAGATCCAGGACAGACAGAGTGACACTGAGAAACCCTGTCTCAAAAAAGAAAAGAGCCTCAGGAAGCTAAGGAAACTCACTAAGTTCAGAAGAATCACAACATTCACAGGAGTCCTCCCAAGGGTTGTATAATAAGGAAATATAATCCCAGGGGAGAGGGGACCCTCCAGTCCAGGTACCTGCAAATTGTACAAAGAGCTCCAGGCACACATCTGTCATGAGCTGTCACTCATACTATGATGGGACCTTCAATGGTACATGTACATTTGAGTGACTTACCCTCTTAGAACCTTATATTCTCTGCTGTTTGAATACCAGAGTACACTGACCGGTTCTGTGGGTGAAACACATTTTTAGTTTTACTTAGATGTATCTGTGAATCTGTAAATTTGGTTCCTATCTCCTCAGGAAAAAGCCAACCAACTGGTAAAGGGTAGGCAAATTTGGTCATTGAGCAGTGGAGAGGAACCAGCATGGAGACCTTCAACACCTAATCAGGAGCCTGAAGTCCTGTTCCACATCCTGATTTATGAAGGTACAGAACTCTTCAAAGGCTGAGTTATAGGGCAGACCCAGGAAGGTGGGCCTTGTCTGAGTGGGGTTGATATGAGTAAAAGGGACCCCAATGGTGATCCTGATGGCAGTGCCTGGGAGACCCCTCAGTGTAGGAGAAGGGAGTCCTACAGCAACAGCCAAGGCTGGAGAAGGAGCTCACTGAGGCTGGAGAGCACTGGCTGTGGTCCAGTGGGCCGACCTTCAGGGCAGCAGCCACCAAACAGTAACAGGCTGTTTGACATCTCACAGAGACAATCAATTACAAGGTCCTAGGGGAAGACTGTGATATTTAGTAGGAAATGAAATCAAACCAAGCCCCTCGAATACTGGCGAAAAAAATTAAAAAAGGAACACACACTCACAGACACAGAGGCACACATACACACCCACACAATACACACACACAAATAAACACAGAGACACACACACATAACTACGATGCTACCCATGTAACCAATACAAAACTCGCTCCAGGCTCTGGTCTCCAAAGGCTCTGGAATCTATCTCACAGGAGGAATTCAGTTCTCATCCAGCTCTTGGAACTGACTGGGATCTTGGTCATCAGAGAAGATTGTTTCCGAGGCATGCTAGAGACAGGCCCACTGTGAGCACACTCAGACAAGGGGCGTTCTTCCTGTTCCCACTACTGCTCTGAGAGATGCTGCTTTGATCTGAGATCCAGCATGGCAGCCACGGCCTCTGAGACTCGCTGCTTCAGCCACAAGCAGGGCATTTCCTCCAGTCTTTGAGAAGTGCCAGAGAGAGGAGGAGATCTGGCACTTCTGCTAAGCAGTGGTTCACTCTCTGCTGATGGGCTCTGAAAACGACCTGCTCCCAGATGGTAAACTGAGACTCTCTCAGACCCTGACCTTCAGACACTTGAGGGTGGGTTGGCTGGTCACACTGAAGCCTGCTGAGAACTAACTGTGAAACACTACCAACATCTCCCAATTGGGTGGCATCCTCTTTCTCTCTCCCCATTCTAATGTCCACTCTGGCTGTTTAAAGTGTTCTGCTCAGAAATAAAACTTCATCTTGTTTGTTAGTTTGTTGGTTGGCTTGATTTTCCCTTCTCTGAGTGTCCACTTTCTTCCTGGAGGGAGGGCTAGACAAGAAACCAAGATAAGGATAGACCATCTCTGGAGGAGAGGGTCCGGAAGGAAGGGCTTGTGGACTTGCTCTCCTAAAGTGACAATCATTGTGATCCTGTGCCTGTTGTTGGGGGTGGGCACATTAGGGACTTGTGGAGGCCTCTGCTGCTCCAGGACAGTGAAATGGATCTAGAAAAGGAATTAAACAATTCATGGGTCTAGGGACACCAGAATTCCCAGCTGTAGTGTAAGCTGTGGGAAGGGAGGCTGGTCCCTCAGTGCATGGGACTCCTGAGAGCTTGGAGAGAAGATGGCGCCAGAGGTCCTGTGGGTATCTATGCCTTCCCACCTGCCACCAACCCTCCTTCAGCCCCTCAGGCATTCATTCACATAGCAAAGTGCAGGCATACTGCTGTTATCAAGAGCAAGCCAAATGCACATCCTCCCAGCCTCAGCAGGTTTGGTGTTGGTGGACTGCTGGACTGCCTTCCCTCTTACCTGGGGGACAGGCTGCCTGCCTAAATGCTTCCTTGCTCCCAGCAATGTGCTCTGCTCATAGGAGCACATGCAGCACCACAAAGGCCTATATACTCAGAGGACCTCAGGGAAGCCAACTAAGTCATAGGATGTACCAGTGGCAGGTCAGAGTCACACTCAGGAAGGTAAAAGCAGGCAGTGTGGAGTGGATAGTGCCATGGAGTCGAGTTTAAAAGCAGTGCATGCCAGGACGAAAATTAGAAAGCACAAGGGTGGCCCAAGGAACAAGGTCTGGTGACAAATTCTAAAGGAAAATGCCTCAGAAAAGGGGAGCACTGGTCTCTGGCAAGGAGAGAAGGACAGTGGGTAGCTGTGGGCAGTTGTGGGCAGCTGTGGGCAGTGTCTGAGCAGGGGTGTAAGACAGTCAGTTTGGAGTATGAGATAGGCCGCCCTGACTGCACTTGTAACAGCCTGGTGGTTCATGGTCTGCAATATCATCTGGCTTCAGGTGAGAATTTTCTATGTGTAGTCAATCCCCTGATGATGGACATCACGGCCTGTTCCAGACTTCTGGTTAGACATAATTCTGCAGTGTGCATCCCTGCCAAATCCATACATGTTGATCCTTCACACTCAATTTCTACTTGTAAGTTGCCTTGATGGGCGTCATAGACATGGCTATGCTAGTCTAAGCTCTCATCCAGGAAGAACAGGCATTTCTCTGCCAGGACAAGGGTGGGGGTCAGGGTTATGTGGCCAACTATCTACACACCAAAAGTTATTAGCACACAGCTACATCTTAATTTCTTTATTTCTGGTCCACAGAGATAAATTTCTGGTATTGCAGATTGTATAAAGGCACTGGGGTTGCCTTCTAGTTACCAAATCCTAGATGACCAGAGTGACCTGACATGAAAAAAATCACCAACCGTGGTCCTCCAGAAACCTGTGTCCCTCCTGTACTGGTGCACAGAGTCTGTCCTAGTCACACCATGAACTCATGCCCCAGCACTGTTGGCTGACTCCTCAGGAGCCTCTCTCCAGGACCCTGCTGTGTACCCCCAGCTCCAACTTTCTTCCTGGGGCTCATAATTTGTACACCTCTTTCCCCAGACCTAATTCCTCTTAGCTGTATGCTACTCCATCCTCTCCTTCTTGATTGTCTTATCCTCCTAGATGTCTGTCCACCCAGCGCACAGGAGCCTGCATGTGGTCAGGCCAGGTGCCTTCTATGGGGTAAAGAGTATGTGGGTGCCAGTTGGCTAGTGCTTTTATCAGCCTGCCTCAGTGGGTCTAGGGTAGAAAACCAATACCTGGTAGATCCCAGTGGCTCTGAGGAGAAACCTGAGTCTGTCCACAGTTGGAGGGAGAAGGCAGGCAAACATCTCACAAGCATCTGCGATGTGTCTGGAGATTGCCAGCACCACAGCGTGCATGCTGGGAGTCATTGGATTCAGGGCTGGAGTGGTAGAATGTGCCTTTGTGTACTCTGTGACCCAATTTGTTTTTGTTTTTCAAGGGTCCCCTTTCACACTCACCCCAGAGTTATACACCTAGTTATTTACTCTGAATTGAAACATTCTTTATTGAAGGGAGAGGGGTCAGAGGCTCTGAAGAGCTTCAAGTAGCCAAGCCAGGTGGTGGTGCAGGCCTTCAATCCCAGCACTTGTGAGGCAGGGGCTGGCAGATCTCTGAGTTTGATGGCAGCCTGGTCTAGGAGAGAGATCCAGGACAGCAGGGTGACACTGAGAAACCCTGTCTCAAAAAAGAAAAGAGCCTCAGGAAACTAAGGAAACTCACTAAGTTCAGAAGAATCACAACATTCACAGGAGTCCTCCCAAGGGTTGTATAATAAGGAAATATTATCCCAGGGGAGTGGGGACCCTCCAGCCCAAGTACCTGAAAATTGTACAAAGAGCTCCAGGCACACATCTGTCATGAGGTGTCACTCATACTATGATGGGACCTTCAATGATACATGTACATTTGAGTGACTTACCTTCTTATAACCTTATATACTCTGCTGTTTGAAAACCAGTGTACACTGACCGGTTCCGTGGGTGAAACACATTTTTAGTTTTTCTTAGATGAATCTGTGAATCTGTAAATTTGGTTCCTATCTCCTCAGGAAAAAGCCAACCAACTGGTAAAGGGTAGGCAAATTTGGTCATTGAGCAGTGGAGAGGAACCAGCATGGTGACCTTCAACACCTAATCAGGAGCCTGAAGTCCTGTTCCACATCCTGATTTATGAAGGTACAGAACTCTTCAAAGGCTGAGTTATAGGGCAGACCCAGGAAGGTGGGCCTTGTCTGAGTGGGGTTGATATGAGTAAAAGGGACCCCCATGGTGATCCTGATGGAAGTGCCTGGGAGACCCCTCAATGTAGGAGAAGGGGCAACAGCCAATGCTGGAGAAGGAGCTCACTGAGGCTGGAGAGCACTGGCTGTGGTCCAGCGGGCTGACCTTCAGAGCAGCAGTCACCAAACAGTAACAGGCTGTTTGACAGCTCACAGAGACAATCAATTACAAAGTCCAAGGGGAAGACTGTGATATTTAGAAAGAAATGACATCAAACCAAGCCCTTGCCTGCCTGGGGAACAAAAGTGAAAAGGAAAACACACACACACACACACACACACACACACACACACACACACATACAATCTCTGTCTCTTTCTCTCACACACAGAAACACAGATACAGACACAGACACACACACACAGAGACACACACACACACAGACACACACACACCTTGGATGCTACCCTTGTAATCAATACCAATCCGTCTGGATCCAGGCTCTGGTCTCCAAAGGCTTTGGAATCTATCTCACAGGAGGAATTCAGTTCTCATCCAGCTCTTGGAACTGACTGGGATCTTGGTCATCAGAGAAGATTGTTCCTGAGGCCTGCTAGAGACAGGCCCACTGTGAGCACACTCAGACCAGGGGCGTTCTTCCTGTTCCCACTACTGCTCTGAGAGATGCTGCTTTGATGTGAGATCCACCATGGCAGCCACGGCCTCTGAGACTCGCTGCTTCAGCCACAAGCAGGGCATTTCCTCCAGCCTTTGAGAAGTGCCAGAGAGAGGAGGAGATCTGGCACTTCTGCTAAGCAATGGCTCGCTCTCTGCTGATGGGCTCTGAAAATGACCTGCTCCCAGATGGTAAACTGAGACTCTCTCAGACCCTGACCTTCAGACACTTGAGGGTGGGTTGGCTGGCCACACTGAAGCCTGCTGAGAACTAACTGTGAAACACTACCAACATCTCCCAATTGGTTGGCGTCCTCTTTCTCTCTCCCCATTCTAATGTCCACTCTGGCTGTTTAAAGTGTTCTGCTCAGAAATAAAACTTCATCTTGTTTGTTAGTTTGTTGGTTGGATTTCCTCTCTCTGAGTGTCCACTTTCTTCCTGGAGGGAGGGCTAGACAAGAAACCAAGATAAGGATAGACCATCTCTGGAGGAGGGGGTCGGGAAGGAAGGGCTTGTGGACTTGCTCTCCCAAATTGACAAGCATTGTGAACCTGTGCCTGTTGTTGGGGGTGGGCACAGCAGAGACTCGTGGAGGACTCTCCTGCTCCAGGACAGTGAAATGGATCTAGAAAAGGAGTTAAGCAGTTCACGGGGCTCAGGACACCAGAGTTCCCTGCTGTAGTGTAAACTGTGGGAAGGGAGGCTGGTCCCTCAGTGCATGGGACTCCTGGGAGCTTGGTGAGAAGATGGAACCAGGGTTCCTGTGGGTATCTATGCCTTCCCACCTGCCACCAAACCCTCCTTCAGCCCCTCAGGCATTCATTCACATAGCAAAGTGCAGTCACACTGCTGTTATCAGGAGCAAGCCAAATGCACACCCTCTCAGCCTCAGCAAGTTTGGTGTTGGTGGACTGCTGGACTGCCTTCCCTCTTACCTGGAGGACAGGCTGCCTGCCTAAATGCTTCCTTGATCCCAGCAATGTGCTCTGCTCATAGGAGCACTTCCAGCACCACAAAGGCCTATAATCCTCAGAGGACCTCAGGGAAGCCAACTCAGTCATAGGATGTACCAGTGGCAGGTCAGAGTCACACTCAGGAGGGAAAAAGCAGGCAGTGTGGCCTGGATAGTGCTGTGGAGTCGAGCTTAAAAGCAGTGCATGCCAGGATGAAAATCAGAAAGAGCAAGGGTGGCCCAAGGAACAAGGTCTGGTGACAAATTCTAAAGGAAAATGCCTCAGAAAAGGGCAGCACTGGTCTCTGGCAAGGAGAGAAGGACAGTGGGTAGCTGTGGGCAGCTGTGGGCAGCTGTGGCCAGTGTCTGAGCAGGGGTGTAAGACAGTCAGTTTGGAGTAGGAGATAGGCCGCCCTGACTGCACCTGTAACAGCCTGGTGGTTCATGGTCTGCAATATCATCTGGCTTCAGGTGAGAATTTTCTCTTTGTAGTCAATCCCCTGATGATGGACATAAAGGCCTGTTCCAGACGTCTGGTTAGACATAATTCTGCAGTGTGTATCCCTGCCAAATCCATATATGTTGAGACTTCACACTCAATTTCTACTTGTAAGTTGCCTTGATGGGCGTCATTGACCTGGGTATGCTGGTCTAAGCTCTCATCCAGGAAGAATAGGCCATTCTCTGCCAGGACACAGGGGGTCTCGGGGTTATGTGGCCAACTATCTACACTCCAAAAGTTATTAGCAGGAAGCTACATCTTTATTTCTTTATTTCTGGCCCACAGAGATAGATTTCTTGTTTTGCAGATTGTATAAATGCAATGGGGTTGCCTTCTAGCTACCAAACCCTAGATGACCAGAATGACCTGACATGAAAAAAATCACCAGCTGTGGTCCTCCAGAAACCTGTGTCCCTCCTGTACTGGTGCACAGAGTCTGTTCTAGTCACACCATGAACTCATGTCCCTGCACTGTTGGCTGACTACTCAGGAGCCTCTCTCCAGGACATTGCTGGGTACCCCCAGTTCCAACTTTCTCCTTGGGGCTCATAATTTGTACACCTCTTTCCCCAGCCCTAATTCCTATTAGCTGTACGGTACTCCATCCTCTCTTTATTGATTGTCTTATCTTCCTAGATGTCTGTCTGTCCACCCACCCCCCAGTCCTGACCTCCCTCTCTATCCATCCGTGTCTCTTTCAACCATGTGTCTCTCACAAGTATACTAGGAAGACTTCTTACTGAGCCCCTGAAGAACGAGACCTGGACCCAAAGACTGGATCTGTGGCCTGGATACAGTCTGGACTCTAAAGTGGTTAATTCACACCGCTCCAGGGCCTGTGGCCGGGCTAGAGCATACCAGAAGAGTTAAATACTCCAGAGATGAAGGAGATTGAAAGTCATGATCCAGGACCTGATCTGCCCACTCCTTTCCAGGTTCAGAGAGGGGCTTATTCCTCATTATCCCTGTATACACAGACAAGTACACATGCACATATGCACCAATGGACATATGCCCCCACGAGAACACAAAGAGACAGGCCACATACACGTGCACATGAACACAGACACACAGAGGGAGAGACAGAGAGACACGCACACAGAGACCAAGACAGAGAGCAGAGACAGAGTGAGAACAGAGACCCAGGGAGAGATGGACATGGAGAGCCAGAGTCCCAGCAGGACCCTGCAACTTAAGCTGCAGTTGCAGCTCAGTTCCACTAGGGGGCAGCAGGCGACGTTCTCTAGCAAGGATCTAGGAAGAATCTAGAAAGACCTGGTTTTCCCTTGATGGTCATGGAGTGCCAAGTAGAGAATAGAGAAATGACATAGTGAGCTGTGCGTATCTGGGAAGCATAGCAGTCAGTGTATACTGTACTATGATCACAAAGGACTCATAGGACAGCAAACCTGAACTCAGCCAGGTCACAAAATATGAAGAGTCCCTAATAATGCAGATCCCAGATCTGTGGAAGATGGCTCAAATCTGAGAAAACTTCCTCAGTTATTATTACTTCTGTCTGTGACAATTTGTCAGAGTACTGATAAGCGTTCATCCAGGAATTAGTTTTCCCAATCATTATGATTCTTCTTGAAGCTGGTGACTTACTTCTAAAACTGCTAGTTTGAATTCTCATAATGCTCTTAAGGTAAACTAAGCTTTGCACTGGGTTTTGATAGGCAGTGACTCGAGTTTTAGTTTTTGTTTGGTTTTTAAACTAGTGCTCCTCAATAAAACAGTCTGACAATTCCCTCTGTCTCACCTCCCGGCTATAACTAGCTTTGTGAAACTTATAGACTTTCCTTTTATGAATTCCATTTTGTTCTGATACGACTCTTACACTCTGCAGAGTGTATTCTCTCTAGAGTATAGGTCAGTGGAATGGGATGGTTTTGACTTTGAATGTTTCTGCATGTGAGATTACATGTGAATGTGTCTGTGTATAAGCCTGGCTGTGGACATATGCTTAGGCTGATAAAGTAATCCCTCAGGAAACTTGGTGTACAGGTAGGTCATTCATTTACTAACTAGGATGAGCAGATTCGGTGGGAAAAGTATTATAGAATTTCAGAATGACATTTCTTAACCTAAAGCAGCTGTTCTCAACCTGTATAGGGCCCAACTTTTTAGGGACACTAATGTCCCTTTCACAGAGGTCACCCAAGACCATTGCAAAACCCAGAGATTGAATTACCATTCACTAGAGTAGCAAAATTAAAACTATGAAGGAGTAAGGAAAATGATTTTATGGTCAGGTGGCACTACAGCTCGAGGAACAGTATTATTTGTGGTCGCTAATGAGGTCACAGCATTATTGAGGGTGACAAATGCTGACCTATCGCTTTGAACATGTAACCAAACAAGGAGACACAAGACTTCATTCATTCAGGTCAGCCCCAGAGTCAGTCACAGAAGATTGCTTCAGAAAGTCACCTGTGGCAGGAAACTGAGCTCTCACACACCCCTCTGTGTTGCACTGTAAAAGGGGTGCAGGGGTTCAGGTTTCCTGCTACTGAGGGCTAGGTATGGATTATAGAGTGGGCTGCCAGCTAGCAGCAGACCTGCTAGGGAGACAGGAGAGTGAAGAGCATGCCCTGGGTCAGTCAGGAACGACAAGGCAAGGAGGATCATGGGAAAGGCAGAGACAGGTGCTGGTTTCCAGCCTCACAGAGATGACAGCTTGAAGCACAGCAGGCCCTGGTGCTGACCATTGTCCACCCCACAGCAGGTATGTGTTACACAGCACGCTGAGTCCTCAGAGAACCAAACCTGTATGCATCACTCCCTCTGCTTAGCCCTAGACAGAAACTGCCAGAGATCAAAGAGTGAGTCCAGGGTCCCATGACCTCTACAGAAAGGCATGACAATGAACAGACTTGGGGCCACTCTGAATGCATGTTCTCTTACCTGATACCTGCAAATCCTGGGAGCAGCATGTGGGAAATTCATCTCAGAATCCAGGGTTGACACTGATACAGGAGCTAGGCCTCTGTTGGCAGTGAGAACGAAGCATGCAAGGTCAAATTTGCAAGTTGCTCACATAGGATGCAGAGATGCTAGGGCTACAAGGGGGGTTACCTTGGAAACAGCCAATCCAGCACCACTAAGGAGGACAAACATTGTGCAAGCTCATATGAGACTGACAAACTGACAAGGCTTTCTTTGCAGCTATGTCAGCAGGCCAGGCAGCCCAACAAGTCCTAAAGGACATCACACATGGCTCTGTCCTTTCTAATAGAGCCCTGCTTCTACAGCAGCCAATCCTGAGAGTAAGTAAAGGGAGTTTCTAAGTGAGCCCCCCTTCCCTGTTTCCAGAAGACCCTCCCAACCCTGAGGGAGGCACAGAGAAAAGACCCACCAGTCACAACTGCTTGTTGGTAGCTGTGAGAAGAGGAAGGAGAAATAAAAGGAGACTGAAGGAGCTGACATCTCAGAGGTTGCAATGCCACCTGGTGACTAATGGAGAGCAGATCGTCAAGGTCAACAAAGACCAACAAAGGGGCCAGACAGGGAGGATTGGTTCAGTCACCCAACTCCACAGGCAATAGGAGAACAGAGTGTGATCATTTTCCTGCCTGGGTCAGACCGTGTGGATCCCACACTGTCTCAGCATATGACGCCTCAGAGAACTCACTCATATGCTAACAGTTACCTCAGCCATTGTCCAGGTTTGGCTATCCTCAGATGACAAAAAGCCAACTAGATTCGGGAGGTCCATGGCATTTTTTAATCTTGGTCACAACATGAACTACAGGGATTTTCTCTAAATTTCCTCAAATCTCTGTTCCTTGTTTAATCTTGCATCCAGAATTTCTTACTGCACACATGCCTTTGACCTTCACAGTTGTGAGACAACAACTTTGTATGCAGTGGCCAAGGTGGATCTTTGATGTCCTTGAATGTCCTTGGGACTCTCCGGATCCTTGGGTCAAATAAGCAAGGCACAGAAAGATTGCTAACCACACAAACACTGTGTGAGATTGCACTTGTGGAGATGGGTGGAACTCAGCCCTGTTGGGAACAGTCTCTCTGTAGGATCTCGCCCACCCAAGCTTTTCCGAATATTTGGCACCACACAGGGCTACTCAGGGCAGCACAACCTACATAGGGGCTGCGAAGAGTGTGTACATCTGGGCAAACCACGATGTATGTCATATCTGACAGAGGGCAATTTGTAGCGCTTTATTAATGTGCCTTTGCCATTTGCCGTGAAGGTCATTTGCATAATTAAATAAAATTATTCATCAGGGTTCCAGGGCCTGCTGAGCTTGAGAAGGTCTTGGTGTTGGTGCTCCAGAATGAATTTGGACCATTCAGTTTTACCCAGGGCTACAGGTGTGCCCCAAGCAGCACTTAAATCACGTGGTCTACACCCGACCACGCCCATTGGCTGCAATCTTTTTGTTAAAAGACTCTGCTCTACTTTTTACAACACTGAAGAGCCTCTGCTCCTGCCCCTCAGGGAAGGTCCCCACAGCCACTGCTACTGTGCAGGAAGCCAAGGCAGAAACTCGCTCTGGACGCACTGTGATTTGAGTGAGGCGCCAGAGAGAAAACCCTTCCGGAACTAGGATCGGAGCAGAAGTGTATTGTCTGGCGCTGGAAATGTGAGGAAGGTGCCTGGGAAGCCTCTTCTGGAGCAGGGTTGGATCCCCAGATTCTCGCTATGGAGACTCCTCAAGACAGCCGCCAAAGTTTCCAAAGGCCTCTGGCTCTGGGAGCTGAGGAGGACCAGGAACAACAGCGTGGTGAGTAAACTGGTTCCGGGTGGACTTTGGTGAGATTCGGGGAGAAAGGCAATGGAAAGAAGAGAGCACATGCACTTGGAGTCGGTTGCCGAGCCCTGCCTCTGCTCCCTGTCCGGGCTTCCTGAGCTCCCTGGGCCGAGGTGCTCAGTTCTTTATCTCTGTGTCTTCCTTCTGTGTTACAGGTCGGAATGCAGTGCTCTCCGGGGCGGGAGAGGAAGGAGGAGGGACAAAAGGGCTTGTACTGAGCGGGCTTGCTCAGGGTGGGCTTGATCAGGGCGAACTCGCTGAGGGTGAGGTCGCTGGAGACAAGCATGCTCAAGAAGAGCCTGCTCAGCCCAGTCTCACTCAGAGAGCAGCAGGAGTAGGAGAGGAGGGAGAAGAGAAGGAAGTAGAGATGGAAGGAAGGCGTGATGGAGATGGGGCTTCTAGCTCTGAGCATGACATGATCGATCAAGAAGGTGGCCCAAGCAGGAGCAATCAACAACAGCCTCAGCGAGAGGCCGCCATTCCTGAGGGCAGCAGAAATCAAGCAGCTGGTGTCAGGCTGGCTCACCAAGGGTCCAACCTCACCATATTCACCCCCTCTCAGCTTCGTGAGCTGGAGTGCCTTTTCCAAGAGACTCACTATCCCTGCATGAGAACAAGGTAAGCAGATGGCCAGTGCTTCGCGCCTCATTCATGGGTAGCACAGGCTGGTCCAGAGTGTCCTTTGGCTCTCCCTGGCCCTCTATTCCCTGCTGAAGTAATGGCACTGATCAGCTGCAGGTAGGACCTTCCACCTGCAATCAGGACTGTCTGTCTGCAATTAGATTGTGGGAAGGGATAAGGGAGCTAAGCAGACAGGAAACCAATGTGTTTTCTTGCCCTGTTCAAGATATTTAGAAGGTGTTTGATGTTCTGAATGAGTCTGTGGACCTGTGGGTGGGAAGCCTGGGGCGTGGCTGGGAAAAACAGGAAGCAGTACTCCTTGGGTTAAAATTTTGTCACTGCCTATATGCTCTCTGTACTGAGTTTTATACTTTTCATACAGAAAACAGCATCCGGTTTGGGGGGATGCGATTAAATTTGGGCTCTGAAAGAATCCTGTGGATAAAGCTGTGTTGCAGTTACATGTTGAGATTAGTGACCGCAAGTTAACATGTATGTACTTACAATCTGGACCCAAACATATGAAACCACTTTGGTAATGCCTTTACACACTTGATCTCCACCACAAAGCCTAAATGTTGAACTTCTTCCCTTTAGGAGGGATCTTGCACGCTGCATGGGTATGAAGGAATGTGCCGTGCTGGGAAGTGTTGTCAAAAACAGAACATCTGTTTGGAGAGATTTCATACTTTTCCACAGGAAAGCCCAGGAAACAACCCTTAGCTACATATGAATTCTTTTCTGTACAAATTCATGAAATATATCAAGGATGGAGAGAAGGGTCAATGTTCAGGGTCTGTCCCAGGGCTGAAATCCTGGGTGTGCTGTCACATGTCTGAGTAGGCTTATTGGGACCGTGTGTTTATTGTTTTGTGACAATGAACCTGTTGCATCCGGGCCACTGAATATCAGAATACACCTGAGTAACCTCTTCAACCCCTCTTGGGGTTAGACCAATAAACAGTTTCTGGGTATTTAAATGATGTAGTGATTCTTCTGGGGAAGTGGCTCAGTGCTAGAGCACATGCCTAGCACACATGTGGCCGAAGGACGGGTTCTGAATACCATCCAAAGAGTTACTCAACTGAAGCGGGTGTAAACTACTGTAGGATGTTTGCTTTACTGATAATAGAGTTCAATGTGCTAATGCATCTCTGTCTCCTGCTTGTAGAATTGGTTTCGGATAAGGAGATCCATTTTCAAGCAGGAGATGTGTCAAATAATGCTCTGTGAACTGCCACCACTTCCTGAGAGCAACGACTCTCCCTGAAGATTTGAAGCAGCCATGCAGACAGAAGAACAAGGAGGCCTTCATCAATACAGGGACCCTGGCAAGCTGCAATCACTGCCCATGTGGAAACAATCATTAAAAGGACAATGAGGGAAAGGACCTATGGGAGGAAAGCCTGTTTCTAGACATGGCTGTTCCCACCCAACAACAATAAGCCCTGCCCAGACCCCCTATCCTAAGACAGTGTTGTAAACATCCCAGAGGCTACTCGCAGGTTTGATGGGCAGGAGGAATGGGGACCTTATGTTTGGACCTTCAGAGCAGGAGGGGAGCCACTCTGTCTGGACGTCCTGCTGCTCAAAGGGAGAAGGGAATCTGTCCATCCAGGCCAGAGGGAGGAGGCCTGTGACCATGAGCGTGACCATTCATGTCTGGTAGACTATTGAGGGCGACCCAGAATTGGCACCACAGTGATTCAAGGGGGATTGTCAGAGTGGGGCTATGCATGGTTCCCCAGTCTCTGCTAGGGCTGGGTTAAGAGTTCTTCCAGTGGGTCTGAGATTCCCAGGCCTTCGATTATCTGCCTGGTACTGGTCAGAGCTACAACAAGAAATGTAATCTGACTCCCCCACCACCAATCTTTCCCCCCAGTTGTTCCTTGGTTTAGTACTGCAACATCACAGCCTAAGCAGCCTGCTTTCATCATCTGAGAATAAACACTTGGTCCAATCATAGTCTTAGCCACATAGCACTATGCTTGAACCAATCAGAGCCCCTCCCCTTTAGGAGAACCACGCCCTCATTCTGCTGGGCATCCATGGGGGGAGGTTTCCACACTCTACCCTGGGTGGGAATGTTGCAAAGTCATCTAGAGTTTGCTGAGGTCAGTAGCGTGCAGGGTTGCACTTTCAGGAGCCAGGACAATCAGCCTGGAACCTTCCATGATGGTCTCAGTGTCCTCTGAGAATTCGGGACTGCTGGCAATGACAGGGAGAAACTGCCTGCCTTTCTCACAGTCTGCTCAAGGACACAGGCAGTATGGGAGAATCCTGCAGCAAATGGTCGCATATTCAAATATCTTGGCTTCCTTCCTGTAAAGCAGACATTAGAAAACCTACAAACAACCTAACTCTAAAGCCCTTGCACTCACTACTAATAGTGATCCTCAAATAGATTTTAATACCTCTTCAGCAGTGCTTTCAGACAACTGTCTGGTGCCTCCATGGTGGTGGTGGGGGATAAATCCCCTTAAGTATGTCATGTAAGGCTAGACGCCTACGTTCTGTCTGTATGCTTGCGATGCCCCCCTCCTCCTCGGATTAGACCTGCAACTCCCAGAAGCCCTGACCATGGGGAATGGCCTTGTCTTGGGAAGTCACCTCCTAAAGGGGCATCTTCCTGTGGGAGGTTGAGAAAGCTAATGGGATCTGATCTGTTTTTTGGGTTCCCCAGAGTGAGGCAGGAAGATGGAGTGTAAGAAGCCCATCTCTGAGAAGGCCCCATTGAGAAGGCACCCCAGAAGTGTGCCCCAGGAGCCTGCATGTGTTCAGGCCAGGTGCCTTCTAGGGGGTAAGGAGTATGTGGGTGCCTGTTGGCTAGTGCTCTTGTCAGCCTGCTTTCTCTCTGCCTCAGTGGGTCTAGGGGAGGAAACCAACACCTGGTAGATTTTAGTGCCTCTGAGGAGAAACATGTGTCTGTCCACAGTTGGTGGGAGAAGGCAGAGAAACATCTCACAAGACTCTGCTATGCGTACGGAGATTCCCAGCACCACAGCCTGCATCTGGGAGTTAGAGGATTCGGGGCTAGAGTGGTAGAATGTGCCTTTGTGTACTCTGTGCCCCAATTTGTTTTTGTTTTTCAAGGGTCCCCTTTCACACTCACCCCAGAGTAATACACCTAGTTATTTACTCTAAATTGAAACATTCTTTATTGAAGGGAGAGGGGTCAGAGGCTCTGAAGAGCTTCAAGTAGCCAAGCCAGGTGCTGGTGCAAGCCTTCAATCCCAGCATTTGGTAGGCAGGGCCTCGCAGATCTCTGAGTTTGATGGCAGCCTAGTCTAGGAGAGAGATCCAGGACAGACAGAGTGACACTGAGAAACCCTGTCTCAAAAAAGAAAAAAGACCCAGGAAGCTAAGGAAACTCACTAAGTTCAGAAGAATCACAATATTCACAGGAGTCCTCCCAAGGGTTGTATAATAAGTAAATATAATCCCAGGGGAGAGGGGACCCTCCAGCCCAGGTACCTGAAAATTGTACAAAGAGCTCCAGGCACACATCTGTCATGAGCTGTCACTCATACTATGATGGGACCTTCAATGATACATGTGCATTTGAGTGACTTACCCACTTAGAACCTTATATACTCTCCTGTTTGAAAACCAGAGTACACTGACCGGTTCTGTGGGTGAAACACATTTTTAGTTTTTCTTAGATGTATCTGTGAATCTGTCAATTTGGTTCCTATCTCCTCAGGAAAAAGCCAACCAACTGGTAAAGGGTAGGCAAATTTGGTCATTGAGCAGTGGAGAGGAACCATCATGGAGACCTTCAACAACTAATCAGGAGTCTGTAGTCCTGCTCCACATCCTGATTTATGAAGGTACAGAAATCTTCAAAGGCTGAGTTAGAGGGCAGACCCAGGAAGGTGGGCCTTGTCTGAGTGGGGTTGATATGAGTAAAAGTGACCCCCATGGTGATCCTGATGGAAGTGCCTGGGAGACCCCTCAGTGTAGGAGAAGGGAGTCCTACAGCAACAGCCAATGCTGGAGAAGGAGCTCACTGAGGCTGGAGAGCACTGGCTGTGGTCCAGCGGGCCGACCTTCAGGGCAGCAGCCACCAAACAGTAACAGGCTGTTTGACAGCTCACAGAGACAATCAATTGCAAGGTCCTAGGGGAAGTCTGTGATATTTAGTAGGAAATGAAATCAAACCAAGCCCCTCGAATACTGGCGAAAAAAATAAAAAAAGGAACACACACTCACAGACACAGAGGCACACATACACACCCACATAATACACACACACAAATACACACAGAGACACACACACATAACTACGATGCTACCCATGTAACCAGTACGAAACTCGCTCCAGGCTCTGGTCTCTAAAGGCTCTGGAATCTATCTCACAGGAGGAATTCAGTTCTCATCCAGCTCTTGGAACTGACTGGGTTCTTGGTCATCAGAGAAGATTGTTCCTGAGGCCTGCTAGAGACAGGCCCACTGTGAGCACACTCAGACAAGGGGTGTTCTTCCTGTTCCCACTACTGCTCTGAGAGATGCTGCTTTGATCTGAGATCCACCATGGCAGCCACAGCCTCTGAGACTCGCTGCTTCAGCCACAAGCAGGGCATTTCCTCCAGCCTTTGAGAAGTGCCAGAGAGAGGAGGAGATCTGGCACTTCTGCTAAGCAGTGGTTCACTCTCTGCTGATCGGCTCTGAGAACGACCTGCTCCCAGATGGTAAACTGAGACTCTCTCAGACCCTGACCTTCAGACACTTGAGGGTGGGTTGGTTGGCCACCCTGAAGCCTGCTGAGAACTAACTGTGAAACACTACCAACATCTCCCAATTGGGTGGCATCCTCTTTCTCTCTCCCCATTCTAATGTCCACCCTGACTGTTTAAAGTGTTCTGCTCAGAAATAAAACTTCATCTTCCTTGTTTCTTTGTTTCTTTATTTGTTTGGTTGGTTGGTTGGATTGCCTCTTTCTGAGTGTCCACTTTCTTCCTTGAGGGAGGGCTAGACAAGAAACCAAGATAAGGATAGACCATCTCTGGATGAGAGGGTCAGGAAGGAAGGGCTTGAAGACTTGCTCTCCCCAAGTGCCAAGCATCGTGATCATGTGCATGTTGTTGGGGGTGTGCACAGCAGGGACTTGTGGAGGACTCTGCTGCTCCAGGACAGTGAAATGGCTCTAGAAAAGGAGTTAAGCAGTTTTCAGGGCTAGGGACACCAGAGTTCCCAGCTATAGTGTAAGCTGTGGGAAGGGAGACTAGTCCCTCAGTGCATGGGACTACTGAGAGCTTGGTGAGAAGATGGCGCCAGAGGTCCTGTGGGTGTCTATGCATTCCCACCTGCCACCAACCCTCCTTCAGGCCCTCAGGCATTCATTCACATAGGAAAGTGGAGGCACACTGCTGTTATCAGGAGCAAGCCAAATGCACATCCTCTCAGCCTCAGCAGGTTTGGTGTTGGTGGACTGCTGGACTGCCTTCCCTCTTACCTGGGGGACAGGCTGCCTGCCTAAATGCTTCCTTGATCCCAGCAATGTGCTCTGCTCATAGGAGCACTTCCAGCACCACAAAGGCCTATAATCCTCAGAGGACCTCAGGGAAACGAACTCAGTCATAGGATGTACCAGTGGCAGGTCAGAGTCACACTCAGGAGGGAAAAATCAGGCAGTGTGGACTGGATAGTGCTGTGGAGTCGAGCTTAAAAGCAGTGCATGCCAGGACGAAAATCAGAAAGGAACAAGGTCTGGTGACAAATTCTAAAGAAAATGCGTCAGAAAAGGGCAGCACTGGTCTCTGGAAAGGAGAGAAGGACAGTGGGCAGGTGTGGGCAGCTGTGGGCAGCTGTGGGCAGTGTCTGAGCAGGGGTGTAAGACAGTCAGTTTGGAGTATGAGATAGGCCGCCCTGACTGCACTTGTAACAGCCTGGTGGTTCATGGTCTGCAATATCATCTGGCTTCAGGTGAGAATTTTCTCTGTGTAGTCAATCCCCTGATGATGGACATCAAGGCCTGTTCCAGACTTCTGGTTAGACATAATTCTGCAGTGTGTATCCCTGCCAAATCCATACATGTTGAGACTTCACACTCAGTTTCTACTTGTAAGTTGCCTTGATGGGCGTCATAGACCTGGGTATGCTAATCTAAGCTCTCATCCAGGAAGAATAGGCCTTTCTCTGTCAGGACAGGAGGGGGGCTTGGGGTTATGTGGCCAACTATCTACACACCAAAAGTTATTAGCATGCAGCTACATCTTTATTGCTTTATTTCTGGCCCACAGAGTTAGATTTCCTGTTTTGCAGATTGTATAAATGCACTGGGGTTGCCTTCTAGCTACCAAACCCTAGATGATCAGAATGACCTGACATGAAAAAAATCACCAACTGTGGTCCTCCAGAAACCTGTGTCCCTCCTGTACTGGTGCACAGATTCTGTCCTAGTCACACCATGAACTCATGCCCTGCACTGTCGGCTGACTACTCAGGAGCCTCTCTCCAGGACCCTGCTGGGTACCCTCAGTTCCAACTTTCTCCCTGGGGCTCATAATTTATACACCTCTTTCCCCAGACCTAATTCCTATTAGCTGTACAGTACTCCATCCTCTCTTTATTGATTGTCTTATCCTCCTAGATGTCTGTCTGTCCACCCACCGGCCAGTCCTGACCTCCCTCTGTATCCATCCGTGTCTCTTTAAACCATGTGTCTCTCACAAGTATACTAGGAAGACTTCTTATTGAGCCCCTGAAGGACAAGACCTGGACCCAAAGACTGGCCTGGATACAGTCTGGACTCTAAAGTGGTTAATTCATACCGCTCCAGGGCCTGTGGCCGGGGTAGAACATACCAGAAAAGTTAAATACTCCAGAGATGAACGTGATTGAAAGTCATGATCCAAGACCTGATCTGCCCACTCCTTTCCGGGTTCAGAAGGGGCTTATTGCTCATTAACCCTGTATACACAGACAAGCACACATGCACATATGCACCAATGGCCATATGCCCACACGAGCACACAAAGAGACAGGCCAAATACACGTGCACATGAGCACAGACACACAGAGGGAGAGACAGAGAGACACACACAGAGACCAAGACAGAGATCAGAGACAGTGTGAGAACAGAGACCCAGGGAGAGATGGACATGGAGAGCCAGAGTTCCAGCAGGACCCTGTAACTTAAGCTGCAGTTGCAGCTCAGTTCCACTAGGGGGCAGCAGGCGACGTTGTCTATCAAGGTTTTAGGAAGAATCTAGAAAGACCTGGTTTTCCCTTGATGGTCATGGAGTGCCAAGTAGAGAATAGAGAAATGACATAGTGAGCTGTGCGTATCTGGGAAGCATAGCGGTCAGTGTATACTGTACTATGATCACAAAGGACTCATAGGACAGCAAACCTGGACTCAGCCAGGTCACAAAATATCAAGAGTCCCTAATAATGCAGACAACAGATCTGTGGAAGATGGCTCAAATCTGAGAAAACTTCCTCAATTATTATTCCTTCTGTCTGTGATAATTTGTCAGAGGACTGATAAGCGTTCATCCAAGAATTAATTTTCCAATCATTATGTTTCTTCTTGAAGCTGGTAACTTAATTCTAAAACTGCTAGTTTGAATTCTCATAATGCTCTTAAGGTAAACTAAGCTTTGCACTGGTTTTGGATAGGCAGTGACTCAAGTTTTAGTTTTTGTTTGGTTTTTAAACTAGTGCTCCTCAATAAAACAGTCTGACAATTCCCTCTGTCTCACCTTCTGGGTATAACTAGCTTTGTGAAACTTATAGACTTTCCCTTTATGAATTCCATTTTTTTCTGCAATGACTCTTGCACTCTGCAGAGTGTATTCTCTCTAGAGTATAGGTCAGTGGGATGGGATGGTTTTGACTTTGGATGTTTCTGCATGTGAGATTACATGTGAGTGTGTCTGTGTATACGCCTGGGTGTGGACATATGCTTAGGCTGATAAAGTAATCCCTCAGGAAACTTGGTGTGCAGGTAGGTCATTCATCTACCAACTCGGATGAGCAGATTTGTTGGGAAAAGTATTATAGAATTTCAGAATGACATTTCTTAACCTAAAGCAGCTGTTCTCAACCTGTATAGGGCCAAACCCCTTTGGGACCCTAATGTCCCTTTCAAAGTGTTCACCCAAGACCATTGTAAAACCCAGAGATTGCATTACCATTCACTAGAGTAGCAAAATTACATTTTTGAAGCAGTAAGGAAAATGATTTTATGGTTAGGGGTCACTACAGCTCGAGGAAAAATATTATATTGGTCTCTAAAGGGGTCACAGCATTATTGAGGGTGACAGGCACTGACCTATAGCTTTGAACATGTAACCAAACAAGGAGACACAAGACTTCATTCATTCATGTCAGCCCCAGAGTCAGTCACAGAAGATTGCTTAAGAAAGTCACCTGTGGCAGGAAACTGAGCTCTCACACACCCCTCTGTGTTGCACTGTAAAAGGGGTGCAGGGGTTCAGGTTTCCTGCTACTGAGGGCTAGGTATGGATTAAAGAGTGGGCTGCCAGCTAGCAGCAGACCTGCTAGGGAGACAGGAGAGTGAAGAGCATGCCCTGGGTCAGTCAGGAACGACAAGGCAAGGAGGATCATGGGAAAGGCAGAGACAGGTGCTGGTTTCCAGCCTCACAGAGATGACAGCTTGAAGCACAGCAGGCCCTGGTGCTGACCATTGTCCACCCCACAGCAGGTATGTGCTACACAGCACGCTGAGTCATCAGAGAACCACACCTGTATGCATCACTCCCTCTGCTAAGCCCTAGACAGAAACTGCCAGAGATCAAACAGTGATCCCAGGGTCCTGTGACCTCTACAGAAATGCATGGCAATGAACAGACTTGGGCCCACTCTGAATACATGATCTCTAACCTGCTACCTGCAAACCCTGGGAGCAGCATGTGGGACATTCATCTCAGAATCCAGGGTTGACACTGATGCAGGAGCTAGGCCTCTGTTGGCAGTGAGAACGAAGCATGCAAGGTCAAATTTGCAAGTTGCTCACATAGGATGCAGAGATGCTAGGGCTACAAGGGGGTTACCATGGAAACAGCCAAACCAGCACCACTAAGGAGGACAAACTTTGGGATTGTGCAAGCTCATATGAGACTGACAAACTGACAAGGCTTTCTTTGCAGCTATGTCAGCAGGCCAGGCAGCCCAACAAGTCCTAAAGGACATCACACATGGCTCTGTGCTTTCTAATAGAGCCCTGCTTCTACAGCAGCCAATCCTGAGAGTAAGTAAAGGGAGTTTCTAAGTGAGCCCCCCTTCCCTGTTTCCAGAAGGCCCTCCCAACCCTGAGGGAGGCACAGAGAAAAGACCCACCAATCACAACTGCTTCTTGGTAGCTGTGAGAAGAGGAAGGAGAAATAAAAGGAGACTGAAGGAGCTGACATCTCAGAGGTTGCAATGCCACCTGGTGACTAATGGAGAGCACAGAGTCAAGGTCAACAAAGACCAAAAAAGGGGCCAGACAGGGAGGATTGGTTCAGTCACCCAACTCCACAGGCAATAGGAGAACAGAGCTTGATGATTCTCCTGCCTGGGTCTGACCGTGCAGACCCAGCACTGTCTCAGCATTTGACACCTTGGAGAATTCACTCATATGCTAACAGTTACCTCAGCAATTGTCCAGGTCTGGCAATCATCTGATGACAAAAAAAGCCCACTAGATTCCAGAGGTCCATGTCATTTTTTAATATGGGTCACAACATGAACTACAGGGAATTTCTCTAAATTTACCTCAATTTCTCTGTTCCTTGTTTAAACTTGCATCCAGAATTTCTTACTGCACACATGCCTTTGACCTTCACAGCTGTGAGACAACAACTTTCGATGCAGTGGCCAAGGTGGATCTCTGATGCCCATGAATGTCCTCGGGACTCTTGGGGTCCTTGGGTCAAATACAGCTAGGCACAGAAAGATCGCTTCACACACAAACACTGAACTTGTGGAGATGGGTGGAACTCAGCCCTGTTGGGGACACAGTCTCTCAGGAGGATCTCGCCCACCCAGGATTTCCCGAATATTTGCCACCACACAGGGCTACTCAGGGCAGCACAATCAACATAGGGGCAGGGAAGAGTGTGTACATCTGGGCAAATCACGATGTGTGTCATATCTGACAGAGTCATATTTGTAGCGCTTTATTAATGTGCTTTTGCAATTTGGTCTGGAGGACATTTGCCTAATAGAATAAAATCAGGGCTCAAGGGCCTGCTGAGCTTGAGAAGGTCTTGGTGTTAGTGCTCCACAATGAATTTGGACCATTCAGGTTTACCCAGGGCTACAGGTGTGCCCCAAGCAGCAAAGTAGAGCCACATGTTCTGTACCCGCCCAAGCCCTTTGGGTGCAGCTCTTTTTTTAAAGGACTCTGCTCTGCTCTTTGTAGCACTGAAGAGCTTCTGTTCCTGTGCCTCAGGCTGGCCCACCAAGGGTCCAACCTCACCATATTCACCCCCTCTCAGCTCTGTGACCTGGAGAGCCTTTTCCAAGAGACTCACTATCCCTGCATGCGAGCAAGGTAAGCAGATGGCCAGTGCTTCGCGCCTCATTCATGGGTAGCACAGGCTGGTCCAGAGTGTCCTTTGGCTCTCCCTGGCCCTCTATTCCCTGCTGAAGTAATGGCCCGGGTCAGCTGCAGGTAGGACCGTCCACCTGCAATCAGGACTGTCTGTCTGCAATTAGATTGTGGGAAGGGATAAGGGAGCTATGCAGACAGGAAACCAATGTGTTTTGTTCCCCTGTTCAAGATTGTGACCTTTACAAGGTGTTTGTTATTCTGAATTTGTCTCCAGACATATGGGTGAGTATTCTGGGGCGTGACTGTGAAAAAAAGGAGCCAAGTCACATCCAGTTAAAATTTTGCCAGTGTATTTTACCCTGGATGCTCTCTTTACTGAGTTTTACACTTTCTATACACTAAAGCAGCATCCGTGTTTTGGGAGATGGCCTTAAATTTGGACTCTGAAAAAAACCTGTTGCTAATCCTGGGTATAAGGTTAAGAATAGTGACCATAAGTTCACATGTATGCACACATGTGTGTGTACCCAAACATACACAAACACATCGGGAATGATCTTACACACTTGATTTCCACCACAAAGCCTAAATGTTGAACTTTTTCCCTTTAGGAGGGATCTTGCATGCTACATGGGTATAGATGAATCTGATGTGCAGGTTAGTGTTCTGAAAAAAACAAAACATCTGGGCTGGAGAGATTTCATACTTTTCCACAGCAAGGCCCAGGAAACGCCCCTGCCTACATGTCAAATCCTTCTGAAGAAATGCAGGAAATATATCAAGGATGGAGAGAAGGGTCAATGTTCTGGGTCTGTCCCTGGGCTGACAGCCTGGTTGTGGTGTCACATATCTGTGTGGGATTCTTGGGAACGTGTCTTTCTTTTTTCAGTGAGAATGAACCTGTTGCTTCCAGCACACTGAATATCAGAATACAGCCGAGGGACCTCTTCAATCCCTCTTGGGGTTAGACCAATAAACAGTTTCTGGGTATTTAAACTATGGATTGTGTCTTCTGAGGGATTAGCGGCTCAGTGCTAGGGCACATGCCTAGCTCACCCTTGGCCCTAGGATGGGTTGTGAATACCTTCCACAGTGTCAATCACCTGACACGGGTGTAAACTGCTCCAGGAAGTGTGTTTTACTAATAATACAGTTCAATGTGCTAAAGCCTCTCTGTCTCCTTCTTGTAGAATTGGTTTCAGATAAGGAGATCCATTTTCAAGAGGGAGATGTGTGGAATAATGCGCTGTGAACTGACACCACTTCCTGAGAGCAACGACTCTCCCTGAAGATTTGAAGTAGCACTTGAGTGCCACCCCTGTCCTGGAGCCAGATGAGGATGCCTTCTTCTGAAACACCCATGGTGGCCGTGACAACCTTTTCTTCCCTACATTTATTTCAGCAATAAAGAGGTGGATTCTAAAAATGTTGGCTCCACTGTCTTTGATGTTACTAAACTGTGGGTATAAATATTCGAAGGATACTAGTCCATCCCAGACATGCCATGCAGACAGAAGAACAAGGAGGCCTTCATCTATACAGGGACCCTGGCAAGCTGCAATCACTGCCCATGTGGAAACCATCATTATAAGGACAGGGAAGGAAATTCCCCTACGGGAGGACAGCCTGTTTCTAGACATGGCTGTTCCCACCCACACTCCAATAAACCCTTCCCAGACGCCCTACCCTGGGATAGTGTTGTAAACATCCCAGAGGCTACTCACAGGTTTGAGGGGCAGGAGGAATGGGGACATTATGTGTGGACCTTCAGAGCAGGAGGGGAGCCACTCTGTCTGGAGGTCCTGCTGCTTCAAAAGGACAAGGAAATCTGTCCATCCAGGCCAGAGGGAGGATCTCTACTCTGAGGAGAGTAGAGGATGAATTTAAAGCCCATGACCATGAGAAAGACTGCAGCAAATCCTGCAATGAGAATACTGCAGCCAATGGTCCCATTTTCCAATGTCTTGGCTTCCTTCCTGTAAAGCAGACATTACAACAGGTACAAACAACCTAACTCTAAAGACCTTGCACTCACTACTCATAGTGATCCTCAAATAGATTTTAAGACCTGTTCAGCAGTGCGTTAGGACACCTTTTCTGGTGTCTCAGTGGTGGTGGTTGGTGACAAATACCCGTAAGTGTATCATGTAAGGGTAGACACCAGTGTGCTGTCTGCATGCTTGGGATGCCCCCCTCCTCCTCGGATTAGACCTGCAACTCCCAGAACACCTGACCATGGGGAATGGCCTTGTCTTGGGAAGTCACCTCCTAAAGGGGCATCTTCCTGTGGGAGGTTGAGAAAGCTAATGGGATCTGCTTGGTTCTTTGGGTTCCCCAGAGTGAGGCAGGAAGATGGAGTGTAAGAAGCTCATCTCTGAGAAGGCCCCATTGAGAAGGGACCCCAGAAGTGTGCCCCAGGAGCCTGCATGTGTTCAGGCCAAGTGCCTTCTAGGGGGTAAAGAGTATGTGGGTGCCTGTTGGCTAGTGCTCTTGTCAGCCTGCTTTCTCTCTGCCTCAGATGGCCCGGGGGTAGGAAACCAACACCTGGTAGATCCCAGTGCCTCTGAGGAGAAACCTGAGTCTGTCCACAGTTGGTGGGAGAAGGCAGACAAACATCTCACAAGCCTCTGCGATGTGTCTGGAGATTTCCAGCACCACAGTCTGCATGCTGGGAGTTAGAGGATTCAGGGCTGGAGTGGTAGAATGTACCTTTGTGTACTCTGTGCCCCAATTTGTTTTTGTTTTTCATGGTCCCCTTTCACATGCCTAGAGTTATACAGCTAGTTATGAGCTCTGATTTGAAACATTCTTTATTGAAGGGAGAAGGGCCCGAGGCTCTGAAAAGTCTCAGTAAGCCAAGCCAGGTGGTGGTGCACACCTTTAATATCAGCAGTTAGGAGGCAGGGGCTGGCAGATCTCTGAGTTTGATGCCAGCCTGGTCTAGGAGTGAGTGCCAGGACAGCCAGGGTGACACTGAGAAATCCTGTCTCGAAAAAGAAAAGGGGGGTCCCATTTGTCAATAATTAATCTTAGAGCATAAGCTATTGGTGTTCTGTTCAGGAACTTTACCCCTGTGCCCATGTCCTCCAGGGTCTTCCCCAGTTTCTATTCTAATAGTTTCAGTGTGTCTGGTTTTATGTGGAGGTCCTTGATCCACTTGGATTTGATCTTAGTACAAGGAGATAAGTGTGGGTCAATTCGCATTCTTCTGCATGTTGACCTCCAGTTGAACCAGCACCATTTGTTGAAAAGGCTATCTTTTTTCCACTGGACGGTTGTAGCTCCTTTATCAAAGATCAAGTGACCATAAGTCTGTGGGTTCATTTCTGAGTCTTCAGTCCTATTCCATTGATCTATTTGCCTGTTGCTGTACCAAGACCATGCAGTTTTTAACACAATTGCTCTGTAGTACTGCTTGAGGTCAGGGATATTGATTGCCCCTGAAGTCCTTTTATTGTTGAGGATAGTTTTAGCTATCCTGGGTTTTTTCTTAGTTTCTGTAAGGCAAAGGAGACTGTTAGAAGGACAAAACGGCAACCAACAAATTGGGAAAAGATCTTCACCAACCCCACATCTGACAGAGTGCTAATATCCAATATATACAAAGAACTCAAGAAGGTAGATCCCAAAGAACTAAATAACCCTATTAAAAATGGGGTACAGATATTGCAACCAGGACACAGCTGGAAAGGCGCAGGCAGAGACTCCGTCTGGGGCTAAGAGCAGGGAGCGCTGCTAAGCTCTTGCCCAGAGGCGGGCCCAGGCGCCTAGGCTCTGCAGCACGTCCCTGCGAGCTTAGGACGTGCACCGAGGCAGCCGGATCCACCCAGCTCCCCAGGACCCCGGACCAGCGATAGCGGCAGGCCTCCATATTGCAACCAGGACACAGCTGGAAAGGCACAGGTAGACAAATTACATCAGGGGCTACCACGTGAGGGGATCTGCTAGGCTCTCCCTACTAGGCAGGCCCAGCAGCTCCTGCCGAGGCTCTGCTGCACTCCCCCACACTTCCCGGAGACCTCAGGCCGTGCACAAAGTCAGCGGGTGGCAGCCAGCTCGTGATCCCGTTGAGCAGCAATCACGCATAACCACCAGTAGAGAAACAACAGGTAAGCCCAGCCTCACAGGAGATTCAAACACCAGCTAGTGACAACAAATCAACTAACACCAGAAATAACCAGATGGCAAAAGGTAAACGAAGGAATGTCTCTAACAGAAATCAAGGCAACATGACAGCATCTGAACCCAGTTCGCCAACAACAGGAAGCCCTGGATACCCCAAAACACCAGAAAAACAAGACTTGGATATAAAATCACTGGTCAGGATGCTGGTAGCTGAACACATAGAAAAATCTCGTAAGAAATAGAGGAGAAAATGGATCAAAAGTTAGAAGCCTTTACAAGGCAAATACAAAAATCACTTCAAGAAATGCAGGAGAAGATGGATCAAAAAGAAGAAGACAATAAGGAAGAAAGACAAAAATCACTTAAAGAAATACAGAAGAACGTGGGCCAACAAGTAGAAGCTATGAAAGAGGAAACACAAAAATCTATTAAAGAAATACATGAAAACACAATCAAGCAAGCGAAAGATCTGAGCACATCCATCCAGGTACTAAAAACAGAAGTAGAAACAACTAAGAAATCACAGAGGGAGACAACATTGGAGATAGAAAACCTTGGGAAGAAATCAGGGGCCATAGATGCAAATATCAACAATAGAATACAAGAGATAGAAGACAGAATATCAGAAGCCGAAGATACCATAGGAACCATTGATTCAACAGTCAAAGAAAATACTAAATGCAAAAAGGCTGTAACCCAAAACATCCAGGAAATCCAGGACACAATGAGAAGACCAAACCTAAGGATTATAGGTATAGACGAGAATGAAGATGTACAAGTTAAAGGGCCAGCAAATATCTTCTACAAAATTATGGAAGAAAACTTCCCCAACCTAAAGAGAGAGATGCCCATGAATATACAAGAAGCATACAGAACCCCAAACAGACTGGATCAGAACAGAAATACATCCCGTCACATAATAATCAAAACTCCAAATGTACTAAACAAAGAAAGAATATTAAAGGCAGCAAGAGAAAAAGGCCAAGTAACTTATAAAGGAAGACCTATCAGAATAACACCAGACTTCTCACCTGAGACCATGAAAGCTAGAAGATCCTGGGCAGATATAATGCAAACTCTAAGAGAACACAAACTTCAGCCAAAACTACTTTACCCAGCAAAGCTCTCAATCGCCATAGATGGAGACATCAAGGTATTCCATGACAAAACCAAATTTGCACGATATCTTTCCACAAATCCAGCCCTACAAAGGATAATAGGGGGAAAACACCAAGACAAGGACAGAAACTACACCCGGGAAGAAGCAAGATAGAAACCTCCTCTCATCCAACCTAAAAGAAGGTAACCTCTCGAATATAAAAAAATAAATAAAATAAATAAATATAATTTCAAAAATGTCTGGAGGAAATAATTACTATTCCTTAATATCTCTTAACATCAATGGATTCAATTCCCCAATAAAAAGACATAGATTAACAGACTGGATACGGAAACAGGACCCTACATTTTCCTGCATACAGGAAACCCATCTCAGTGTTAAAGACAAACACTGCCTTAGAGTAAAAGGCTGGAAGACAATTTTACAAGCAAATGGTCTCAGGAAACAAGCTGGAGTAGCCATTCTAATATCAGATAAAATTGACTTCCAACCTAAAATCATCAAAAGAGACTCAGAAGGTCACTTCTTGCTGGCCAAAGGGAAAATCCACCAAGAAGAGCTCTCAATACTGAACATCTATGCTCCAAATGCAAGGGCACCCTCATTCGTAAAAGAAACCTTACTAAAGCTTAAAGCACACATTACAGCTAACACAATAATTGTGGGTGACTTCAACACTCCACTCTCCTCAATGGACAGATCAGGAAAGCAGAAATTAAACAGGGACACAGTGAAACTAATTGAAACTCTGGACCAATTGGATTTAACAGATATATATAGAACATTTCATCCTAAAGCTAAAGAATATACCTTTTTCTCAGCTCCACATGGTACCTTCTCCAAAATAGACCATATAATTGGTCACAAGACAGATGTCAACAAATACAAGAAGATCGAGCTAATCCCATGCCTCCTATCAGATCACCATGGAGTAAGAGTGGTCTTCAATAACAACAAAAACAACAGAAAGCCCACATACACATGGAAACTGAACAATACTCTACTCAATGACACCTTGGTCAAGGAAGAAATAAAAAGAGAAATCAAAGACTTTTTAGAATTCAATGAAAATGAAGGTACAACCTACCCAAATCTATGGGACACAATGAAAGCAGTGCTAAGAGGAAAACTCATAGCTCTAAGTGCATCCAAAAAGAAACTGGAGAGAGCATACACTAGCAACTTAATGGCACACCTTAAAGCCCTGGAAGAAAAACAAGTTAATTCACCCAGGAGGAGTAGAAGACAAGAAATCATCAAACTCAGGGCTGAAATCAATCAAATAGAAACAAAGAGAACCATACAAAGAATCAACAAGACCAGGAGCTGGTTCTTTGAGAAAATCAACAAGATAGATAAACCCTTAGCCAGACTAACCAAAGGACACAGAGACAGTATACAAATTAACAAAATTAGAAATGAAAAGGGAGACATAACAACAGAAACTGAGGAAATTCAAAAGATCATCAGATCCTACTACAAAGGTCTATACTCAAAACAACTGGAGAATCTGGAGGAAATGGACAATTTCCTAGACAGATACCAAATACCAAAATTAAATCAGCATCAAGTAGACCAGCTAAATAGGCCCATAACCCCTAAAGAAATAGAAGGGGATATAGAAAGCCTCCCAACCAAAAAAAGTACGGGACCAGATGGTTTTAGTGCAGAATTCTACCAGACCTTCAAAGAAGACTTAACACCAATACTTTTCAAACTATTCCATAAAATAGAGACAGAAGGGACACTGCCCAACTCATTCTTCGAAGCCACAATTACACTAATACCTAAACCACAAAAAGATCCAACAAAGAAAGAGAACTACAGGCCAATTTCTCTTATGAATATAGATGCAAAAATACTAAATAAAATTCTTGCTAACCGAATCCAAGAGCACATCAAAACGATCATCCACCATGATCAAGTAGGCTTCATCCCAGGGATGCAGGGATGGTTCAATATACTGAAATCCATCAATGTAATCCACTACATAAACAAACTGAAAGAAAAAAACCACATGGTCATCTCATTAGATGCTGAAAAAGCATTCGACAAAATTCAGCATCCTTTCATGCTAAAAGTCTTGGGAAGAGCAGGAATTCAAGGCCCATACCTAAACATAGTAAAAGCAATCTACAGCAAACCAGTAGCCAACATCAAAATAAATGGAGAGAAACTTGAAGCATCCCCACTAAAATCAGGGACTAGACAAGGCTGCCCTCTCTCTCCATATCTTTTCAATATAGTACTTGAAGTTCTAGCAAGAGCAATTAGACAACATAAGGAAGTCAAAGGGATACAAATTGGAAAGGAAGAAGTGAAACTATCATTATTTGCAGACGATATGATAGTTTACCTAAGCGACCCAAAAAACTCCACCAGAGAACTTCTACAGCTGATAAACAACTTCAGCAAAGTGGCAGGTTATAAAATTAACTCAAGCAAGTCAGTGGCCTTCTTGTACTCAAAGGACAAGCAGGCTGAGAAAGAAATTAGGGAAATAACACCCTTCACAATAGCCACAAACAACATAAAGTATCTTGGCGTAACTCTAACCAAACAAGCAAAAGATCTATACAACATGAACTTCAAGTCCTTGAAGAAAGAAATCGAAGAAGACCTCAGAAGATGGAAAAATATTTCTTGCTCCTGGATTGGCAGGATCAATATAGTAAAAATGGCCATCTTGCCAAAAGCAATATACAGATTCAATGCGATCCCTCTCAAAATCCCAACTCAACTCTTCATAGATCTAGAAAGAGCAATTCTCAAATTCATCTGGAGCAACAAAAAACCCAGGATAGCTAAAACTATTCTCAACAATAAAAGGACTTCTGGGGGAATCAATATCCCTGACCTCAAGCAGTACTACAGAGCAATTGTGTTAAAAACTGCATGGTATTGGTATAGCAACAGGCAAGCAGATCAATGGAACAGGATTGAAGACCCAGAAATAAACCCACAGACTTATGGTCACTTGATCTTTGATAAAGGAGCCACAACCATCCGGTGGAATAAAGATAGCCTTTTCAACAAATGGTGCTGGTTCAACTGGAGGTCAACATGCAGAAGAATGCGAATTGACCCACTCTTATCTCTTTGCACTAAGATCAACTCCAAGTGGATCAAGGACCTCCACATAAAACCAGACACACTGAAACTATTAGAAAAGAAACTTGGGAAGACCCTGGAGGACTTGGGCACAGGGGAAAAGTTTCTGAACAGAACACCAATAGCTTATGCTCTAAGATCAAGAATCGACAAATGGGACCTCATAAAATTACAAAGTTTCTGCAAAGCAAAGGACACTGTCAGAAGGACAAAACGGCAACCAACAAAGTGGGAAAAGATCTTCACCAACTCCACATCCGACAGAGGGCTAATATCCAATATATACAAAGAACTCAAGAAGTTAGACCGCAAAGAAACAAATAACCCTATCAAAAAATAGGGCACAGAGATAAACAAAGAATTTTCACCAGAAGAAATTCGGATGGCCGAGAAACACCTTAAAAGATGTTCAACATCATTAGTCATCAGGGAAATGCAAATCAAAACAACCCCGAGATTCCACCTCACACCAGTCAGAATGGCTAAGATTAAAAACTCAAGAGACAACAAGTGCTGGCGAGGATGTGGAGAAAGAGGAACACTCCTCCACTGTTGGTGGGATTGCAAAATGGTAAAACCGCTCTGGGAATCAGTTTGGCGGTTCCTCAGAAAATTGGGCATGTCACTTCCAGAGGACCCTGGCATACAACTCCTGGGCATATACCCAGAGGATTCCCCTGCATGCAATAAGGACACATGCTCCACTATGTTTATAGCAGCCTTGTTTATAATAGCCAGAAATTGGAAGGAGCCCAAATATCCCTCAAAGGAGGAATGGATACAGAAAATGTGGTATATTTATACAATGGAATACTACTCAGCAATTAAAAATAATGAATTCATGCAATTTGTAGGTAAATGGTTAGACCTGGAAAATATCATCCTGAGTGAATTAACCCAATCACAAAAGAATGCACATGAAATGCAATCACTGATAAGTGGATATTAATGAGCCCAGAAGCCCTAAATACTCAAGACACAAATAGCAAGTCAAATGATCCCCAAGAAGAAGAAAGGAGAGGACCCTGGGCCTGTAAAGATTGCATCCAGTTTAGTAAAGAAACCGAGGGGGAGGGGGAATGATTGGGGAACAGTTGGGGGGGAGAGGAACTATGGGAACTATGGTGGGTGGGAACTGGGAAAGGGGAAAGCCTTTGGAATGTAAACATAGAATATAGAAAATAAAAATAAAAAAAAAATGTGGTACAGAACTAAACAAAGAATTGTCACCAGAAGAAATTTGGATGGCCGAGAAGCACTTTAAGAGATGTTCAACATCATTAGTCATCAGGGAAATGCAAATCAAAACAACCCTGAGGTTACACCTCACACCAGTCAGAATGGCTAAGATTAAAAATTCAGGAGACAACAGGTGGTGGTGAGGATGTGGAGAAAGAGGAACACTCCTCCACTGTTGGTGGGATTGCAAGATGGAAAAACCGCTCTGGAAATCAGTCTGGCGGTTCCTCAGAAAATTGGGCATGACACTTCCAGAGGACCCTGTCATACCACTCCTGGGCATATACCCAGAGGATTCCCCTGCATACAATAAAGACATATGCTCCACTATATTCATAGCAGCCTTATTTATAATAATCAGAAGTTGGAAGGAGCCCAGATGTCCTTTAAAGGAGGAATGGATACAGAAAATGTGGTGGTATATTTGTACAATGGAATACTACTCAGCAATTAAAAATAATGAATTCTTGCAATTTGTAGGCAAATGGATAGATCTGGAAAATATCATCCTAAGTGAGTTAACCCAATCACAAAAGAATACACATGAAATGCAATCACTAATAAGTGGATTTTAATGAACACAGAAGCCCTGAATACTCAAGGCACAATTAGCAAGTCAAATGATTCCCAAGAAGAAGAAAGGAGAGGACACTGGGCCTGAAAAGATTGGATCCAGTTTTGTAGGAGAGTACCAGAACAGAGAAATGGTGGGTGGGGTGATTGGGGAATAGGTGGGGGGAAGAGGACTTATGAGACATATGGTGAGGGGGAAATTGGGAAAGGGGAAAGCCTTTGGAATGTAAACAAAGAATATGGAATAAATAATAATAATAATAATAATAATAATAATAATAATAATAAAAGAAAAAGAAAGGGAATCAGTAAGCTAAGGAAATTAACTAAGTTCAGAAGAATCGCATCATTCACAGGAGCCCTACCAAGCATTGTATAATAAGTAAATATAATCCCAGGAGAGAGGTGAGCCTCCAGCCCAGGTAACTGTAAACTGTACAAAGAGCTCCAGGCACACATCTGTCATGTGGTGTCACTCTTACTATGATGGGACCTTCAATGATACATGAACATTTGAGTGACTTACCCTCTTATAACCTTATATACACTCCTGTTTGAAAACCAGAGTACACTGACCGGTTCTGTGGGTGAAACACATTTTTAGTTTTTCTTAGATGAATCTGTGAATCTGTAAATTTGGTTCCTATCTCCTCAGGAAAAAGCCAACCAACTGGTAAAGGGTAGGCAAATTTGGTCATTGAGCAGTGGAGAGGAACCAGCATGGAGACCTTCAACACCTAATCAGGAGTCTGAAGTCCTGCTCTACATCCTGGCTTATAAAGTCATAGAACTCCTCAAAGGCTGAGTTAGAGGGCAGGCCCAGGGAGGTGGGCCTTGTCTGAGTGGGGTTGATATGAGTAAAAGGGACCCCCAATGGTGATCCAGATGGAAGAGCCTGGGAGACCCCTCAATGTAGGAGAAGAAATTCCTACAGCAACAACCAAGGCTGGAGAAGGAGCTCACTGAGGCTGGAGAGCACTGGCTGTGGTCCAGTGGGCCGACCTTCAGGGCAGCAGCCACCAAACAGTAACAGGCTGTTTGACAGCACACAGAGACAATCAATTGCAAGGTCCTAGGGGAAGACTGTGACAATTAGGAGGAAATGAAATCAAACCAAGCCCCAAAAATACTGGTGAAAAAAATAAAAAAAAGGAACACACAATCACTGACACACAGACACACATACACACACACACACACACAAATACACACACAGAGAGACACACACACATAACTACGATGCTACACATGTAACCAATATGAAACTTGCTCCAGGCTCTGGTCTCTAAAGGCTTTGAAATCTATCTCACAGGAGGAATTCAGTTCTCATCCAGCTCTTGGAACTGACTGGGATATTGGTCATCAGAGAAGATTGTTCCTGAGGCATGCTAGAGACAGGCCCACTGTGAACACACTCAGACAAGGGGCATTCTTCCTGTTCCCACTACTGCTCTGAGAGATGCTGCTTTGATCTGAGATCCACCATGGCAGCCACGGCCTCTGAGACTTGCTGCTTCAACCACAAGCAGGGCATTTCCTCCAGCCTTTGAGAAGTGCCAGAGAGAGGAGGAGATCTGGCACTTCTGCTAAGCAGTGGTTCACTCTCTGCTGATGGGCTCTGAGAACGACCTGCTCCCAGATGGTAAACTGAGACTCTCTCAGACCCTGACCTTCAGACACTTGAGGGTGGGTTGGCTGGCCACCCTGAAGCCTGCTGAGAACTAACTGTGAAACACTACCAACATCTCCCAATTGGGTGGCATCCTCTTTCTCTCTCCCCATTCTAATGTCCACTCTGGCTGTTTAAAGTGTTCTGCTCAGAAATAAAACTTCATCTTGTTTGTTTGTTTGTTTGTTGGTTGGCTTGATTTTCCCTTCTCTGAGTGTCCACTTTCTTCCTGGAGGGAGGGCTAGACACGAAACCAAGATAAGGATAGACCATCTCTGGAGGAGAGGGTCAGGAAGGAAGGGCTTGAGGACTTGCTCTCCCAAAGTGACAAGAATTGTGATCCTGTGCCTGTTGTTGGGGGTGGCCAGAGCAGGGACTTGTGGAGGCTTCTGCTGCTCCAGCACAGTGAAATGGCTCTAGAAAAGGAGTTAAGCAATTTTCAGGGCTAGGGAAACCAGAGTTCCCTGCTGTAGTGTAAGCTGTGGGAAGGGAGACTGGTCCCTCAGTGCATGGGACTCCTGAGAGCTTGGTGAGAAGATGGCGCCAGAGGTCCTGTGGGTATCTATGCCTTCCCACCTGCCACCAACCCTCCTTAAGCTCCTCAGGCATTCATTCACATAGCAAAGTGCAGGCACACTGCTGTTATCAGGAGCAAGCCAAATGCTCACCCTCTCAGCCTCAGCAGGTTTGGTGTTGGTGGACTGCTGGACTGCCTTCCCTCTTACCTGGGGGACAGGCTACCTGCCTAAATGCTTCCTTGATCCCAGCAATGTGCTCTTCTCATAGGAGCACTTCCAGCACCACAAAGGCCTATATACTCAGAGGACCTCAGGGAAGCCAACTCAGTCATAGGATGTACCAGTGGCAGGTCAGAGTCACACTCAGGAGGGAAAAATCAGGCAGTGTGGACTGGATAGTGCTGTGGAGTCTAGCTTAAAAGCAGTGCATGCCAGGATGAAAATCAGAAAGGAACAAGGTCTGGTGACAAATTCTAAAGGCAAATGGTTCAGAAAAGGGCAGCACTGGTCTCTGGCAAGGAGAGGACAGTGGGTAGCTGTGGGCAGCTGTGGGCAGCTGTGGGCAGTGTCTGAGCAGGGGTGTAAGGCAGTCGGGTTGTAGTATGAGATAGGCCACCCTGAATGCACTTGTAACAGACTGGTGGTTCATGATCTGCAATATCATCTGGGTTCAGGTGAGAATTTTCTCTGTGTAGTCAATCCCCTGATGATGGACATCAAGACCTGTTCCAGACTTCTGGTTAGACATAATTCTGCAGTGTGTATCCCTGCCAAATCCATACATGTTGAGACTTCACACTCAGTTTCTACTTGTAGGTTGCCTTGATGGGTGTCATAGAGCTGGGTATGCTAGTCTAAGCTCTCATCCAGGAAGAATAGGCCTTTCTCTGCCAGGACAGGGGTGGGGCTCAGGTTATGTGGCCAACTATCTACACACTGAAAGTTATTAGCACGCAGCTATATCTTTATTTCTTTATTTCTGACCCACAGAGATAGATTTCCTGTTTTGCAGATTGTATAAAGGCGGTGGGGTTGCCTTCTAGTTACCAAACCCTAGATGATCAGAGTGACCTGACATGAAAAAAATCACCAGCTGTGGTCCTCCAGAAACCTATGTCCCTCCTGTATTGGTGCACAGAGTCTGTCCTAGTCACACCATGAACTCATGCCCTGCACTGTCGGCTGACTACTCAGGAGCCTCTCTCCAGGACCCTGCTGGGTACCCTCAGTTCCAACTTTCTCCCTGGGGCTCATAATTTATACACCTCTTTCCCCAGACCTAATTCCTATTAGCTGGACGCTACTCCATCCTCTCCTTCTTGATTGTCTTATCCTCCTAGATGTCTGTCTGTCCACCCACCGCCCAGTCCTGACCTCCCTCTCTATCCATCCGTGTCTCTTTCAACCATGTGTCTCTCACAAGTATACCAGGAAGACTCCTTACTGAGCCTCTGAAGGCCTTGACCTGGACCTAAAGGTTGGACCTGTGCCCTGGATACAGTCTGGACACTAAAGTGGTTAATTCACACCGCTCCAGGGCCTGTGGCCTGGGTAGAGCATACCAGAAGGGTTAAATACTCCAGAGATGAAGGTGATTGAAAGTCATGATCCAGGACCTGATCTGCCCACTCCTATCCGGGTTCAGAGAGGGGCTTATTCCTCATTATCCCTGTATACACAGACAAGCACACATGTACATATACACCAATGGCCATATGCCCACACGAGCACACACAGAGACAGGCTACATACACGTGCGCATGAGCACAGACAAACAGAGGCAGAGACAGAGAGACACACAGAGAGAGACCAAGACAGAGAACAGAGACAGAGCAAGAACAGAGACCCAGGGAGAGATGGACATGGAGAGCCAGAGTCCCAGCAGGACTCTGCAACTTAAGCTGCAGTTGCAGCTCAGTTCCACTAGGGGGCAGCAGGCGTCGTTCTCTATCAAGGATCTAGGAAGAATCTAGAAAGACCTGGTTTTCCCTTGATGGTCATGGAGTGCCAAGTAGAGAATAGAGAAATGACATAGTGAGCTGTGCATATCTGGGAAGCATAGCGGTCAGGGTATACTGTACTATGATCACAAAGGACTCATAGGACAGGAAAGCTGGACTCAGCCAGATCACAAAATATCAAGAGTCCCTAATAATGCAGATCCCAGATCTGTGGAAGATGACTCAAATCTGAGAAAACTTCCTCAGTTATTATTCCTTCTGTCTGTGATAATTTGTCAGAGGACTGATGAGAGATCATCCAAGAATTAATTTTCCAATCATTATGTTTCTTCTTGAAGCTGGTGACGTGCTTCTAAAACTGCTAGTTTGAATTCTCATAATGCTCTTAAGGTAAACTAAGCTTTACACTGGGTTTGGATAGGCAGTGACTCAAGTTTTAGTTTTTGTTTGGTTTTTAAACTAGTGCTCCTCAATAAAACAGTCTGACAATTCCCTCTGTCTCACCTCCTGGCTATAACTAGCTTTGTGAAACTTATAGACTTTCCCTTTATGAATTCCATTTTTTCTGCAATGACTCTTGCACTCTGCAGAGTGTATTCTCTCTAGATTATAGGTCAGTGGGATGGGATGGTTTTGACTTTGGATGTTTCTGCATGTGAGATTACATGTGAGTGTGTCTGTGTATAAGCCTGGGTGTGGACATATGCTTAGGCTGATAAAGTAATCCCTCAGGAAACTTGGTGTGCAGGTAGGTCATTCATCTACCAACTAGGATGAGCAGATTCGGTGGGAAAAGTATTATAGAATGTCAGAATAACATTTCTTAACCTAAAGCAGCTGTTCTCAACCTGTATAGGCCCCAACTCCTTTGGGACCCTAATGTCCCTTTCAAAGATGTCACCCAAGACCAATGTAAAACCCAGAGATTGAATTACCATTCACTAGAGTAGCAAAATTAAAACTATGAAGGAGAAAGGAAAATTATTTTATGGTTAGGGGTCACTACAGCTCGAGGAACAGTATTATATGTGGTCGCTAAAGGGGTCACAGCATTATTGAGGGTGACAGGCACTAACCTATAGCTTTGAACATGTAACCAAACAAGGAGACACAAGACTTCATTCATTCAGGTCAGCCCCAGAGTCAGTCACAGAAGATTGCTTAAGAAAGTCACCTGTGGCAGGAAACTGAGCTCTCACACACCCTCTGTGTTGCACTGTAAAAGGGGTGCAGGGGTTCAGGTTTCCTGCTACTGAGGGCTAGGTATGGATTATAGAGTGGGCTGCCAGCTAGCAGCAGACCTGCTAGGGAGACAGGAGAGTGAAGAGCATGCCCTGGGTCAGTCAGGAACGACAAGGCAAGGAGGATCATGGGAAAGGCAGAGACAGGTGCTGGTTTCCAGCCTCACAGAGATGACAGCTTGACGCACAGCAGGCCCTGGTGCTGACCATTGTCCACCCCACAGCAGGTATGTGCTACACAGCACGCTGAGTCATCAGAGAACCACACCTGTATGCATCACTCCCTCTGCTTAGCCCTAGACAGAAACTGCCAGAGATCAAAGAGTGAATCCAGGGTCCCGTGACCTCTACAGAAAGGCATGGCAATGAACAGACTTGGGGCCACTCTGAATGCATGTTCTCTTACCTGATACCTGCAAATCCTGGGAGCAGCATGTGGGAAATTCATCTCAGAATCCAGGGTTGACACTGATGCAGGAGCTAGGCCTCTGTTGGCAGTGAGAACGAAGCATGCAAGGTCAAATTTGCAAGTTGCTCACATAGGATGCAGAGATGCTAGGGCTACAAGGGGGGTTACCTTGGAAACAGCCAATCCAGAACCACTAAGGAGGATAAACATTGTGCAAGCTCATGTGACACTGACAAACTGACAAGGCTTTCTTTGCAGCTATGTCAGCAGGCCAGGCAGCCCAACAAGTCCTAAAGGACATCACACATGGCTCTGTCCTTTCTAATAGAGCCCTGCTTCTACAGCAGCCAATCCTGAGAGTAAGTAAAGGGAGTTTCCAAGTGAGCCCCCCTTCCCTGTTTCCAGAAGACCCTCCCAACCCTGAGGGAGGCACAGAGAAAAGACCCACCAGTCACAACTGCTTTTTGGAAGCTGTGAGAACAGAGAGGAGAAATAAAAGTAGACTGAAGGAGCTGACATCTCAGAGGTTGCAATGCCACCTGGTGACTAATGGAGAGCACAGAGTCAAGATCAACAAAGACCAACAAAGGGGCCAGACAGGGAGGATTGGTTCAGTCACCCAACTCCTCAGGCAATAGGAGAACAGAGTGTGATCATTTTCCTGCCTGGGTCAGACCGTGTGGATCCCACACTGTCTCAGCATATGACGCCTCAGAGAACTCACTCATATGCTAACAGTTACCTCAGCCATTGTCCAGGTTTGGCTATCCTCAGATGACAAAAAGCCAACTAGATTCGTGAGGTCCATGGCATTTTTTAATCTGGGTCACAACATGAACTACACGGATTTTCTCTAAATTTCCTCAATTTCTCTGTTCCTTGTTTAATCTTGCATCCAGAATTTCTTACTGCACACATGCCTTTGACCTTCACAGTTGTGAGACAACAACTTTGGATGCAGTGGCCAAGGTGGATCTTTGATGTCCTTGAATGTCCTTGGGACTCTTCGGATCCTTGTGTCAAATAAGCAAGGCACAGAAAGATTGCTAACCACACAAACACTGTGTGAGATTGCACTTGTGGAGATGGGTGGAACTCAGCCCTGTTGGGAACAGTCTCTCTGGAGGATCTCGCCCACCCAAGCTTTTCCGAATATTTGGCACCACACAGGGCTACTCAGGGCAGCACAACCTACATAGGGGGAGGGAAGAGTGTGTACATCTGGGCAAACCACGATGTGTGTCATATCTGACAGAGGGCAATTTGTAGCGCTTTATTAATGTGCCTTTGCCATTTGGCGTGAAGGTCATTTGCATAATTAAATAAAATTATTCATCAGGGTTCCAGGGCCTGCTGAGCTTGAGAAGGTCTTGGTGTTAGTGCTCCAGAATGAATTTGGACCATTCAGTTTTACCCAGGGCTACAGGTGTGCCCCAAGCAGCAACTTAAATCACGTGGTCTACACCGGCCCACGCCCATTGGCTGCAATCTTTTTGTTAAAAGACTCTGCTCTACTTTTTACAACACTGAAGAGCCTCTGCTCCTGCCCCTCAGGGAAGGTCCCCACAGCCACTGCTACTGTGCAGGAAGCCAAGGCAGAAACTCGCTCTGGACGCACTGTGATTTGAGTGAGGCGCCAGAGAGAAAACCCTTCCAGAACTAGGATCTGAGCAGAAGTGTATTGTCTGGCGCCTGAACTGTGAGGAAGGTGCCTGGGAAGCCTCTTCGGGAGCAGGGTCGGATCCCGAGATTCTTGCTATGGAGACTGCTCAAGACAGCCGCCAAAGTTTCCAAAGGCCTCTGGCTCTGGGAGCTGAGGAGGACCAGGAACAACAGCGTGGTGAGTAAACTGGTTCCGGGTGGACTTTGGTGAGATTCGGGGAGAAAGGCGGTAGAAAGAAGAGAGCACATGCACTTGGGGTAGGTTGCCGAGCCCTGCCTCTGCTCCCTGTCTGGGCTTTCCGGAGCTCCCTGGGCCGCGGTACTCACATCTTTATCTCTGTGTCTTCCCTCTGTGTCTTTCAGGTCGGAATGCAGTGCTCTCTGGGGCTGGAGAGGAAGGAGGAGGGACAAAAGGGCTTGTACTGAGTGGGCTCGCTCAGGGTGGGCTTGATCAGGGCGAACTCGCTGAGGGTGAGGTCGCTGGAGACAAGCGTGCTCAAGAAGAGCCTGCTCGGCCCAGTCTCACTCAGAGAGCCGCAGGAGTAGGAGAGGAGGGAGAAGAGAAGGAAGTAGAGATGGAAGGAAGGCGTGATGGCAATGGGGCTTCTAGCTCTGAGGATGACATGATCAATCAAGAAAGTGGCCAAAGCAGGAGTAATCAACAACAGCCTCAGCGAGAGGCCGCCCTTCCTGAGGGCAGCAGAAATCAAGCAGCTGGTGTCAGGCTGGCTCACCAAGGGTCCAACCTCACCATATTCACCCCCTCTCAGCTTCGTGAGCTGGAGTGCCTTTTCCAAGAGACTCACTATTCCTGCATGAGAACAAGGTAAGCAGATGGCCAGTGCTTCGCGCCTCATTCATGGGTAGCCCAGGCTGGTCCAGAGTGTCCTTTGGCTCTCCCTGGCCCTCTATTCCCTGCTGAAGTAATGGCACTGATCAGCTGCAGGTAGGACCGTCCACCTGCAATCAGGACTGTCTGTCTGCAATTAGATTGTGGGAAGGGATAAGGGAGCTAAGCAGACAGGAAACTAATGTGTTTTCTTGCCCTGTTCAAGATACTTAGAAGGTGTTTGATGTTCTGAATGAGTCTGTGGACCTGTGGGTGGGAAGCCTGGGGCGTGGCTGGGAAAAAGAGGAAGCAGTACTCCTTGGGTTAAAATTTTGTCAATGCCTATATGCTCTCTGTACTGAGTTTTATACTTTTCGTACAGAAAACAGCATCCGGTTTTGGGGGATGCTAATAAATTGGGGCTCTGAAAGAATCCTGTGGCTAAAGTTGTGTTGCAGGTACATGTTAAGATTAGTGACCGCAAGTTAACATGTATGTACTTACAAGTCTGGACCCAAACATATGAAACCACTTTGGTAATGCCTTTACACACTTGATCTCCACCACAAAGCCTAAATGTTGAACTTGTTCCCTTTAGGAGGGATCTTGCACGCTGCATGGGTATGAAGGAATGTGTCGTGCTGAGAAGTGTTGTCAAAAACAGAACATCTGTTTGGAGAGATTTCATACTTTTCCACAGGAAAGCCCAGGAAACAACCCTTAGCTACATATGAATTCTTTTCTGTACAAATTCATGAAATATATCAAGGATGGAGAGAAGGGTCAATAATGTTCAGGGTCTGTCCCAGGGCTGAAATCCTGGGTGTGCTGTCACATGTCTGAGTAGGCTTATTGGGACCGTGTGTTTATTGTTTTGTGACAATGAACCTGTTGCATCCGGGCCACTGAATATCAGAATACACCTGAGTAACCTCTTCAACCCCTCTTGGGGTTAGACCAATAAACAGTTTCTGGGTATTTAAATGATGTAGTGATTCTTCTGGGGAAGTGGCTCAGTGCTAGAGCACATGCCTAGCACACACGTGGCCTTAGGACGGGTTCTGAATACCATCCAAAGAATTACTCAACTGAAGCGGGTGCAAACTACTGTAGGATGTTTGCTTTACTGATAATAGAGTTCAATGTGCTAATGCATCTCTGTCTCCTGCTTGTAGAATTGGTTTCGGATAAGGAGATCCATTTTCAAGCAGGAGATGTGTCAAATAATGCTCTGTGAACTGCCACCACTTCCTGAGAGCAACGACTCTCCCTGAAGATTTGAAGCAGCCATGCAGACAGAAGAACAAGGAGGCCTTCATCAATACAGGGACCCTGGCAAGCTGCAATCACTGCCCATGTGGAAACAATCATTAAAAGGACAATGAGGGAAAGGACCTATGGGAGGAAAGCCTGTTTCTAGACATGGCTGTTCCCACCCAACAACAATAAGCCCTGCCCAGACCCCCTATCCTAAGACAGTGTTGTAAACATCCCAGAGGCTACTCGCAGGTTTGATGGGCAGGAGGAATGGGGACCTTATGTTTGGACCTTCAGAGCAGGAGGGGAGCCACTCTGTCTGGACGTCCTGCTGCTCAAAGGGAGAAGGGAATCTGTCCATCCAGGCCAGAGGGAGGAGGCCTGTGACCATGAGCGTGACCATTCATGTCTGGTAGACTATTGAGGGCAACCCAGAATTGGCACCACAGTGATTCAAGGGGGATTGTCAGAGTGGGGCTATGCATGGTTCCCCAGTCTCTGCTAGGGCTGGGTTAAGAGTTCTTCCAGTGGGTCTGAGATTCCCAGGCCTTCGATTATCTGCCTGGTACTGGTCAGAGCTACAACAAGAAATGTAATCTGACTCCCCCACCACCAATCTTTCCCCCCAGTTGTTCCTTGGTTTAGTACTGCAACATCACAGCCTAAGCAGCCTGCTTTCATCATCTGAGAATAAACACTTGGTCCATTCATAGTCTTAGCCACAGAGCACTATGCTTGAACCAATCAGAGCCCCTCCCCTTTAGGAGAACCACGCCCTCATTCTGCTGGGCATCCATGGGGGGAGGTTTCCACACTCTACCCTGGGTGGGAAAGTTTCAAAGTCATCTAGAGTTTGCTGAGGTCAGTAGCGTGCAGGGTTGCAATTTCAGGATCCAGGACAATCAGCCTGGAACCTTCCATGATGGTCTCAGTGTCCTCTGAGAATTCGGGACTGCTGGCAATGACAGGGAGAAACTGCCTGCCTTTCTCACAGTCTGCTCAAGGACACAGGCAGTATGGGAGAATCCTGCAGCAAATGGTCCCATATTCAAATATCTTGGCTTCCTTCCTGTAAAGCAGACATTAGAAAACCTACAAACAACCTAACTCTAAAGCCCTTGCACTCGCTACTAATAGTGATCCTCAAATAGATTTTAATACCTCTTCAGCAGTGCTTTCAGACAACTGTCTGGTGCCTCCATGGTGGTGGTGGGGGATAAATCCCCTTAAGTATGTCATGTAAGGCTAGACGCCTATGTGCTGTCTGTATGCTTGCGATGCCCCCCTCCTCCTCGGATTAGACCTGCAACTCCCAGAAGCCCTGACCATGGGGAATGGCCTTGTCTTGGGAAGTCACCTCCTAAAGGGGCATCTTCCTGTGGGAGGTTGAGAAAGCTAATGGGATCTGATCTGTTTTTTGGGTTCCCCAGAGTGAGGCAGGAAGATGGAGTGTAAGAAGCCCATCTCTGAGAAGGCCCCATTGAGAAGGGACCCCAGAAGTGTGCCCCAGGAGCCTGCATGTGTTCAGGCCAGGTGCCTTCTAGGGGGTAAGGAGTATGTGGGTGCCTGTTGGCTAGTGCTCTTGTCAGCCTGCTTTCTCTCTGCCTCAGTGGGTCTAGGGGAGGAAACCAACACCTGGTAGATTTTAGTGCCTCTGAGGAGAAACCTGAGTCTGTCCACAGTTGGTGGGAGAAGGCAGACAAACATCTCACAAGACTCTGCTATGTGTACAGAGATTCCCAGCACCACAGTCTGCATCTGGGAGTTAGAGGATTCGGGGCTGGAGTGGTAGAATGTGCCTTTGTGTACTCTGTGCCCCAATTTGTTTTTGTTTTTCAAGGGTTCCCTTTCACACTCACCCCAGAGTAATACACCTAGTTATTTACTCTAAATTGAAACATTCTTTATTGAAGGGAGAGGGGTCAGAGGCTCTGAATAGCTTCAAGTAGCCAAGCCAGGTGGTGGTGCAAGCCTTCAATCCCAGCAATTGGGAGGCAGGGCCTCACAGATGTCTGAGTTTGATGGCAGCCTGGTCTAGGAGAGAGATGCAGGACAGACAGAGTGACACTGAGAAACCCTGTCTCAAAAAAGAAAAGAGCCCCAGGAAGCTAAGGAAACTCACTAAGTTCAGAAGAATCACAACATTCACAGGAGTCCTCCCAAGGGTTGTATAATAAGTAAATATAATCCCAGGGGAGAGGGGACCCTCCAGCCCAGGTACCTGCAAATTGTTCAAAGAGCTCCAGGCACACATCTGTCATGAGCTGTCACTCATACTATGATGGGACCTTCAATGATACATGTACATTTGAGTGACTTACCCTCTTAGAACCTTATATACTCTGCTGTTTGAAAACCAGAGTACACTGAACGGTTCTGTGGGTGAAACACATTTTTACTTTTTCTTAGATGAATCTGTGAATCTGTAAATTTGGTTCCTATCTCCTCAGGAAAAAGCCAACCAACTGGTAAAGGGTAGGCAAATTTGGTCATTGAGCAGTGGAGAGGCACCAGCATGGAGACCTTCAACACCTAATCAGGAGTCTGAAGTCCTGTTCCACATCCTGATTTATGAAGGTACAGAACTCTTCAAAGGCTGAGTTAGAGGGCAGACCCAGGAAGGTGGGCCTTGTCTGGGTGGGGTTGATATGAGTAAAAGGGACCCCCATGGTGATCCTGATGGAAGTGCCTGGGAGACCCCTCAGTGTAGGAGAAGGGAGTCCTACAGCAACAGCCAATGCTGGAGAAGGAGCTCACTGAGGCTGGAGAGCACTGGCTGTGGTCCAGCGGGCCGACCTTCAGGGCAGCAGCCACCAAACAGTAACAGGCTGTTTGACAGCTCACAGAGACAATCAATTACAAGGTCCTAGGGGAAGACTGTGATGTTTAGGAAGAAATGAAATCAAACCAAGCCCTTGCCTGCCTGGGGAACAAAAGTGAAAAGGAAAACACAGACACAGACACACACACACACACACACACACACACACACACAGACACAGACACACAATCACTGTCTTTTTCTCTCTCACACAGACACACAGATACAGAAACAGACATCCACAAACACACACACACATAAACACACTCTCACACACACCTTGGATGCTACCCTTGTAAACAATAACAATCTGCCTGGCTCCAGGCTCTGGTCTCCAAAGGCTCTGGAATCTATATCACAGGTGGAATTCAGTTCTCATCCAGCTCTTGGAACTGACTGGGATCTTGGTCATCAGAGAAGATTGTTCCCGAGGCCTGCTAGAGACAGGCCCACTGTGAGTATACTCAGACAAGGGGCGTTCTTCCTGTTCCCACTACTGCTCTGAGAGATGCTGCTTTGATCTGAGATCCACCATGGCAGCCACGGCCTCAGACTTGCTGCTTCAACCACAAGCAGGGCATTTCCTCCAGCCTTTGAGAAGTGCCAGAGAGAGGAGGAGATCTGGCACTTCTGCTAAGCAGTGGTTCACTCTCTGCTGATGGGCTCTGAAAACAACCTGCTCCCAGATGGTAAACTGAGACTCTCTCAGACCCTGACCTTCAGACACTTGGGGGCGGGTTGGCTGGCCACCCTGAAGCCTGCTGAGAAATAACTGTGAAACACTACCAACATCTCCCAATTGGGTGGCATCCTCTTTCTCTCTCCCCATTCCAATGTCCACTCTGGCTGTTTAAAGTGTTCTGCTCAGAAATAAAACTTCATCTTGTTTGTTAGTTTGTTGGTTGGCTTGATTTTCCCTTCTCTGAGTTTCCAATTTCTTCCTGGAGGGAGGGCTAGACACGAAACCAAGATAAGGATAGACCATCTCTGGAGGAGGGGGTCGGGAATGAAGGGCTTGGGGACTTGCTCTCCTAAAGTGACAAGCATCGTGATCCTGTGCCTGTTGTTGAGTGTGGCCAGAGCAGGGACTTGTGGAGGTCTCTGCTGCTCCAGGACAGTGAAATGGCTCTAGAAAAGGAGTTAAGCTGTTCACGGGGCCAGTGACACCAGAGTTCCCTGCTGTAGTGTAAGCTGTGGGAAGGGAGGCTGGTCCCTCAGTGCATTGGACTCCTAGGAGCTTGGTGAGAAGGAACCAGGCTTCCTGTGGGTATCTCTGCCTTCCCACCTGCCACCAACCCTCCTTCAGCCCCTCAGGCATTCATTCACATAGCAAAGTGCAGGCACACTGCTGTTATCAGGAGCAAGCCAAATGCACATCCTCTCAGCCTCAGCAGGTTTGGTGTTGGTGGACTGCTGGACTGCCTTCCCTCTTACCTGGGGGACCGGCTGCCTGCCTAAATGCTTCCTTGATCCCAGCAATGTGCTCTGCTCATAGGAGCACTTCCAACACCACAAAGTCCTATAATCCTCAGAGGACCTCAGGGAAGCCAACTCAGTCATAGGATGTAGCAGTGTCAGTGCAGAGTCACACTCAGGAGGGAAAAATCAGGCAGTGTGGACTGGACAGTGCTGTGGAGTCGAGCTTAAAAGCAGTGCATGCCAGGACGAAAATCAGAAAGAGCAAGGGTGGCCCAAGCATCAAAGTCTGGTGACAAATTCTAAAGGAAAATGTGTCAGAAAAGGGGAGCACTGGTCTCTGGCAAGGAGAGAAGGACAGTGGGTAGTTGTGGGCAGTTGTGGGCAGCTGTGGGCAGTGTCTGAGCAGGGGTGTAAGACAGTCAGTTTGGAGTATGAGATAGGTCGCCCTGAATACACTTGTAACAGCCTAGTGGTTCATGGTTTGCAATATCATCTGGCTTCAGGTGAGAATTTTCTCTGTGTAGTCAATCCCCTGATGATGGACATAAAGGCCTTTTCCAGACTTCTGGTTAGACATAATTCTGCAGTGTGCATCCCTGCCAAATCCATACATGTTGATCCTTCACACTCAGTTTCTACTTGTAAGTGCCTTGATGGGCGTCATAGACCTGGGTATGCTAGTTTAAGCTCTCATCCAGGAAGAATAGGCCTTTCTCTGCCAGGACAGAAGGGGGGCTCGGGGTTATGGGGCCAACTATCTACACACCAAAAATTATTAGCACGCAGCTATATCTTTATTTCTTTATTTCTGACCCACAGAGATAGATTTCCTGTTTTGCACATTGTATAAAGGCACTGGGGGTACCTTCTAGTTACCAAAGCTTAGATGACCATAGTGACCTGAAATGAAAAATCACCAGCTGTGGTCCTCCAAAAACCTGTGTCCCTCCTGTACTGGTGCACAGAGTCTGTCCTAGTCACACCATGAACTCATGCCCCTGCACTGTCGGCTGACTACTCAGGAGCCTCTCTCCAGGACCCTGCTGGGTGTCCTCAGTTGCAACTTTCTCCCTGGGGCTCATAATTTGTACACCTCTTTCCTCAGACCTAATTTGTCTTGCTGGACGCTACTCCATCCTCCCCTTCTTGATTGTCTTATCCTCCTAGATGTCTGTCTGTCCACCCACCGCCCAGTCCTGACTTCCCACTCTATCCATCGTTGTCTCTTTCAACCATGTGTCTCTCACAAGTATACCAGGAAGACTACTTACTGAGCCCCTGAAGGACGAGACCTGGACCTAGGGACTGGACCTGTGCCCTGGATACAGTCAGGAGACTAAAGTGGTTAATTCACACCGCTCCAGGGTCTGTGGCCTGCGTAGAGCATACCAGAAGAGTTAAATACTCCAGAGATGAAGGTGATTGAAAGACATGATCCAGGACCCGATCAGCCCACTCCTTTCCAGGTTCAGAGAGGGGCTTATTCCTCATTATCCCTGTATACACAGACAAGTACACTTGCACATATGCACCAATGGCCATATGCCCCCACGAGCACACAAAGAGACAGGCCACATACACGTGCACATGAGAACAGACACACAGAGGCAGAGACAGAGAGACACACGCAGAGAGACCAAGACAGAGAGCAGAGACAGAGTGAGAAGAGAGACACAGGGAGAGAAGGACATGGAGAGCCAGAGTTCCAGCAGGACCCTGCAAATTAAGCTGCAGTTGCAGGTCAGTGCCACGAGGGGGCAGCAGGCGACGTTCTCTATCGAGCTTTTAGGAAGAATCTAGAAAGACCTGGTTTTCCCTTGATGGTCATGGAGTGCCAAGTAGAGAATAGAGAAATGACATAGTGAGCTGTGCGTATCTGGGAAGCATAGCGGTCAGGGTATACTGTACTATGATCACAAAGGACTCATAGGACAGCAAACCTGGACTCAACCAGGTCACAAAATATCAAGAGTCCCTAATAATGCAGACCACAGATCTGTGGAAGATGGCTCAAATCTGAGAAAACTTCCTCAATTATTATTCCTTCTGTCTGTGATAATTTGTCAGAGGACTGATGAGAGATCATCCAAGAATTAATTTTCCAATCATTATGTTTCTTCTTGAAGCTGGTGACTTACTTCTAAAACTGCTAGTTTGAATTCTCATAATGCTCTTAAGGTAAACTAAGCTTTGCACTGGGTTTTGATAGGCAGTGACTTAAGTTTTAGTTTTTATTTGGTTTTTAAACTAGTGCCCCTCAATAAAACAGTCTGACAATTCCCTCTGTCTCACCTCCTGGCTATAACTAGCTTTGTGAAACTTATAGACTTTCCTTTTATGAATTCCATTTTGTTCTGTCACGAATCTTACACTCTGCAGAGTGTATTCTCTCTAGAGTATAGCTCAGTGGGATGAGATGGTTTTGACTGTGGATGTTTCTGCATGTGAGATTACATGTGAATGTGTCTGTGTATAAGCCTGGCTGTGGACATATGCTTAGGCTGATAAAGTAATCCCTCAGGAAACTTTGTGTGGAGGTAGGTCATTCATCTACCAACTCAGATGAGCAGATTCGGTGGGAAAAGTATTATAGAATTTCAGAATGACATTTCTTAACCTAAAGCAGCTATTCTCAACCTGTATAGGGCCCAACCCCTTTGGGACCCTAATGTCCCTTTCACAGAGGTAACCCAAGACCATTGTAAAACCCAGAGATGGCATTACCATTCACTAGAGTAGCAAAATTACAGCTTTGAAGGAGTAAGGAAAATGATGTTATGGTTATGGGGTCACAATAGCTCAAGGAACAGTATTATTTGTGGTCGCTAATGAGGTCACAGCATTATTGAGGGTGACAGGCACTAACCTATAGCTTTGAACATGTAACCAAACAAGGAGACACAAGACTTCATTCATTCAGGTCAGCCCCAGAGTCAGTCACAGAAGATTGCTTAAGAAAGTCACCTGTGCGCCGGGCGGTGGTGGCGCACGCCTGTAATCCCAGCACTTGGGAGGCAGAGGCAGGCGGATTTCTGAGTTCCAGGCCAGCCTGGTCTACAAAGTGAGTTCCAGGACAGCCAGGACTACACAGAGAAACCCTGTCTCGAAAAACCAAAAAAAAAAAAAAAAAAAGAAAGTCACCTGTGGCAGGAAACTGAGCTCTCACACACCCCTCTGTGTTGCACTGTAAAAGGGGTGCAGGGGTTCAGGTTTCCTGCTACTGAGGGCTAGGTATGGATTATAGAGTGGGCTGCCAGCTAGCGGCAGACCTGCTAGGGAGACAGGAGAGTGAAGAGCATGCCCTGGGTCAGTCAGGAACGACAAGGCAAGGAGGATCATGGGAAAGGCAGAGACAGGTGCTGGTTTTCAGCCTCACAGAGATGACAGCTTGAAGCACAGCAGGCCCTGGTGCTGACCATTGTCCACCCCAAAGCAGGTATGTGCTACACAGCACGCTGAGTCCTCACAGAACCACACCTGTATGCACCACTCCCTCTGCTAAGCCCTAGACAGAAACTGCCAGAGATCAAAGAGTGAATCCAGGGTCCCGTGACCTCTACAGAAAGGCATGGCAATGAACAGACTTGGGGCCACTCTGAATACATGTTCTCTAACCTGCTACCTGCAAACCCTGGGAGCAGCATATGGGAAATTCATCTTAGAATCCAGGGTTGACACTGATGCAGGAGCTAGGCCTCTGTTGGCAGTGAGAACGAAGCATGCAAGGTCAAATTTGCAAGTTGCTCACATAGGAGGCAGAGATGCTAGGGCTACAAGGGGGGTTACCTTGGAAACAGCCAATCCAGCACCACTAAGGAGGACAAACTTTGGGATTGTGCAAGCTCATATGAGACAGACAAACTGACAAGGCTTTCTTTGCAGCTATGTCAGCAGGCCAGGCAGCCCAACAAGTCCCAAAGGACATCACACATGGCTCTGTCCTTTCTAATAGAGCCCTGCTTCTACAGCAACCAATCCTGAGAGTAAGTAAAGGGAGTTTCTAAGTGAGCCCCCTTCCCTGTTTCCAGAAGACCCTCCCAACCCTGAGGGAGGCACAGAGAAAAGACCCACCAGTCACAACTGCTTCTTGGTAGCTGTGAGAAGGGGTGGGGGTCGGGATTATGTTGCCAACTACCTACACACCAAAAGTTATTAGCACGCAGCTACATCTTTATTTCTTTATTTCTTGTCCACAGAGATAGATTTCCGGTTTTGCACATTGTATAAAGGCACTAGGGTGTCTTCTAGTTACCAAAGCCTAGATGACCATAGTGACCTGAAATGAAAAATCACCACCTGTGGTCCTCCAGAAACCTGTGTCCCTCCTGTACTGGTGCACAGAGTCTGTCCTAGTCACACCATGAACTCATGACCCTGCACTGTCGGCTGACTACTCAGGAGCCTCTCTCCTGGACCCTGCTTGGTGCCCCCAGCTCCAACTTTCTGCCTAGGGCTCATAATTTGTACACCTCTTTCCCCAGACCTCATTCCTCTTAGCTGGATGCTACTCCATCCTCTCCTTCTTGATTGTCTTATCCTCCTAGATGTCTGTCCACCCAGCACACAGGAGCCTGCATGTGGTCAGGCCAGGTGCCTTCTAGGGGTTAAAGAGTATGTGGGTGCCTGTTGGCTAGTGCTCTTGTCAGCCTGCTTTCTCTCTGCCTCAGTTGGCCCGGGGGAGGAAACCAACACCTGGTAGATCCCAGTGGCTCTGAGGAGAAACCTGAGTCTGTCCACAGTTGGTGGAGAAGGCAGACAAACATCTCACAAGCATCTGCGATGCGTACGGAGATTCCCAGCACCACAGCCTGCATGCTGGGAGTTAGAGGATTCGGGGCTGGAGTGGTAGAATGTGCCTTTGTGTACTCTGTGCCCCAATTTGTTTTTGTTTTTCAAGGGTCCCCATTCACACTCACCCCCAGAGTTATACACCTAGTTATTTACTCTGAATTGAAACATTCTTTATTGAAGGGAGAGGGGTCAGAGGCTCTGAATTGCTTCAAGTAGCCAAGCCAGGTGGTGGTGCACACCTTCAATCCCAGCAATTGGGAGGCAGGGGCTGACAGATATCTGAGTTGGATGGCAGCCTGGTCTAGGAGAGAGATCCAGGACAGCCAGGGTGACACTGAGAAACCCTGTCTCAAAAAAGAAAAGAGCCTCAGGAAGCTAAGGAAACTCATTAAGTTCAGAAGAATCACATCATTCACAGGGGCCCTCCCAAGGGTTGTATAATAAGTAAATATAATCCCAGGGAAGAGGGGACCCTCCAGCCCAAGTACCTGCAAATTGTACAAAGAGCTCCAGGCACACATCTGTCATGAGCTGTCACTCATACTATGATGGGACCTTCAATGATACATGTTCATTTGAGTGACTTACCCTCTTATAACCTTATATACTCTGCTGTTTGAAAACCAGAGTACACTGACCGGTTCTGTGGGTGAAACACATTTTTAGTTTTTCTTAGATGAATCTGTGAATCTGTAAATTTGGTTCCTATCTCCTCAGGAAAAAGCCAACCAACTGGTAAAGGGTAGGCAAATTTGGTCATTGAGCAGTGGAGAGGAACCAGCATGGAGACCTTCAACACCTAATCAGGAGTCTGAAGTCCTGCTCCTCATCCTGACTTATGACGGAACTGAACTCTTCAAAGGCTGAGTTAGAGGGCAGACCCAGGAAGGTGGGCCTTGTCTGGGTGGGGTTGATATGAGTAAAAGGGACCCCCATGGTGATCCTGATGGAAGTGCCTGGGAGACCCCTCAGTGTAGGAGAAGGGAGTCCTACAGCAACAGCCAAGGCTGGAGAAGGAGCTCACTGAGGCTGGAGAGCACTGGCTGTGGTCCAGCGGGCCGACCTTCAGAGCAGCAGCAACCAAACAGTAACAGGCTGTTTGACAGCACACAGAGACAATCAATTGCAAGGTCCTAGGGGAAGACTGTGACACTTAGTAGGAAATGAAATCAAACCAAGCCCCTCGAATACTGGCAAAAAAAAAAGTAATACACACTCACAGACACAGAGGCACACATACACACCCACACAATACACACACAAAAATACACACACAGAGACACACACACATAACTACGATGCTACCCATGTAACCAATAAGAAACTCGCTCCAGGCTCTGGTCTCAAAAGGCTTTGGAATCTATCTCACAGGAGGAATTTAGTTCTCATCCAGCTCTTGGAACTGACTGGGATCTTGGTCATCAGAGAAGATTGTTCCCGAGGCCTGCTAGAGACAGGCCCACTGTGAGCACACTCAGACTAGGGGCGTTCTTCCTGTTCCCACTACTGCTCTGAGAGATGCTGCTTTGATCTGAGATCCACCATGGCAGCCACGGCCTCTGAGACTCGCTGCTTCAGCCACAAGCAGGGCATTTCTTCCAGCCTTTGAGAAGTGCCAGAGAGAGGAGGAGATCTGGCACTTCTGCTAAGCAGTGGTTCACTCTCTGCTGATGGACTCTGAGAACGACCTGCTCCCAGATGGTAAACTGAGACTCTCTCAGACCCTGACCTTCAGACACTTGAGGGCGGGTTCGCTGGCCACCCTGAAGCCTGCTGAGAACTAACTGTGAAACACTACCAATATCTCCCAATTGGATGGCATCCTCTTTCTCTCTCCCCATTCTAATGTCCACTCTGGCTGTTTAAAGTGTTCTGCTCAGAAATAAAACTTCATCTTGTTTGTTAGTTTGTTTCTTTATTTCTTTGTTTGGTTGGTTGGATTTCCTCTCTGTGAGTGTCCACTTTCTTCCTGGAGGGAGGGCTAGACAAGAAACCAAGATAAGGATAGACCATCTCTGGAGGAGAGGGTCAGGAAGGAAGGGCTTGGGGACTTGCTCTCCCAAAGTGCCAAGCATCGTGATCATGTGCATGTTGTTGGGGGTGGGTACAGCAGGGACTTGTGGAGGCCTCTGCTGCTCCAGGACAGTGAAATGGCTCTAGAAAAGGAGTTAAGCAGTTTTCAGGGCTAGGGACACCAGAGTTCCCAGCCGTAGTGTAAGCTGTGGGAAGGGAGACTGGTCCCTCAGTGCATGGGACTCCTGAGTGCTTGGAGAGAAGATGGCGCCAGAGGTCCTGTGGGTATCTATGCATTCCCACCAGCCACCAACCCTCCTTCAGCCCCTCAGGCATTCATTCACATAGCAAAGTGCAGGCACACTGCTGTTATCAGGAGCAAGCCAAATGCTCACCCTCTCAGCCTCAGCAGGTTTGGTATTGGTGGACTGGTGGACTGCCTTCCCTCTTACCTGGGGGACAGGCTGCCTGCCTAAATGCTTCCTTGATCCCAGCAATGTGCTCTGCTCATAGGAGCACTTCCAGCACCACAAAATCCTATAATCCTCAGAGGACCTCAGGGAAGCCAACTCAGTCATAGGATGTAGCAGTGGCAGTGCAGAGTCACACTCAAGAGGGAAAAAGCAGGCAGTGTGGACTGGATAGTGCTGTGGAGTCGAGCTTAAAAGCAGTGCAGGCCAGGACGAAAATCAGAAAGAGCAAGGGTGGCCCAAGCATCAAAGTCTGGTGACAAATTCAAATGGAAAATATGTCAGGGAAGGGCAGCACTGGTCTCTAAAATTGAGAGGACAGTGGGCAGCTGTGGGCAGCTGTGGGCAGCTGTGGGCAGCTGTGGGCAGCTGTGGGCAGGGTCTACACATTACAGTGAGACAGTCGGGTTGGAGTTTGGGAAAAGCCGCTCTGACCACACCTGCAACAGCCTGCTGGCTCACAGTCTGTAAAATCATCTGGCTTCAGGTGAGAATTTTCTCTGTGTAGTCAATCCCCTGATGATGGACATCAAGGCCTTTTCCAGACTTCTGGTTAGATGTAATTCTGCAGTGTGTATCCCTGCCAAATCCATACATGTTGAGACTTCACACTCAGTTTCTACTTGTAAGTTGCCTTGATGGGCGTCATAGACCTGGGTATGCTAGTCTAAGCTCTCATCCAGGAAGAACAGGCCTTTCTCTGCCAGGACAGGAGGGGGGCTCGGGGTTATGTGGCCAACTATCTACACACCAAAAATTATTAGCACGCACCTATATCTTTGTTTCTTTATTTCTGACCCACAGAGATGGATTTCCTATTTTGCACATTGTATAAAGGCACTGGGGTTGCCTTCTAGTTACCAAAGCCTAGATGACCATAGTGACTTGAAATGAAAAATCACCAGCTGTGGTCCTCCAGAAACCTGTGTCCCTCCTGTACTGGTGCACACAGTCTGTCCTAGTGACACCATGAACTCATGCCCCTGCACTGTCTGCTGACTACTCAGGAGCCTCTCTCCAGGACACTGCTGGGTGTCCCCACTCCAACTTTCTCCCTGGGGCTCATAATTTGTACACCTCTTTCCTCAGACCTAATTTCTCTTAGCTGGACGCTACTCCATCCTCTCCTTCTTGATTGTCTTATCCTCCTAGAAGTCTGTTTGTCCACCCACCGCCCAGTCCTTACCTCCCTCTATATCCATCTGTGTCTCTTTCAACCATGTGTCTCTCACAAGTATACTAGGAAGACTTCTTACTGAGCCCCTGAAGGACGTGACCTGTACCTAGGGACTGGACCTGTGCCCTGGATACAGTCAGGAGACTAAAGTGGTTAATTCACAAAGCTCCAGAGCCTGTGGCCTGGGTAGAGCATACCAGAAGGGTTAAATACTCCAGAGATGAAGGTGATTGAAAGTCATGATCCAGGACCTGATCTGCCCACTCCTTTCCAGGTTCAGAGAGGGGCTTATTCCTCATTATCCCTGTATACACAGACAAGCACACATGCACATATGCACCAATGGACATACGCCCCCACGAACACAGAGAGACAGGACAAACACACGTGCGCATGAGAACAAACAGAGGGAGAGACAGAGAGTCACACGCAGAGAGACCAAGACAAAGAGCAGAGACAGAGTGAGAACAGAGACACAGGGAGAGATGGACATGGAGAGCCAGAGTTCCAGAAGGACCCTGCAACTTAAGCTGCAGTTGCAGCTCAGTTCCACTAGGGGGCAGCAGGCGACATTCTCTATCAAGGATCTAGGAAGAATCTAGAAAGACCTGGTTTTCCCTTGAGGGTCATGGAGTGCCAAGTAGAGAATAGAGAAATGACATAGTGAGCTGTGCGTATCTGGGAAGCATAGGGGTCAGTGTATACTGTACTATGATCACAAAGGACTCTTAAGACAGCAAACCTGAACTCAGCCAGGTCACAAAATATCAAGAGTCCCTAATAATACAGATCCCAGATCTGTGGAAGATGGCTCAAATATGAGAAAACTTCCTCAGTTATTATTCCTTCTGTCTGTGATAATTTGTCAGAGTACAGATATGAGAGTTTATCCAAGAATTAATTTTCCAATCATTACGTTTCTTCTTGAAGCTGGTGATTTACTTCTAAAACTCCTAGTTTGAATTCTCATAATGCTCTTAAGGTAAACTAAGCTTTGCACTGGGTTTGGATAGGCAGTGACTCAAGTTTTAGTTTTTGTTTGGTTTTTAAACTAGTGCTCCTCAATAAAACAGTCTGACAATTCCTTCTGTCTCGCATCCCGGCTATAACTAGCTTTGTGAAACTTATAGACTTTCCCTTTATGAATTCCATTTTGTTCTGCCATGACTCTTACACTCTGCAGAGTGTATTCTCTCTAGAGGATGGGTCAGTGGGATGGGATGGTTTTGACTTTGGATGTTTCTGCATGTGAGATTACATGTGAATGTGTCTGTTTATAAGCCTGGCTGTGGACATATGCTTAGGCTGACAAAGTAATCCCTCAGGAAACACAATGTGCAGGTAGGTCATTCATTTACTAACTAGGATGAGCAGATTCGGTGGGAAAAGTATTATAGAATGTCAGAATGACATTTCTTAACCTAAAGCAGCTGTTCTCAACCTGTATAGGGCCCAACCCTTTAGGGACACTAATGTCCCTTTCACAGAGGTCACCCAAGACCATTGTAAAACACAGAGATTGCATTACCATTCACTAGAGTAGCAAAATTAAAACTATGAAGGAGCAAGGAAAATGATTTTATGGTCAGGTATCACTACAGCACCAGGAACAGTATTATATGTGGTCGCTAATGAGGTCACAGCATTATTGAGGGTGACAGGCGCTTACCTATAGCTTTGAACATGTAACCAAACAAGGAGACACAAAACTTCATTCATTCAGGTCAGCCCCAGAGTCAGTCACAGAAGATTGCTTAAGAAAGTCACCTGTGGCAGGAAACTGAGCTCTCACACACCCCTCTGTGTTGCGCTGTAAAAGGGGTGCAGGGGTTCAGGTTTCCTACTACTGAGGGCTAGGTATGGATTATAGAGTGGGCTGCCAGCTAGCAGCAGACCTGCTAGGGAGACAGGAGAGTGAAGAGCATGCCCTGGGTCAGTCAGGAACGACAAGGTAAGGAGGATCATGGGAAAGGCAGAGACAGGTGCTGCTTTCCAGCCTCACAGAGATGACAGCTTGAAGCACAGCAGGCCCTGGTGCTGACCATTGTCCACCCCATAGCAGGTATGTGCTACACAGCACGCTGAGTCATCACAGAACCACACCTGTATGCACCACTCCCTCTGCTTAGACCTAGACAGAAACTGCCAGAGATGAAACAGTGAGCCCAGGGTCCCGTGACCTCTACAGAAAGGCATGGCAGTGAACAGACTTGGGGCCACTTGGAATGCATGATCTCTAACCTGCTACCTGCAAACCCTGGGAGCAGCATGTGGGAAATTCATCTCAGAATCCAGGGTTGACACTGATGCAGGAGCTAGGCCTCTGTTGGCAGTGAGAACAAAGCATGCAAGGTCAAATTTGCAAGTTGCTCACATAGGATGCAGAGATGCTAGGGCTACAAGGGCAGTTACCTTGGAACAGCCAAACCAGCACCACTAAGGAGGACAAACATTGTGCAAGCTCATATGAGACAGACAAACTGACAAGGCTTTCTTTGCAGCTATGTCAGCAGGCCAGGCAGCCCAACAAGTCCTAAAGGACATCACACATGGCTCTGTCCTTTCTAATAGAGCCCTGCTTCTACAGCAGCCAATCCTGAGAGTAAGTAAAGGGAGTTTCTAAGTGAGCCCCCCTTCCCTGTTTCCAGAAGACCCTCCCAACCCTGAGGGAGGCACAGAGAAAAGACCCACCAGTCACCACTGCTTCTTGGTAGCTGTGAGAAGAGGAAGGAGAAATACAAGGAGACTGAAGGAGCTGACATCTCAGAGGTTGCAATGCCACCTGGTGACTAATGGAGAGCACAGAGTCAAGGTCAACAAAGACCAAAAAAGGGGCCAGACAGGGAGGATTGGTTCAGTCACCCAACTCCTCAGGCAATAGGAGAACAGAGCTTGATCATTTTCCTGCCTGGGTCTGACCGTGTGGACCCAGCACTGTCTCAGCATATGACACCTCAGAGAACTCACTCATATGCTAACAGTTACCTCAGCCATTGTCCAGGTCTGGCAATCATCTGATGACAAAAAAAGCCCACTAGATTCCGGAGGTCCATGGCATTTTTTAATCTGGGTCACAACATGAACTACAGGGAATTTCTCTAAATTTACCTCAATTTCTCTGTTCCATCTTTAAACTTCCATACAGAATTTCTTACTCCACACACGCCTTTGACCTTCACAGCTGTGAGACAACAACTTTGGATGCAGTGGCCAAGGTGGATCTCTGATGTCCATGAATGTCCTCGGGACTCTTGGGTTTCCTTGGGTCAAATACAGCTAGGCACAGAAAGATCGCTAACCACACAAACACTGTGTGAGATTGCACTTGTGGAGATGGGTGGAACTCAGCCCTGTTGGGAACAGTCTCTCAGGAGGATCTCGCCCACCCAGGCTTTCCCGAATATTTGCCACCACACAGGGCTACTCAGGGCAGCACAACCTACATAGGGGCAGCAAACAGTGTGTACATCTGGGCAAACCACGATGTGTGCCATATCAGACATAGTGCAATTTGTAGCGCTTTATTAATGTGCCTTTGCCATTTGTTCTGAGTGTCATTTGCATAATTAAATAAAATAATTCATCAGGGCTCAAGGGCCAGCTGAGCTTGAGAAGGTCTTGGTGTTAGTCCTACAGAATGAATTTGGACCATTCAGGTTTACCCAGGGCTACAGGTGTGCCCCAAGCAGCAACTTAGAGCCACGAGCTCTGCACCCGCCCACGCCCATTGCCGGCAGTTATTTTGACAAAAGACACTGCTCTGCTCTTTGCAGCACTGCAGAGCAACTTCTGCTCCTGCCCCTCAGGGAAGGTCCCCACAGCCACTGCAACTGTGCAGGAAGCCAGGGCAGAACCTCTGTGTGGATGCACTGTGATTTGAGTGAGGCGCCTGAGAGAAAACCCTTCCGGAACTAGGATCGGAGCAGAAGTATATTGTCTGGCACCGGAACTGTGAGGACACGCCCTCGGAAGCCTCTTCGGGAGCAGGGTCGGATCCCCAGATTCTCGCTATGGAGACTCCTCAAGACAGCCGCCAAAGTTTCCAAAGGCCTCGGACTCTGGGAGCTGAGGAGGACCAGGAACAACAGCTTGGTGAGTAAACTGGTTCCGGGTGGATTTTGGTGAGATTCGGGGAGAAAGGCGGTAGAAAGAAGAGAGCACACGCACTTGGGGTCGGATGCCTAGCCCTGCCTCTGCTCCCTGTCCGGGCTTTCTGAGCTCCCTGGGCCGAGGTGCTCAGATCTTTATCTCTGTGTCTTCCTTCTGTTTTTCAGGTGGAAATGCAGTGCTCTCCGGGGCTGGAGAGGAAGGAGGAGGGACAAAAGGGCTTGTACTGAGCGGGCTCGCTCAGGGTGGGCTTGATCAGGGGGAACTCGCTGAGGGTGAGGTCGCTGGAGACAAGCGTGCTCAAGAAGAGCCTGCTCAGCCCAGTCTCACTCAGAGAGCAGCAGGAGTAGGAGAGGAGGGAGAAGAGAAGGAAGTAGAGATGGAAGGAAGGCGTGATGGCAATGGGGCTTCTAGCTCCGAGCATGACATGATCGATCAAGAAGGTGGCCCAAGCAGGAGCAATCCCCAGCAGCCTCAGCGAGAGGCCGCCCTTCCTGAGGGCAGCAGAAATCAAGCAGCTGGTGTCAGGCTGGCCCACCAAGGGTCCAACCTCACCATATTCACCCCCTCTCAGCTCTGTGACCTGGAGCGCCTTCTCCAAGAGACTCACTATCCCTGCATGCGAGCAAGGTAAGCAGATGGCCAGTGCTTCGCGCCTCATTCATGGGTAGCACAGGCTGGTCCAGAGTGTCCTTTGGCTCTCCCTGGCCCTCTATTCCCTGCTGAAGTAATGGCACTGATCAGCTGCAGGTAGGACCTTCCACCTGCAATCAGGACTGTCTGTCTGCAATTAGATCACAGGGAAGGGCTAAGGGAGCTAAGCAGACAGGAAACCAATGGGTTTTCTTGCCCGGTTCAAGATATTTACAAGGTCTTTGATGTTCTGAATGAGTCTGTGGACCTGTGGGTGGGAAGCCTGGGGCGTGGCTGGGAAAAACGAGAGGCAGTACTCCTTGGGTTAAAATTTTGTCATTGCCTGCATGCTCTCTGTACTGAGTTTAATACTTTTCGTCCGGAAAACAGCATCCGTTTTTGGGGGATGCTATTAAATTGGGGCTCTGAAAGAATCCTGTGGCTAAAGCTATGTTGCAGGTACATGTTAAGATTAGTGACCGCAAGTTAACATGTATGTACTTACAAGTCTGCACCCAAACATATGAAACCACTTTGGTAATGCCTTTACACACTTGATCTCCACCACAAAGCCTAAATGTTGAACTTCTTCCCTTTAGGAGGGATCTTGCACGCTGCATGGGTGTGAAGGAATGTGCTGTGCTGGTGAGTGTTGTGAAAAACAGAACATCTGGCTGGAGAGATTTCATACTTTTCCACAGGAATGCCCAGGAAACAACCCTTAGCTACATATGAATTCTTTTCTGTACAAATTCATGAAATATATCAAGGATGGAGAGAAGGGTCAATACTCTGCTTCTGTCCCAGGGCTAAAATGCTGGGTGTGCTGTCACATGTCTGAGTAGGCATATTGGGAACGTGTGTTTATTGTTTTGTGACACTGAACCTGTTGCATCCGGCCCACTGAATATCAGAATACACCTGAGTGACCTCTTCAACCCCTCTTGGGGTTAGACCAATAAACAGTTTCTGGGTATTTAAATGATGTAGTGATTCTTCTGGGGAAGTGGCTCAGTGCTAGAGCACATGCCTAGCACACATGTGGCCGTAGGATGGGTTCTGAATACCATCCAAAGAGTTACTCAACTGCAGCGGGTGCAAACTACTGTAGGATGTTTGCTTTACTGATAATAGAGTTCAATGTGCTAATGCATCTCTGTCTCCTGCTTGTAGAATTGGTTTCGGATAAGGAGATCCATTTTCAAGCAGGAGATGTGTCAAATAATGCTCTGTGAACTGACACCACTTCCTGAGAACGACAACTCTCCCTGAAGATTTGAAGCAGCACTTGAGTGCCACCCCTGTCCTGGAGCCAGATGAGGATGCCTTCTTCTGAGACACCCATGGTGGCCGTGATAACCTTTTCTTCCCTACAATTATTTCAGCCATAAAAAGTTGGATTCTAAATATGTTTGCTCCACTGTCTTTGATGTTACTAAACTGTGGGTATAAATATTCGAAGGATACTAGTCCATCCCAGACATGCCATGCAGACAGAAGGACAAGGAGGCCTTCATCTATACAAGGACCCTGGGAAGCTGCAATCACTGCCCATGTGGGAACAATCATTATAAGGACAATGAGGGAAAGGACCTATGGGAGGACAGCCTGTTTCTAGACATGGCTGTTCCCACCCACACACCAATAAGCCCTGCCCAGACCCCCTATCCTAAGACAGTGTTGTAAACATCCCAGAGGCTACTCGCAGGTTTGATGGGCAGGAGGAATGGGGACCTTATGTGTGGACCTTCAGAGCAGGAGGGGAGCCACTCTGTCTGGACGTCCTACTTCTTCAAAGGGAGAAGGGAATCTGTCCATCCAGGCCAGAGGGAAGTGGCCTGTGACCATGAGCGTGAGCATTCAGGTCTGGTAGACTATTGAGGGTGACCAAGGATTGGCACCACAGTGATTCAAGGGGGATTGTCAGAGCGGGGCTATGCACGGTTCCCCAGTCTCTGCAGCTGCTGGGTTAAGAGTTCTTCCAGTGGGTCTGAGATTCCCAGCCCTTGGCTTATCTGCCTGGTACTCGTCAGAGCTACAACAAGGAATGTAATCTGACTCCCCCACCACCAATCTTTCCCCCCGGTTGTTCCTTGGTTTAGTACTGCAACATCACAGCCTAAGCAGCCTGCTTTCATCATCTGAGAATAAACACTTGGTCCAATCCTAGACTTAGCCACAGAGGACTACACTTGAAACAATCATAGCCCCTCCCCTTTAGGAGAACCACGCCCTCATTCTGCTGGGCATCCATGGGGGAGGTTTCCACACTCTCCTCTGGGTGGGAAAGTTTCAAAGTCATCTAGAGTTTGCTGAGGTCAGTAGCATGCTGGATTGCAATTTCAGGACCCAGGACAATCAGCCTCGAACCTTCCATGAAGGTTCGGTGTCCTCTGAGAATTCGGGACTGCAGGCAATGACAGGGAGAAACTGCCTGCCTTTCTCACAGTCTGTTTGCTCAAGGACACTGACAGTATGGGAGAATCCTGCAGCAAATGGTCCCATTTTCGAATATCTTGGCTTCCTTCCTGTAAAACAGACATTAGAATAGGTACAAACAACCTAACTCTAAAGCCCTTGCACTCACTACTAATAGTGATCCTCAAATAGATTTTAATACTTCTTCAGCAGTGCTTTCAGACAACTGTCTGGTGCCTCCATGGTGGTGGTGGGGTATAAATCCCCTTAAGTATGTCATGTAAGGCTAGACGCCTACGTGCTGTCTGTATGCTTGCGATGCCCCCCTCCTCCTCGGATTAGACCTGCAATTCCCAGAAACCCTGACCATGGGGAATGCCCTTGTCTTGGGAAGTCACCTCCTAAAGGGGCATCTTCCTGTGGGAGGTTGAGAAAGCTAATGGGATCTGATCTGTTTTTTGGGTTCCCCAGAGTGAGGCAGGAAGATGGAGTGTAAGAAGCTCATCTCTGAGAAGGCCCCATTGAGAAGGGACCCCAGAAGTGTGCCCCAGGAACCTGCATGTGTTCAGGCCAGGTGCCTTCTAGGGGGTAAGAGTATGTGGGTGCCTGTTGGCTAGTGCTCTTGTCAGCCTGCTTTCTCTCTGCCTCAGATGGCCCGGGGGTAGGAAACCAACACCTGGTAGATTTTAGTGCCTCTGAGGAGAAACCTGAGTCTGTCCACAGTTGGAGGGAGAAGGCAGACAAACATCTCACAAGCATCTGCACTAGGTCTGGAGATTCCCTGCACCACAGCCTGCATGCTGGGGTTAGAGGATTCGGGGCTGGAGTGGCAGAATGTGCCTTAGTGTACTCTGTGCCCCAATTTGCTTTTGTTTTTCAAGGGTCCCCTTTCACACTCACCCCAGAATTATACACCTTGTTATTTACTCTGAATTGAAACATTCTGTATTGAAGGGAGAGGGGTCAGAGGCTCTGAATAGCTTCAAGTAGCCAAGCCAGGTGCTGGTGCACGCCTTCAATCCCAGCAATTGGGAGGCAGGTGCTGGCAGATCTCTGAGTTGGATGGCAGCCTGGTCTAGACCCAGGACAGCCAGGGTGACACTGAGAAGCCCTGTCTCAAAAAAGAAAAGAGCCTCAGGAAGCTAAGGAAACTCACTAAGTTCAGAAGAATCACAACATTCACAGGGGCCCTCCCAAGGGTTGTATAATAAGTAAATATAATCCCAGGGAAGAGGGGACCCTCCAGCCCAAGTACCTGCAAATTGTACAAAGAGCTCCAGGCACACATCTGTCATGAGGTGTCACTCATACTATGATGGGACCTTCAATGATACATGTTCATTTGAGTGACTTACCCTCTTATAACCTTATATAGTCTGCTGTTTGAAAACCAGAGTACACTGACCGGTTCTGTGGGTGAAACACATTTTTAGTTTTTCTTAGATGAATCTGTGAATCTGTAAATTTGGTTCCTATCTCCTCAGGAAAAAGCCAACCAACTTGTAAAGTATTGGCAAATTTGGTCATTAAGCAATGGAGAGGCACCAGCATGGAGACCTTCAACACCTAATCAGGAGTCTGAAGGCCTGCTCCACATCCTGACTCATGAAGGTACAGAACTATTCAAAGGCTGAGTTATAGGGCAGACCCAGGAAGGTGGGCCTTGTCTGGGTGGGGTTGATATGAGTAAAAGGGACCCCCATGGTGATCATGATGGAAGTGCCTGGGAGACCCCTCAGTGTAGGAGAAGGGAGTCCTACAGCAACAGCTAAGGCTGGAGAAGGAGCTCACTGAGGCTGGAGAGCACTGGCTCTGGTCCAGCGGGCAGACCTTCAGGGCAGCAGCCACCAAACAGTAACAGGCTGTTTGACATCTCACAGAGACAATCAATTACAAAGTCCTAGGGGAAGACTGTGATGTTTAGGAAGAAATGAAATCAAACCAAGCCCTTGCCTGCCTGGGGAACAAAAGTGAAAAGGAAAGCACAGACACAGACACAGACACACACACACACACACACACACACACACACACACAAACTCTGTCTCTTTCTCTCTCACACAGACACACAGATACAGAAACAGACATCCACAAACACACACACACATACACACACTCTCACACACACCTTGGATGCTACCCTTGTAAACAATAACAATCCGCCTGGCTCCAGGCTCTGGTCTCTAAAGGCTCTGGAATCTATCTCACAGGAGGAATTCAGTTCGCATCCAGCTCTTGGAACTGACTGGGATCTTGGTCATCAGAGAAGATTGTTCCCGAGGCCTGCTAGAGACAGGCCCACTGTGAGCACACTCAGACAAGGGGCGATCTTCCTGTTCCCACTACTGCTCTGAGAGATGCTGCTTTGATCTGAGATCCACCATGGCAGCCACGGCCTCTGAGACTCGCTGCTTCAGCCACAAGCAGGGCATTTCCTCCAGCCTTTGAGAAGTGCAAGAGAGAGGAGGAGATCTGGCATTTCTGCTAAGCAGTGGTTCACTCTCTGCTGACGGGCTCTGAAAACGACCTGCTCCCAGATGGTAAACTGAGACTCTCTCAGACCCTGACCTTCAGACACTTGAGGGTGGGTTGGCTGGCCACACTGAAGCCTGCTGAGAACTAACTGTGAAACACTACCAACATCTCCCAATTGGGTGGCGTCCTCTTTCTCTCTCTCCATTCTAATGTCCACCCTGGCTGTTTAAAGTGTTCTGCTCAGAAATAAAATTTCATCTTGTTTGTTAGTTTGTTGGTTGGCTTGATTTTCCCGTCTCTGAGTGTCCACTTTCTTCCTGGAGGGAGGGCTAGACAAGAAACCAAGATAAGGATAGACCATCTCTGGAGGAGGGAGTCGGGAAGGAAGGGCTTGAGGACTTGCTCTCCTAAAGTGACAAGCATTGTGATCCTGTGCCTGTTGTTGGGGGTTGCCAGAGCAGGGACTTGTGGAGGCCTCTGCTGCTCCAGGACTGTGAAATGGCTCTAGAAAAGGACTTAAGCATTTCGCGGGGCTAGGGACACCAGAGTTCCCTGCTGTAGTGTAAGCTGTGGGAAGGGAGGCGGGTCCCTCAGTGCATGGGACTCCTAGGAGCTTGGTGAGAAGATGGAACCAGTGTTCCTGTGGGTATCTATGCCTTCCCACCTGCCACCAACCCTCCTTCAGCCCCTCAGGCATTCATTCACATCGCAAAGTGCAGGCACACTGCTGTTATCAGGAGCAAGCCAAGTGCACACCCTCTCAGCCTCAGCAGGTTTGGTGTTGGTGGACTGCTTGACTGCCTTCCCTCTTACCTGGGGTCAAGCTGCCTGCCTAAATGCTTCCTTGATCCCAGATGTGTGCCCTGATCATAGGAGCACATGCAGCACCACAAAGTCCTATATACTCAGCGGACCTCAGGGAAACCAACTCAGTCAAAGGATGTAGCAGTGTCAGTGCAGAGTCACACTCAGGAGGGAAAAATCAGGCAGTGTGGACTGGATAGTGCAGTGGAGTCGAGCTTAAAAGTAGTGCAGGCCAGGACGAAAATCAGAAAGAGCAAGGATGACCCAAGGAACAAGGTCTGGTGACAAATTCTAAAGGAAAATGTGTCAGAAAAGGGCAGCACTGGCCTCTGACAAGGAGGGAAGGACAGTGGGTAGCTGTGGGCAGGTATGTGCAGGTGTGGGCAGCTGTGGGCAGTGTCTGAGCAGGGGTGTAAGACAGTCGGGTTGGAGTATGAGATAGGCCGCCCTGACTGCACTTGTAACAGCCTGGTGGTTCATGGTCTGCAATATCATCTGGGTTCAGGTGAGAATTTTCTCTGTGTAGTCACTACCCTGATGATGGACATCAAGGCCTTTTCCAGACTTCTTCTGCTAAGACATAATTCTGCAGTGTGTATCCCTGCCAAATCCATACATGTTGAGACTTCACACTCAGTTCCTACTTGTAAGTTGCCTTGATGGGCATCATAGACTTTGGTATGCTAGTCTAAGCTCTCATCCAGGAAGAATAGGCCTTTCTCTGCCAGGACAGGAGTCGGGCTCGGGGTCATGTGGCCAACTATCTACACACCGAAAGTTATTAGCACACAGCTACATCTTAATTTCTTTATTTCTGGCCCACAGAGATACATTTCCAGTTTTGTAGATTGTATAAAGGCGCTGGGGTTGCCTTCTAGTTACCAAACCCTAGATGACCAGAGTGACCTGACATGAAAAAAATCACCAGCTGTGGTGCTCCAGAAACCCGTGTCCCTCCTGTACTGGTGCACAGAGTCTGTCCTAGTCACACCATGAACTCATGCCCCTGCACTGTCAGCTGACTACTCAGGAGCCTCTCTCTAGGACCCTGCTGGATGACCCAGTTGCAACTTTATCCCTGGGGCTCATAATTTGTACACCTCTTTCCCAAGCCCTAATTCCTCTTAGCTGGACACTACTCCATCCTCTCCTTCTTGATTGTCTTATCCTCCTAGATGTCTGTCTGTCCACCCACCGCCCAGTCCTGACCTCCCACTCTATCCATCCGTGTCTCTTTCAACCATGTGTCTCTCACAAGTATACTAGGAAGACTTCTTACTGACCCCCTGAAGGACAAGACCTGGACCCAAAGACTGGCATGGATACAGTCTGGACACTAAAGTGGTTAATTCACACCGCTCCAGGGCCTGTGGCCTGGGTAGAACATACCAGAAGAGTTAAATACTCCAGAGATGAAGGTGAATGAAAGTCATGATCCAGGACCTGATCTGCCCACTCCTTTCCTGGTTCAGAGAGGGGCTTATTCCTCATTAACCCTGTATACACAGACAAGCACACATGCACATATGCACCAATGGCCATATGCCCCCACGAGAACACAAAGAGACAGGCCACATACACGTGCACATGAGCACAGACACACAGAGGGAGAGACAGAGAGACACACACAGAGACCAAGACAGAGAGCAGAGACAGAGTGAGAACAGAGACCCAGGGAGAGATGGACATGGAGAGCCAGAGTTCCAGCAGGACCCTACAACTTAAGCTGCAGTTGCAGCTCAGTTCCACTAGGGGGCAGCAGGCGACGTTCTCTATCAAGGATCTAGGAAGAATCTAGAAAGACCTGGTTTTCCCTTGATGGTCATGGAGTGCCAAGTAGAGAATAGAGAAATGACATAGTGAGCTGTGCGTATCTGGGAAGCATAGGGGTCAGTGTATACTGTACTATGATCACAAAGGACTCATAGGACAGCAAAGCTGGACTCAGCCAGGTCACAAAATATCAAGAGTCCCTAATAATGCAGACCACAGATCTGTGGAAGATGGCTCAAATCTGAGAAAACTTCCTCAGTTATTGTTCCTTCTGTCTGTGATAATTTGTCAGAGGACTGATGAGAGTTCATCCAAGAATTAATTTTCCAATCATTATGTTTCTTCTTGAAGCTGGTGACTTACTTCTAAAACTGCTAGTTTGAATTCTCATAATGCTCTTAAGGTAAACTAAGCTTTGCACTGGGTTTGGATAGGCAGTGACTCAAGTTTTAGTTTTTGTTTGGTTTTTAAACTAGTGCTCCTCAATAAAACAGTCTGATAATTCCCTCTGTCTCGCCTCCCGGCTATAACTAGCTTTGTGAAACTTATAGACTTTCCCTTTATGAATTCCATTTTGTTCTGCCATGACTCTTACACTCTGCAGAGTGTATTCTCTCTAGAGGATGGGTCAGTGGGATGGGATGGTTTTGACTTTGGATGTTTCTGCATGTGAGATTACATGTGAGTGTGTCTGTGTATTAGCCTGGATGTGGACATATGCTTAGGCTGACAAAGTAATCCCTCAGGAAACACAATGTGCAGGTAGGTCATTCATCTACCAACTAGGATGAGCAGATTCAGTGGGAAAAGTATCATAGAATTTCAGAATGACATTTCTTAACCTAAAGCAGCTGTTCTCAACCTGTATAGGGCCCAACCACTTTGGGACACTAATGTCCCTTTCACAGAGGTCACCCAAGACCATTGTAAAACCCAGAGATTGCATTACCATTCACTAGAGTAGCAAAATTAAAACTATGAAGCAGCAAGGAAAATGATTTTATGATCAGGTGGCACTACAGCTCGAGGAACAGTATTATATGTGTTTTCGCTAATGAGGTCACAGCATTATTGAGGGTGACAGGCGCTGACCTATAGCTTTGAACATGTAACCAAACAAGGAGACACAAGACTTCATTCATTCAGGTCAGCCCCAGAGTCAGTCACAGAAGATTGCTTAAGAAAGTCACCTGTGGCAGGAAACTGAGCTCTCACACACCCCTCTGTGTTGCACTGTAAAAGGGGTGCAGGGGTTCAGGATTTCTGCTACTGAGGGCTAGGTATGGATTATAGAGTGGGCTGCCAGCTAGCAGCAGACCTGCTAGGGAGACAGGAGAGTGAAGAGCATGCCCTGGGTCAGTCAGGAACGACAAGGCAAGGAGGATCATGGGAAAGGCAGAGACAGGTGCTTGTTTCCAGCCTCACAGAGATGACAGCTTGAAGCACAGCAGGCCCTGGTGCTGACCATTGTCCACCCCACAGCAGGTATGTGCTACACAGCACGCTGAGTCATGAGAGAACCACACCTGTATGCATCACTCCCTCTGCTAAGCCCTAGACAGAAACTGCCAGAGGTCAAAGAGTGAATCCAGGGTCCTGTGACCTCTACAGAAAGGCATGGCAGTGAACAGACTTGGGGCCACTCTGAATGCATATTCTCTTACCTGCTACCTGCAAACCCTGGGAGCAGCATGTGGGAAATTCATCTCAGAATCCAGGGTTGACACTGATGCAGGAGCTAGGCCTCTGTTGGCAGTGAGAAGGAAGCATGCAAGGTCAAATTTGCAAGTTGCTCACATAGGATGCAGAGATGCTAGGGCTACAAGGGGCGTTACCTTGGAAACAGCCAATCCAGCACCACTAAGGAGGACAAACATTGTGCAAGCTCATATGAGACTGACTAACTGACAAGGCTTTCTTTGCAGCTATGTCAGCAGGCCAGGCAGCCCAACAAGTCCTAAAGGACATCACACATGGCTCTGTGCTTTCTAATAGAGCCCTGCTTCTACAGCAGCCATTCCTGAGAGTAAGTAAAGGGAGTTTCTAAGTGAGCCCCCCTTCCCTGTTTCCAGAAGACCCTCCCAACCCTGAGGGACGCACAGAGAAAAGACCCACCAGTCACAACTGCTTCTTGGTAGCTGTGAGAAGAGGAAGGAGAAATAAAAGGAGACTGAAGGAGCTGACATCTCAGAGGTTGCAATGCCACCTAGAGACTAATGGAGAGGAGAGAGTCAAGGTCAACAAAGACCAACAAAGGGGCCAGTGACTGGGAGGATTGGTTCAGTCACCCAACTCCACAGGCAATGGGAGAACAGAGCTTGATCATTTTCCTGCCTGGGTCTGACCGTGTGGACCCAACACTGTCTCAGCATATGACACCTCAGAGAACTCACTCATATGCTAACAGTTACCTCAGCCATTGTCCAGGTCTGGCAATCATCTGATGACAAAAATCCCACTAGATTCAGGAGGTCCACAGCATTTTCAAATCTGGGGTACCTGATGAACTATTGAGAATTTCTCTAAATTTACCTCAATTTGTCTGTTCCTTGTTTAAACTTGCATCCAGAATTGCTTACTGCACACATGCCTTTGACCTTCACAGCTGTGAGACAACAACTTTGGATGCAGTGGCCAAGGTGGATCTCTGATGTCCATGAATGTCCTCGGGACTCTTGGGTTTCCTTGGGTCAAATACAGCGAGGCACAGAAAGATCACTAACCACACAAACACTGTGTGAGATTGCACTTGTGGAGATGGGTGGAACTCAGCCCTGTTGGGAACACAGTCTCTCAGGAGGATCTCACCCACCCAGGCTTTCCTGAATACTTGCCACCACACAGGGCTACTCAGGGCAGCACAATCTACTTAGGGGCAGCAAACATTGTGTACATCTGGGCAAACCACAATGTGTGCCATATCAGACAGAGAGCAATTTGTAGCGCTTTATTAATGTGCCTTTGCCATTTGTTCTGAGTGCCATTTGCATAATTAAATAAAATAATTCATCAGGGCTCAAGGGCCTGCTGAGCTTGAGAAGGTCTTGGTGTTAGTCCTACAGAATGAATTTGGACCATTCAGGTTTACCCAGGGCTACAGGTGTGCCCCAAGCAGCAACTTAGAGCCACGAGCTCTGCACCCGCCCACGCCCATTGCCGGCAGTTATTTTGACAAAAGACACTGCTCTGCTCTTTGCAGCACTGCAGAGCAACTTCTGCTCCTGCCCCTCAGGGAAGGTCCCCACAGCCACTGCAACTGTGCAGGAAGCCAGGGCAGAACCTCTGTGTGGATGCACTGTGATTTGAGTGAGGCGCCTGAGAGAAAACCCTTCTCGAACTAGGATCTGAGCAGAAGTATATTGTCTGGCACCGGAAGTGTGAGGACACTGCCTGGGAAGCCTCTTCGGGAGCAGGGTTGGATCCCCAGATTCTCGCTATGGAGACTCCTCAAGACAGCCGCCAAAGTTTCCAAAGGCCTCAGACTCTGGGATCTGAGGAGGACCAGGAACAACAGCATGGTGAGTAAACTGGTTCCGGGTGGATTTTGGTGAGATTTGGGGAGAAAGGCGGTAGAAAGAAGAGAGCACATGCACTTGGGGTCGGTTGCCGAGCCCTGCCTCTGCTCCCTGTCCGGGCTTCCTGAGCTCCCTGGGCCGAGGTGCTCAGTTCTTTATCTCTGTGTCTTCCCTCTGTGTTACAGGTCGGAATGCAGTGCTCTCCGGGGCTGGAGAGGAAGGAGGAGGGACAAAAGGGCTTGTACTGAGCGGGCTCGCTCAGGGTGGGCTTGATCAGGGCGAACTCGCTGAGGGTGAGGTCGCTGGAGACAAGCGTGCTCAAGAAGAGCCTGCTCAGTCCAGTCTCACTCAGAGAGCAGCAGGAGTAGGAGAGGAGGGAGAAGAGAAGGAAGTAGAGATGGAAGGAAGGCGTGATGGAGATGGGGCTTCTAGCTCCGAGCATGACATGATCGATCAAGAAGGTGGCCCAAGCAGGAGCAATCTCCAACAGCCTCAGCGAGAGGCCGCCATTCCTGAGGGCAGCAGAAATCAAGCAGCTGGTGTCAGGCTGGCTCACCAAGGGTCCAACCTCACCATATTCACCCCCTCTCAGATGTGTGAGCTGGAGCACCTTCTCCAAGAGACTCAGTATCCCTGCATGCGAGCAAGGTAAGCAGATGGCCAGTGCTTCGCGCCTCATTCATGGGTAGCACAGGCTGGTCCAGAGTGTCCTTTGGCTCTCCCTGGCCCTCTATTCCCTGCTGAAGTAATGGCACTGATTAGCTGCAGGTAGGACCTTCCACCTGCAATCAGGACTGTCTGTCTGCAATTAGATCACGGGAAGGGCTAAGGGAGCTAAGCAGACAGGAAACCAATGTGTTTTGTTGCCCTGTTCAAGATATTTACAAGGTGTTTGATGTTCTGAATGAGTCTGTGGACCTGTGGGTGGGAAGCCTAGGGCGTGGCTGGGAAAAACAGGAGGCAGTACTCCTTGGGTTAAAATTTTGTCAATGCCTGCATGCTCTCTGTACTGAGTTTTATACTTTTCCCACAGAAATCAGTATCCGGTTTTGGGGGATGCTATTAAATTGGGGCTCTGAAAGAATCCTGTGGCTAAAGCTGTGTTGCAGGTACATGTTAAGATTAGTGACCGCAAGTTAACATGTATGTACTTACAAGTCTCGACCCAAACATATAAAACAACTTTGGTAATGCCATTACACACTTGATCTCCACCACAAAGCCTAAATGTTGAACTTCTTCCCTTTAGGAGGGATCTTGCACGCTGCATGGGTGTGAAGGAATGTGCCGTGCTGGGAAGTGTTGTGAAAAACAGAACATCTGGCTGGAGAGATTTCATACTTTTCCACAGGAAAGCCCAGGAAACAACCCTTAGCTACATATGAATTCTTTTCTGTACAAATTCATGGAATATATCAAGGATGGAGAGAAGGGTCAATGTTCTGGGTCTGTCCCAGGGCTGAAATCCTGGGTGTGGTGTCACAGGTCTGAGTAGGCTTATTGGGAACGTGTGTTTAATGTTTTGTGACAATGAACCTGAATATCAGAATACACCTGAGTGACCTTACAACCCCTCTTGGGGTTAGACCAATAAAGAGTTTCTGGGTATTTAAATGATGTAGTGATTCTTCTGGGGAAGTGGCTCAGTGCTAGACACGTGCCTGGCACACATGTGGCCGTAGGATGGGTTCTGAATACCATCCAAAGAGTTACTCAACTGAAGCGGGTGTAACTACTGTAGGATGTTTGCTTTACTGATAATAGAGTTCAATGTGCTAATGCATCTCTGTCTCCTGCTTGTAGAATTGGTTTCGGATAAGGAGATCCATTTTCAAGCAGGAGATGTGTCAAATAATGCTCTGTGAACTGACACCACTTCCTGAGAGCGACGACTCTCCCTGAAGATTTGAAGCAGCACTTGAGTGCCACCCCTGTCCTGGAGCCAGATGAGGATGCCTTCTTCTGAAACACCCATGGTGGCCATGACAACCTTTTCTTCACTACATTTATTTCAGCAATAAAGAGGTGGATTCTAAATATGTTTGCTCCACTGTCTTTGATGTTACTACACTGTGGGTATAAATATTCGAAGGATACTAGTCCATCCCAGACATGCCATGCAGACAGAAGAACAAGGAGGACTTCATCTATACAGGGACCCTGGCAAGCTGCAATCACTGCCCATGTGGGAACAATAATTATAATAAGGACAATGAGGGAAAGGACCTATGGGAGGAACGCCTGTTTCTAGACATGGCTGTTCCCACCCACACACCAAAAAGCCCTGCCCAGACCCCCTATCATAAGACAGTGTTGTAAACATCCCAGAGGCTACTGGCAGGTTTGATGGGCAGGAGGAATGGTGACCTTATGTGTGGACCTTCAGAGCAGGAGGGGAGCCACTCTGTCTGGACGTCCTGCTGCTCAAAGGGAGAAGGGAATCTGTCCATCCACGCCAGAGGGAGGATGCCTGTGACTATGAGCGTGAGCATTCAGGTCTGGTAGAGTATTGAGGGCGACTCAGAATTGGCACCACAGTGATTCAAGGGGGATTGTCTGAGTGGGGCTATGCACAGTTCCCCAGTCTCTGCAGCTGCTGGGTTAAGAGTTCTTCCAGTGGGTCTGAGATTCCCAGCCCTTGGGTTATCTGCCTGGTACTGGTCAGAGCTACAACAAGGAATGTAATCTGACTCCCCCACCACCAATCTTTCCCCCCAGTTGTTCCTTGGTTTAGTACTGCAACATCACAGTCTAAGCAGCCTGCTTTCATCATCTGAGAATAAATGCTTGGTCCAATCATAGTCTTGTGTTTTAGCCACAGAGGACTACACTTGAACCAATCATAGCCCCTCCCCTTTAGGAGAACCACACCCTCATTCTGCTAGACATCCATGGGGGAGGTTTCCACACTCTCCCCTGGGTGGGAATGTTGCAAAGTCATCTAGAGTTTGCTGAGGTCAGTATCGTGCGGGGTTGCACTTTCAGGAGCCAGGACAATCAGCCTGGAACCTTCCATGATGGTCTCAGTGTCCTCTGAGAATTCGGGACTGCTGGCAATGACAGGGAGAAACTGCCTGCCTTTCTCACAGTCTGTTTGCTCAAGGACACAGGCAGTATGGGAGAATCCTGCAGCAAATGGTCCCATATTCAAATATCTTCGCTTCCTTCCTGTAAAGCAGACATTAGAAAACCTACAAACAACCTAACTCTAAAGCCCTTGCACTCACTACTAATAGTGATCCTCAAATAGATTTTAATACCTCTTCAGCAGTGCTTTCAGACAACTGTCTGGTGCCTCCATGGTGGTGGTGGGGTATAAATCCCCTTAAGTGTGTCATGTAAGGCTAGATGCCTACGTGCTCTCTGTATGCTTGCAATGCCCCCCTCCTCCTCGGGTTAGACCTGCAACTCCCAGAACACCTGACCATGGGGAATGGCCTTGTTGTGGGAAGTCACCTCCTAAAGGGGCATCTTCCTGTGGGAGGTTTAGAAAGCTAATGGGATCTGATCTTTTCTTTGGGTTCCCCAGAGTGAGGCAGGAAGATGGAGTGTAAGAAGCTCATCTCTGAGAAGGCCCCATTGAGAAGGGACCCCAGAAGTGTGCCTCAGGAGCCTGCATGTGTTCAGGCCAGGTGCCTTCTAGGGGGTAAGAGTATGTGGGTGCCTGTTGGCTAGTGCTTTTATCAGCCTGCCTCAGTGGGTCTAGGGGAGGAAACCAACACCTGGTAGATCCCAGTGACTCTGAGGAGAAACCTGAGTCTGTCCACAGTTGGAGGGAGAAGGCAGATAAACATCTCACAAGACTCTGCAATGGGTCTGCCCAGCACCACAGCCTGCATGCTGGGAGTTAGAGGATTCAGGGCTGGAGTGTTAGAATGTGCATTAGTGTACTCTGTGCCCCAATTTGTTTTTGTTTTTCAAGGGTCCACTTTCACACTCACCACCAGAGTTATACACCTAGTTATTTACTCTGAATTGAAACATTCTTTATTGAAGGGAGAGGGGTCAGAGGCTCTGAAGAGCTTCAAGTAGCCAAGCTAGGTGGTGGTGCATGCCTTCAATCCCAGCAATTGGGAGGCAGGGCTGGCCGATCTCTGAGTTTGATGGCAGCCTAGTCTAGATCCAGGACAGCCAGGGTGACACTGAAAAACCCTGTCTCAAAAAACAAAAGAGCCTCAGGAAGCTAAGGACACTCACTAAGTTCAGAACAATCACAATATTCACAGGAGTCCTCCCAAGGGTTGTATAATAAGTAAATATAATCCCAGGGGAGAGGGGACCCTCCAGCCCAGGTACCTGTAAATTGTACAAAGAGCTCCAGGCACACATCTGTCATGAGCTGTCACTCATACTATGATGGGACCTTCAATGATACATGTACATTTGAGTGACTTACCCTCTTAGAACCTTATATACTCTCCTGTTTGAAAACCAGAGTACACTGACCGGTTCTGTGGGTGAAACACATTTTTAGTTTTTCTTAGATGAATCTGTTAATCTGTAAATTTGGTTCATATCTCCTCAGGAAAAAGCCAACCAACTGGTAAAGGGTAGGCAAATTTGGTCATTGAGCAGTGGAGAGGAACCATCATGGAGACCTTCAACACCTAATCAGCAGTCTGAAGTCCTGCTCCACATCCTGATTTATTAAGGTACAGAACTCTTCAAAGGCTGAGTTATAGGGCAGACCCAGGAAGGTGGGCCTTGTCTGGGTGGGGTTGATATGAGTAATAGGGACCCCCATGGTGATCCTGATGGAAGTGCCTGGGAGACCCCTCAGTGTGGGAGAAGGGAGTCCTACAGCAACAGCCAAGGCTGGAGAAGGAGCTCACTGAGGCTGGAGAGCACTGGCTGTGGTCCAGCGGGCCGACCTTCAGGGCAGCAGCCACCAAACAGTAACAGGCTGTTTGACAGCTCACAGAGACAATCAATTACAAGGTCCTAGGGGAAGACTGTGATATTTAGGAAGAAATGAAATCAAACCAAGCCCTTGCCTGCCTGGGGAACAAAATGGAAAAGGAAAACACAGACACACACAGACACACAGACACACACACAGACACACACACACACACACACACATACACACACTCTCACACACACCTTGGATGCTACCCTTGTAAAAAATAACAATCCTCCTGGCTCCAGGCTCTGGTCTCTAAAGGCTCTGGAATCTATCTCACAGGTGGAATTCAGTTCTCATCCAGCTCTTGGAACTGACTGGGATCTTGGTCATCAGAGAAGATTGTTCCTGAGGCCTGCTAGAGACAGGCCCACTGTGAGCACACTCAGACAAGGGGCGATCTTCCTGTTCCCACTACTGCTCTGAGAGATGCTGCTTTGATCTGAGATCCACCATGGCAGCCATGGCCTCTGAGACTCGCTGCTTCAGCCACAAGCCGGGCATTTCCTCCAGCCTTTGAGAAGTGCAAGAGAGAGGAGGAGATCTGGCACTTCTGCTAAGCAGTGGTTCACTCTCTGCTGATGGGCTCTGAAAACGACCTGCTCCCAGATGGTAAACTGAGACTCTCTCAGACCCTGACCTTAAGACACTTGAGGGTGGGTTGGCTGGCCACACTGAAGCCTGCTGAGAACTAACTGTGAAACACTACCAACATCTCCCAATTGGGTGGCATCCTCTTTCTCTCTCCCCATTCTAATGTCCACCCTGACTGTTTAAAGTGTTCTGCTCAGAAATAAAATTTCATCTTGTTTGTTAGTTTGTTGGTTGGCTTGATTTTCTCTTCTCTGAGTGTCCACTTTTCTAACTGGGGGGAGGGCAAGACAAGAAACCAAGATAAGGATAGACCATCTCTGGAGGAGGGGGTCGGGAAGGAAGGGCTTGGGGACTTGCTAACCTAAAGTGACAAGCATTGTGATCATGTGCATGTTGTTGGGGGTGGCCAGAGCAGGGACTTGTGGGGGCCTCTGCTGCTCCAGGACAGTGAAATGGCTCTAGAAAAGGATTTAAGCAGTTCGCGGGGCTAGGGACACCAGAGTTCCCTGCTGTAGTGTAAGCTGTGGAAAGGGAGGCTGGTCCCTCAGTACATGGGACTCCTAGGAGCTTGGTGAGAAGATGGAACCAGGGTTCCTGTGGGTTTCTATGCCTTCCCACCTGCCACCAACCCTCCTTCAGCCCCTCAGGCACACTGCTGTTATCAGGAACAAGCCTAATGCTCACGCTCTCAGCCTCAGCAGGTTTGGTGTTGGTGGAGTGCTGGACTGCCTTCCCTCTAACCTGGAGGAAAGGCTGCCTGCCTAAATGCTTCCTTGATCCCAGCAATGTGCCCTGATCATAAGAGCACATGCAGCACCACAAAGGCCTATAATCCTCAGAGGACCTCAGGGAAGCCAACTCAGTCTTAGGGTGTACCAGTGGCAGTGCAGAGTCACACTCAGGAGGGAAAAAGCAGGCAGTGTGGACTGGATAGTGCTGTGGAGTCGAGCTTAAAGGCAGTGCAGGCCAGGTCGAAAATCAGAAAGAGCAATGGTGACCCAAGGAACAAGGTCTGGTGACAAATTCTAAAGGAAAATATGTCAGAAAAGGGCAGCACTGGTCTCTGACAAGGAGAGAAGGACAGTGGGCAGGTGTGGGCAGTTGTGGGCAGGTGTGGTCAGCTGTGGGCAGTGTCTAAGACAGTCGGGTTGGACTATGAGATAGGCCGCCCTGACTGCACTTGTAACAGCCTGGTGGTTCATGGTCTGCAACATCATCTGGGTTCAGGTGAGAATTTTCTCTGTATAGTCAATCCCCTGATGATGGACATCAAGGCCTGTTCCAGACTTCTGGTTAGACATAATTCTGCAGTGTGTATCCCTGCCAAATCCATACATGCTGAGTCTTCACACTCAGTTCCTACTTGTAAGTTGTCATAGAGCTGGGTATGCTAGTCTAAGCTCTCATCCAGGAAGAATAGGCCTTTCTCTGCCAGGACAGGAGTGGGGGAGGGGTCATGTGGCCAACTATCTACACACCAAAAGTTATTATCACGCAGCTACATCTTTATTTCTTTATTTCTGGCCCACAGAGATAGATTTCCGGTTTTGCAGATTGTATAAATCCACTGGGGTTGCCTTCTAGTTACCAAACCCTAGATGACCAGAATGACCTGACATGAAAAAAATCACCAACTGTGGTCCTCCAGAAACCTGTGTCCCTCCTGTACTGGTGCACTGAGTCTGTCCTAGTCACACCATGAACTCATGCCCCTGCACTGTCGGCTGACTACTCAGGAGCCTCTCTCCAGGACCCTGCTGTGTGCCCCCAGTCCAACTCTCTCCCTAGGGCTCATAATTTCTACACCTCTTTCCCCAGACCTAATTCCTCTTAGCTGGATGCTACTCCATCCTCTCCTTATTGATTGTATTATCCTCCTAGATGTCTGTCTGTCCACCCACCGCCCAGTCCTGACCTCCCTCTGTATCCATCCGTGTCTCTTTCAACCATGTGTCTCTCACAAGTATACTAGGAAGACTTCTTACTGAGCCCCTGAAGGACGAGACCTGGACCCAAACACTGGCCTGGATACAGTCTGGACACTAAAGTGGTTAATTCACACCGCTCAAGGGCCTGTGGCCTGGGTAGAGCATACCAAAAGAGTTAAATACTCCAGAGATGAAGGTGATTGAAAGTCATGATCCAGGACCTGATCTGCCCACTCCTTTCCAGGTTCAGAGAGGGGCTTATTCCTCATTAACCCTGTATACACAGACAAGCACACATGCACATATGCACCAATGGCCATATGCCCACAAGAGCACACAAAGAGACAGGCCACATACACGTGCGCATGAGCACAGACAAACAGAGGGAGAGACAGAGAGACACACACAGAGAGACCCAGACAGAGAGCAGAGACAGAGTGAGATCAGAGACCCAGGGAGAGATGGACATGGAGAGCCAGAGTCCCAGCAGGACCCTGCAATTTAAGCTGCAGTTGCAGCTCAGTTCCACTAGGGGGCAGCAGGCGACGTTCTCTATCAAGGATCTAGGAAGAATCTAGAAAGACCTGGTTTTCCCTTGATGGTCATGGAGTGCCAAGTAGAGAATAGAGAAATGACATAGTGAGCTGTGCGTATCTGGGAAGCATAGGGGTCAGTGTATACTGTACTATGATCACAGAGGACTCATAGGACAGCAAACCTGGTCTCAGCCAGGTCACAAAATATCAAGAGTCCCTAATAATGCAGACCACAGATCTGTGGAAGATGGCTCAAATCTGAGAAAACTTCCTCAATTATTATTCCTTCTGTCTGTGATAATTTGTCAGAGTATTGATGAGAGTTCATCCAAGAATTAATTTTCCAATCATTATGTTTCTTCTTGAAGCTGGTGACTTACTTCTAAAACTGCTAGTTTGAATTCTCATAATGCTCTTAAGGTAAACTAAGCTTTGCACTGGATTTTGATAGGCAGTGACTCAAGTTTTAGTTTTTGTTTGGTTTTTAAACTAGTGCTCCTCAATAAAACAGTCTGACAATTCCCTCTGTCTCACCTCCTGGCTATAACTAGCTTTGTGAAACTTGTAGACACTTTCCCTTTATGAATTCCATTTTTTCTGCAATGACTCTTACACTCTGCAGAGTATATTCTCTCTAGAGTATAGGTCAGTGGGATGGGATGGTTTTGACTGTGGATGTTTCTGCATATGCGATTGATTACATGTGAGTGTGTCTGTGTATAAGCCTGGCTGTGGACATATGCTTAGGCTGATAAAGTAATACCTCAGGAAACTTGGTGTGCAGGTAGGTCATTCATCTACCAACTAGGATGAGCAGATTCGGTGGGAAAAGTATTATAGAATTTCAGAATGACATTTCCTAACCTAAAGCAGCTATTCTCAACCTGTATAGGGCCCAACTTTTTAGGGACACTAATGTCCCTTTCACAGAGGTCACCCAAGACCATTGTAAAACACAGAGATTGCATTACCATTCACTAGAGTAGCAAAATTAAAACTTTGAAGGAGAAAGGAAAATTATTTTATGGTTAGGTGTCACTACAGCTCGAGGAACAGTATTATATGTGGTCGCTAATGAGGTCACAGCATTATTGAGGGTGACAGGCACTGACCTATAGCTTTGAACATGTAACCAAACAAGGAGACACAAGACTTCATTCATTCAGGTCAGCCCCAGAGTCAGTCACAGAAGATTGCTTAAGAAAGTCACCTGTGGCAGGAAACTGAGCTCTCACACACCCCTCTGTGTTGCTCTGTAAAAGGGGTGCAGGGGTTCAGGTTTCCTGCTACTGAGGGCTAGGTATGGATTAAAGAGTGGGCTGCCAGCTAGCAGCAGACCTGCTAGGGAGACAGGAGAGTGAAGAGCATGCCCTGGGTCAGTCAGGAACGACAAGGCAAGAAGGATCATGGGAAAGGCAGAGACAGGTGCTTGTTTCCAGCCTCACAGAGATGACAGCTTGAAGCACAGCAGGCCCTGGTGCTGACCATTGTCCACCCCACAGCAGGTATGTGCTACACAGCACGCTGAGTCCTCAGAGAACCACACCTGTATGCATCACTCCCTCTGCTTAGCCCTAGACAGAAACTGCCAGAGATCAAAGAGTGAATCCAGGGTCCTGTGACCTCTACAGAAAGGCATGGCAGTGAACAGACTTGGGGCCACTCTGAATACATGATCTCTATCCTGCTACCTGCAAACCCTGGGAGCAGCATGTGGGAAATTCATCTCAGAATCCAGGGTTGACACTGATGCAGGAGCTAGGCCTCTGTTGGCAGTGAGAACAAAGCATGCAAAGTTAAATTTGCAAGTTGCTCACATAGGATGCAGAGATGCTAGGGTTACAAGGGGGGTTACCTTGGAAACAGCCAATCCAGCACCACTAAGGAGGACAAACATTGTGCAAGCTCATGTGAGACAGACAAACTGACAAGGCTTTCTTTGCAGCTATGTCAGCAGGCCAGGCAGCCCAACAAGTCCTAAAGGACATCACACATGGCTCTGTCCTTTCTAATAGAGCCCTGCTTCTACAGCAGCCAATCCTGAGAGTAAGTAAAGGGAGTTTCTAAGTGAGCCCCCCTTCCCTGTTTCCAGAAGACCCTCCCAACCCTGAGGGAGGCACAGAGAAAAGACCCACCAGTCACAACTGCTTCTTGGTAGCTGTGAGAAGAGGAAGGAGAAATAAAAGGAGACTGAAGGAGCTGACATCTCAGAGGTTGCAATGCCACCTGGTGACTAATGGAGAGGAGAGAGTCAAGGTCAACAAAGACCAAAAAAGGGGCCAGACAGGGAGGATTGGTTCAGTCACACAACTCCACAGGCAGTAGGAGAACAGAGCTTGATCATTTTCCTGCCTGGGTCAGACCGTGTGGACCCCACTGTCTCAGCATATGACACCTTGGAGAACTCACTCATATCCTAACAATAATTACCTCAGCCATTGCCCAGGTCTGGCAATCATCTGATGACAAAAATCCCACTAGATTCGGAAGGTCCATGGCATTTTCAAATCTGGGGCATATCTTGAACTATGGGGAATTTGTCTAAATTTTCTGCAATTTCTCTGTTCCTTCTTTAATCTTGCATCCAGAATTTCTTACTGCACACACGCCTTTGACCTTCAGAGCTGTGAGACAACAACTTTGGATGCAGTGGCCAAGGTGGATCTCTGATGCCCATGAATGTCCTCGGGACTCTCCGGATCCTTGGGTCAAATAAGCAAGGCACAGAAAGATCGCTAACCACACAAACACTGTGTGAGATTGCACTTGTGGAGATGGGTGGAACTCAGCCCTGTTGGGAACAGTCTCTCTGTAGGATCTCGCCCACCCAGGCTTTTCCGAATATTTGGCACCACACAGGGCTACTCAAGGCAGCACAACCTACATAGGGGCTGCGAAGAGTGTGTACATCTGGGCAAACCACGATGAGTGTCATATCTGACAGAGGGCAATTTGTAGCGCTTTATTAATGTGCCTTTGCCATTTGGCGTGAAGGTCATTTGCATAATTAAATAAAATTATTCATCAGGGTTCCAGGGCCTGCTGAGCTTGAGAAGGTCTTGGTGTTAGTGCTCCAGAATGAATTTGGACCATTCAGTTTTACCCAGGGCTACAGGTGTGCCCCAAGCAGCAACTTAAATCACGTGGTCTACACCCGCCCACGCCCATTGGCTGCAATCTTTTTGTTAAAAGACTCTGCTCTACTTTTTACAACACTGAAGAGCCTCTGCTCCTGCCCCTCAGGGAAGGTCCCCACAGCCACTGCGACTGTGCAGGAAGCCAAGGCAGAAACTCGCTCTGGACGCACTGTGATTTGAGTGAGGCACCAGAGAGAAAACCCTTCCGGAACTAGGATCGGAGCAGAAGTGTATTGTCTGGCGCCGGAACTGTGAGGAAGGTGCCTGGGAAGCCTCTTCTGGAGCAGGGTCGGATCCCGAGATTCTTGCTATGGAGACTCCTCAAGACAGCCGCCAAAGTTTCCAAAGGCCTCAGACTCTGGGAGCTGAGGAGGACCAGGAACAACAGCGTGGTGAGTAAACTGGTTCCGGGTGGACTTTGGTGAGATTCGGGGAGAAAGGCGGTAGAAAGAAGAGTGTGCATGCACTTGGGGTAGGTTGCCGAGCCCTGCCTCTGCTCCCGGTCCGGGCTTTCCGAGCTCCCTGGGCCGCGGTGCTCAGATCTTTATCTCTGTGTCTTCCTTCTGTCTTTCAGGTTGGAATGCAGTGCTCTCCGGGGCGGGAGAGGAAGGAGGAGAGACGAAAGGGCTTGTACTGAGCGGGCTTGCTCAGGGTGGGCTTGATCAGGGCGAACTCGCTGAGGGTGAGGTCGCTGGAGACAAGCGTGCTCAAGAAGAGCCTGCTCAGCCCAGTCTCACTCAGAGAGCCGCAGGAGTAGGAGAGGAGGGAGAAGAGAACGAAGAAGAAATGGAAGGAAGGCGTGATGGAGATGGGGCTTCTAGCTCTGAGGATGACATGATCGATCAAGAAAGTGGCCCAAGCAGGAGCAATCCCCAACAGCCTCAGCAAGAGGCCGCCCTTCCTGAGGGCAGCAGAAATCAAGCAGCTGGTGTCAGGCTGGCTCACCAAGGGTCCAACCTCACCATATTCACCCCCTCTCAGCTACGTGAGCTGGAGCGCCTATTCCAAGAGACTCACTATCCCTGCATGCGAGCAAGGTAAGCAGATGGCCAGTGCTTCGCGCCTCATTCATGGGTAGCACAGGCTGGTCCAGAGTGTCCTTTGGCTCTCCCTGGCCCTCTATTCCCTGCTGAAGTAATGGCACTGATCAGCTGCAGGTAGGACCTTCGACCTGCAATCAGGACTGTCTGTCTGCACTTAAATCACGGGTAGGGGTAAGGGATCTAAGCAGACAGGAAACCAATGTGTTTTCTTGCCCCATTCAAGATTGGGATATTTACAAGGTGTTTGATGTTCTGAATGAGTCTGTGGACCTGTGGGTGGGAAGTCTGGGGCGTGCCTGGGAAATACAGGAGGCAGTACTCCTCGGGTTAAAATTTTGTCAATGCCTGCATGCTCTCTGTACTGAGTTTTACACTTTTCGTACAGAAAAGCAGCATCTGGTTTTGGGGGATGCTATTAAATTTGGGCTCTGACAGAATCCTGTGGGTAAAGCTGTGTTTCAGGTACATGTTAAGATTAGTGACCGCAAGTTAACATGTATGTACTTACAAGTCTGTTCCCAAACATATGAAACCACGTTGGTAATGCCTTTACACACTTGATCTCCACCACAAAGCCTAAATGTTGAACTTCTTCCCTTTAGGAGGGATCTTGCACGCTGCATGGGTGTGGAGGAATGTGCCGTGCTGGTAAGTGCTATGAAAAACAGAACATCTGGGCTGGAGAGATTTCATACTTTTCCACAGGAAAGCCCAGGAAATGCCCCTTAGCTACATATGAATTCTTTTCTGTACAAATTCGTGAAATATATCAAGGATGGAGAGAAGGGTCAATGTTCTGGGTCTGTCCCAGGGCTGAAAGCCTGGGTGTGGTGTCACATGTCTGAGTGGACTTCTTGGGAACATGTGTTTATTCTTTCGTGAGAATGAACCTGTTGCTTCCAGCACACTGAATATCAGAATACACCTGAGTGACCTCTTCAACCCCTCTTGGAGTTAGACCAATAAACAGTTTCTGGTATTTAAATGATGTAGTGATTCTTCTGGGGGAGAGGCTCAGTGCAAGAGCACATGCCTAGCACACATGTGGCCTTAGGATGGGTTCTGAATACCATCCAAAGAGTTACTCAACTGAAGCGGGTGTAAACTACTGTAGGATGTTTGCTTTACTGATAATAGAGTTCAATGTGCTAATGCATCTCTGTCTCCTGCTTGTAGAATTGGTTTCGGATAAGGAGATCCATTTTCAAGAGGGAGATGTGTCGAATAATGCTCTGTGAACTGACACCACTTCCTGAGAGCAACGACTCTCCCTGAAGATTTTGGAGCAGCACTTGAGTGCCACCCCTGTCCTGGAGCCAGATGAGGATGCCTTCTTCTGAGACACCCATGGTGGCCATGATAACCTTTTCTTCCCTACATTTATTTCAGCAATAAAGAGGTGGATTCTAAATATGTGTGTTCCACTGTGTTTGATGTTACTAAACTGTGGGTATAAATATTAAAAGGATACTAGTCCATCCCAGACATGCCATGCAGACAGAAGAACAAGGAGGCCTTCATCTATACAGGGATCCTGGCAAGCTGCAATCACTGCCCATGTGGAAACAATCATTATTAGGACAGGGAGGGAAATTCCCCTATGGGAGGACAGCCTGTTTCTAGACATGGCTGTTCCCACCCACACTCCAATAAGCCCTTCTCAGACCTCCTATCCTGGGACAGTGTTGGAAATATCGCAGAGGCTACTCGCAGGTTTGATGGGCAGGAGGAATGTGGACATTATGTGTGGACCTTCAGAGCAGGATGGGAGCCACTCTGTATGGAGGCCCTGGTGCTTCAAAGGGAGAAGAGAATCTGTCCATCCAGGCCAGAGGGAGGATCTCTACTCTGAGGAGAGTAGAGGATGAATTTAAGGCCCGTGATCATGAGAAAGACAGCTCAAGGCTGGTAGACTACTGAGGGCGACCCAGAATTGGCACCACAGTAAATCAAGGGGGAATGTCAGAGCGGGGCTATGCATGGTTCCCCAGTCTCTGCTGGTGCTGGGTTAAGAGTTCTTCCAGTGGGTCAGAGATTCCCAGCCATTGGGTTATCTGCCTGGTACTGGTCAGAGCTACAACAAGGAATGTAATCTGACTCCCCCACCACCAATCTTTCCCCCTTCCTGAGCCAGGTGGCCTCTGCCTAACCACTGAGGACACACCCTCATGGCAGGTCACTCAACTCCTCAGTCCCCACTAATCCTCCCCACTCTGGGAAGAGGGTACCTAGCTCGAAGTGCAGTCACCTTCTGAGGCTGGGAGAGACAGGGAGGAAATCTCTCAGAAATCTGGGTGTATGGGGCCAGCTAGCATCTATGCAGGAAGTCACAAAAGGGTTTCTTGGGGTCCCTCCAAGGGCAGGATGTACTCATGAGTGAGGGTGTCCTCCCCAACCTCAGCACCCGTGCCTCAGTTTACACACCTGTTAGACAGATATAGTAGTAGAGTACATCTCTTCCCACACAGTCATTGGTGCTTTGAGTACTACAGGTCTTTCTCCATCATCCTTTCCACAGTGCCTTGACTAACAAGGTAAGATCAACAGTGAATTTTGTGTCTGTTCCTCTGGGCTGTAGAACCAGCTGGCAGGAGTCCTGGAAGGTTGCTATCCTATGTCACTGGCTGCCAAGCTGAACAGGGTCTCTGTACTCCAGCCAGATAGACATAGCAATTGGGCTTGGAAAAACAGTTGTTCCTGTGTTTAGTGCTGCAACATCACAGCCTAAGCAGCCTGCTTTCATCATCTGAGAAGAAACACTTGGTCCAATCATAGTCTTGTGTCTTAGCCATGGAAGACTATGCTAGAACCAATCTTAGCCCCTCCCCTTTAGCAGAACCACACCCTAGTTTGATAGGATTCCAGGGGGGAGTTTTCCACCCTCTCCCCTGGGTGGGAAAGTTTCAAAGTCATCTAGAGTTTGCTGAGGTCAGTATCGTGCGGGGTTGCACTTTAAGGAGCCAGGACAATCAGCCTGGAACCTTCCATGATGGTGTCAGTGTCCTCTGAGCATTCCGGACTGCTGGCAATGACAGGGAGAAACTGCCTGACTTTCTCACAGTCTCTTTGCTCAAGGACACTGACAGTATGGGAGAATCCTGCAGCAAATGGTCCAATTTTCAAATATCTTGGCTTCCTTCCTGGATAGCAGACATTACAACAGGTACAAGCAACCTAACTCTAAAGCCCTTGCACTCACTACTAATAGTGATCCTCAAATAGATTTTAATACCTCTTCAGCAGTGCTTTCAGACAACTGTCTGGTGCCTCCATGATGGTGGTGGGGGATAAACCCCTTAAGTATGTCATGTAAGGCTAGACGCCTATGTGCTGTCTGTATGCTTGCGATGCCCCCCTCCTCCTCGGATTAGACCTGCAACTCCCAGAACCCCTGACCATGGGGAATGGCTTGGTCTTGGTAAGTCACCTCCTAAAGGGGCATTTTCCTGTGGGAGGTTTAGAAAGCTAATTGGATCTGCTCGGTTCTTCGGGTTCCCCAGAGTGAGGCAGGAAGATGGAGTGTAAGAAGCCCATCTCTGAGAAGGCCCCATTGAGAAGGGACCCCAGAAGTGTGCCCCAGGAGCCTGCATGTGTTCAGGCCAAGTGCCTTCTAGGGGGTATAGAGTATGTGGGTGCCTGTTGGCTAGTGCTTTTATCAGCCTGCCTCAGTGGGTCTAGGGGAGGAAACCAACACCTGGTAGATCCCAGTGCCTCTGAGGAGAAACCTGAGTCTGTCCACAGTTGGAGGGAGAAGGCAGACAAACATCTCACAAGACTCTGCGATGCGTCTGGAGATTCCCTGCACCACAGCCTGCATCTGGGAGTTAGAGGATTCGGGGCTGGAGTGGTAGAATGTGCTTTAGTGTACTCTGTGCCCCAATTTGTTTTTGTTTTTCAAGGGTCCCCTTTCACACTCACCACCAGAGTTATACACCTAGTTATTTACTCTGAATTGAAACATTCTTTATTGAAGGGAGAGGGGTCAGAGGCTCTGAATAGCTTCAAGTAGCCAAGTCATTTGGTGGTGCACACCTTCAATCCCAGCACTTGGGAGGCAGGGGCTGGCAGATCTCTGAGTTTGATGGCAGCCTGGTCTAGGAGAGAGATCCAGGACAGCCAGGGTGACACTGAAAAACCCTGTCTCAAAAAGGAAAAGAGCCTCAGGAAGCTAAGAAAACTCACTGAGTTCAGAAGAATCACAACATTCACAGGAGTCCTCCCAAGGGTTGTATAATAAGTAAATATATTCCCAGGGGAGAGGGGACCCTCCAGCCCAGGTACCTGAAAATTGTACAAAGAGCTCCAGGCACACATCTGTCATGAGCTGTCACTTATACTGTGATGGGACCGTCAATTATACATGTACATTTGAGTGACTTACCCTCTTAGAACCTTATATACTCTGCTGTTTGAAAACCAGAGTACACTGACCGGTTCTGTGGGTGAAACACATTTTTAGTTTTTCGTAGATGAATCTGTGAATCTGTACATTTGGTTTCTATCTCCTCAGGAAAAAGCCAACCAACTGTTGAGGGGTCTGCAGTTGAGCTGTGGAGGGGCACTAGCATGGCAGACCTTCAATACCTAATCAGGAGTCTGAAGTCCTGCTCCACATTCTGGCTTTTGAAGGTAAGAACTCTTCAAAGGCTGACTTAGAGGGCAGGCCCAGGGAGGAGGGCCTTGTCTGGGTGGTGTAGATATGAGTAAAAGGGATCCCCAATGGTGATCCTGATGGCAGTGCTTGGGAGACCCCTCAGTGTAGGAGAAGGGAGTCCAACAGCAACTGCCAAAGCTGGAGAAGGAGCTCACTGAGGCTGGAGAGCACTGGCTGTGGTCCAGCGGGCCGACCTTCAGAGCAGCAGCCACCAAACACTAACAGGCTGTTTGACAGCACACAGAGACAATCAATTGCAAGGTCCTAGGGGAAGACTGTGACACTTAGGAAGAAATGAAATCAAACAAAGCCCTCGCCTGCCTGGGGAACAAAAATGAAAATGTCCACATACACACACAAACACACACACATTGAAACAAACAAGCACACATGTCGGCACACATACATGCAAGCACGCAATCCCATATGCCCGTACAAGCACACAAACACACAGGTACCCACATACACACACACACACACACACACACACACACAGGAAGAGAGAGACAGACACAGAGACACACACCCAGGCATACATTGCGGCTCACTCGAGTGAGTACACACACAGAGGGAGAGACAGAGTCAGAGACATAGTGAGACAAAGACAGAGAGCAGAGACAGAGAGAAGAGAGACACAGGAAGACCATGGACACAGAGAGCAACATTTCCAGCATGCATTTCAACTTAAGCTGCAACTGCAGCTCACTCCCGATAGGTGGCAGCACGCAGCGTTCTCGCTCAAGGATCTAGGAATAATCTAGAAAGAACTGGTTTTCCCTTGATGGTCATGGACTGCCAAGTCGAGAATAGAGAAATGACATAGTGAGCTGTGCGTATCTGGGAAGCATAGAGGTCAGTGTATACTGCACTATGATCACAAAGGCTTCATGGGAGTGAGACCCTGGACTCAGCCAGGTCACAAAATATCAAGAGTCCCTAATAATGCAGACCACAGATCTGTGGAAGATAGCTCAAATCTGAGAAAACATCTGCAGATATTATTCCTTCTGTCTGTGATTATATGTCATAGGACAGATACGAGAGTTCATCAAAGACTTCATTCTCCAATCATTATGTTTCTTCTTGAAGCTGGTGACTTACTTCTAAAACTGCTAGTTTGAATCTCATAATGCTCTTAAGGTAAACTTAGCATTGCATTGGGTTTAGATAGGCGATCATTCAAGCTTTGATGGACAAGAACGTCCTTGGGACTGCCGGGGTACTTTGGTCAAATACAGCTAGGCACAGAAAGATAGCTTCACACATAAACACTGCGTGAGATTGCACTTGTGGATATGGGTAGACTCAGTCCTGTTTGGAACACAGTCTCTCAGGAGGATCTCGCCTGCCCAGGCTTTCCCGAATATTTGCCACCACACAGGGCTACTCAGGGCAGCACAACCAATATAGGGGCAGCAAAGAGTGTGTACATCTGGGCAAACCACGATGTGTGTCATATCTGACAGAGTCAGATTTATACAGCTTTATTAATGTGCTTTTGCCATTTGGTCTGAGTGTCTGTCATTTGCGTAATTAAATAAAATAATTCATCGGGGCACATGGGCCTGCTGAGCTTGAGAAGGTCTTTGTGTTAGTCCTACGGAATGAATTTGGACCATTCAGGTTTACCCAGGGCTACAGGTGTGCCCCAAAGAGCAACTTAGAGCTACGAGCTCTGCACCCGCCCTCGTCCACTGACTGCAGCCCTTTTTAAAAAAAAGACTCTGCTGTGCTCTTTGCAGGACTGCAGAGCAACTTCTGCTCCTGCCCCTCAGGGAACACGCCCACAGCCACTACTGTGCAGGAAGCCAGGGCAGAATCTTTCTCTGGACGCACTGTGATTTGAGTGAGGCGCCAGAGAGAAAACCCTTCCGGGACAAGGATCAGAGCAGAGGTATAAATTCTGGCGCCATAACTGTGAGGACACTGCCTTGGAAGCCTCTTCGGGAGCAGGGTCGGATCCCGAGATTCTCGCTATGGAGACTCCTCAAGACAGCCGCCAAAGTTTCCAAAGGCCTCTGGCTCTGGGAGCTGAGGAGGACCAGGAACAACAGCATGGTGAGTAAACTGGTTCCGGGTGGATTTTGGTGAGATTCGGGAGAAAGGCGGTAGAAAGAAGAGTGCACATGCACTTGGGGTCGGTTGCCGAGCCCTGCCTCTGCTCCCTGTCCGGGCTTTCTGAGCTCCCAGGGCCGCGGTGCTCAGATCTTTATCTCTGTGTCTTCCTTCTGTCTTTCAGGTCGGAATGCAGTGCTCTCCGGGGCTGGAGAGGAAGGAGGAGGGACAAAAGGGCTTGTACTGAGTGGGCTCGCTCAGGGTGGGCTTGATCAGGGCGAACTCGCTGAGGGTGAGGTCGCTGGAGACAAGCGTGCTCAAGAAGAGCCTGCTCAGTCCAGTCTCACTCAGAGAGCAGCAGGAGTAGGAGAGGAGGGAGAAGAGAAGGAAGTAGAGATGGAAGGAAGGCGGGATGGAGATGGGGCTTCTAGCTCTGAGGATGACATGATCGATCAAGAAGGTGGCCCAAGGAGGAACGATCCCCAACAGCCTCAGCGAGAGGCTGCCCTTCCTGAGGGCAGCAGAAATCAAGCAGCTGGTGTCAGGCTGGCTCACCTCAGGTTCCGCCGCTCCAGGTTCACCCAATCTCAGCTCCGTGACCTGGAGCGCCTTTTCCGGGAGACTCGCTTCCCCACGTTGCGAGTAAGGTAAGCAGATGGCCAGTGCTTCGCACCTCATTTATGGGTAGCACAGGCTGGTCCAGAGTGTCCTTTGTCTCTCCCTGGCCCTCTATTCCCTGCTGAAGTAATGGCACTGATCAGCTGCAGGTCGGACCTTCCACCTGCAATCAGGACTGTCTGTCTGCAATTAGATCACAGGGAAGGGCTGAGGGAGCTAAGCAGACAGGAAACAAATGGGTTTTGTTGCTCTTCTTCAAGATTGGGACATTTAGATGATGTTTGGTGTTCTAAAATTGTCTCTCTTTTATGGGTCAGAAGTCTAAGCTGTGGCTTAGAAAACCACGAGGAAATTCAACTCAGGTTAAAAATTTGCCAATGCCTTTCATCCTGGATGCTCTCTGTACTGAGTTTTAAATTTTCAGCACAATAATGAGACATCTGTGCTTTGGGGGATGCCTTTAAATTTGGGCTCTAAAAGAAACCCCTTGCTAAATGTGGGCTTCAGGTACATGTTAAGAAAAGTGACTGCAAGGTAACATGTATGCACACACATGTGTGGACTCAAACATATAAAACCACATTGGGAATGCCCTTACACACTTGATATCCACCACAAATCCTAAATGTTGAACTTCTTCCCTTTAGGAGGGATCTTGCACGCTGGATGGGTGTGGAGGAATGTGATATACAGGTAAGTGTTGTGAAAAAACAGAACATCTGGTCTGGAGAGATTTCATACTTTTCCACAGCAAGGCCCAGGATATGCCCTTTAGCTACATATGAATTCTTTCCTGTACAAATTCATGAAATATATCAAGGATGGAGAGAAGGGTCAATGTTCTGGGTCTGTCCCAGGGCTGATAGCCTGGGTGTGGTGTCACATGTCCGAGTGGGCTTCTTGGGAACGTGTTTTTATTCTCTCAGTGAGAATGAACCTGTTGCTTCCAGCACACTGAATATCAGAATACACCCGAGGGACCTCTTCAACCCCTTTTGGGGTTAGACCAATAAACAGTTTCTGGGTATTTAAACGATGTAGTGATTCTTCTAGTGAGTGACAGCTCAGTGCTAGGGCACATGCCTAGCACACACGTGGCCCTAGCATGGGTTCTGAATACCTTCCACGGTGTCAGTCACCTGAAGCAGGTATAAACTGCTCCAGGAAGTGTGTTTTACTGATAATAGAGTTCAATGTGCTAAAGCATCTCTGTCTCCTTCTTGTAGAATTGGTTTCGGATGAGGAGAACCCTTTTCCAGCGCAGCAGAAGACGACTAATGCTCCGTGACCTGCCAAGGATTCCTGAGAGCAACGACTCTCCCTGAAGATTTGGAGCAGCACTTGAGTGCCACCCCTGTCCTGGAGCCAGATGAGGATGCCTTCTTCTGAGACACCCATGGTGGCCGTGATTACCTTTTCTTCCCTACATTTATTTCAGCAATAAAGAGGTGGATTCTAAAAATGTTGGCTCCAATGTGTTTGATGTTACTAAACTGTGGGTATAAATATTCGAAGGATACTAGAACATCCCAGACATGCCATGCAGACAGAAGAACAAGGAGGCCTTCATCTATACAGGGACCCTGGCAAGCTGCAATCACTGCCCATGTGGAAACCATCATTATAAGGACAGGGAGGGAAATTCCCCTATGGGAGGACAGCCTGTTTCTAGACATGGCTGTTCCCACCCACACTCCAATAAGCCCTTCCCAGACGCCCTATCCTGGAACAGTGTTGTAAACATCCCAGAGTCTACTCGCAGGTTTGATGGGCAGGAAGTATGGGGACATTATGTGTGGACCTTCAGAGCAGGAGGGGAGGAACTCTGGCTGGCAGTCCTGCTGTTTCAAAGGGAGAAGGGAATCTGTCCATCCAGGCCAGAGGGAGGATTCTGATTCCTTCTATTAGGTCTCTCTCAGCATATGGTCCCACCCTTACCTGCTCAGTAGAGACCACTTCTTTCTGTTTTTGGTCACTGGCCTCAGAGAACTCTCAGTCCATGAGATTTAGTGCTTGGGGAGACATAAGTTTGCTTCCCAGCAGCTCTAGGGGTATAAAAAGGAAGAGTCCCTAGCAACTGGTCAATTGGTCAGTGAAGAGAACTTAAAAGTTTCTCCTGCCATATGTGAAAGATTGTCCTTAATTGTCCCTACCTATGCCTTGTGAACAAGGGTATGATAGAGATGTCCCATTTCCACCTGAGCATTGGGCAGTTGGTTTAGAGACAAAGGAAAGATGGCTGAACCAAGAGGTCCCCGCCCTTCTCATTATCAGAAGCCTGTGCTAGCATAAGCTCACCTTTGCAAAAGCCCCCGCTTGGAAAAGCCCGCCCTTGGAAAAGCCCGCCTTTGGAAAAGCCCGCCCTTGGAAAAGCCCGCCCATGCAAAAGCCCGGAAAGGGCCAGGGCCTTCAAAAAGCCCGCCCAAAAGCTTGGCTTGCAAATGCCCGCGCAAAACACTGGACAAAGCAAGCCCCTAGTTCCGGATTCCAATGTGGCCAGTTCACCAAAGATCCACCCACAGGGCCCAAATTTCTCCAAATAAGGCTATGACCCCTGTACCTCACCATCACATCTCAACTGCCTCCACTTCCTTAAAGAAACCTTTACCCAAGCCCAGCCTTGTGACTGCACAGACCCTGCCCTGAAAGGTCAGTGTACCTGCCCTAGAGCTGAGACAATAAACCTGCCTCTTCACTCTGCATTCACTAGGCCAGTTCGAGTCATTAGGTCACAGGAGAGCCCATTCCGCGTGGATGTCATACTCTCTTAATTACTGTGCATTGCCCAGCTGTGGGTCTCTCCACGAACAAACACCTACAGCAAATGGGATGGACCCTGAGCTGGTCAGGAGACATGACGCATTTGGTGATGCAAATAGCTGGCAGGTCCTGGAGGCTTCCATGAACTAGTTTGTCTTTGCACAGGGAAGGCTGGAGGAGGATCTGGAGGGAGGGATAAAGTCTGAGCAGAGCTCAAGCCTTCAGGCTAGGTGAGCCTGATGGCGCCTAGCCCTTATCTCCTAGTTCCAAGGGGGGTTGGAAAACTCTGAGAGCCCTTCTCAGTCTTGAAAGGGTGTGTGGGGAGGTCGGGGGGGGAAACAGTGGTTTCCAGGGGCTTTCGGTGGTCTCTGGGAACCTGGTATCCCGAAATCTTCCACCTTCCTCCCATAGGGAGACCTCCTCTGTCTTCCTGATCGCCCTGCCACCACCTGGTCCTGCTGCTGCTGCAGCTGACACTCCCACAAGGGCTTCTGCTCCTAGCTGACTTCCTGTTGGTATTTCACAACAATCTTTTTCCCCTTAGATAATCACCAAGTTCTCATGGAGGAGATCAACCTTGGTAACTCAGAGAGAAAGAGAGATGGGTTGACTGGGGATCCCGAGGTATACAGAGAAGGAACCCAAGATACTTGATTTGATGTTCCAGCAAAAGATTAATTTTCTGAGTTCCATTTGGGCACCTCCCACCAAACTACCAACTGTTAGCTCCAGATTGCTTGACTTCCAGACTGCCATATCCAATGCCATCGGCCATTTCACAGGGCCAAAGCTCCTTGAATTGAATGTAGAGGTGGTTTAGGGTTCTCCTCCTGTAGTCCATGGTGTGGACAGGAGATGTACCCTTGACCCTCTCTATGGGGAGTCGTGAGAAATGTGAACAGATCTCTACTAAGCCCAAAGGGAGGAATGAGCTGTTTCCTTCCTGTGTTGTAACAAGCTCTCTGTATCAAGAAACATTTCACCTCAATTTGGAAGGTCTTAGGTCTTCAGGAGATTTCCTCCTTGGTGAAATGTTTTCCCTTGGAGGAAATTGCATCCCAGGATGTGCATCCATCAGCAGAGGCAGTCCTGTTGGGGCAAGCTCTAGGTGACTGCAAGCCCGAATCAGATGCTGACTGACCTTCCTACCATTGAGAGAAAGTGTCCCTTTGCTGTAGCTCAGAGTGCTGTGCGAGGGACCACTCAGAGTGGGTCTCCGAGTAGGCATGTTCAGGAAACTCAGGCAGAGCTTTGTGGGAAACCAGCTAAAGAGGAGACCCGAAGGGTTCTCCTGTTCTGATCAGAAAGCCTGCCCTGGGAACCTGTCTGAGGGATAGCTCTTCCATTGGAACATTAGCAGAAGGAGAAACTCTCTGCTGTTCACTGAGGAAATTTTGTAAATAGCGCTTCATCCAGCTATCCAAAATCCATACAGGCCTGCCATATGAAGGGGCCATGATCCACACAGCACTTCCTCTGGAAGGGGCCATGACCTGTGTCCTGTGAGTTTCCTTGGGGACTGGAGTTACCAAGGTCACTGCCACTCCTGACAGGGACTCTGATGTATTTATTGCTGGACCTGTCGTGCACGTAAAGAACTTTTTGCTCCCCAGAGCGTTCTCAGAGCATATCTCCACCCAATGGTCATCCCCCAACTTCTGGATCTTTCTGTGAAGCCCTTTCAGCCAAAACAGGCAATGCTCCATGTCCCCCTTCAATAAAAGCTGGCCATTTATTCATCCAAAACCAGCTGGCCTCTTTTAATCTGCCTATGGCTGCAACAGTTTGACAAGGCTTTCCTGGATCTAGGCATTGATTTGAGTTGATATGGCTCGGTGGAGAAATCTGACCTCGAACATATTTATAATTCCTGTCAGCTGTCGTGCCATGGGCATCTCTATAGACAGCTAGGCGGCCACCTGTATTAGCCATCTTTTACAATCAGTTAGCTGATCATGACCACAGGTATCTCCATGCACACTTTGGATGATTGAGAGACTGAGACACTCGGGTAGTACCCCTGTAGGCTGGTGTGTTGTAACAGTAAAGACAAGACAAGTAGTGTTCAGGATAGCCTGGGATTAATGAGAGGCTGTCCCCCAAAAAAAGCAAGGTCAAAAACCAAAAGAAAACATTGGATTTACTATCCCGGGTCCTATCAACACCCACCACAATCCCCAGGATCCTGGAACACATTGGATCAGAGGATTCACACTTGCAGGAAGTCTAAACTATGACTCCTTCTCTTTGTTCCCTTAAAGTGTCTATAGTGCCTGCTCTATGAAGGTATTGTTCCCATATGCCCTCACCCCTAAATTGTTTATCTACATGCCTACACCAAGAGTGTATTAGCCCTGCAGCTCAGCATTGCCAGACATGAGAACGACTATAGTGGCTATTGTCCAAAGGCTCTGCTAAAGGATCTTCACCAGCAATCTAGAGTATATTATCTCTTTTCAAGGGCGCCATGGCGTTACTTACAGTATTATGTTCAATAAAATTGCCCCCCACACACCCCCAAAAAATGGCAGAGCAAGATGCCAGTGCTGAAGGTGAATTCTGTGACTATCCTGTGCTCTCGTGGTCCTTGAAGACACTTGCAGCACAGACATCCAGAGTTACCCATGTCCACTCAATATCATCTGATGCAACCTGCAGACACTGCAGTGTTGAGTCTGGGTCATGAAAAATCCCCCGGTAGTACACCCGAGCCTTAAACCTCCAACCCACACTCCATGCTACAGTCAGCTTGCAAGCTCTCCCATAGCCCATTCCAATGGTCCTCTGAGGGGTCCAAGAGTACTGGCCAGGACTGCACGGTGCACATGAGCAGGTGTCCTTAAAGGACTATTCAGTGCCCAGTTACAGCCTGCCTCCACCTACCCCTTAATTCTGGCCAGGCTCTACCCCAGGCTCACTTCAGAGGCCCACCCACTGGGAAAGGAGGCTCAGGGGGCCAATTGCAGTCTTGAAGGAGGAGGGCCTGAGCCTGTCAGTCCCCAACTTCCTGGATGCCCCCAGGCAAGGCTCCTGCCTATTATGCAAGGCAAGGGCAGGCCTCAGTGTTCCTGAGGAGCAGCAGCCATGGAGCCTCCCTATGGCTATGATGAGGACCTCTATGATTATCTGGGGGATTGTGAGCAGGATAGCGGCTCCCCCTCTGAGCAGGGGGCAGCAGTGGCAGCGGGTGGCATTGCCTCTGAAGACCATCCAAGCCAGGTTAACTCTGAGAACCAACAGGGCAAACTGGAGGACCACTATGTGTCCTCTGACAACGACCTGGACCCTGAAGGTGACCAGGGGGACAAGGAGGCCACGGAGGCTGACCCAGAGGAGCCAGCCTGGCCCCTGGCTGTGACTGCAAAGCGCCAGGGCAGAAGGCACCAGATCCCGTTCTGCTTCACACAGTGGCAGGTGCAGGAGATGGAGTGCGTGTTCCAGGAAACTGAGTACCCGGACTTGCTCACAAGGTGTGTGGTGGGCACTCGACCTCCAGGGGCTAGCGCTCATGTAGAGCTGACCTTTACTCCTCCTGGGTCCTGTCACCCCCAATCACTTCCCATCTACTGGTAAACTCTGTCCAGAGATGGGAGTGCAGTAGGTCCTTTGTGGCATCAGGGTCCATGAGTCATGCTTGGTGACAGGAAACAGGTGAGCTTAATGCTCATATGCCCCTTTCCCTGAGTTCTCAATACCGGGACATCAGCCAGCCATGAGAAAGGAGGATCTGTCTCCACTACTCTGACACAGTGTCAAGTATTTTGTGGCTTGTGTGATACAGCTCTATGAGGTAGTTCCTCTTGACAAAGAGTAAGAAATATTTCCCTTGGTATTCCAGGCCACAACCTGATTCCTCCATCACTGTCTAAACAGGGAAACTCTAAAAGCATCCTGCAACAGAGCTCCAAGTCCCTGCTGTGACTGGGTTAGCAGAGTTCTCAGTATTTTTGGCCATTGAATCCCTGCTGGTCAGTTCCCTTTGAGTCTGACAGTCACACCCTTGCTTGCCTAGTGCCCCTTATTGTTTAGAATCCCTCCTCTTGGGAGGTGAAGGTTGTTTTTGCCTTGTGGCTAGAAGGAGTGGGAGAGCTGTTGTTTGGAGTGTCAAATACCTCTCCAGCCCCAGGCTTCTAGTCTTTCCGTGGTAAACCCTGACATGGAGGTGCTGGATTGAGTCCTTTCAGACTCAGTTCTGTTGTGCTCTGCTGTGTGACTGTGTGAGTTGCTCTTTCCACACACAGGTGGAAGCTTTACCTCTGTCTCCTCCCTCACCAACAATGGTCAGGTGCTCCTTGTCACCTAGAGCTACCATACTGGATGAGAGGTCTTGACAATTTCTTGTCTAATGTTTTTCTTTCCTGTACCATGCTTATCCTTGTCATTTCCTTTGTTGCCAGTGGCAAGGGTTGAATCCAGGGTTTGTGTATGCTCCTTGGGCAGTCCACAACTAATCAGGGCCACAGCCACCCTTTTCTTCTTTGTTAATACTGAGCTGATGATTGATTTTTGAAAATGGACTTTGGGTTCCTGACAGCAGTGGAACAGTGAGAGTAAGCTGGGTTAGCCTTTTAAATGATGTAATCCTTCTCTCTCTCATTTTCCAAACTCGGGATAAAAATCTGAGCCAGCCTGCTATAGCTCGCAGGTGCCCCTTATTGGTTGTGGGTCCTGAGAAGGGTCTCTCTGGCCTCCTGAGGCTGACCTTGGGCTTTGCCTTGGGCTCACTCAGACCTCCTGGTGGGATTCTTCAGGCTCAGTGTGCAGTTGCTGGAAGTGCAGGTCTCCACCCTCAGCTGTTGAGTGCTGTGGTGCACAGAGGGGCCCTCACACTGCTATCCAATCCATCCTGTTCCCTCCCCCCACCCCAGCTCCAGCCTGGGCATTTCATTAGGTCCTTGAAGAATTTACTTGAAAATAAGTCCGGTGAATACCACGCTGCCATGTCACAGCCTTTCATATTTGTCTACATTTTCCGGTGTTCAAGTTTTCAAGCTCATCATAGACCTCTGCCCCTATGTGCACTTAGAAAATACTCCCGGAACATTATCAGTGTGAGCTACTTAGAGTTGGTAAACATTGTCCTGACCAGCGAGGTATATGTAACACACTGCTTTCAATATTGTGGGGAGCTGAAAGCTTTCTAAAAGGAGCCTGGACGTGTCAGCCACTTGAGTGTCCCTGTGGAGCAGGAGTGGGATGACACACAGTGCCCATCCTCTGACTTTCCTCAGGATGTGGACTCATGATCTTCGTGTTTTTCTCTACACAGACGGGTGCTTGCCAGCCGCATGAATGTGCCTGAAGCCAAGGTGCAGGTCAGTAGATCTGAGAAAGCAAGGTGCAGGGCACCCCATGCAGACCAGGCCTCTGGTCCGGGGCTGAGTCCTCCTGTGGGTTCTCCAGGCTGTGAGTGCTTCTTCTCCTGCTTTGATGGAAGTCCCTGGTTCACGATCAGAAGGCAGAGGTACTACCCCCCAGCTAGTGCTCTTTCCCAGTGCTTGAGGGACTCGTTTTCCTGGAGGAAACAGAGAGATGGGGCAACCATTCTCTGCTCACATTCCTTGTGTGGTTCCACGAGATTTCCACAGTGTAGACTCCATCAGTATACACAGGGACAGTCCAGGCCCGTGCATGCATATCTGCATAGCAGGAGCTCATGCTCAATTCCCTCTATGTGGTTGTCCTTCACAGGGACCTTCATGGAGTCATGATGAAGTCATGAACACTCTTGTAGATAATCACGTGGACGGAGGATGAAACAAGGCCATGAAAGGCTTCAGCTGCATTAAGGTCCTAAGAATCAATCGGTCACACACTTAACTAAGTAAAGAACTCTAGCTATTGGGGCAAGTCAACAATTTTCCCACACAGCGCTCTCCAAGAGTGCCAGGTGTGTGGAAAGGCCAGACTGTCCTGGGACGGAGCTTTGCAGCCCAGGCGCTGGTGCCTCCTCCTCCGTGCTGGGTTTGCTGTGAGCAGCACTCCAGTTTAGCTTGGAAGATTGATTTTCGTTCAGATGTCATCTCCTCCTGACACCACGGCCCAAAGTGTCCCATCAGCATGGGGGAGGGCAAGGGCAAATGCCCCTCAAATACTGGTCTAAGGAACAAAACCATCAGAACCAGCAATGCTGAATTTATGTGAGGCCCAACAAGATGGCTGAATATGGTTCCAATAAAAGCACACATTGCCTTAATGTCCACATATCCTGCTCACTGTGTTCTAGGACTGAGCACAGCTGCTGCTTTCCATGTGTGATCTGAAGGAGCAGGCATGCTGAGACTGTGTATAAAGTAGAGATAGCCACTGTCATTTTCAGGTGTGTTTGTAGAAGGCAGGGTTACACAGTTTCAAGGTCTCCAACACTGGACGCACCCTGCATGCAACAGACCAAGCTGTCTGCGCATCTCAGCACACCTTATACCTTATATGTGGTACTGAATGGCAGCGGTTGTTATAGCATGTGTCCTTGTCAGGAAAGCGATCCGTGTACTGACACACCCCCTGTTCTCCTCTGCTTTCAGATGTGGTTTAACAATAGGAGAGCCAAACAGAGGGCCAGTGAGAAGAAAGCCCTGCTCAGAAGCACACCAGGTGGGATCCATGACCTCATTTGCATGATGGACCCAGAGGAGCCCTCGGGCACCACACCTCCAGGAGCCTCGTGGAGATAGGTGGGCTGTGTGGAGTCACAGGCTTGCCCCTCCTGAGGGAAAGCCATGTTACTCTGTCTCCAGTCCCACCACAGTAACAATAAAGAGGACGATTTCACTATACTTCTCTCTCTGACTGTGGATGTGGATGTAAGCTGTTCCCTACGTGAGATGTAAACAGATTGGCAAAGCGGTCTTCCTGCTGGAGGCAGCATGCCTGTGTCACCTCCAGTGGCCCCTGCACAGCACAGTTCTTTCTGTGGCCTCAGATATTAGCAGGTGGTGAGTTTTGCATATGTCACTCGTACCCAGCACATCCCCGTTCTGACCTTGGGAAAGCAAAAACATGTTCATGGAAGTCCCCACCTTCGTCCCCATAGACTGTCGGTGTGTTTCATTCGGTACTGCCCCGTTCCCACACGCATGAGTTCAGCAAGACTGTCAGTCTGCGACTTCCTCAAGGCCAGTCCCGGGATGCAGGGGAGCAGGCCAGTGAACATTCAACTCAGAAGGGACAGGCGACCCTATCCTGTGCGGTCTGAAGGGGGACAGGCTCCTTCATTTTCCCCATAACCCTGAACAGACACGGTATGTGTGTATATAATTCGAATGTGTCATCTCTGAACCTTAGGAATCCAGTGAGTTCCATTCCTCACTGTTTGTCTGAAGAACGGAGACATCAGAACCCCTTGATAGAAAGGAACGAGGTGTTTCCATTGTTGCTTTCAGAGCAGGTGTTTTGAGTGATGTGGAGTTTAAACCCCTCTCACCTCAGATGACTGACGCTGCCTCTGGCTCTTGGGTGGTCATGTATCAGGCATCCCAGGGAGGGACAGACAGTGTCTTTTGACAGTTGGAACAGGGTAAGCCAGGGAGCCATGTATTCCACACAAGCACTCTGTTAATGGGGTTACAGTCTCTCGGTCCCTGAATGGGGGTCTTTCCAACCTCGGGCAGAGTGGGAAAGACAAACAGTCATCAGCTCCTGCACACCTTGTCAACAGCACGTTCAAGTTGTACAAAGAAAGACAGGAAAGGATATGAAACGAACGTGCAGATTTGCTCCTGAGGTAGTTTCCCAGAATTCTGTGCGTAGTCTGCCCATGAGAGAAAAACTCCGACTCTGGCACCAGGGCTCCCACAGAGTCCCACACCAGGAAAGGAACTGGATGTGCATAGGCTACATATTTAGGGCCTTTCTAGTGTTACAGTGAGCAGAGCATGTTGGGTAAAGGTGGCTACCATGGGATCAGAATGACACAGGCCAGCGAAGGGCCTGGTTGACTGACAGTTGTGGGATGGAGACCAAGGCATAAAAGCCAGCTCCTGACACTTTGTCCTTTCAGTGTGTGTGTGTGTGTGTGTGTGTGTGTGATTGTGTCTGTGTATCTGTGTGACTTTGCATGCACCGACCAAAGCTTGAAAGGGCTACTAAACGTTCTGGAGTCCCTTCCCGCTACACCCCCCTCCATTCAGCGCCCAGTAGCCATGGTGAAGGCAAGTCCTCTGCTCAGTCTGCAGAGACACTATGCCCTGCAATTCTGCCCAAGCTCCTGAAAACTCAGGCCATGGAAGCAGGGAAGCATTTGCTTCACATTCTATGAAAGCCCTGAGGAACAGCCTCCCAGATAAAGACCTCAGCTTAATATCCGGTCTGTGCAGAGGACCAGGGACCCAGCTTTCCCTAGACCAAGAGATTCCCCCCCCCCCCCCGCACAAGCAACCATAGGGACAGAGGGATCTACTGTGACTTCCGGTTACACCGCCCACTTCCCTGGGAAGTTACTTCAGCGGAACTAAAGGACCCACCAAGTTGCAAATGAAAGGCTCCATCCACACCATACTTGCCCCCCTGTTTAGTGCAGCTCCAAGGTGCTCTCAAGTTTTCCTCCTCAGAGGCTCAAGCCATAGCAACTGTCAATCAAGGCCGGAAGGCAGGAAGGGGCGCCCTGATTGGCTAAGATCACCTGCCTTGCTTTCCCTAGGCTGGAAGGGAAGCCTTCCTGCTGTCATGCAGCTCGGTCCTCCTGGAACTGTAGGGGGCTCCAGCTCAGAGTCTGAAGGAGCTCCAGAGACTGCAGACCTCGGGCGGCTTTGCTGGGATGCCGGCCATGGAGCGTGGACACACCAGCTCTGCACCACATGGGGGACCTGAGGGGGGACAGCAGAAGGGTCAGTGCACGCTAGGAGTGGGGGGTTGGCCACGTCCCTGAGGGAAGGAGTGTCCCTCAGCGTGGCCTGGAGAGCTGGCCGTGTGCACCTCAGGCTTCGCCTGACTTGATGTCATGGCTGCTTCGCAGCACCCTGGGTCCTGTCACCAGGTAGGTCTCTGTTTCCTCACTTTCAGGTGAGAAAGCACAGCTGGTCTTGCCCTCCAGAGAGAGAAGAAACGGGGAAGAGAGTGACTGGCCGGCCCCTGGGCTGGGAGCCTCAGCAGCAAGGTGGAGAGGAGCAGAAGAACTGGGGAAACTGAGGAGAACTGGGAAGAGTGGAGGAAATCCTTCTGCTGTAGACACTCGGGGCAGCAGGGACGACTGGACCCAGGAGGCTGCCCGCCGCTGCAGCCAGAAGAATGAGGGTCATCGGCCTCAGAAGCCAGTCCCAGAGGGTCGGCGGGGCACCGGGGATGTGCAGCCTGTGCCCGTGGTGATGCCTCGTGTCCAACGGATGGCACCAGTGCGACCCGGGGTACAGCCTGTGCCCCTAAAGGTGCCTCGTGTGCAGCCTGTGTCATCCATGCATGTGCCCCGTGTGCAGCCTGTGCCCATGCCTGTGCGCCGTGTGCAGCCTGTGCCTATGCCTGTGCCCCGTGTACAGCCAATGCCGATCAGGGTGCCCCAGACCCAGTCTTTCCCTGTGCCCCACGTGCAGTGTATGCCAGTCGCTGTGCCCCAGGCCCAGCCTGTGCCCGTTACTGTTCCCCCATCACCACCTACGCCCATCACTGTACCGCATGTACAGCCTGTGCCTTTTTCTCTGCCCCATGTACAGCCCATGCCCATTCCTTTGAGCCCACTTCCTGTGCCCCGTGTGCAGCCTATGCCTTTCCCTGTGCCCCGGGCCCTGACTCTGCCTGTTCCGGTGCCCCAGGTACAGCCTGTGCCAATCACTGTGCGCCCCGCACACCCTCTACCTGTTCCTGTGCCCCACACACAGCCTGTGCAGGTTCCTCCGCCCCGTGTCCAGCCTTTGCCTGTTCCTGTGTCGCTGGCCAGGTCTGTGCCTGTTGGTGTGCCCATCCTACAGCCTGTGCCCATCACTATGCCACAGACCCACTCTCTGCCTGTTAGTGCACCCCGCGTAGAGCCTGTGCTAAGCACTGTGCCTCAGACACAGTATATGCACGTTCCTGTGGGCCGTGTAGAGAGGATGCCTGTTCCTGTGCCACAGGCCCAGTCTGTGCCTGTTGGTGTGCCCAGCCTACAGCCTGTGTCTCTCCCTGTGCCACAGACCCACTCTCTGCCTGTTAGTGCACCCCGCGTAGAGCCTGTGCTAAGCACTGGGCCTCAGACACAGTATATGCAGGTTCCTGTGGGCCATGTAGAGAGGATGCCTGTTCCTGTGCCACAGGCCCAGTCTTTGCCTGTTGGTGTGCCCAGCCTACAGCCTGTGTCTCTCCCTGTGCCACAGACCCACTCTCTGCCTGTTAGTGCACCCCGCGTAGAGCCTGTGCTAAGCACTGTGCCTCAGACACAGTATATGCAGGTTCCTGTGGGCCATGTAGAGAGGATGCCTGTTCCTGTGCCACAGGCCCAGTCTTTGCCTGTTAGTGCACCCCGCATAGAGCCTGTGTCTCTCCCTGTGCCACAGACCCACTCTCTGCCTGTTAGTGCACCCCGCGTAGAGCCTGTGCTAAGCACTGTGCCTCAGACACAGTATATGCACGTTCCTGTGGGCCATGTAGAGCGGTTGCCTGTTCCTGTGCCACAGGCCCAGACTTTGCCTGTTGGTGTGCCCAGCCTACAGCCTGTGCCCATCCCTGTGTCCCCCGTCAAGCCTGTGCCCATCCCTGTGCCTCAGGCACAGTCTATGCCAGCCCCTGTGTCCAGTGCACCACCTACAGCAGTGAAGGAGTCTTGCAAACCACATAAGTCCGTGCCTGGCCAACAGCCTATCCCAGTCCGGATGACCTGTGTACGGCCCATCCCAATCGGAGTGCCTCGTGTTCGGCCCATGCCTATGTTGGTGTCCACTACACAGCCTGTGCCAGTGCTGGTGCCCCGCCGCCGCCTCCATGACAGATTTACAGAGACACAGCTGCGGGAGCTAGAAGACCTTTTCCAGAGAAGTCAGCATCTCAGTGCTGAAGAAGGGTAAGCACCTTGTGTGGCTTCAGTCCTTCAAGGAGGGAGCAAGCTGGGACGGACAGGCCTCTGGCTCTCAGGCCGCTGTCCTGCTCCTCTTCCTTTATTAGAAACCTCAGGTTACATTTTAAGGGTTTCTTATTGTCCGGTTTGCTTTTTTTTTTTTTCTGTCCCGGGTGGGAGCAAGATCTGTACCTCATGTGTGGATGTCAGAGGCCAGCGTTAACTGACTTGCTTCTGTTCTTCCTGTGTGTGGGCCCTGGACTCAAAATCAGGCTCCCTGCAAGCAGGTTTATCTGGGGAGTAGTCTTGTCTGCCTCCATTTTGCCTTTTAGAACTAAGGCTACAACTAAGAGAAGTTTTTTTAAGTATTCCAGCCTGCCAGACCCCTGACCTACTCTCCTGGGGTTCTGGGATGGTAGTGGGAGCTACACAAAAGGCAGTGGGGCCTCCTCCACTACACAAAAGGCAGTGGGGCCTCCTCCACTACACAAAAGGCAGTGGGGCCTCCTCCACCAGACAAAAGGCAGTGGGGCCTCCTCCACTACACAAAAGGCAGTGGGGCCTCCTCCACTACACAAAAGGCAGTGGGGCCTCCTCCACTAGACAAAAGGCAGTGGGGCCTCCTCCACTAGACAAAAGGCAGTGGGGCCTCCTCCACTACACAAAAGGCAGTGGGGCCTCCTCCACCAGACAATAGGCAGTGGGGCCTCCTCCACTACACAAAAGGCAGTGGGGCCTCCTCCACTACACAAAAGGCAGTGGGGCCTCCTCCACCAGACAAAAGGCAGTGGGGCCTCCTCCACTACACAAAAGGCAGTGGGGCCTCCTCCACTACACAAAAGGCAGTGGGGCCTCCTCCACTACACAAAAGGCAGTGGGGCCTCCTCCACTAGACAAAAGGCAGTGGGGCCTCCTCCACTAGACAAAAGGCAGTGGGGCCTCCTCCACTACACAAAAGGCAGTGGGGCCTCCTCCACTAGACAAAAGGCAGTGGAGCCTCTTCCACTACACAAAAGGCAGTGAGGCCTCCTCCACTACAAAAAAGGCAGTGGGGCCTCCTCCACTACACAAAAGGCAGTAGGGCCTCCTCCACTAGACAAAAGGCAGTGGGGCCTCCTCCACTACACAAAAGGCAGTGGGGCCTCCTCCACTAGACAAAAGGCAGTGGGGCCTCCTCCACTACACAAAAGGCAGTGGGGCCTCCTCCACCAGACAATAGGCAGTGGGGCCTCCTCCACTACACAAAAGGCAGTGGGGCCTCCTCCACTACACAAAAGGCAGTGGGGCCTCCTCCACCAGACAAAAGGCAGTGGGGCCTCCTCCACTACACAAAAGGCAGTGGGGCCTCCTCCACTACACAAAAGGCAGTGGGGCCTCCTCCACTAGACAAAAGGCAGTGGGGCCTCCTCCACTACACAAAAGGCAGTGGGGCCTCCTCCACTAGACAAAAGGCAGTGGGGCCTCCTCCACTACACAAAAGGCAGTGGGGCCTCCTCCACTAGACAAAAGGCAGTGGAGCCTCTTCCACTACACAAAAGGCAGTGAGGCCTCCTCCACTACACAAAAGGCAGTGGGGCCTCCTCCACTACACAAAAGGCAGTAGGGCCTCCTCCACCAGACAAAAGGCAGTGGACCCTCCTCCACTACACAAAAGGCAGTGGGGCCTCCTCCACTAGACAAAAGGCAGTGGGGCCTCCTCCACTAGACAAAAGGCAGTGGGGCCTCCTCCACTACACAAAAGGCAGTGGGGCCTCCTCCACTACACAAAAGGCAGTGGGGCCTCCTCCACTACACAAAAGGCAGTGGGGCCTCCTCCACTACACAAAAGGCAGTGGGGCCTCCTCTACTAGACAAAAGGCAGTGGGGCCTCCTCCACTACACAAAAGGCAGTGGGGCCTCCTCCACTACACAAAAGGCAGTGGGGCCTCCTCCACTAGACAAAAGGCAGTGGGGCCTCCTCCACTAGACAAAAGGCAGTGGGGCCTCCTCCACTAGACAAAAGGCAGTGGGGCCTCCTCCACTAGACAAAAGGCAGTGGGGCCTCCTCCACTAGACAAAAGGCAGTGGGGCCTCCTCCACTAGACAAAAGGCAGTGGGGCCTCCTCCACTACACAAAAGGCAGTGGGGCCTCCTCCACTACACAAAAGGCAGTGGGGCCTCCTCTACTAGACAAAAGGCAGTGGGGCCTCCTCCACTAGACAAAAGGCAGTGGGGCCTCCTCCACTAGACAAAAGGCAGTGGGGCCTCCTCCACTACACAAAAGGCAGTGGGGCCTCCTCCACTACACAAAAGGCAGTGGGGCGTCCTCCACTAGACAAAAGGCAGTGGGGCCTCCTCCACTAGACAAAAGGCAGTGGGGCCTCCTCCACTACACAAAAGGCAGTGGGGCCTCCTCCACTACACAAAAGGCGGTGGGGCCTCCTCTACTAGACAAAAGGCAGTGGGGCCTCCTCCACTACACAAAAGGCAGTGGGGCCTCCTCCACCAGACAATAGGCAGTGGGGCCTCCTCCACTACACAAAAGGCAGTGGGGCCTCCTCCACTACACAAAAGGCAGTGGGGCCTCCTCCACCAGACAAAAGGCAGTGGGGCCTCCTCCACTACACAAAAGGCAGTGGGGCCTCCTCCACTACACAAAAGGCAGTGGGGCCTCCTCCACTAGACAAAAGGCAGTGGGGCCTCCTCCACTACACAAAAGGCAGTGGGGCCTCCTCCACTAGACAAAAGGCAGTGGGGCCTCCTCCACTACACAAAAGGCAGTGGGGCCTCCTCCACTAGACAAAAGGCAGTGGAGCCTCTTCCACTACACAAAAGGCAGTGAGGCCTCCTCCACTACACAAAAGGCAGTGGGGCCTCCTCCACTACACAAAAGGCAGTAGGGCCTCCTCCACCAGACAAAAGGCAGTGGACCCTCCTCCACTACACAAAAGGCAGTGGGGCCTCCTCCACTAGACAAAAGGCAGTGGGGCCTCCTCCACTAGACAAAAGGCAGTGGGGCCTCCTCCACTACACAAAAGGCAGTGGGGCCTCCTCCACTACACAAAAGGCAGTGGGGCCTCCTCCACTACACAAAAGGCAGTGGGGCCTCCTCCACTACACAAAAGGCAGTGGGGCCTCCTCTACTAGACAAAAGGCAGTGGGGCCTCCTCCACTACACAAAAGGCAGTGGGGCCTCCTCCACTACACAAAAGGCAGTGGGGCTTCCTCCACTAGACAAAAGGCAGTGGGGCCTCCTCCACTAGACAAAAGGCAGTGGGGCCTCCTCCACTAGACAAAAGGCAGTGGGGCCTCCTCCACTAGACAAAAGGCAGTGGGGCCTCCTCCACTAGACAAAAGGCAGTGGGGCCTCCTCCACTAGACAAAAGGCAGTGGGGCCTCCTCCACTACACAAAAGGCAGTGGGGCCTCCTCCACTACACAAAAGGCAGTGGGGCCTCCTCTACTAGACAAAAGGCAGTGGGGCCTCCTCCACTAGACAAAAGGCAGTGGGGCCTCCTCCACTAGACAAAAGGCAGTGGGGCCTCCTCCACTAGACAAAAGGCAGTGGGGCCTCCTCCACTACACAAAAGGCAGTGGGGCGTCCTCCACTAGACAAAAGGCAGTGGGGCCTCCTCCACTAGACAAAAGGCAGTGGGGCCTCCTCCACTACACAAAAGGCAGTGGGGCCTCCTCCACTACACAAAAGGCGGTGGGGCCTCCTCTACTAGACAAAAGGCAGTGGGGCCTCCTCCACTAGACAAAAGGCAGTGGGGCCTCCTCCACTAGACAAAAGGCAGTGGACTCTCCTGTCCTATCTACTTGGAGCAAGTGCAGACCTTTGTCAGTGTCTGCTGAGCTAAGTGAGGCCCTGTGAGGCCAGGCCTCAGGAGCCCGAGATGTGGTTGGGATGATACGGGGTGACAGTCAGTCGATGTGCTGATACATTTTTATATCCTGCTTATTTCCCTCTATAATTCCTAATGTCAACACATGGGCGGCACCTTTCTCTTACTGCTGTTTTTAGTATTTTCTGAAAATTTGGTGCTCTGCCCCAAGAAAATCGCCCATACAGATAAGCCTCAGTGTTGAGTATGGCGGCTTCTCCCTTTGGTCTCAGCACTGAGAAGGCCAAGCCTGGGCTACGGTGGTGACTCCTGGAGGCCCCAGGTGCATGCCCAGAGGCCCCCAGTATGCTTCTGCTACAGGTTTAGGCCTAGTTTTTCTCTTGAGTCTCTTTCCTTCTGGTGGTGTTGTGCAGGGTCTCCCAACTGCAGCAGGGATAGCCTGGAACTGTCAGGGAACCTCTTGTTTATGTCTCCCTCCTGCTGGGAATCAGAACTGCATGGCCAGCACTGAGGGATCTGTAACATCTCTTTGGGGACTGGTGTGCTTACCCATTTCATTTCTCGGGACTCCTCAGCCCTTAAAAGGTCACGCTGGCCTGAGACCCAGAGATAACCAAGTCCTTCAAGGTTTACTCTGATCTTCACAAGAGCACTGTGGCCAGAGACAATGATTGCATGTATACACACACAGACACACACAGACACAGACACAGACACAGACACACACACACACACACACACACACACACACACACACACAGATACAGAGACAGAGAGAGAGACAGAGAGGCAGAGAGACAGAGAGAGTGACAGAGAGGCAGAGAGACAGAGAAATAGAGACATACACACATGTACACAGACACACACGCACCCACTCAGATACACACAGAGACACACATCGACAAAGAGAGACACACAGGCACACACAGAGATACACACACAGACTCACAGACACACACACTCACACACAGATACTCACCCAGATACACACAGACACAGACACACACAGCAGCACAAATGCACCTGCACACATGCACTCTCACTGTACATAAATGGTATAGTATGTCCTTCTCCTGGTGATCAGCATGCTCGACTACAGTATGGGCTCACTGAATGTCAGGAGTCCTCACATGATCTCCAGGAAGGAATCCTCTCTTATTTGCAATTCTCCTTCAGTCACTGGACTTCACTCAGGTTTTTCACGTGTGCACTTGTGTCTGTAGCTATCGCTTCCTACTGTGTTGGTTTGAGACAGCCTTAAGCTCCACCACAGACAGTATCAACAGCATTTCTTCCGTCTACATTAGTGGTTTTCATGTGTGTTATTAGATATGTGCTTAGGTTTTTATGTCTATTGATAGTACCTTGCTAATGAATCAAAGTATCCTGTAGAAATTGAGTGTCCTAGAGGGTAGGAGATTGAGACAAATATTTTCAAAAACAGGAAGTGTCCTTTACGCTTTCCTTCATCGCTGGTACCAAGTATTGACGGGTGGCCTTTTTTTTTTTTTTTTTTGTCTCAGAAAACAGCTGGCGAGGTGGATGGGTGTGACTGAGGCCAAGTTGCAGGTGAGTGAGAAACAGAAAGCCATTTGACAGCACAACCATTCCAGAACCTCCTTCAGGTCTCAGATATGGATGTCCTGTTAGTGAAGTCAGTTCCATTGTGTCACCGTGTGTCACAAGGACAATTTTTATTGATTTCTTTTCAAGTCTCTCTCTCTCTCTCTCTCTCTCTCTCTCTCTCTCTCTCTCTCTCTCTCTCCCTCTGTGTGTGTTTGTGAGTCTGTGTGTGTGTGTGTGTGTGTGTGTGTGTGTGTGTGTGGGCGTGCTTGTGTGACAACCACATGTTTGTGTAGCTGTGGATGTCAGTAGAAGATTCTGGACTCCTGTACTTGGAGTGAAAAGTCACTGTGAGCCAGGGGCCATGGTTTCTGGGAATGGGATTCAGGTTCTAGGGAGCCCCAGGTGCTCCTAATCCTTGGGCCATCTCAGCTGTCGCCTCAAAAAAAAAAAGTCTTTCCCATCTGTGGTCCTTGTGGGTGGAAAATAAGATGAGAAGGCTCTCCGTGCACACTGGGCATGGCCCAAGTGGAATGTGCCTTGAAGGGACAATTTGACTGTGAGGCAGTTTCCAGGCAGAGCCCAGCTCCCAGAAAGCTGATAAGTCAGAGAGGGACCTGTGGGAATGTGGAAAGGAGACATTCCAAGTGCCGGGTCCTCTGGCCAGTGCCTAGGGAAGCCATGCAGATAAGGACACCTGTCGTTAGAACTCTCGGGACCAACTGCTGCATCTGCCCGAAAGTGCTGATAAGAAACGTCAGAAGGCTCCAAGATAAGAGACAGGAGCCAGGTGCACCACCGGTGGGTCCATCTCCAGGAAGTGTTTTGCATTGCTGGGGTCAGAAGCCTGGGCCTCCCACATTCTAGGCAAGGCCTGGACCCTGACCCAGGCCTTCAGCTCCTCACAGAACGAGAGCAGTGAGACGCCGGGGTCTTCTGAGCAAGATAATATTAATATAAATTCTATGGATACAGATTATAGAGGACAGCTAATATTACACGATGTATTTTCTGATTTATAGTCATGATTATCATACAGAACAAATCCCTCTTCCTTCCGTTGTAGAGATGGTTTAAGAAGAGGAGAGAGCAGTCCAGGCAAGGACAGAGGCAGTCAGGCCTGAGTGGTGGAGCTCCTCAGGGGACCCACTCCAGCTCTCTCTATGAAGATGGTGCAGGAGCCCTAGCGTACCACCCTTGACCTGGAGAAGGTGCAGACGCCTGCTTTCTTCCATCAACATGTTGTTACATCTTTATTCCCTAAGCCCTGGAATATGAAATAAATAGATTCTCAGTTTATTTGCTTCATGTGTCTTCTGGAATAGTACGGTATGTGTGACCCTCATCAAGGAAATGCTATTTACTTACTTACTTACTTACTGACGTACTTACTTACTTACTTAATTATTTATCTTAATCCTTCCATTCGTATAAATCTCAAATGATTTTTAACCCAGAAATGTTCCTGTCTAAAGAACCGTTGCAGAAGGGGGAGAGAGAATACCACCTCAGGTAGCTAGGCACAGCCCCTGGGGAGGGGGGCTTGGCCACCCGCCCTTCTCAAAATTTTTTAACCCAGAAATGTTCCTGTCTAAAGAACCGTGGCAGAAATTGTAACACAGCCTGAAGGAAGGGCTCCATGTTACCCCTCCACCAGCCTCCGATCCCACATCTGCCCTCCCTCTTCCCTTTTGCCTGTATGAGAGTGCTCCCCCATCTGCCCACACTCTCCTGCCCCATCACTCCAACACCCCTTTACTCTGTGGCTTTAAACCTCCCCAGGACCCTCCCGTTGCTGTCGGGCAAGGCCATCCTCTCCCATGTGTGTATCTGGAGCCACGGATCCTCCAGGGACTCTCCTGGGTGGGTGGTCTGGACTCTGGGAGAACTGGGTGGTCAGGCCAGCCCACGATTCTCTTCTAATGGAGGCACAATCCCTTCCATTCCTCCTGCCCTTCTGCCAGCTGCCCCTCCATGTTCCCTGAGCTCAGCCTGGTGGTTGGTAGCAGGCATCCACGTCTGCATTGATCAGTTGCTGGCCGGACCTGCCATGGGCTCGACACACCTCTCTGAAATCACCTCTTGACCACAACACAAGTGGTGTGTTTGGTGCCTGCAAACATGACATATCCTGCGTGGGGCCGTTCCCGGGTTTGCCCTTCCTTCAGGCTGTGTTACAATTTCTGCAACGGTTCTTTAGACAGGAACATTTCTGGGTTAAAAAATTTTGAGAAGGGCGGGTGGCCAAGCCCCCCTCCCCAGGGGCTGTGCCTAGCTACCTGAGGTGGTATTCTCTCTCCCCCTTGTCTGTGCCTTATGGATAAAACCTATCCCATTGTGTTCTGGGTGCCTCACGTTTTGCTGATGAGTAAGACCCTCCAGAGGCTAGCCCTCACAACAAGGTCTCCTTCTGTGGGGTGATGTTACTGTGTGACCATCAGCCAACATTTAATATTCCAGAAGATGGTCATATGTCACAGTGAGTTTGCAATGACCCGTACACTCTTTTGTCCTCTGTTATGACCTCTCCCCCCTCACCCTGGCCATATTATACCCCAGATGTGCAAGAGGGGCCTGGAAAATCTACAAGAAGACAAAGCCTTCATCCAGAAAGAGTCAGTTCTAGCCACAGGTGGCATTCCATACCCACCATTGACTGTGAGAGAAACTCTTGGGAGGTGTTTGATTACGTGTATGTTTGTATGTTTGCTTGTTTATTTTGTGTTTATTTGCTTTCCTGGTGTGTTTGAACTGGACAAAGCACCAGTGGTGCTGATGAGGGTTTTTGTTAACTAGACACTAGCTAGAGACATCGGGAAGGAGGGACTCTCCATTGAAAAATATCTGTGTGACTCTGTCCGCAATCCTGTGGGCCTCTTCTGGATTACTGATTGAAGTGTGAGTGTCTCTCCCACGCTGGGAAGGACCACCTCTGTGCAGGTCATTCTGGAGCATAAAGAATGCAGGCTGGACCAGCCACGAGGGCCAAGCCCATAAGCAGCGCTTCCTCATGGCCTGTGCTTCAGCTCCGGCCTCCAGTTCCTGCCTCCACATTGCTAAATGATAGACCTCAAACTACTTTCCCAGATCGCTTCTGATCTTAATGTTTTGTCTCAGAAACATAAAGCAAGGGAAAAGTAATGCACACACAGAAGAAGGTGTGATAGGACCCTTCCAGACATTTCCAATATTCCATTAGCTTGTGAGGCCACCCCATGTCCTCACTGTGAGGTCAATTACATATTTATTCATTTGTGTATTTGTTTGTTTGTTTGATTGTTTTGTTTCTATTTGTGTGACTCATGACAGGGTGCCCACATGGGGAGATCAGAGGATAAACTGTATCATTACTTGCTTCTGTCCTTCCACTGTACGAATCCTGGGAATCAAATATGGGTCATCTCTCTTGGGGGCCAAGTGCCATTATCCATGGAGCATCTCTCCACCGCATATTAAAATGACGTGGGGCACAGAGGACGGGGACGTACATATGTATCTCAGCTCATAATGCTGGCTGCACAGTCCTGCCTCCCTCCCTAGCCTGGCCTGAGATAGGCTGAGCAAGCAGCTCCCGGCAAGGTCCGGGAGCCTCGGCTAAGGAGTCAGATCCTGCACCGGCTACTGGAGGAAAAAGTAAACCTAGGCCTAAGTTCCCAGCACACAGAGTCTCTTGGAGACAGGGCTGAGCATGACCTCGGGTGTCTGGGCTGCCTGCACCTTCCTGCCAAGCTCCATCTTTGCTTACTGGTGCGTATCCACATTGCCAGCTTATTTTACTTGTATTTTTAAATTTAGTAAAAATGGAGACCTAATGTATTTACATTCATAGTGTTTGAATGTGTGCATGCAGAAAGAGCACTTGGAACGGGACATTTTAAGCCACAGCTGTCTCTAATTTATTAGTTCCTTTATTTTATGCATTCTAGTTATCATTCTCTCCTCCAAAGTCTCCCCTAGTCTGCCTCCCATGCCCCCCTCAATCCTCTCACTTTTACTGCCTCTTTTTCTTCACTTGTTCTTGTTAGAGAAACACACACCTGTTTGTGTAAATGTGTAAATATGGCCTCCTGAGCCTGCTGGCCGTGTATGCATAGATGGTCTCATGTCTGCTCCTGTGCTTGGGATAAGCAATTAGCAGGCTCATCCCTGGGAGAGGCCAATCTCCCTATATCTGCAGTCACTGTTTGATTAAGGTTCCCTGTCTAGGAAAGCAGAGAAACCCCGGCCAACACTCCCCGGGCACCGCGGGTCCCCTTCCTTTGAGACTTTACACTCTCCACAGAAGCTTTTCAGTTGAGTTTGGCACTGTTCAGGTCACGTTCATGCAGCCAATGCTGAGGGAGACTCGTGGCTGACATCCTGGCATTGGGAATCTTGAAATCTTTCAGCTCCCCTCTTCCCAAACATTTACTGAGCAGAGATGTAGGAGCTGTGATATCAGTGCATTCTCGGGGGCTGGGCTCCCCAGGATCCCCTGTTCCCTGCACCTTCTCCAGTGATGGTCTCCATTTCCTTCAGACACATGGTTCTCCCATGAGGAGTGGGAATTGTAGCTCTAATTTTTTCAACCCTTACATCTTATGATGGTTCTTAAGTCTTTTAACCTCCATTTTATCCCACCACCCACCAGAGGAAGTGGAAAAGAAACGATACGGGGAAGTGGACCTGTGTAGAAAGGGTTCTTTGGGGCAACTTCTGTCTGTGTTGTCTGGAAATCGGCCTTTCAGTTCACAGGTCAGCAATGGCGGCTCGATCTACTCCTAAATGCTTCAGGCATCCACCAGCAGTCCGTTCGGTAGTCTAGATAGCAAGCAGGAATCAGCAGTGGTGGCACTACCTACCAGAGTCTGCCAGGCCTAGGCCCGGGCACCAGTCAGCAGGCGGCCCCAGGAGTGGAGTCAGGAGAAGGTCTTGTCTGTGCCTCTCTCAGTGAAGCAAAGATCAGGGAAGACCAGAGACTCACGGCCATTGCACAGTCTGCTCTGTAAGCAAGCCTAGCTAAGCCTCCGTCATCACTGTCCCTGGAGGCTTTTTCTACTCCCTCCAAACATTCCTGTCCTCCACCAATCTTGCCTCAGTACGCATCTTGCCTCCTCTGACGTCACTCTGCCAAGCATCCCATGTTCACAGAAGCAGCAGGAACGGGCAGCATACCACCAGATGGCTTTCAGCACGTTTCTCTCTATGGAGTCCTGACAACAGAGCTCGTCCATACCATGTAAGGCGGACCAGTCCATGCCTGTCCTTAGCAAGGGATCCTTCATCACAGGTCCTTTCATGTGCTTGCTTTGCCGCGACATCCGGGCTCCTGTGTCTGCTTCAGCTAAACCTTTCTTCACAAGTCCGCCTTTGCTTTTCACCTGTCTCCTCTTCAGGAAAGCACTCCATCACGAGTTTGGCCCTGCCAAACACCATCCAACACAGCTGACCTTCCAAAGAACCCTTATGTTTTCACTTCAGGTAATCATACTTATCTAAGGATATAAGGCTAAGATCTATAATGTAGCTCTGAATTATACTAGTCTTTCAAAATAACAGTAATAGATTCTCTTCTAAGATCCATGATCTCAGGAGCCCTGGAGGATCAGCCAGGATATTTGTACCAGGGATGTTTTCCCTTTAGTTGAGTGTGCCTTAATAGGCCAAATAAGCAGCTGGTGGCTTTTACTGACATGTGTCGCTTCTTACACCTCTATGCATTTTTCATGCTGGTCATTATTGTGATTCACACCTATGTCATCGATGATACACTGCTCCCCCCACCCTTGGCAGTGTGCATAGCATTTTCTTGTAGCATGGCAGCTAGACACACAGGGAGCGTGCTTGCAGGATATACTCAGCTGCTGTATAGTGTCTTCAGAAACAGGGGGTAACCAATAGGGGCATATATTGGCAGTATTTTGGAAGTTCCCTGGACCACCCTGAGCACTCATTTAAAAGGAGATTTATAAACGTCCTCATCTAAAGGGCTGGACAGATACTTGCGTGGTTACGAGGGTCTACTGGTCTCGCACAGGACCCAGGAAAAGTTTCACATGGGACACCTACACACACCTGCACATACCAGTGCAGACACATGCACACTCGTGCACGTCACTTCAAAAACAATGTTAACAAAAGAAAACTTCCCGATTAGTAATCAACTGAATTCCTATCTTTGATTACATACTTTCTTTTTCTCTATTCCACTCTGGAAAAATTACATTCAAATTCCCATAGGTTCATCCAGGTTTTCCATTAATGTTTATTCTAGACATTCTTTCCAACTTTTCATGATTTTCATAACAGTATTATAACCTATGCTTGATCAATTGTAATTGTTAAATGTACTTTTATTTTTAACTATTTTTTCAGGTATTCAAAATATTGATTCTGCAATATTGAATACAATGTATATATGTGATATATGCATATATAGACATATGTATATATATACATATATATATATTCAGATTTAGAACACATTTTGTAAATGTCATGTTACCCTCACAGAGCCTTTCATAAACTGCCAAGTATCCAAATATGCCATAGTGATGACTTGTAAAGATCAAAATGGCTTTCTGTTTCTCTGTCTGCCTGACTCTTCCTCTGTCTCCTCCCTGTTTCTCCATATCTCTGTCTCTGCATCTGTGTCTCTCTGCATCTGTGTCTGTCTCTGTCTCTCTGGTTTTTGTAGTTGCTGCTGGTGATTGTGATCTGTATGTTTATATGATTTTTTTTGAGACAGGATCTCATGTAGCCCAGGCTAGCCTGTAGCTTCCTGTGTATCTATAGAAAACTTCTGTTTGGTGCTTTGGTTGCCTGTAAGTTGCTCCGGCTACTGTAAGCAAAGCCACACACCTGCTCCTGTTTGTTACTCCAATTAAACCAATCATATTGTCGAACTAGACTGGAGTAAGGCTATATCAAGTCTTGCCGTGTACTCGAACACTGAACACTCCATCTGCTCCTGTCTGCCCAAGGTGTCAGAACGCTTAGAAGACAGCTTGTGCCATGTGGTTTTGAATGCCTTTGGCATATGCTCTCTACAAAGGCATTAGGGTTCAGGGTGCAATTGTCTATAACAATTCTAGTTCTTCAGTGACCCTGCTGCACCAAGAGTGATGGGACAGTGTTCCAAACAGCCTGCTGCTAGGTAGGAAAGACAAGCAGGCTGGGGAGACAGCTCATTTGGTATAGTGTACAAGCCTGAAGAGCTGAGTTCGAGTCCCATACCCATGCCAATTGCAGGCATTCTTATGCTCGTCTGCCATCTTGGCACTGATGGCGTCAAGTCCTACAAGTTCCTAGGACTTGCTGACCAGTGCTAGACTAGCCTCCTTCGTGACCTCTCAAAAGTTATGGTAGAGTTCCTGAAGGTACCTGCATGTACACATGTCTGCACACATGAACACATGGATCTATACATAATCACCCCTTTAAAAGACAGCATAGATAAAAAGCGACTCTTAGTGCTCGCTTAGCCATATAAAGTCGGATGAAGGATTTTACAACATAGGCTCAAAGGAATCCCAGCACACAACAGATCATGCTAATGGGTTGTAACCCATCTTAATGGTAGTTAGCAATCCTAAACAGTGTAAATCGCCCCAGTTTCCCAGCAGGTGTGTGTGTGTGTGTGTGTGTGTGTGTATGTGTGTGTGTGTGTGTGTGCGCGCCTGCACTAGGTCTTCAAAGCAGCCAGCAGCCTCTGTATGTACTCTTTTCAATATCTGATCTTGTGATCAGATTTCCTTTATTTCTGTCAAGCACCAGTTTCTAGATGTAGAATAGCAGAGCAAGAGGTGTCCACCAACATTTCTCACCAGACCCCTGAGCTCTTGGGAAAATTGTTTTTACTCCCTGAAGATTTGTTGGAACAGTTCAGCATATTCCCTGCTCTGGGAAGATACTTCCCCAAGGCCAGAGTAATCAGCAGGCCGGCAGCCTAGAAGCCCAATTTTACACCCCCACATTCCCACGGGTTGTACCCTTCTTGAAAGCACACTCTGCTCACTGCAACCCCAATCTGCTGTTACTGGTTGTATCTGAAAGATGCTCAAGCCACAATAAACGGCATTGAGAAGGCAGGCCAGTCAGGCTGGCTGTGACTGACTAGATACATTGTAATGTGGCCTAGGCCAGAAGAGAACACTTCCAGGTCATGGGTTAACGCTTTTGTTTTTCATGCTGAACCAAGAGGTTAAGCCCAGAATTTCCAGAAGCAGGAGCGCTGTCAACAGCACCCAAGCTATGGAACCTCAAGAAGTCACCCAGTCGTCTCATCTGAGAGATGATCAAATTAGAGAAAGCAATGGTGAGGATGGGGATGGGACAGATGCTCTAATTGTCTGTTATTTTGCAGATTAATAGACACCGGCCGGCTCAGTCTGCCGCCCTTCTTTGTCCCCCCCCCACTCACCCCGGACTCTGATTCCCCGATCGTTCTCTTCTTGTTTCCTCCTTCCAGAAGCAACTGCATGGATAGTCTTACAGGATATGAAGGAAAGAGAGGAGAAAGAAGGTGTACATGGCTACCTTATGTTGGGGGCCACAGCTGCAGAAGGAGACGGTGCAGAAGAAGAAGAAGAATCCAGAGACGAGGCTCCTGCTGGCAATTTAGCCTCGGTAGATGGCAGAAGCCATGAGGATGGGACCAGCAGCAATGGCCAGGATGATGGTCAACTAGAGGAGCCAATCCCTGGGGGCACAAAGGGCCGTCGGGTTCACCCACGTCCACCAGGCCAGCTGCCCCGCAACCGCTACAGGTTCACCGAATTCCAGCTCCAGGAGCTGGAGCGCATTTTCGAACGCAATCACTATCCGAGTGCTGCGGCCCGGTAAGAACATTGGCTTGTACTTGGGAGCACCAAATGCTCCCAAGAGGCATCTGGATGCTTCTTCCCCTCCTGAAGTAGAATCTACCTGTAGACCATAGGCTCCCACACCCTAGTCTTTTGCCCTTGGCTTCTGGGATGAGGTGGGGGAGGGCAAAAAGGATGAAGATACTTTCATGCAGTATTTAAATGAAGCAAAGTAAGGTTTGAACAAGGGTGTAAAGTCTGAAGGTGGCTGAGGAAATACAGGATGGTCTCTGTTTAAAATATGATTGTACACCGCATAGCTTTTGCATCACATTATATTTTTCTAAGTGCCTTGGAACATTTTTTTCTTAATCACTGATTGGCTTGTTGACTGCTGATTATTTTGCAGGATGGGGGAGGGTGTATTTCTCCCCCTTAACATTTCTATCGGAGGAAAAGAAAACTGTTCCTAAAAGCAAGCTAGAGTTTTGGGCATGGTGACTTGTAGCCTGAGCAACAGAACTGAGGAGAGAGGCCTGTGTCACAGGACACCTCAAACAAAAGCAAGGCTCTCCAGAGCAGGGATTGCCAGAGGGCTACCCCACTGCCGGTGTTTCCTCCTCCACTGTCCCTTTTCACCCTCCTCCCTTACAGCCCAGATAGGTCTGGGACTTTCAGGGAACCTCATTCTGGTAGTACAGACCTGCACCGCTGCCAGCCTTGGGAGACCTTTGATGCCGTTGTTTTTGTGCCTGCTGTGCTTTTATTCTTTTGTGGTTTACAATTATTTCGGATCCAATCAGTGGGTTGGATATTTCTACACGGTAATGAAACATTAGAAATCCCCATGTACTTTCTACTAGTCCATTTTCTTCCATTTGAATTTGTCTTTCCAGCCCAACAAAGTTCCTAAAACCTTCTCTCCTCTGTGTAATTTTGTTCACAGTTTTTTGTTTTCTTTTCTTTTTGTGGGCAGCGAGTGTCCCAGGCACCGCCACATGCTGGTGTCAGGAACATTTCTTGTAATGTTTTCTGTTTCTCTGCTTTTCAAGTTTCAAGTGTCCGGGTGTCTCTAGGGCATACTCAGTTTTTCACATTTCAGTCTATAGCAGATTGAAAAGAAGAGGAAGTGGTTGATAGCGATACCTTTTAAAAGCGTCAAAATCCTCAAGGTGAATGTCACAGAAGGCAAATGGTGCCAAACGTTTAAAAACAGATATAAAGTGCCCTTCTTGTTTTATTTTATCCATGAAGCCAAATACTGAATATTTTCAACTTCTACCCACAGAAGGGAGCTCGCCAGATGGATAGGTGTGACGGAATCCAGAGTGGAGGTCAGTAACTAGAAAAAGGATAGGCCTTCTAGAACTTGCTTCAGGTCATGAATACCTTTGCCCAGTGGGTGAAGTTGTATTTTTTGTTGTTTTTGTTTTACTGTTCTGTATTTGGGAAATAAAGGTGTTTTATTTTGTTCTGAGGCAGGGTCTCTCTACATAGCCCTGGCTATCCTGAAATTTACTATGAGACTATGCTAGCCTCAAATACACAGAGATCCACCTGCCTCTGCGGGGATGAAAGGCATGTGCTATCATGCCTGGCTGGGAAATAAATTTTGAACTTTGTGGGGTTTATACATGGAGCAAGAAAGTTCCACAATACCAAAATGTCTCACTTTCAGAGGGAACATGACTTCCTAAAAGTAAAAAGTAAGTATGCAGTGTTGAAACTGTAGGGAGTTCAGAACCCCCTGGGGGGTACAGACTCAATCTGGATTATAGTTAATTAAATGTATTAAAGTTGATAGCAGGAGAACAGTCTCTGAGCCACACTTGACTTTGCCCAGTGAAACTGGGTGAGGGAAAAATTTTAAAAGGGAAACAGCAAGAAGACCTTGAGTATCTTGCAGAAGCAGCCAAAAACTGTTCTGCTTTGACAAGATTAGGTAGTCAAGAAAGCCTAAAAAGAGTCCTTGAATGTCTGCACAAGCCTATTCTAGAAGAAAAAAGGAGTTAGTCATATCATAACAACATAGATGGTCCTAGCTGTACATTTTTTGGGTGGAGAGGTCACTGAGTCAGGGTTACTGGGAACTTATTTTTCCAGGGACTGAATAGAGTCAGAGACAAATGACGGGTGGGTACCAAGATGGATGGATAGCACAAAATTGAGGGTTTTTAGCCATCACAGAACCTGTTTTATTCCTTAAACATAAGGACCCTCAATTATATTATGCATTTATGAATAAATTATTAATAAATGTACTAAATCACAGAATAAATATTCATTATATGTACAAAGAATTGTACAAATTATATAGATATGTAGAGGATATATAAGCCATTCAAATTAGTGGTTTAGGTGATAATGAATTATTTTGAATAATAAACTATTCTAAAACTCTATACTCTATGGAGGGAGTTTATAAACATTCAGACCGTGGAGTGCCCCCTCATGGAATTAGAGAAAGAAAGAAGTTTCTTTCACTGGTGTATAAACTTACATGATCGGTTCTTCAGTTATGATCCTGACTATTCGGGACACTAAGACAACTGCTTTGTCTCTTTCATTGTAGAACTGGTTTAAGAGTAGGAGAGCCAAATACAGGAAATGCCTGAGGATGTAAGTGCTCTGAAGTGCTCCTCTGAAGTGCTCCTCACCGTGCTTGCTGCAGCTGCACCTTTCCCTACAGATTGTGGAGGCGCGCTAGGGAACCACCTTTGCCGAGGAGACAGAAACAGAGGAGATTTTGCTGCCACCAACACATTATTTCTCTCTCTCTCTCTCTCTCTCTCTCTCTCTCTCTCTCTCTCTCTCTCTCTCTCTCTCACACACACACACACACACACACACACACACACACACACACACATCTATCACTTATCTCCTTAGCTCTTTTATTTGCAATAAAGTGGTGGAATCTCAATATATTTGCTTCATGAGTCTTTGGGGATTATTAGTATGGTATGTGTGTAAATTATCAAGAAAATGCCACTTAAAAAGAATGACAAAGTTCTCTTCCACAAGGTGCTACCACGAGCATATCACAGACACATCTCAAGTGTGAGAGTGCGCTATCTCTAACCACACAGTCTCTTCTACCCACCTCCCCTTCACAATAGATCTGTTCTTTCCCCCCCCCCGGAAACATTGGAGAAGACATTGTTTAAGTGTGTGTATGTGGAGGGGCGCAGGGGAGGTATGTGGGAATCTTACTTTTAGGTACAACACAGAAATTATGAAAATTAACTCAACATCCTTTGAAGCTGCACTGAAGGAGGAACCATCACCCACTGAGTACATTCACATTGTTTTGTCTCTTTCATTGTAGAACTGGTTTAAGAGTAGAAGAGCCAAATACAGGAAATGCCTGAGGATGTAAGTGCTCTGAAGTGCTCCTCTGAAGTGCTCCTCACCGTGCTCGCTGCAGCTGCACCTTTCCCTACAGATTGTGGAGGAGCGCTAGGGAACCACCTTTGCCGAGGAGACAGAAACAGAGGAGATTTTGCTGCCACCAACACATTATTTCTCTCTCTCTCTCTCTCTCTCTCTCTCTCTCTCTCTCTCTCTCTCTCTCTCTCTCACACACACACACACACACACACACACACACACACACACATCTATCACTTATCTCCTTAGCTCTTTTATTTGCAATAAAGTGGTGGAATCTCAATATATTTGCTTCATGAGTCTTTGGGGATTATTAGTATGGTATGTGTGTAAATTATCCCAACATATTTACATAAAGTCAGTCTGTGAGCCTTTTGTGTATATGTGTCCAAATACATGTTCATGTAGAAAGTATACATAGGCTAGAAGGTGTGTGTTTCTGGGCGAGCATGTGTGTGTGTGTGTGTGTGTGTGTGTGTGTGTGTGTGTGTTCATGTCAGAGGACCTTAGACGCTGTTCCTCAAGTGCCATCCACTTGTCTTTTGGGGCAGGGTCATTCACTGGACTGGAACCCACCAAGTATTCTAGACTGGGTGGTCAGGAACCTGCCTTTCCCACCTCCCCAGCTCTGTGATTACAAAGGACATGCCATTGTTTCTGGCTTTCAAGCATGGCTGCAGGGAACTGACCTCATGTTCCCGTGTGTCCCCACACTTGCAAGACAACCACTTTGCCAACTGAACTGTCTCCTCGGCCCCAGGAGACATGATGACCACATGTGGAAGAGATCCGTTCTTATGGGCAGATGATGAAGAGGAGCTTCCTTTGCTAGTATCAGATTATGTCAATGCTGAGCGGCGACGTGTGCCTATGGCATGGCTTGGATTTCTGCCCGTCTGCCAAGGTTATAAATTAGACAAGCTCAGGGAGTGATCCAGGTCCTATTTTATAATGCATGACAGCAGAAATCATCAGTAGCCCCAGGGGGGGGGTCCAGTCTCTGCCACCTCCAGAGGAAATTAACTTCCTGTTGAAATTCAGGCTCCCTGGGTGCCTGCTGGTCTCCCTAGTTGACATTATAGGCATGGGGATTCCTCTGTTGCCTAAGGAGCCATAGAATCTATTTGCATTAAACCATTAAATTTTCTTCTGCTTTTCTATAAATACTTTCTGAGGATGGACGTCTATGCTTGCCCATCAATATAATTTAACCTAGAAGCAGCACTTGGATAGCATGAATCCTGGGATTGTAATTAATTATTTTCTTGTTTTCTCTAGTTACCTTTTATAACATGGTCCTGTGACAACACATCTCTTGGCTCCTTTGGTGAGCTACTGTTTTTTCACTTCAACAACATTAAGTTGGTAACATTATGGGCCAGGGGGCAAGGGGGGGAGAGTTGTGATTTTAAACAACTGGAAGGAAGGATAATAGATAAAATAATATTCTTAAATATGTAAAGGGTGCTAAAAGCATAGCTCTAAACTAATGTTCACGTCTGTCTTGTTTCTGCTGGGAGTTTGCTCGTGTTGTGGTTTCTTGAGGTGAGGAATGAGCCTGCCCCTTGACAGGATACTGGATAGCTATGGTCTCGGTGCAAGTCCCTGAAATATTTATTTTGTCAAAGTTGTTTTATGATTTTTATACTAAATTTTTGAATGTTCTTAAAAATCAAGGAGAAGTATCTTTTTGAATTGTACCCACTGTGAATCCAAGTTCACACTGACTTCAGTTTAAATAGATATTTTGCTAGGTTTTAGTACTTGATCTTGTATTCCATCTTTGAGAGTTGAATGTCCATCCATCTTTATGTCTATTTGGTTGTGAAAGCGGGTTACTTCTCTTTGAAATTATTCTCTGGAGCATTGTGGAGTTCTGGGCCTAGGAACCACACCCACTAGTCTCCAGACTGTGGAATGTCTCACATGCTCATTTAGATGACCACATGATCTTACCTGACTGTGCATAACTTTGTTTCTTATTTCAGTATATTCTAACTATTGCTAATTATCTTCCAGAGGGAGCACTGTGGGGGTGGGGGTGGGGGAGGGTGGGGGGGATGGGAGGGTGGGGGTGGGGGGGTGGGGGGTGGGGGGGTGGGGGGGTGGGGGGGTGGGGGGGTGGGAGGGTGGGGGGATGGGGGGTGGGAGGTGGGAGGGTAGGGGGGTGGGAGGGTGGGGGGGTGGGGGGGTGGGAGGGTGGGGGGGTGCAGTAGACTTAACTGTGACTAAAATAAAACAAATCTCCTAGCTCATAAAAAGAAAACCACCAGACTTCAGTATGATTTCTGTTTGTTTTCTGAGACAGGTGCTAATGTACCCCCATGCTGGCCTGCAGTTTGCCATGTAGCCAAGGCTGAGTTTGAACCTCTGATCCTCCTGCCGCCACCTCCCCAGAACTGGAAATACAGTTTGGCATCACCACACCCTGTTTTTTGAGGTACTCGGGATCAGACTCGGGGCTTCATACACTCTAGTCAAGCCCAGTGGCACAGCATCATATCCCCGAGCTGCAGTGTGAAGCAGATGTAGTACGTTATCAGCACTTGGGAAGAGACAGACAGGCAGACATCTTTGAGTTTGACATGGTCTGCATAATGAGTTCAAGTCCAGCCAAGGCCACATAGGAAGACCCAGTCAAATAAAATAAAATTCCTCATGTTATAGTCTCAAGTAGAAAGGGACTGGTTTGACATGTTTGAATCGTAATCAGAGAACACATAAGATAACTTTGTATGTCACTGACCATTTAGATTGCACAGAGTACTTCTTATTGCTTTAATTGTATGAAGGAATGAAGTTGTAGATCAGGATTATAGTGGTTGCCTAGAACTCATATTCCAATCCTAGCACTGAAAAAAAAACCTCCCTGAACAACCTACTCAGAGCATAACACACACACACACACACACACACACACACACACTCTTCACAAACTCTCAGTGAGCACCAGCTTGGTGTCAGGAACTGCGGTACAATTAACCATTTTCCATATTAACAGAAGCAAGAAATTAGAATAGGCCTAGGTGTCCATCAGAACATGACTGAGTAGTGAAAATGCTGAAAGAAAACACTCTGACTAAAATCAACTTAGAGGGTGCAAGGATTTATTTCAGTTTACAGGTTCCAGCTCATCACAAAGGAAAGTCAAGGAAGGAGCCCAAGCAGGAGCGGAGAGGCAGGAGGCGTGCAGCAACACTGCTTGCTGGCTCCCTCACGGCTTCGTGCGTGGCTAGCTTTCTAACACAGCCCAGGACCGCCTGCTAAGGAAATGGTACTGCTCCCTGTGGGCTGGGCTCTCCTATATCAATTAACAATAAAGACAATCCGTTACAAACATACCCAAACCAAGGCCTGATCTGGACAATCTCTCAATTGATACGTTCCCTAGTTGACTCGAGGGCCTGTCAAGTTGACCAAAAAAACCCCAACTAAGGTATGATACATAGACACAATGAAATATTATTCAGCTATGAATAAAAACATTATGAAACTTTCAGGAAAACAGGTGGAGCCAGGAAAACATACTCAGTGACAAAAAAAAAAAAAAGCCTATGTCTGTAAAGGCTAATACCACATATTCTTTCTCATATACAGATCTAATTTTTATTCATGTATACTTATGTAGTGGTTAACATATATAGTTGCTGGGAAACTAGAAAGGGACCCATGGGGCAGGTGGGGAAGAAATTTAAAGGGAGTGGGAGAGGAAAAGTAATATAGTAGTTGGGATATTAAAATGCAAAGAGACATACGAGGCTAGAAAAGGTTTAAGCATGGATGGGGTAAGACAGGGAAATGGAGGAAAGAAGAAGGAAAGGAGGGGATGAGAGAGATGGTCAAATATAACTGAATATGTACAAAGCACCATAAGGAAGCCTGTCACTTTATCAGCTGGTTGAAAGCTACGAGCAAATCTGGAGCTGGCGGTCTCTGAGATGCTACTGAACCCTTAAAGCAACACATTGAGAATGGATGCTTTCGTGTTTCCCTTAGAGACCATGTCACTAAACACCCAGGGGAATTATTTCCTCACTCCAGAAGATTTATAAATCCCTTCTTTAAGCATAGAATTTAAACTTGAATTTTACTACCAAAGATATGTTGGTATCACAGCGTTCCTTCTATGTCATATGTAACCCTAATATGACTTACACATAGAAGCACTATCTAAAGGACACTGGTTTTAGCAATCAAACACTTAATAAGTTTCATATGTGTGTGTTTTACATACATTGTATATATAGTTTATATACTTATATACACATATGAGTTATGACACTTCTGATTTAGAATACGTGTTCATATCTTTCTAAGGCATATAAAGATGTACATGAAGACTCAACGTGATATTCTTTGTTCCTTGAGAAAATCCTGTTCCTCTCACAAACAGCTCATTCCCGAATGTGTGGGCTTTCTTGTACCATTGTGTACCCACAGAGGCTGAAAAGTCTTAATCTTGTTTTGTCAAGCATGGGGAGTTAAGCAACCGGTGTGACTTCTCCAGTGGCTGCCTTTCCAGATTGCTGTCACGGGGTGTGTTGACCTACAGTCTGGCTTCAGTCAGTCATGTGCAGCCGTCCATCTTGTAAGGCTCTTCCCGAGGGCAAATGATGCAAAAGTTCAGGACTGGGCGTTGTAGATGAAGGAAAAACACATAAAGTCCATTTCACCTTCATGTGGAAATGTTTCTCCTGTCAAGTCCCCACATCTACGCTCTTTAGCATTCACCTTGAAGCTTTCCTTGAGGATTAGTTTTAACTATGGGCTCCATACAATGAGAACCTATTTGGGAAGGGAGTCTCAGTGAGAGATTGTGGAAAAGTAGGGTCTGTGGTCACGCCTGCGCAGGTTTGTCTTAATTGGGTTAAATGAGGTGGAAAGACCCTGAGTGTGGCTGGAAACCATTTCATGGGTTGGGCTCTGAACTGAATGAGGTAAAAGTTAGCTGAACTCTGACATGTATGCATTCCTTCACTACTCTGTGTTCTTGACTATCAACATCATGTGACTAGCTGCTTTAAATCCCTACCATATGTACTTTCTAGATTAATGGATTGGAAATGTGAGCTAAATAGGAACCCTTTTGCCTTTAAGTTGCTTGGGCGGGTGTCTATTTTACCTAGCAGGAAAGGAAACTAAAATATTTGCTTTAAGGAATTTTCCCCCCAGGAACCAATTTTAAGGTGAGATTATTAAAAAATTATTGATATGAATTATTTTCTAATACAGTTAATGTTGTAGATTATACAGTTAAAATACAAAAATTAATCAAGAGAGAATCAATGATTAAAAATATTACACAGACTTCAAAGGCACGCTCTCAGCCATTCCTTCTCTCCCCTTTCTTCTTTTTTTCTTTTTTAAAATTTATTGATTTTAATCTCATGTGCATCGGCGTTTTGCCTGCATGTATGTCTGTGTGAGGTTGTCAGAGCTTGGAATTATAGACAGTCGTGAGCTGCCATGTGGGTGCTGGGAATTGAACCCGGATCTTTGGAGAACAGTCAGGGCTGAGCCATCTCTCCAGCCTCTTCTCTCCCCCTTTCTAACAGGACTCTGTTCATAATAATAAACATTGTTCAAACCTTTCAAACCATATTCGCTTAAATATGGAAAGAAAAATCACTGGCTTCCCCCACCCACATAAACCAACTGGCATATCTGTCATTTCCACCAAAACGCAACCGAAAGACAAAGGAGCCCAGACAGTAGGGAGTCTCCAATTGGTTTTATTTTAGTATGGGAAGAAAGGGACCTGGAAAGCGACCAAATGCCACCCTGAACCAGCTTGTACTCCTAGCAAACTCCAGGCCAAACAGGGCAGTCAGTTTAGCTTGCTGTAACTGAGATTGTGGGTCAGTGAGCACGAAGAAGCCATCGTTATGCAAGCTGTACTTTGCTCTCTGTGCCTCCAATGAAGGACTCTGGTTTCTGTTGCTGACGCCCCTAGCCACAGCTGTTTGGACCACCATCCTTTGAAACACAATGGTCCATGAAGTCTTGAGCAGCAGTATAAACATGGTCTTTTCGTCTTCCTCTGGAATTCTTCTATTCCCTCAACTGCTGCTGCTGCTGCTCCCTTAGCAGACTGACCCTATCCACTGTTTTTATTGATTCTTCCCTCTCAAGGCAACGACAGCAATGGAAAGGTGGACACATGCAAGAATCAGAGGGATGTGTGGAAGGAACAGTGACCAGATACAGAGTGAGCTGGCCGATGGGCAGCTTGTGTTCTCTTCCCTCTCCTGGGCAACTCTGGCTTCCTGGGCAGCAGGCAACGGGTATAAACGGGTATAATGGCTGGAAGCTGAGTGCTGGGAGTTCATATCTTCAGCTGCAAGCAGGAAAAGCAGGAAGCAGAGGTAGGAAACTCAAAGCGGTACTACCCTTTGAGCTTTCAAAGCCACCACCAGTGACACCCTTCCTCCATCAAGGCTACATGTCCTAAGCCTGCTCAAGTAAGGCAACCAAACGAGTGCCTTGAATTCAAATGCCAGGGACTATGGAGGGCATTTTTTTTTTCCGAGAGGGTTTCTCTATGTAGCCCTGGCTGTCCTGGAACTCACTCTGTAGACCAGGCTGGCCTCGAACTCAGAAATCCGCCTGCCTCTGCCTTCCAAGTGCTGGGATTACAGGCGTGCAGTGCACCACCACCGCCCGGCATGGAGGGCATTTCTTAACCAAACCACCACTTTGCACTCTCTGGATCCTTCCGTCTCATTGGTGCAAGGTAAGCTCACCAGAGAGTACTACACAGACACTCTTAAAGACAAAAAGAAAGTCTTTTGTTTGTTTGTTTGTTTGTTTTGTTTTGTTTTTTGTCGGCTAGCAGCTGCACAAGTAACTTACCCAAATCATGCAGCCCAAGCCTTACAGCCATTCGTCTTCTGTGCCCAAAACTTATATCCTGGTTGTCACACTTCAGTCAGCTAGGTGCAGTGTTGAAAGCATCCAAGTAAGGCAGCGAGGTACGGTTTTGGGGACGGGGGTTGGTGCTGGTAGCTACGGAGGCCCCTCTTGAGCCCTGCCTGATGATGGCCTTTACAGTGTCAGCTCTAATGATGGGGGCAAAACTTAATTTACGTGGGGCCAGCAAGAAAGCTTAGAGAGAAACTCTGAATGCTTTTAACTCTTAAGTGCCTGTTGAGAAAGGCAAGAATAGAGAGAAGGTCACGCGCGCACACACACACACACACACACACACACACACACACACACACGGGTGGATCTTCAATCTTCAAATAATTAAGAAAATCTGATATTAAGAAAATTGCTGGTCATCATTCCTCTTTGGAAGTTGATTAGGGCCCAGAGCCAGCAGTAAGGCAAAGGTCACCATGGGGAAGGGAGGAGTTTGGAGTATACCAATGCACACCAAAAGGAGGGGTTTACCACAAACACTCGCAACGAATCTTTGCAGAAAAGGCTTCCGGATAATTGGGAAGATTTTATTCAGAGCTTAAAAATATGAAGTCCCATCTGAGACGTGAATCTGATGAAACTATGGGTTAGATCGTGAGTTGACAAAAGCAGAGGGCCTGGGTACTGTGGACTTCATTCTCTTCCTCAGTGACTCCAAGCACAGGCTTTCCTGCAGCTTGGCTGAGTTCCCTGTTTACCAGTCCATCGGAAACCAGAGCTTCCTTAGCATGCAAGTACGTGTGACGTACATCTTAACCACAGTATCGCAATGGGCTGGTTCCATATTCTTCTAGAAGAAAGTTGACACTGGTATCAAGTCTGGATTCTTCGCCTTCTCCTTGCATCAGAAGGATAGCTCCACCATTGCCAAGATACTTTGTCTCCAGGACTTTAGGCTCATTGAGCTGCAAGAAAGTGTGTCTTGCTGAGTGTCATAAAACTGTCAGTGACTGTTGTCAACAGCCTCCATCTACTTCCCTCCTTACAGACCCAATATGGCTTCTTACTGCTCAAAGATCTACCAGTGCTTGGATCCTGTCCCAGGTTCAGTGTCCAATACTTGCATAAAGGAGAAAACAAAAATAAATCATGGATGCTGTGTTCCAGGGGCTCCTAACAAGAGACATCTATCTAACCAGATGGATGCCGATGACCTACAGGTTTCTGACCGGCTCTGAGTCTGTCTCCAGGCAGATGAGAACCTTTGTGGCCCTGTCATCCTCTGTGACCTGTCCATTTACAAGCTGGATATCACCTGCCTCCCCAAGGTCATCAAGTCTCATGAGAAGGTAAATGTGAGGCGTGACCCGCTCCGGCTCCATTTGAGATTGCCGTTGCTAGTGCTTCAGCCTTTGTTCTCTCCTCCTGGTGTCAGAGAGGTATGAGCTCCTCCCTTGGCACGGTTTGGCTTAGCTGAAACATTCTCTGAGAAGGCAACAGCCCCTGTTCAGATTACCAACAAGCACACTGACAAAGATAGAGAGTCGCATGAGAGGAGGTGTGGTGGCACACTTGGAATACCCAGCAAACTGCTGAAGGATAAGCGGGATGCAAAATACATCCCTGAACACATCTTCTAAATGATAGGGTTCAAAATAGTAAGCCAGGAGGCCCACTGAGGTGGGGACCCTACTGGCGGTGTTACCTCATAGCCTGTTTAAGACATTTGCTGGCTCTCTGAGTACCTACTAAGTATCAACTGGCTGCCCAACCAGCAAGAGTGGAAGTTCTATTCTAGTTGTAGGGACCTGATAGACAGTACCAGAGCGTGTGAGCAAGCACAGAGTGTTCGAGGAGGGTAAGTGCCATGGTATAGATAGCTTCAGGCCGGAGGAAGCCCGTGCGGCAGCATTCAGTAAAGTGAGTAGACTTGGCTCAGAACACACGGATGCCAGAATCTGGTGTGTTATCTGAGCCAGTCTTCAACTGCGCTTGTGTGACACATGCATGGTTGCGGTGGGCACAATTTCGGTCTGAGAATTTTGAGAGCTACATCCTTGGGTGAGAATCAGCGTTCAGGCTAGTGAATGCACGTTTGTCCCAGCTCATTGTGATTCCAATTGGCGAGTTAATATTCAAAACAATGAAAAGTTCCTATTTAAGCCTCTCATTCTAGAACATGATATTGATATAACTGGAATGACTTATATCAGAATCTCAGGACTGTACCTCTTTACCTCTTTTTTTTTTTTAAGACAGGGTTTTTCTGTATAACCCCGTCCATCCTGGAATTCTCTATGTAGATCAGCTTGGCCTCAAACTCAGAGATCTGCCTGCCTCTGCTTCCCAAGTGCCAGAATCAAAGGCATGTGTCACCACTGCCTGGCCGAGGACTGTACTCTTAAAGGACATCCAGATTTTTCTCCGTGGTTTTGAATTGTTCCTCAACTCCTTAACAAAATGTCTATATTTTCTTGAGTCTAAGAACTGTGAAAGGCTTGTAAATACTCTGTAGTGCGCAGATAGCTGATATTTGCTTATTGAAGAGATGATTCATTTGTTTAAATTGAATCTATTTGGAAACTTTTATAGTTTATGGAAAAAATCCTCACTGGTGTGGCCAAAACAAAATCAAGTTGCTAACCAAGATTATCTGAAAAATATGTATTCCTATGCAGGACCCTGGCCAGGTGGTGGTGTCACACGCCTTTAATCCCAGCACTTGGGAGGCAGAGGCAGGTAGATTTCTGAGTTTGAGGCCAGCCTGGTCTACAGAGTGAATCCCAGGACAGCCAGGACTACACAGAGAAACCCTGTCTCGAAATAAAAAATGCAAACAAGCAAGCAAGCAAGCAAGCAAGCAAGAGGCCCGATGCAGGACCCTGAGATGATTTGTGGGAATGATTCACAGCCTCAAGAGCTGACGTCAGCAGGGAGCTCTCAGCCAAAACTAGAGAACAGACAAGAGTAAACAAGGGGAGGGGTATATGCAGATTCCCTGTGAAACTTTGTCAGAGCTGTAAGGTAAGACTTCTCCTGGGAGAAATCTTGCTCCTCTGACACCCCAGGTTCCGAGATTCTCACCACAGTCATGGAATTGTGTGTGGAAACGCTAGTCTAATAAGACCCCGGCTACACTCAGAGGGAAGGTGAAATGTCCCAAACAGGCCTGCTTCCACCAGTGTGTCCCACGGGCCACCATTACTGGAGCTTTGTGACCTAAAGCTCCTGGCCCCTGCTCCCTGTCTCTGGGCTCCTGACCTCTGGCCCCTGACCCCTGACCTCTGACTCCTGCTTTCCGGCTCTCGGCTCTGGCTCCCGGCTCCCGACTCCTTGGCCCTGGTCCCTGGGACCTGGTTCCTCCCCCCTGTCCCCTGACTCCTGACTCACGGCTTCTGGGCCCTGGATCCTGGGTCCTGGGTCCTGGTTATCAGCCACAGAAATTATTATTAGAATGGTGGGTGCAAAGATGGCTCTCTACAGATCCTTCATGACCACCAAGAGACTGTGGCCTCAGACATCTGGTATACCCATGAGCATTGGCTTCTTCTATTTCACCCATGACACATGGAGAGCCTGTTACTAAGGTGTGCCTGAAGTCACAGAGAGAAGGGGATCAGCTTAGCCTATTGAATAATAAATATCATCATGGAGAAAACTAGCAAGCATTCAGATGCCACTGAGGCCTGAAGGTATGGGGTACAACCTGTATTCTCATGGTTCAAATACTTAATGGGACAGTTGGAATTGCTGAGGGGTAGATGGCCTCCCAAGTGTGACTCTGGGCTCCATCCTCAGAGCCACAGGCAAAGAAGGCACGAGGAACATATACTGCCATGTGCCTGTGACTGATTCACCCGCAGTGAGGACCAACTGTGTGTCAAGGTAGACAGTCAGCTGAGTCCACTGCCTTGCCCCTACAGTTTTAATGCTTCTGACAGTTTCTTCCAAGACTACATGACCTGTCTAGATTGTGAGGGGCTCCAGATCCTTGATACCAGTACCTCATAATCGGATACTGACATCTGATATCCACAGGATATGAAGCTGCCCCTTGCTACTCTTGATAAGTGTTCATTTCTGTTGGAAAAATATAGAAGTCCAAAAATGTACTCTTACTTCCCGTCCTAAGCAAGAAAGGGGCCGGCTTTGACCAGTCACCTTCATTGTGAAGTCAGTAATGAGTAAGAAGGAACTCTGGAGATGTTTAGATAGCAAACTGTCTCCAACAGTGCCTTGAGCAAGGCTTCTCCATCAGGCCAGGCTCCACCCTCCCTGTTCCCACTCTAGGCTGTTTCCCCTCCTGGGAGCACTAGAAACAAGTCTCTAGCCTCTCCCTTTCCACCCCTTAAGGTTCTGATTCCCCCTTTTGTCCCAGACAGATCCACTTAAACATTTGCTTCTTAGTCACATAAGACAGCCGTTTAACGGTTGCTTCCGCCAGCGCCAGGTGTTCCTCTTCCTGCTCTTCCTGACCTACTAACCCTGCTCCCATCACCCTTCTCCAGAGACACTCTGGGCAGGAACCAGGTACAGAGGTTAGGACACTGGCCAGAAGTCCTAGGAAAGGCGGTGTCAGACAGCTGGGAGGGAGGAGAGAGCTTAACAATGACCATAAAGAGTAAGGGACTCCATCTTCCCTTGTTCTTCCGGGAGGGTGTGGCCGTTATGTGTTCCAGCTGTGCTCCTGAACTGATCTGCCTTTTGCAATAATTTTAATACAAAAATTCCAAAGATCTGAGCTGTGGAACCGCCTTTGTCTCAGAGAGGATCCCAAAGAAGGGTGGGTACTGTTTGTAAGCTGATCGTTAATCAGAAAGAAAGGAGGGCATGGTAATGTTCCCCGACCAAGGCAATCCTGTACCATATGTTGAGGAATTTCTTTTTTTTTATTGGATATTTTCTTTATTTCCATCTCAAATATTATCCCCCTTCCAGGTTTCCCCTCTGGAACCCCCTATCCCATTCCCCCTTCCCCTGCCTCTATGAGTGTGCTCTTCCCCACCTACTCCAGCCTTCCTGCCGTGGTATTTCCCTACAGAGGAGGATTGAACACCCTCAGGTCCAAGGACCTCTCCTCCCACTGATGTCCAACAAGGCCATCCTCTACCACATATGTGGCCAGCGCCATGGGTCTCTCCATGTGTATTCTCTGGTTGGTGGTCCAGTCCCCGGGAGCCCCAGGGGGTCTGACCTGTTGACACTGTTGCTCCCTCCATGGGGCTGCAAGCCCCCCTCAGCTCCTTCAGTCCCTTCTCTGACTCCTCCAACATGGAACTCTGAGTTCAGTCCAAGGGTTGTCTGCAATCATCTGCCTCTGCATTTGTCATGCTCTGGTAGAGCCTCTCAGAAGATGGCCATATCAGGTTCCTCTCAGCAAGCACTTCTTGGCATCCTTAATATCGTCCGGGTTTGGCGACTGTATATGGGATAGATCCCCAGGTGGGGTAGTCTCTGGATTGCCTTTCCTTCAGTCTCTGCTCCATATTTTGTCTCTGTATTTGCTCCCATGAGTATTTGTTCATACATTTGTTCACAGACCACACTTTGGTCTTCCTTCTTCTTGAGCTTCATGTGGTCTGTGAATTATACCTTGGGTATTCCAAACTTTGGGGTTAATATCTACTTATATCTACTTATCAGTTCAGTGAGTGCATTCCGTGTGTGTGTGTGTGTGTGTGTGTGTGTGTGTGTGTGTGTGTTTGTGGTTGGGTTATCTATTTTCAAGTTCCATCCATTTGCCTGCCGCGAAGTCATTGTTTTTTGTTTGTTTGTTTGCTTGCTTGCTTTGGTTTTTTCAAGACAGGGTTTTTCTGTATAGCCCTGGCTGTCCTGGAACTCTGTAGACCAGAGTGGCCTCGAACTCAGAAATCTGCCTACCTCTGCCTCCCAAGGGTTGGGACTAAAGGTGTGCACCACCAGTGCCCAGACTGAAGTCATTGTTTTTAATAGCTGAGTAGTATTTCGTTGTGTAAATGTATCACATCTACACCCACATTCATAAAATAAACTTTACTAGAGCTCAAAGCACATGCACATTGCACCTCATACAACAATCGTGAGAGACTTCAACAGCCTACTCTCATCAATGGACAGATCAGGGAAACACAAACTAAACAGAGACACAGTGAAACTAACAGAAGTTATGAACCAAATGGATTTAACAGATACGTATAGAACATTTCATCCTTAAACAAGAGAATATACCTTCTTCTCAGCACCATATGCTACCTGTTGACAGGGTTCTATTTTGGGGGTCCATTGACTAGATATACAGAAATGGTGTCATACTCATTTCCTTGTATCAAATGCCCTTTCTGAGCTAGGCTCATAAATGGGCTTTTTAAAAAGCATAATCATGTCTATCATAGGGTCAAGTTCCCATTTCCATCATTCAGTTTCCCTGGCTGCTTAGTACAGGATGGTCTCAGGAGGGAAGAGGAACAAGCACAGAGAGAGGAGGGTGGTAAACTATATGTCCCAGGCTGAAGGTGATGGCGGTGAGTTCTTAGGCATGGTGTAGAAAAGCAGCTGTGTTGGGAGTGTCCTTCTGCTAACTTTGTCTCATACTAATGATGATAATCATCATCATCATCATCATCATCACCATCGTCGTCGTCGTCATCATCATCATCATCATAATCCTTTCATGGATGAAGAAGGTGGAAGCCAGACAGATTGTTCTCAGAATGTGCCCAGCTCAGGCTTTGAACCTGGGTTTCCAATTCCTACTTCCTGCCTGCACTCATTCTGATCCTGCCTCACAGCTCTCTGTCCTTCTCATTCCCCTTTCCTTTATGGTTGGTCTTATTTTCAATTTATTAGTATCTCAATTATCATTTTAATTGTACAACTTCCACTACTCTGGATTTTTTAGAAAGTCATTTATAATGCACAAGATTGTCAGCAACAATACACATCAAAGACCATGTACACATGATAATTTTACAAGCCACTCTCAAGCTTTCTGGTTAAATATTTTGGGGGAAATTAAACATTAAAAATGGTTGTACCAAAATAAAAAAATATGATTGGGGCGAGGCATGCTGGTATATCGCTTCACTCTGTGATTCTCTCTGCCTCGATGATGTCTCGCATCATTACGAAGTATGATGGTCAGCATTCAAGCAGTGCCGTCACAGCCAGGCGGGTAGCCAAGTGAAGGGAGCAAGCAGAGTGGAGACTGTGGCCAACTGGGAAAGAATATGCCTCTGCCCAAGGGGAAAGCCAATGCCCATCGCCAGCTCAGAGTTCCCGGATATTAGCACTGGGATACTGCCATCATGTGTTTCAATTTCCAAAGCTTATGCCCAAGTCAGAGTGTTTGTATGAACCATCAGCCAACCAATTCTACCATGTCTCTTAGAAAATTGTGTCAACAATCTAAATAAGATCAGTAAAACAACAGCCCTAGTTCCTCAACCTCTGTGAGTGGCGTCAATTTTAAGTCATCTTCACCCTTGAGAGCAGAAGAATGTACATTAAAGCATCCCCAAACGACCCTGACATACTTTTGTTCTCACATGTGATGGTCTTCACTGTGGGGCCTCCTCCCATATGTATTCTGCTCTCTGCCCTCCATCCCTGCCTAAAGGGTTTCTGATGGAGTTCGTACTTCCTAACATATGCTTGTGAACACTAAGCATAAAGACCCCACCAGTGTAGAAGGCAGAAGGCGTCAAAGTGAAGGACTCGCCAATATCTGGATGCATCCTTTCTCCTATGATAAGGGAAGAAAATTGCTTTTGTTCAGATAGATGTATGTAAGGCCTTACCCTATGAGCCAAATAAGGGACACCCAGGTATCACTGCCACCTTTGACCAGACTTCTGTCTGCAAGTCTCTAATAAACTACTCTTCATGTAATTCTCGATCCTCTTTGCATAGTCTCACGGCATCTCATGGCTGCTTCTCATACACTGGGTCTGGGATTTTTCAGGAGAAGGTCTAAAAACACAACAACACAATATTGCCAACTGCAAATCCCAGTCTCTGGTATAATTAGTTACTTCTACAATTATAATCTCTTTAGCTGTTCCTTCAGGGCATGACACAGCCATTGCAACCATGATCTCACAGCGCCTGAGCAGCCTGCCCTGGGCCTGCGCAAAATAGACCTGTCAACAGCCAATTGTGGATTGAAGAGGCCCTAACTCTCTGTGCTGACCTATTGGCAACTGACAGATTCTGGAGGAGGTAGAGTCACTGCCTTCAGTTGTATAACAAACAAAGAGACCTCTAGGATCAAGTGAACAGGTCCAAATGCATGTTTACACAGACAGTCCTGGTTAAACTCAGCGGGTCCCAAAGCAATGGAGAGAACATAGGAGAAGGACATGTAGGGAAGCTGCCTTGTGGTTCCTCTGCCATTAGGAACATAAGGAAAGGAGCGATGAGGATTGTAAAAGAAAGGAGTTGGAGAACCACTCTTCACACTATAATCTTATCTGTGGCAGCAACATCATCTAGTGCTATGGATAACCATTTGGTACATGGAAGATCAATCTAGCAAGGACCACTAAGATAAGGACAAATGACATAGGACTCAGAAGCCAAGGAGTCATTTTCCTCTACCCTAAGCCTTATCCCATATGGAATAAATATTTAGCTTTATGGACAATTACTTCAATAATATTGAACTCCACGGAACCACAGACTAGAAATTTCCATGAGAATGTGAAAACCAAAGTCCTCCCAATCAAATATTATGAGTTGTCAGTTAAATGATTTATTGATTTCTCACTTAAATGAGCTATTGATCTGACCAACAAATACTTGCAGCCAGATACCTAGTATATCAGGTATGTAGAACTATGACTTAAAATCTGTCGATCCAGAGCTCCCAAGGTGGTCCAGTGGGCAAAGGTGCCTGTTAATACTGATGATCTGAGTTCGATCCCCAAGACCCTCATAGTACAAGGAAAGAACAAACCTTTGTAAGTTGTCCTTTGACCTCAATGAATCCATCTGTACACATGCATGTGTATACACACACACACACACACACACACACACACACACACACACACACACTAAATCTACAGACCCGAAAATGCATCCTTCTCAATGGCAAATTGCTATGTGTACTGCTTCCTTCAAACTCCAGAGGCCCAGGCCCCACAGTCAAGTTCCTGGCAATATGCAGCACTGTGGTCTTCATAAAAAGGCCATCCAGGGATTTCCAAAAAGGCAAATGCCACACTCTACAGCCCAGACAGTGAGCATGGACACCTGCAACACAGGTGTCCCCATGATGTGTTCCACCGGTCTTGTCCCACTGTGTGAATGAACTGGATAACCAGTATGATTCTGTCTCTCGGAGCCATAGACTCCTGTGTCCGTGGACACAAGTAGAGGCCTGCTTTAATCCCTTTGATCTCTTCTACATTCAGAGAGCAAGGATTTCCCAATCCTGACAGACTGGCCACAGTAAAGGATAGGGGGGAGGGGGTCAAGGTAGCTCCAGTTTTCCAGTCTCTGGGACCCTGGTTGCCATGGCTACCCATGATCCTGTATGAAACAGCCATCTTTGATACATAGCTTAGATGCATTCTGTTGTTCTGGGATTTATCTATGCATTTCTGTTAGAATTGTTCCTCCCTATCTTCCCCATTTGAGCTGGATGGCCTTTGCCAATGAAGTAGGTCCATTCAAGCTCTGGGAAAGAGGCACACAGGGTATACTCTGATGACGTGATCACTCCATAGTAAGGTTAAGGGAAAGGTTTCTTATTGTAGATAAAAAAAAAGAGAAAGAGAACCGGGTAGAGGCATCTGAAAGAGTCCAAAGCAGAGAGAGAAAGAAGTAGACGAAACATGGCCATCAGACGACAAGGATATCTGTGAGAGTCGAGAGAATAGTAGGGCATAGAGAATAGAGAAAAGAGTGGGCAAAGCAGGAAACAGGTTATAAGGAGAACAAGGAGCAGCCGGAAGAGAGGCCCATGAACTGCAGGGAGTTTAGAGTAAGGGAGGCTGTGAGAAGGCCAGGGTGTTAGCATGAACTTTGAACTGTGTAACAGGTACCTGTGATACGGAGGGAGGCTGAAGGCCAGCGTGAACTCTGATGTGCTGATATGGGGGTCACACGTAGCCCGCACCTTTAACCCATGCCTCCTGCCAGAGGTAAAGGAAGTGACTCTTTTGGCAGATAGAAACCAGGTCACAGAGCTCCTGAGGAATGCTGGCCTGTATCAAGATGTCGGAAATCCTCCTATACTTTACATTGAGCTTGTTTCTGGATATTTGGACTCCCTTTTGGCGTTGGAGAATTGAACTTTCCTTTGGCCCGGACAGTGGGGGAAAGAGCCTTGTAATTCCTATGTTGTTAGGACCTTAAAGAAAGTGGTGAAAATGGCCGAGCCAGCTGGCTATAACTACTCCTTCCCACTCTACACTTCTCTCTATGGCAGTAACAGAGTTTAGTGCTGTGGTTAACTATTGCTACACCTGAGCGAGACGTGCCAAGGATAAACGTGCCACTGAGATAAACAGGAAATGGCACGTGACTGAGAAGTTAAGAAGTCATTGTCCACCACCCTGGTCCCCATTGTCTGTGGAATAACAACTGCTTCATTTCTTCTGTACCTCCCAATGTGTCACTCCGTCCCACTGGGCATGCGAACCCTAGTGCCAAGGGTCCAAGAGAATATAGGCTCACCCATGAGAGTAGAGAGGGCAAGGGTAAGGTCTCCAAATAAGCACAATTCAATGTGTCTCAGTCCTGAGTCCACACAGGAAGCTCACAGAGGCACACCATGATGGCTTCAGAGAGACAGGAGTGCTTAGGGCTCTAAGTCGTGTAACCCCAGATAGTGTCCGTGCCTCACTTTCAACCATCTGCTGGAAATAAATGCATTCACTAATATGTGCCTCCTACAAATGTCCTGGTCCTTAATGCAAATCTGAAGCTTGCTTCAAGGAAGTTGTCCCAGGAAAAATAGGAGTAAGAGGTAGATTCTGTCTCTGGCTGAGTCACAGAGCCCTCTGGTATTGCCTGGAAGCTATGGTGGCCTGGGTCCCTGTGCGTGCTATCAGCTATCTGGGGTCCTGCTTCCCGACCAGAGACACGTTATGAGTAGACAAGGAAAAGGGACTTTTACTAGGTTTAAGGTCACCATACCACAAGAAGCGAGGCAGCCTAACAAGTCTGCTTATATTACCTAAAAAAGAAGTCTTTGGACTCATCTTGGATATTTGTGAAGAGAGTCTTGTATCTTAGCACCAGTTGCAACCACGGAAGCTTGTGTTCAGATCCATCCCAGCCTTACATCCAAAGTAGGCCTAAAGTACCAGGCCCAGCAGGCCCCTGTCTAGGCCTCCGGGGAGCTCCTTCCGTCTGTCTAGGTGAAAATGCTTTCAGAGTCATCTGGGGTCTGAGGTCCCTGTGAGTCCTGGCACAAAGTGGTTTCCAAAGTGAGCCATGTCTACAGAAGACAAGACAGTCACTGTGGTCTTCTTGTCATTTTTTTTGTCAAGAAATTCCTAGAGTCTTCAAGACTTCCAGCCTTGGCATGCAGGCAATGTGATAGGCTGATCATCAGAACTTTGCTCAGGACAGCTGGGAGAGCAAGGCAGAATCCAACGTCCCCTACTTAGTAGGGAACCAGGTTGCCTCATCTCTAGTATCTTTGCTAGTTTGAAGGAAAATAGACAACAATATAAATGGGAAGAATTTATCTTTAACATTACTAGTGATCTTTCAATAGATTTTAACAATGCTTTAGTAGTGCTTTACGGGTGCCCAGTGCCACAGGGAGATGGGGGGCTTTCTAGGGGGCATCTATGCCTGATCACCTGTCGCAGAGGTATACTTTCTATCCCTGGTCAGTCTTTACCTGCATCTATGTCTAGTCATGGAGAAATGTTGCCTCTTGGGAAATTTCTTCCCAATTAAGTAGCCTCGGTGGAGCTACTTAACAAATGGGAGGTGCTCAGCTGAGTTCTCAATATCCCCAGGCTTGGGAATGATTAAGGACTATCCTACTCAGTCAGGATACTTCATGAAAGAGGGAGACTAAAAAGGCACCCTAGGAATAGCCTGATCACTGAGCCAAGTACCTTACACACCTATAAACGATGAATATGTCCGGCATCACTTTCTTGGATATTCAATGGTCTTGAGCTCCTCACCTCCACATACCCTCTGCCTAGGAGCTAAAAATAAACACTGGGTGGACTCCAGCTCAGCTAGAGTGCTAATCCATACCTGTGTACCAATCAATAGGCAGGTCATGGAGAAGTAGATGACAATTATACAAACCCACTGTGGGTCAAGAGAGGCTGTTCAAACAAGTCACAGGGCAGGAAGCAGAGGATTCTGGACTCAAATCACAGGATATACTTTTGGTCATGATGTCCTGGAGCTTGTAAAGGTTGGCTGTCATGGCTCAACTTGGTAGTCAACTTGACAACATCTGGAGACATCTAAAACCCAAGAAGCTAGCTGGATTTATGAGGACTCGTCTTGAGTGGATCATTTGAGATGGGAAGACACACCCTAAGTCTGGGCAGCCCTCTCGAAAGGATATTGAAGAAGGAAGCTTTTGCTTTTTACTTGTTTGCCCTCCTTCTCAGTGACAAGCTCATCAATCCTGTTGCCTAGGTGCTCCTTTGAAGGGACTAGAAACTACTTTTGAATTCCAAAAGAAACCAAAGCCCAGCTGCCCTTTAGGAATCCTCCCAGACTCTAGTACCAGATTATTATGACAAAATTTCCAGACAGAAGCAACTTCAAAGGGTTTATTTGGTGTCGTGCCACCATGATGCAGTCCACCGCGAAAAGACATCATGGTGGGAGGAGCTCAAGGCAACTGAACCTGTTGCATCCATGGCCAGGAAGAAAAGCCTGACGAACATGAATGTTTGTTCTCTGTTCACACTCTCCTCTTCATTCAGTGTGGGACCCCCCCAACCCATGGAATTGTTAAGGTGGGCCTTCCCACGTCAGTTAACTTCATTTAGGCAATCCCTGTGGTAATCAGAGTGATAAATATCCCCGTAGTCTAGAGCATCTGAATACTTGGTCCCCAGTTGGTGCTTCTACTTAATGTGTGGCCTTGCTGGGGAAAGTATGTCGACAGCTGAGGTCAGGCTTTGAGTGGGGAAAGCCTAGCCTGCTTCTATTTTGCTCTCCCTGCTTCATGCTTCGGGTTTGGAGATGTGAGTTCTCAGCTTCCTGCTCCAGAAATCCGGCTCTGCTCTGCCTTCATGGACTCGTACCCCTCCAGAACCAGAGTCCTGTGGGGAGTTAATGAAGCACCGAGTGAGTATGTATTATTGACATGAAAAGGGCCTGTCAAGGACCTCAATTCCTCAGGCCCATGGCAAATGGTGAGGCTTTTCTCCTAGCCTTAGTATGGATGTTGACACTGTGTAAATATTAACCACAGCTTCTTCTTCTTCCCAGATGACTGGGAAGCCTGAAGTCTACCCCTACAAAGTTCTAAAACTGAGATTTGCTAACCCTCAACCTCTTTCAGTCTGTGTGTAATGAAGTTCCTGAGTTTCCCTGGTACTGGTGTGTCTCCATCAGAACCCACAACCCACCCAATCCCAGGGTTTTGATTAATTAATTAATTAATTACATTACATTATATTATTAATTCCCCATCACTTCTCTCAGGTCAGTCTCAGAGCAAAGCAGGTCATAGCATAAGCCATATTTATTTTTTTAAGTTGCTTTGGTTATGGTTCTTTATCATAGCATTCGAGAAACAGCCAAGACTTAACTCTTACGGGCATGCCCAGAGACCTATTTCCTTAGGTTAAGTCGTAGATGCTGTAAAGTTGACACTATTGCCCGTCGCACTATCTTAATTGGCTTGGAGTCAACCAAGTCACGCTGATTGCCTGGATGCACTCTCAGCCTAGATCAAGCCACATTCCCCAAGCCTTTACTGGCTCCCAGACACCCTGTAAGGTCACCGCTAACTGAAAGCTCAGGTCCAGCATCGGGCAGCCAATACCTCACAGAGGTCCTGGTTAGGCAAAGGAAGCACGCCGCCTCTCTCTCACAGTAATTGGGCATTAAACCCTGTTAAAACAGCTGTTGCTTTCAGCAGGCAGAGCTCACTTGGGAAGTCTTGTGGAAGAGTGTAGGATAGAATTGAGCTAGTCGGAGGAGGGAAGGACACTACAGGAATACCTACAGAGTCCATTAACCTGGGCCCATGGGGCTTCACAGAAACTGAACCATCAACCAAAGCGCATGCAGGGGCTGGACCTAGCCACGCCCATCCGGGTCTGTAGCAAATGTACCGTCTGGTCTTCATGTGGGTCCCCTAACAACTGGAGCAGTAGCTGACTCTGAATCTGTTGCTTGCCACTGGATGCCCTGCCCATACCTGAATTGCCTGGCTGGGCCTCAGTGGGAGAGGATGTCATCAATTCTGCTGGGGCTTGATGTCCCAGGGCAGGATAGTCCCTAAGGGGAGGGCGTAATGGGGGAAGGGATTTGTATGGGTGGGACTAGGAGGAGAGGAAGGAGGGGGACTGCGATTGCTATGTAAAGTGAATAAGTAAGTAAATAAATAAATAAATACTGTTAGTTTTAATGATAAGCCCTTCAGGTTTCTATTTGTGCTGATCAGTTTTCTGAATAAGCAAGGAGCCTGGGACCAGGGCAATTGACTCCCCAATTAGCTGTTATTAGACTCTCTCTTGCTATCCAAGCTGCCTCAAGCACAGGGACTGTCTAGCATCCAACTAGATTATCCTAATGCCTGCATCAGCCGTCTCAAACATTCTGCACAAGTCTTGACACCATTGCAAAAGACCTATCTGATTGGCCCATCTCCTAAAGCACAGCCCCAGTGGGGACAAGGCGAAGTTCTAGGTTCCAGGTACTCAACCAGGTACAAGCGTGACAACCATTTTCACCTTGGCTCTGTGCGGAGCTCTTTCCCTGGTTGGTGGCAGGGTCAAAACGACAAGCTTTAAGGACTGCAATTGGTGCTATAGAGTGAAGTATGATTAACCAAACAAAAGGCTGTGATCGGCTCAAATACCCCTTTGGGGATCTTGCTTATGTAAGTTACACTGAGGCTCCATGTCTGAATCATCTGGAGACAATCGTGTGTTGCTTTCCTTGCTGTTCCCTGGGTCTAATAATGACCTTTCTGGAATGAGGTGGCCTTTTCTTGTCTACTTTCAGGGTAGCAGGCTATGCTAGAAACGCAAAGAAATAAGAGTCAGAAGTGTGGCAGAAGTAAGGGCACAGTGACATCAGAGGAGCCAGCTTCACAGCTTAGTACCCACCGAGGCTGATGTTGGCACTGGCTCTATTTTGACAGTGTACTCATTTAGTCTGTTAAAGACTGGCTTTTAAGATGACGCAGATTTTGTGCAGTGATTTATTTTCGGAAAAAAAATAAGGTGAAGAAATAAGTATTTGTTTGAGGGTGTTTTTGTTTGTTTGTTTGTTTGTTTGTTGTTTTGCAATTTCGTGCGTTCTTTTTGAGCTCTCAGGAGTTTCCGGTAAGCACAGCCATGTTCTCAGCAGGTTCTCCCACAACGAAAGAACAGTGTAAGGAGGGTAGGGGGATGGCTCAGTGGGTAGAATGTTTCCCACGAAGCCAGGAAGAGCTGAGTTCAAATCTCCAAGCCCACACAAAGGTGGAGAGTATGCACCTGGAATCCCAGTGTTCCTGTGGCGAAATGGGAATTGAAGACAAAGGAATGCTAGGGAACTCCCAGGACAGTGAGCTTGTCTGCAGCAGAAAAAACAAAACAAAACAAAAACAAAACAAAACAAAAAAAAAACCAAGGAGATCCTGTCTTAAACAAAGCAGGAAGTGAGGTGAGGACTGGCATCCAGGGACTGTTGCCTGCCATTGGGTCCCCTTCTACCTCAACTGCCCGGTTGGGCCTCAGTGGGAGAGGATGTGCTCAATCCTGCTGGGGCTGGGTGTCCCAGGGCAGGGTGGTAGCTGGGGGGGGAGGGAGGTTCCATTTCTCTCAGGAGAAGGGGAGGCTAGAGTCAACCCAGTCACACTGACCTCTCTCCACATATGCCCCTTGCCATATGTAAACCTACACAGACACATACATGTGCATTGACACACAAACACATCAATGACATGGGCACATAGAATCACACGCTCACAAACAAACAAACAATATAAGCACCATCTTTCTCTGAGCACAGACCTGAAGTCAACATCCCGTCTCTCCTGTCTGCATGGGCGTGTGCCGGTGGTGGCACTAGGAGGAAAGCTCTGGGGACCTAAGTTGCATTGGTATTGGTATAATTTCGGTATATTTGGTATATATTGGTTGTATAATTGCATAAGGAACTCTTGCTCTACTTTCCATGATGGCGAAAACATACACGAGTTTCAAGGCATTCAGTCTCATTTCAGAGAGGGCGTGGAATCTATTTCACTCTAACAAACACAGAACAAACCGAAAGCACCTCCCCATTACTGCAGATGACCGTATATGTGTACATGCATAATTTTTCTCACTTTATTGCTGCTTTCATATATTTTAATCGTATTCACGACCTTCCCCAATTCCTCCCAGATCTATCGCTGAACAACATTGTGTCTTTTTAAACAAAATGAAACAAAATCAAGTACAGTTTATGCTGCCCATATCGTCTTGCATGTGTGGCTGTCAGTAGTGCTGGGGAGTGTAGGTGGAGACACAAAAGTCCCATTCTTCACTAAGGAGCTACTGGCTTGAAAGAGGAGGGGCAGGCTGCCATTAGTATAATTTTGGTATATTTTGCAGCTTAAGACCTTTTGGTAGTCATTTGGGGCCCATGTGCCTTTTGTATCTTTCTTATTATGGTTTCTTCTTTGGGACTGTTTCAGTCTCTCGGTCCCTCTGCCTGTCTGTCTCTCTGTCTCTCTCTCCCTCCCTCCCTCCCTTCCCTTCCTCTATCCCTCCCTCCCTCTGTCCCTCCCACCCTCTCTTTTTCCTAAGTTTGTAGGTACTTCCTGACAGAAAGTTGACAAACGTTTCCTCTTTCATATCTACCCTTTCCATAAGGTTTAAGCAGATACAGCGCCCTTCCATCCACTCATGAGCTGGTTCGGAGGAATGAGGAGTGCCCAGGCCCTAGCTCTATGCAGTGTGAACGTCTTCACAGCTTGTCACCGGGGTTAATCTGGGTAAGTGGTCTCACACCAGAGACTGTCTATTAGTATTGGGAGCTTAAACCCACTGCAGGAGATAGAGTCCCGAGATCCTACAGAGCCCAGATTCTAGTCCACACCGTGGCCCTGGTTCACCAAGCTGACCCCGTAGTTTCCATGTGTATCTTGTACGCTGTCTGCTTTCTGTGGTAGTAGAATTCCAGGGACTCTCAACATTCTCTGCCCCTGGCACCCTACTCCTCCTGTAGAGTCTTATGGCTCCTGAACCATATCCTCCACAGGTGCTGCCAGGTGACCAATAGCAGCACCTCTTGCACGTTTGTCCCCCCCCCCAATGTTGCCTCTTTCTGACCAGAAAGTGCCTCCATCTGTCCCCCAGGCCTTCCACTTATTGTGTCTTCCTCTCATGTTTACCAAAATCACAGTATGAAAAGGCTACATCGCTTTTATCTACTACTTCCTCGAAGCATCCCTATGAGGTTCATCGGCGCAGATGGTAGGCACTAGCTTATTTAGTACTCTGTTCACATTGGCCTCCATATGCATGTGTACCCAAATGTTCACCCAAACACACACACACACACACACACACACACACACACACACACACACAGTCTCTCTGTGTGTGTCTCTATCTCTCTGTCTCTGTCTGTCTGTCTCTGTCTCTGTCTCTGTCTCTCTGAGTGAGCAGAGTGAGCCAAAGGCACTGCCCTAGCAGGTTGTCAGCACTCTCAGACAGCAGAGCTTCTGTTGCCTTTGACTACCCATAGCAAGGATAATGCAGCAACAGTCCTTACTCAGGTCATTTTGGTTATGTTCCTATTAGAGCTACAAATGCCCCATTAATTCTACTTGGGGAGTCATACACAAAATCTTATTCAACAAAGACAGAGAGCTAATTTCAGATCAAAGAACAAATCTACTAAAACATAGTACAAATTATGCAATGGGTTTAATGGGAGTTACAGACCAGAGCAGAGGTGTGAGTTTGTGAACAATAGCCTGAACAACTTAGGAGCAGCTAAGGCACCCGACGACAGTCTCTCTTCCCCATGCACGAACTTACTGCTTATATATGCTTTAGGATGAGTGAAGGGGTGACCACCTCCTCCTTAGTGACCTACGAACTCCAGTACACTCACTCCTGGGCACCCACCAAGAGAAGCCCCACATCTCCTCCAGGAAGGAATGTTAATGGATTTAATCTTGTCACCTTTGTGTAGTCACATGTGCTGTGAGTACAGAAGACATCGGCTAGGCTGTGCCTGAAGGACCCTGAGAAACAATACCAGATAAGTAACACAGGAACAGAAAGGAGGAGAACCAATCAGATTTTAGTTGAGACAAATACTTCTAAACTAGGTATTGGTTATATCTGTAACCGGGAGAGGTGTGCCAGAAGGAGCTGCTATTGGACTTTTGTGAGCGTCGGAATGATGGTGCACCCCTATAGATCCAGCACCCAGACTGCGATGAAAGGAGGGTCATTACATCAAACAAAGTCCCCTTTAAATACATAGGCAGTGACAGGCTAGCCAGGGCTACATGAGATGCTGAAAAAAAAATCCCATAAACGTACAAAACCCATTCACCAGCAGCAACTACAAAAAGCAAAGAGACAGACAGACCGACTGACCCACAGACAGACAGATAGACAGACAGTCAGAGGAAGAGTTCAGGCAGATAGACAGACAAAAAGCCATTTTGATTTTACAAGCCATCACTATGGATACTTGGATACTTGGCAGTTTCTGTACAGTTCTGTGTGGGTAACAAGACATTTCCAAAATGTGTTCTGAATCTGTGTAATAAATGTGCTTGGCAATAAAAGTATGTATATACATACACATACATATACATCATCATTCAATATTACAGAATCAATACTTTGAATACCTCAAAAATCAGTTAAAAAGTATATTTAAAAATTACAATTGATCAAACATAGGTTATAATATTATAATGGCAATCATGAAAGGTTGGAAACTGGGGATTTAGCTCAGAGGTAGAGCACTTGCCTAGCAAGCACAAGGCCCTGGGTTCCATCCTCAGCTCTGAAAAAAAGAAAAGACAAAGTAACAAAAAGACCAAAAACAAAAACAAAACCCAAAACAAAACAAAAATCACAAGGTACCAGGGAAGCATTTCTAAAATACACATTAATGGAAAACCTGGATGAACCTATGGGAATTTGAATGTAATTTTTCCAGAGCTGAATAGAGACAAATGAAGAATGTAATCAAAGATAAGAATTCAGTTAATTACTAACCGGGAAGTTTTCTTTTGTTTTGCCAGTTGTGTTGGATGGTGTTTGGTGGAACCAAACTCGTGAAGGAGTGCTTTCCTGAAGTGGACACAGGTGAAAAGTTAAGGCGGACTTGTGAAGAAAGGTTTAGCTGAAGCAGACACAGGAGCCCGGATGTCGCGGCAAAGCAAGCACATGAAAGGACCTGTGATGAAGGATCCCTTGCTAAGGACAGGCATGGACTGGTCCGCCTTACATGGTATGGACGAGCTCTGTTGTCAGGACTCCATAGAGAGAAACGTGCTGAAAGCCATCTGGTGGTATGCTGCCCGTTCCTGCTGCTTCTGTGAACATGGGATGCTTGGCAGAGTGACGTCAGAGGAGGCAAGATGCGTACTGAGGCAAGATTGGTGGAGGACAGGAATGTTTGGAGGGAGTAGAAAAAGCCTCCAGGGACAGTGATGACGGAGGCTTAGCTAGGCTTGCTTATAGAGTAGACTATGCAATGGCCGTGAGTCTCTGGTCTTCCCTGATCTTTGCTTCACCGAGAGAGGCACAGACAAGACCTTCTCCTGACTCCACTCCTGGGGCTGCCTGCTGACTGGTGCCCGGGTCTAGGCCTGGCAGACTCTGGTAGGTAGTGCCACCACTGCTGATTCCTGCTTGCTATCTAGACTACCGAACGGACTGCTGGTGGATGCCTGAAGCATTTAGGAGTAGATCGAGCCGCCATTGCTGACCTGTGAACTGAAAGGCCGATTTCCAGACAACACAGACAGAAGTTGCCCCAAAGAACCCTTTCTACACAGGTCCACTTCCCCGTATCGTTTCTTTTCCACTTCCTCTGGTGGGTGGTGGGATAAAATGGAGGTTAAAAGACTTAAGAACCATCATAAGATGTAAGGGTTGAAAAAATTAGAGCTACAATTCCCACTCCTCATGGGAGAACCATGTGTCTGAAGGAAATGGAGACCATCACTGGAGAAGGTGCAGGGAACAGGGGATCCTGGGGAGCCCAGCCCCCGAGAATGCACTGATATCACAGCTCCTACATCTCTGCTCAGTAAATGTTTGGGAAGAGGGGAGCTGAAAGATTTCAAGATTCCCAATGCCAGGATGTCAGCCACGAGTCTCCCTCAGCATTGGCTGCATGAACGTGACCTGAACAGTGCCAAACTCAACTGAAAAGCTTCTGTGGAGAGTGTAAAGTCTCAAAGGAAGGGGACCCGCGGTGCCCGGGGAGTGTTGGCCGGGGTTTCTCTGCTTTCCTAGACAGGGAACCTTAATCAAACAGTGACTGCAGATATAGGGAGATTGGCCTCTCCCAGGGATGAGCCTGCTAATTGCTTGTCCCAAGCACAGGAGCAGACATGAGACCATCTATGCATACACGGCCAGCAGGCTCAGGAGGCCATATTTACACATTTACACAAACAGGTGTGTGTTTCTCTAACAAGAACAAGTGAAGAAAAAGAGGCAGTAAAAGTGAGAGGATTGAGGGGGGCATGGGAGGCAGACTAGGGGAGACTTTGGAGGAGAGAATGATAACTAGAATGCATAAAATAAAGGAACTAATAACTTAGAGACAGCTGTGGCTTAAAATGTCCCGTTCCAAGTGCTCTTTCTGCATGCACACATTCAAACACTATGAATGTAAATACATTAGGTCTCCATTTTTAATAAATTTAAAAATACAAGTAAAATAAGCTGGCAATGTGGATACGCACCAGTAAGCAAAGATGGAGCTTGGCAGGAAGGTGCAGGCAGCCCAGACACCCGAGGTCATGCTCAGCCCTGTCTCCAAGAGACTCTGTGTGCTGGGAACTTAGGCCTAGGTTTACTTTTTCCTCCAGTAGCCGGTGCAGGATCTGACTCCTTAGCCGGGGCTCACGGACCTTGCCGGGAGCTGCTTGCTCAGCCTATCTCAGGCCAGGCTAGGGAGGGAGGCAGGACTGTGCAGCCAGCATTATGAGTTGAGATACATATGTACGTCCCCGTCCTCTGTGCCCCACGTCATTTTAATATGCGGTGGAGAGATGCTCCATGGATAATGGCACTTGGCCCCCAAGAGAGATGACCCATATTTGATTCCCAGGATTCGTACAGTGGAAGGACAGAAGCAAGTAATTATACAGTTTATCCTCTGATCTCCCCATGTGGGCACCCTGTCATGAGTCACACAAATAGAAACAAAACAAACAAATAAACAAATACACAAATGAATAAATATGTAATTGACCTCACAGTGAGGACATGGGGTGGCCTCACAAGCTAATGGAATATTGGAAATGTCGCCCATCCAGCTGGTAGCAGGGAAGCCACACCTAGCCAGCCTGCCAGGTGCTCAGACCCTGCCTGCGGAACCAGGTACCAGAGACAGCCTGAGTTTAAGACCGCTGGGGACTCAGGTCTGGGGCAGGAACTGCGCACAGACTAGCGGTTTGGAGTACAGCGGCCGTGCCTGCGCTCTGTGCTCGCAGGCCAGACCCCGAACCCCCTGCCGGCAGCGCCATCTTGCCAGCAGCTTCCCATCCAGCTGGTAGCAGGGAAGCCAGACCTAGCCAGCTTGCCAGGTGCTCAGACTCTGCCGGCGGAACCAGGTACCAGAGACAGCCCGAGTTTAAGACCTCCGGGGACTCAGGTCTGGAGCAGGAACTGCACGCAGACTAGCGGTTTGGAGTACAGCGGCCGTGCCTGCGCTCTGCGCTCGCAGGCCAGACCCCAAACCCCCTGCAGGCAGCGCCATCTTGCCTGCAGATTCCCATCCAGCCGGTAGCAGGGAAGCCACACCTAGCCAGCTTGCCAGGTGCTCAGACCCTGCCGGCGGAACCAGGATAAGCAACAATTCTTGTTTATTAAGAAGAGTGAGGACCAGTGATAGCGGCAGGCCTCCATATTGCAACCAGGACACAGCTGGAAAGGTGCAGGTAGAGACTCCGTCTGGGGCTAGAGCAGGGAGAGCTGCTAAGCTCTCGCCCACAGGCGGGCCCAGGCGCCTAGGCTCTGCAGCACGTCCCTGCGAGCTTAGGCCGTGCACCGAGGCAGCCGGAACCACCCAGCTCCCCAGGACCCCGGACCAGCGATAGCGGCAGGCCTTCATATTGCAACCAGAACACAGCTGGAAAGGCTCAGGTAGACAGATTCCATCAGGGGCTACAACGTGGGGAGATCTGCTAGGCTCTCGCTACTAGGCAGGCCCAGCAGCACCTGCCGAGGCTCTGCTGCACACCCCCACACTTCCCAGAGACATCAGGCCGTGCACAAAGTCAGCGGGTGGCAGCCAGCTTGTGACCCCGTTGAGCAGCAATCACGCATAACCACCAGTACAGAAACAACAGGTAAGCCCAGCCTCACAGGAGATTCAAACACCAGCCAGTGACAATAAGGTCAACTAACACCAGAAATAACCAGATGGCAAAAGGTAAACGAAGGAATGTCACTAACAGAAATCAAGGCAATGTGACAGCATCTGAACCCAGTTCGCCAACAACAGGAAGCCCTGGATACCCCAAAACACCAGAAAAACAAGACTTGGATATAAAATCACTGGTCAGGATGCTGGTAGCTGAACACATAGAAAAATCTCGTAAAGAAATAGAAGAGAAAATGGATCAAAAGTTAGAAGCCTGTACAAGGCAAATACAAAAATCACTTCAAGAAATGCAGGAGAAGATGGATCAAAAAGAAGAAGACAATAAGGAAGAAAGGCAAAAATCACTTAAAGGAAATGTCTGGAAGGGTCCTATCACACCTTCTTCTGTGTGTGCATTACTTTTCCCTTGCTTTATGTTTCTGAGACAAAACATTAAGATCAGAAGCGATCTGGGAAAGTAGTTTGCGGTCTATCATTTAGCAATGTGGAGGCAGGAACTGGAGGCCGGAGCTGAAGCACAGGCCATGAGGAAGCGCTGCTTACGGGCTTGGCCCTCGTGGCTGCATTCTTTATGCTCCAGAATGACCTGCACAGAGGTGGTCCTTCCCAGTGTGGGAGAGACTCTCACACTTCAGTCAGTAATCCAGAAGAGGCCCACAGGATTGCGGACAGAGTCACACAGATATTTTTCAATGGAGAGTCCCTCCTTCCAGATGTCTCTAGCTAGTGTCTAGTTAACAAAAGCCCTCATCAGCACCACTGGTTCTTTGTCCAGTTCAAACACACCAGGAAAACAAATAAACACAAAATAAACAAGCAAACATACAAACCTACACGTAATCAAACACCTCCCAAGAGTTTCTCTCACAGTCAATGGTGGGTATGGAATGCCACCTGTGGCTAGAACCAACTCTTTCTGGATGAAGGCTTTGTCTTCTTGTGGATTTTCCAGGTCCCTCTTGCACATCTGGGGTAAAATATGGCCAGGGTGAGGAGGGAGAGGTCATAACAGAGGACAAAAGAGTGTATGGGTCATTACAAACTCACTGTACCATATGACAATCTTCTGTGATATTAAATGTTGGCTGATGGTCACACAGTAACATCACCCCACAGAAGGAGACCTTGTTGTGAGGGCTAGCCTCTGGAGGGTCTTACTCATCAGAAAAACATGAGGCACCCAGAACACAATGGGATAGGTTTTATCCATAAGGCACAGACAAGGGGGAGAGAGAATACCACCTCAGGTAGCTAGGCACAGCCCCTGGGGAGGGGGGCTTGGGCCACCCGCCCTTCTCAAATTTTTAACCCAGAAATGTTCCTGTCTAAAGAACCGTTGCAGAAATTGTAACACAGCCTGAAGGAAGGGCAAACCCGGGAACGGCCCCACGCGGGATATGTCATGTTTGCAGGCACCAAACACACCACTTGTGTTGTGGTCAAGAGGTGATTTCAGAGAGGTGTGTCGAGTCCATGGCAGGTCCGGCCAGCAACTGATCAATGCAGACGTGGATGCCTGCTACCAACCACCAGGCTGAGCTCAGGGAACATGGAGGGGCAGCTGGCAGAAGGGCAGGAGGAATGGAAGGGATTGTGTCTCCATTAGAAGAGAATCGTGGGCTGGCCTGACCACCCAGTTCTCCCAGAGTCCAGACCACCCACCCAGGAGAGTCCCTGGAGGGATCCGTGGCTCCAGATACACACATGGGAGAGGATGGCCTTGCCTGACAGCAACGGGAGGGTGCTGGGGAGGTTTAATGCCACAGAGTAAAGGGGTGTTGGAGTGGTGGGGCAGGAGAGTGTGGGCAGATGGGGGAGCACTCTCATACAGGCAAAAGGGAAGAGGGAGGGCAGATGTGGGATCGGAGGCTGGTGGAGGGGTAACATGGAGCTCAGCCTGGTGGTTGGTAGCAGGCATCCACATCTGCATTGATCAGTTGCTGGCCGGACCTGCCATGGACTCGACACACCTCTCTGAAATCACCTCTTGACCACAACACAAGTGGTGTGTTTGGTGTCTGCAAACATGACATATCCTGCGTGGGGCCGTTCCCGGGTTTGCCCTTCCTTCAGGCTGTGTTACAATTTCTGCAACGGTTCATTAGACAGGAACATTTCTGGGTTAAAAATCATTTGAAATTTATACGAATGGAAGGATTAAGATAAATAATTAAGTAAGTAAGTAAGTAAGTAAGTAAGTAAGTACGTCAGTAAGTAAGTAAGTAAGTAAATAGCATTTCCTTGATGAGGGCCACACATACCGTACTATTCCAGAAGACACATGAAGCAAATAAACTGAGAATCTATTTATTTCATATTCCAGGGCTTAGGGAATAAAGATGTAACAACATGTTGATGGAAGAAAGCAGGCGTCTGCACCTTCTCCAGGTCAAGGGTGGTACGCTAGGGCTCCTGCACCATCTTCACAGAGAGAGCTGGAGTGGGTCCCCTGAGGAGCTCCACCACTCAGGCCTGACTGCCTCTGTCCTTGCCTGGACTGCTCTCTCCTCTTCTTAAACCATCTCTACAACGGAAGGAAGAGGGATTTGTTCTGTATGATAATCAGGACTATAAATCAGAAAATACATCGTGTAATATTAGCTGCCCTCTATAATCTGTATCCATAGAATTTATATTAATATTATCTTGCTCAGAAGACCCCGGCGTCTCACTGCTCTCGTTCTGTGAGGAGCTGAAGGCCTGGGTCAGGGTCCAGGCCTTGCCTAGAATGTGGGAGGCCCAGGCTTCTGACCCCAGCAATGCAAAACACTTCCTGGAGATGGACCCACCGGTGGTGCACCTGGCTCCTGTCTCTTATCTTGGAGCCTTCTGACGTTTCTTATCAGCACTTTCGGGCAGATGCAGCAGTTGGTCCCGAGAGTTCTAACGACAGGTGTCCTTATCTGCATGGCTCCCTAGGCACTGGCCAGAGGACCCGGCACTTGGAATGTCTCCTTTCCACATTCCCACAGGTCCCTCTCTGACTTATCAGCTTTCTGGGAGCTGGGCTCTGCCTGGAAACTGCCTCACAGTCAAATTGTCCCTTCAAGGCACATTCCACTTGGGCCATGCCCAGTGTGCACGGAGAGCCTTCTCATCTTATTTTCCACCCACAAAGACCACAGATGTCAAAGACTTTTTTTTTTGAGGCGATAGCTGAGATGGCCCAGGGATTAGGAGCACCTGGGGCTCCCTAGAACCTGAATCCCATTCCCAGAAACCATGGCCCCTGGCTCACAGTGACTTTTCACTCCAAGTACAGGAGTCCAGAATCTTCTACTGACATCCACAGCTACACAAACATGTGGTTGTCACACAAGCATGCCCACACAAACACACACACACAGAGATACACACAGACTCACAAACACACACACAGAGGGTGAGAGAGAGAGAGAGAGAGAGAGAGAGAGAGAGAGAGAGAGAGAGAGAGAGAGATGAAAAGAAATCAATAAAAATTGTCCTTGTGACACACGGTGACACAAAGGAACTGACTTCACTAACAGGACATCCATATCTGAGACCTGAAGGAGGTTCTGGAATGGTTGTGCTGTCAAATGGCTTTCTGTTTCTCACTCACCTGCAACTTGGCCTCAGTCACACCCATCCACCTCGCCAGCTGTTTTCTGAGACAAAAAAAAAAAAAAAAAAGGCCACCCGTCAATACTTGGTACCAGCGATGAAGGAAAGCGTAAAGGACACTTCCTGTTTTTGAAAATATTTGTCTCAATCTCCTACCCTCTAGGACACTCAATTTCTACAGGATACTTTGATTCATTAGCAAGGTACTATCAATAGACATAAAAACCTAAGCACATATCTAATAACACACTTGAAAACCACTAATGTAGACGGAAGAAATGCTGTTGATACTGTCTGTGGTGGAGCTTAAGGCTGTCTCAAACCAACACAGTAGGAAGGGAGAGCTACAGACACAAGTGCACACGTGAAAAACCTGAGTGAAGTCCAGTGACTGAAGGAGAATTGCAAATAAGAGAGGATTCCTTCCTGGAGATCATGTGAGGACTCCTGACATTCAGTGAGCCCATACTGAAGTCCAGCATGCTGATCACCAGGAGAAGGACATACTATACCATTTATGTACAGTGAGAGTGCATGTGTGCAGGTGCATTTGTGCTGCTGTGTGTATCTCTGTGTATGACTCTGTGTGTGTGTCTCTGGGTATGTTTCTCTGTGAGTATGTTTCTGTGTATGTCTCTCTGTGTGTGTGTGTGTGTGTGTGTGTGTGTGTGTATGTCTGTGTCTTACTGTCTGTCTCTGTCTGTCGCTGTCTGTCTCTCTGTCTCTCTCTGTTTCTCTGTCTCTGTCTCTGTCTCTCTGTGTGTGTGTGTGTGTGTGTGTGTGCGTGTGTGTGTGTGTGCGTGTGTGCAATGATTGTCTCTGGCCACAGTGCTCTTATGAAGATAAGAGTAAACCTTGAAGGACTTGGTTATCTCTGGGTCTCAGGCCAGCATGACCTTTTAAGGGCTGAGGAGTCCCGAGAAATGAAATGGGAAAGCACACCAGTCCCCAAAGAGATGTTACACATCCCTCAGTGCTGGCCATGCAGTTCTAATTCCCAGCAGGAGGGAGACATAAACAAGGGGTTCCCTGACAGTTCCAGGCTATCCCTGCTGCAGTTGGGAGACCCTGCACAACACCACCAGAAGGAAAGAGACTCAAGAGAAAATCTAGCCCTAAACCTGTAGCAGAAGCATACTGGGGGCCTCTGGGCATGCACCTGGGGCCTCCAGGAGTCACCACCGTAGTCCAGGCGTGGCCTTCTCAGTGCTGAGACCAAAGGGAGAAGCCGCCATACTCAACACTGAGGCTTATCTGTATGGGCGATTTTCTTGGGGCAGAGCACCAAATTTTCAGAAAATACTAAAAACAGCAGTAAGAGAAAGGTGCCGCCCATGTGTTGACATTAGGAATTATAGAGGGAAATAAGCAGGATATAAAAACGTATCAGCACATCAACTGACTGTCACCCCGTATCATCCCAACCACATCTCGGGCTCCTGAGGCCTGGCCTCACAGGGCCTCACTTAGCTCAGCAGACACTGACAAAGGTCTGCACTTGCTCCAAGTAGATAGGACAGGAGAGTCCACTGCCTTTTGTCAAGTGGAGGAGGCCCCACTGCCTTTTGTCTAGTGGAGGAGGCCCCACTGTCTTTTGTGTAGTGGAGAAGGCCCCACTGCCTTTTGTCTAGTGGAGGAGGCCCCACTGCCTTTTGTCTAGTGGAGGAGACCCCACTGCCTTTTGTCTAGTGGAGGAGGCCCCACTGCCTTTTGTCTAGTGGAGGAGGCCCCACTGCCTTTTGTGTAGTGGAGGAGGCCCCACTGCCTTTTGTGTAGTGGAGGAGGCCCCACTGCCTTTTGTGTAGTGGAGGAGGCTCCAATGCCTTTTGTGTAGTGGAGGAGAGTCCACTGCCTTTTGTCTAGTGGAGGAGGCCCCACTGCCTTTTGTGTAGTGGAGAAGGTTCCACTGCCTTTTGTGTAGTGGAGGAGGCCCCACTGCCTTTTGTGTAGTGGAGGAGACCCCACTGCCTTTTGTGTAGTGGAGGAGGCCCCACTGCCTTTTGTGTAGTGGAGGAGGCCCCACTCCCTTTTGTGTAGTGGAGAAGGTTCCACTGCCTTTTGTGTAGTGGAGGAGGCCCCACTGCCTTTTGTGTAGTGGAGGAGGCCCCACTGCCTTTTGTGTAGTGGAGGAGGCCCCACTGCCTTTTGTGTAGTGGAGGAGGCCCCACTGCCTTTTGTCGAGTGGAGGAGAGTCCACTGCCTTTTGTGTAGTGGACGAGGCCCCACTGCCTTTTGTCGAGTGGAGGAGGCCCCACTGCCTTTTGTCTGGTGGAGGAGGCCCCACTGCCTTTTGTGTAGTGGAGGAGGCCCCACTGCCTTTTGTCTGGTGGAGGAGGCCCCACTGCCTTTTGTGTAGTGGAGGAGGCCCCACTGCCTTTTGTGTAGTGGAGGAGACCCCACTGCCTTTTGTCTAGTGGAGGAGGCCCCACTGCCTTTTGTGTGGTGGAGGAGGCCCCACTGCCTTTTGTGTAGTGGAGGAGGCCCCACTGCCTTTTGTGTAGTGGAGAAGGTTCCACTGCCTTTTGTGTAGTGGAGGAGGCCCCACTGCCTTTTGTGTAGTGGAGGAGAGTCCACTGCCTTTTGTCTAGTGGAGGAGGCCCCACTGCCTTTTGTCTAGTGGAGGAGGCCCCACTGCCTTTTGTCTAGTGGAGGAGGCCCCACTGCCTTTTGTCTAGTGGAGGAGGCCCCACTGCCTTTTGTCTAGTGGAGGAGGCCCCACTGCCTTTTGTGTAGTGGAGGAGGCCCCACTGCCTTTTGTGTAGTGGAGGAGGCCCCACTGCCTTTTGTCTGGTGGAGGAGGCCCCACTGCCTTTTGTGTAGTGGAGGAGGCCCCACTGCCTTTTGTGTAGTGGAGGAGGCCCCACTGCCTTTTGTGTAGTGGAGGAGGCCCCACTGCCTTTTGTCTAGTGGAGGAGGCCCCACTGCCTTTTGTCTAGTGGAGAAGGCCCCACTGCCTTTTGTCTGGTGGAGGAGACCCCACTGCCTTTTGTCTGGTGGAGGAGGCCCCACTGCCTTTTGTGTAGTGGAGGAGGCCCCACTGCCTTTTGTCTAGTGGAGGAGGCCCCACTGCCTTTTGTCTAGTGGAGGAGGCCCCACTGCCTTTTGTCTGGTGGAGGAGACCCCACTGCCTTTTGTCTGGTGGAGGAGGCCCCACTGCCTTTTGTGTAGTGGAGGAGGCCCCACTGCCTTTTGTGTAGTGGAGGAGGCACCACTGCCTTTTGTGTAGCTCCCACTCTCATCCCAGAACCCCAGGACAGTAGGTCAGGGGTCTGGCAGGCTGGAATACTTAAAACAACTTCTCTTAGTTGTAGCCTTAGTTCTAGAATGCAAAATGGAGGCAGACAAGACTACTCCCCAGATAAACCTGCTTGCAGGGAGCCTGATTTTGAGTCCAGGGCCCACACACAGGAAGAACAGAAGCAAGTCAGTTAACGCTGGCCTCTGACATCCACACATGAGGTACGGATCTTGCTCCCACCCGGGACAGAAAAAAAAAAGCAAACCAGACAATAAGAAACCCTTAAAATGTAACCTGAGGTTTCTAATAAAGGAAGAGGAGCAGGACAGCGGCCTGAGAGCCAGAGGCCTGTCCGTCCCAGCTTGCTCCCTCCTTGAAGGACTGAAGCCACACAAGGTGCTTACCCTTCTTCAGCACTGAGATGCTGACTTCTCTGGAAAAGGTCTTCCAGCTCCCGCAGCTGTGTCTCTGTAAATCTGTCATGGAGACGGCGGCGGGGCACCAGCACTGGCACAGGCTGTGTAGTGGACACCAACATAGGCATGGGCCGAACACGAGGCACTCCGATTGGGATGGGCCGTACACAGGTCATCCGGACTGGGATAGGCTGTTGGCCAGGCACTGGCTTATGTGGTTTGCAAGACTCCTTCACTGCTGTAGGTGGTGCACTGGACACAGGGGCTGGCATAGACTGTGCCTGAGGCACAGGGATGGGCACAGGCTTGACGGGGGGCACAGGGATGGGCACAGGTTGTAGGGTGGGCACACCAACAGGCAAAGACTGGGCCTGTGGCACAGGAACAGGCATCCTCTCTACATGGCCCACAGGAACCTGCATATACTGTGTCTGAGGCCCAGTGCTTAGCACAGGCTCTATGCGGGGTGCACTAACAGGCAGAGAGTGGGTCTGTGGCACAGGGAGAGACACAGGCTGTAGGCTGGGCACACTAACAGGCAAAGACTGGGCCTGTGGCACAGGAACAGGCATCCTCTCTACATGGCCCACAGGAACCTGCATATACTGTGTCTGAGGCACAGTGCTTAGCACAGGCTCTACGCGGGGTGCACTAACAGGCAGAGAGTGGGTCTGTGGCACAGGGAGAGACACAGGCTCTATGTGGGGTGCACCAACAGGCAAAGACTGGGCCTGTGGCACAGGAACAGGCATCCTCTCTACATGGCCAACAGGAACCTGCATATACTGTGTCTGAGGCCCAGTGCTTAGCACAGGCTCTACGCGGGGTGCACTAACAGGCAGAGAGTGGGTCTGTGGCACAGTGATGGGCACAGGCTGTAGGATGGGCACACCAACAGGCACAGACTGGGCCTGTGGCACAGGAACAGGTAACCGCTCTACATGGCCCACAGGAACCTGCATATACTGTGTCTGAGGCCCAGTGCTTAGCACAGGCTCTACGCGGGGTGCACTAACAGGCAGAGAGTGGGTCTGTGGCACAGGGAGAGACACAGGCTGTAGGCTGGGCACACCAACAGGCACAGACTGGGCCTGTGGCACAGGAACAGGCATCCTCTCTACACGGCCCACAGGAACGTGCATATACTGTGTCTGAGGCACAGTGCTTAGCACAGGCTCTACGCGGGGTGCACTAACAGGCAGAGAGTGGGTCTGTGGCATAGTGATGGGCACAGGCTGTAGGATGGGCACACCAACAGGCACAGACCTGGCCAGCGACACAGGAACAGGCAAAGGCTGGACACGGGGCGGAGGAACCTGCACAGGCTGTGTGTGGGGCACAGGAACAGGTAGAGGGTGTGCGGGGCGCACAGTGATTGGCACAGGCTGTACCTGGGGCACCGGAACAGGCAGAGTCAGGGCCCGGGGCACAGGGAAAGGCATAGGCTGCACACGGGGCACAGGAAGTGGGCTCAAAGGAATGGGCATGGGCTGTACATGGGGCAGAGAAAAAGGCACAGGCTGTACATGCGGTACAGTGATGGGCGTAGGTGGTGATGGGGGAACAGTAACGGGCACAGGCTGGGCCTGGGGCACAGCGACTGGCATACACTGCACGTGGGGCACAGGGAAAGACTGGGTCTGGGGCACCCTGATCGGCATTGGCTGTACACGGGGCACAGGCATAGGCACAGGCTGCACACGGCGCACAGGCATGGGCACAGGCTGCACACGGGGCACATGCATGGATGACACAGGCTGCACACGAGGCACCTTTAGGGGCACAGGCTGTACCCCGGGTCGCACTGGTGCCATCCGTTGGACACGAGGCATCACCACGGGCACAGGCTGCACATCCCCGGTGCCCCGCCGACCCTCTGGGACTGGCTTCTGAGGCCGATGACCCTCATTCTTCTGGCTGCAGCGGCGGGCAGCCTCCTGGGTCCAGTCGTCCCTGCTGCCCCGAGTGTCTACAGCAGAAGGATTTCCTCCACTCTTCCCAGTTCTCCTCAGTTTCCCCAGTTCTTCTGCTCCTCTCCACCTTGCTGCTGAGGCTCCCAGCCCAGGGGCCGGCCAGTCACTCTCTTCCCCGTTTCTTCTCTCTCTGGAGGGCAAGACCAGCTGTGCTTTCTCACCTGAAAGTGAGGAAACAGAGACCTACCTGGTGACAGGACCCAGGGTGCTGCGAAGCAGCCATGACATCAAGTCAGGCGAAGCCTGAGGTGCACACGGCCAGCTCTCCAGGCCACGCTGAGGGACACTCCTTCCCTCAGGGACGTGGCCAACCCCCCACTCCTAGCGTGCACTGACCCTTCTGCTGTCCCCCCTCAGGTCCCCCATGGGGTGCAGAGCTGGTGTGTCCACGCTCCATGGCCGGCATCCCAGCAAAGCCGCCCGAGGTCTGCAGTCTCTGGAGCTCCTTCAGACTCTGAGCTGGAGCCCCCTACAGTTCCAGGAGGACCGAGCTGCATGACAGCAGGAAGGCTTCCCTTCCAGCCTAGGGAAAGCAAGGCAGGTGATCTTAGCCAATCAGGGCGCCCCTTCCTGCCTTCCGGCCTTGATTGACAGTTGCTATGGCTTGAGCCTCTGAGGAGGAAAACTTGAGAGCACCTTGGAGCTGCACTAAACAGGGGGTGAATGTAGGGAGGGGCCAAGTATGGTGTGGATGGAGCCTTTTAGGTTGCAACTTGGCGGGTCCTTTAGTTCCGCTGAAGTAACTTCCCAGGGAAGTGGGCGGTGTAACCGGAAGTCACAGTAGATCCCTCTGTCCCTATGGTTGCTTGTGTGGAAAAAAAAATCTCTTGGTCAAGGGAAAGCGACTGGGTCACTGGTCTTGGCACAGACCGGATATTAAGCTGAGGTCTTTATCTGGGAGGCTGTTCCTCGGAGCTTTCATAGAATGTGAAGCAAATGCTTCCCTGCTTCCATGCCCTGAGTTTTCAGGAGCTTGAGCAGAATTGTACAGTGTACTGTCTCTGCAGACGGAGCAGAGAACTCTCCTTCGCCATGGCTCCTGGGCGCTGAATGGAGGGAGGTGTAGCAGGGAGGGACTCCAGAACGTTTAGTAGCCCTTTCAAGCTTTAGTCGGGGCATGCAAGGTCACACAGATGCACAGACACAATCACACACACACACACACACACACACACACACATACACACACACACACTGAAAGGACAAAGTGTCAGGAGCAGGTTTTTATGCCTTGGTCTCCATCCCAGAACTGTCAGTCAAGCAGGCCCTTCGCTGGCCTGTGTCATTCTGATCCCAAGGTAGCCACCTTTACCCAACATGCTCTGCTCACTGTAACACTAGAAAGGCCCTAAATATGTAGCCTATGCACATCCAGTTCCTTTCCTGGTGTGGGACTCTGTGGGAGCCCTGGTGCCAGAGTCGGAGTTTTTCTCTCATGGGCAGACTACGCACAGAATTCTGGGAAACTACCTCAGGAGCAAATCTGCACGTTTGTTTCATATCCTTTCCTGTCTTTCTTTGTACAACTTGAACGTGCTGTTGACAAGGTGTGAAGGAGCTGATGACTGTTTGTCTTTCCCACTCTACCCGAGGTTGGAAAGACCCCCATTCAGGGACTGAGAGACTGTAACCCCATTAACAGAGTGCTTGTGGGGAATACATGGCTCCCTGGCTTACCCTGTTCCAACTGTCAAAAGCCACTGTCTGTCCCTCCCTGGGATGCCTGATACATGACCACCCAAGAGCCAGAGGCAGCGTCAGTCATCTGAGGTGAGAGGGGTTTAAACTCCACATCACTCAAAACACCTGCTCTGAAAGCAACAATGGAAACACCTCGTTCCTTTCTATCAAGGGGTTCTGATGTCTCCGTTCTTCAGACAAACAGTGAGGAATGGAACTCACTGGATTCCTAAGGTTCAGAGATGACACATTCGAATTATATACACACATACTGTGTCTGTTCAGGGTTATGGGGAAAATGAAGGAGCCTGTCCCCCTTCAGACCGCACAGGATAGGGTCGCCTGTCCCTTCTGAGTTGAATGTTCACTGGCCTGCTCCCCTGCATCCCGGGACTGGCCTTGAGGAATTCGCAGACTGACAGTCTTGCTGAACTCATGCGTGTGGGAACGGGGCAGTACCGAATGAAACACCCCGACAGTCTATGGGGACGAAGGCGGGGACTTCCATGAACATGTTTTTGCTTTCCCAAGGTCAGAACGGGGATGTGCTGGGTACGAGTGACATATGCAAAACTCACCCCCTGCTAATATCTGAGGCCACAGAAAGAACTGTGCTGTGCAGGGGCCACTGGAGGTGACACAGGCATGCTGCCTCCAGCAGGAAGACCGCTTTGCCAATCTGTTTACATCTCACTTAGGGAACGGCTTACATCCGCATCCACAGTCAGAGAGAGAAGTATAGTGAAATCGTCCTCTTTATTGTTACTGTGGTGGGACTGGAGACAGGGAAACATGGCTTTCCCTCAGGAGGGGCAAGCCTGTGACTCCACACAGCCCACCTATCTCCACGAGGCTCCTGGAGGTGTGGTGCCCGAGGGCTCCTCTGGGTCCATCATGCAAATGAGGTCGTGGATCCCACCTGGTGTGCTTCTGAGCAGGGCTTTCTTCTCACTGGCCCTCTGTTTGGCTCTCCTATTGTTAAACCACATCTGAAAGCAGAGGAGAACAGGGGGTGTGTCAGTACACGGATCGCTTTCCTGACAAGGACACATGCTATAACAACCGCTGCCATTCAGTACCACATATAAGGTATAAGGTGTGCTGAGATGCGCAGACAGCTTGGTCTGTTGCATGCAGGTTGCGTCCAGTGCTGGAGACCTTGAAACTATGTAACCCTGCCTTCTACAAACACACCTGAAAATGACAGTAGCTATCTCTACTTTATACACAGTCTCAGCATGCCTGCTCCTTCAGATCACACATGGACAGCAGCAGCTGTGTGCTCAGTCCTAGAACACAGTGAGCAGGATATGTGGACATTAAGGCAATGTGTGCTTTTATTGGAACCGTATTCAGCCATCTTGTTGGGCCTCACATAAATTCAGCATTGCTGGTTCTGATGGTTTTGTTCCTTAGACCAGTATTTGAGGGGCATTTGCCCTTGCCCTCCCCCATGCTGATGGGACACTTTGGGCCGTGGTGTCAGGAGGAGATGACATCTGAACGAAAATCAATCTTCCAAGCTAAACTGGAGCGCTGCTCACAGCAAACCCAGCACGGAGGAGGAGGCACCAGCGCCTGGGCTGCAAAGCTCCGTCCCAGGAAAGTCTGGCCTTTCCACACACCTGTCACTCTTGGAGAGCGCTGTGTGGGAAAATTGTTGACTTGCCCCAATAGCTAGAGACGGTTCTTTACTTAGTTAAGTGTGTGGGACCAATTGATTCTTAGGACCTTAATGCAGCTGAAGCCTTTCATGGCCTTGTTTCATCCTCCGTCCACGTGATTATCTACAAGAGTGTTCATGCCTTCATCATGACTCCATGAAGGTCCCTGTGAAGGACAACCACATAGAGGGAATTGAGCATGAGCTCCTGCTATGCAGATATGCATGCGCGGGCCTGGACTGTCCCTGTGTATACTGATGGAGTCTACACTGTGGAAATCTCGTGGAACCACACAAGGAATGTGAGCAGAGAATGGTTGCCCCATCTCTCTGTTTCCTCCAGGAAAACGAGTCCCTCCAGCACTGGGAAAGAGCACTAGCTGGGGGGTAGTACCTCTGCCTTCTGATCGTGAACCAGGGACTTCCATCAAAGCAGGAGAAGAAGCACTCACAGCCTGGAGAACCCACAGGAGGACTCAGCCCCGGACCAAAGGCCTGGTCTGCATGGGACGCCCTGCACCTTGCTTTCTCAGATCTACTGACCTGCACCTTGGCTTCAGGCACATTCATGCGGCTGGCAAGCACCCGTCTGTGTAGAGAAAAACACGAAGATCGTGAGTCCACATCCTGAGGAAGTCAGAGGATGGGCACTGTGTGTCATCCCACTCCTGCTCCACAGGGATACTCAAGTGGCTGACACGTCCAGGCTCCTTTTAGAAAGCTTTCAGCTCCCCACAATATTGAAAGCAGTGTGTTACATATACCTCGCTGGTCAGGACAATGTTTACCAACTCTAAGTAGCTCACACTGATAATGTTCCGGGAGTATTTTCTAAGTGCACATAGGGGCAGAGGTCTATGATGAGCATGCTGTGCAGAACTTGAACACAGGAAAATGTAGACAAATATGAAAGGCTGTGACATGGCAGCGTGGTATTCACCAGACTTATTTTCAAGTAAATTCTTCAAGGACCTAATGAAATGCCCAGGCTGGAGCTGGGGTGGGGGGAGGAAACAGGATGGATTGGATAGCAGTGTGAGGGCCCCTCTGCGCACCACAGCACTCAACAGCTGAGGGTGGAGACCTGCACTTCCAGCAACTGCACACTGAGCCTGAAGAATCCCACCAGGAGGTCTGAGTGAGCCCAAGGCAAAGCCCAAGGTCAGCCTCAGGAGGCCAGAGAGACCCTTCTCAGGACCCACAACCAATAAGGGGCACCTGCGAGCTATAGCAGGCTGGCTCAGATTTTTATCCCGAGTTTGGAAAATGAGAGAGAGAAGGATTACATCAATTAAAAGGCTAACCCAGGTTACTCTCACTGTTCCACTGCTGTCAGGAACCCAAAGTCCATTTTCAAAAATCAATCATCAGCTCAGTATTAACAAAGAAGAAAAGGGTGGCTGTGGCCCTGATTAGTTGTGGACTGCCCAAGGAGCATACACAAACCCTGGATTCAACCCTTGCCGCTGGCAACAAAGGAAATGACAAGGATAAGCATGGTACAGGAAAGAAAAACATTAGACAAGAAATTGTCAAGACCTCTCATCCAGTATGGTAGCTCTAGGTGACAAGGAGCACCTGACCATTGTTGGTGAGGGAGGAGACAGAGGTAAAGCTTCCACCTGTGTGTGGAAAGAGCAACTCACACAGTCACACAGCAGAGCACAACAGAACTGAGTCTGAAAGGACTCAATCCAGCACCTCCATGTCAGGGTTTACCAGGGAAAGACTAGAAGCCTGGGGCTGGAGAGGTATTTGACACTCCAAACAACAGCTCTCCCACTCCTTCTAGCCACAAGGCAAGAACAACCTTCACCTCCCAAGAGGAGGGATTGTAAACAATAAGGGGCACTAGGCAAGCAAGGGTGTGACACTCAGACTCAAAGGGAACTGACCAGCAGGGATTCCATGGCCAAAAATACTGAGAACTCTTCTAACCCAGTCACAGCAGGGACTTGGAGCTCTGTTGCAGGATGCTTTTAGAGTTTCCCTGTTTAGACAGGGATGGAAGAATCAGGTTGTGGGCTGGAATACCAAGGGAAATATTTCTTACTCTTTGTCAAGAGGAACCACCTCATAGAGCTGTGTCACACAAGCCACAAAATACTTGACACTGTGTCAGAGTAGTGGAGACAGATCCTCCTTTCTCATGGCTGGGTGATGTCCCGGTATTGAGAACTCAGGGAAAGGGGCATATGAGCATTAAGCTCACCTGTTTCCTGTCACCAAGCATGACTCATGGACCCTGATGCCACAAAGGACCTACTGCACTCCCATCTCTGGACAGAGTTTACCAGTAGATGGGAAGCGATTGGGGGTGACAGGACCCAGGAGGAGTAAAGGTCAGCTCTACATGAGCGCTAGCCCCTGGAGGTCGAGTGCCCACCACACACCTTGTGAGCACGTCCCGGTACTCAGTTTCCTGGAACACACACTCCATCTCCTGCACCTGCCACTGTGTGAAGCAGAACGGGATCTGGTGCCTTCTGCCCTGGCGCTTTGCAGTCACAGCCAGGGGCCAGGCTGGCTCCTCTGGGTCAGCCTCCGTGGCCTCCTCGTCCCCCTGGTCACCTTCAGGGTCCAGGTCGTTGTCAGAGGACACGTAGTGGTCCTCCAGTTTGCCCTGTTGGTTCTCAGAGTTAACCTGGCTTGGATGGTCTTCAGAGGCAATGCCACCCGCTGCCACTGCTGCCCCCTGCTCAGAGGGGGAGCCGCTATCCTGCTCACAATCCCCCAGATAATCATAGAGGTCCTCATCATAGCCATAGGGAGGCTCCATGGCTGCTGCTCCTCAGGAACACTGAGGCCTGCCCTTGCCTTGCATAATAGGCAGGAGCCTTGCCTGGGGGCATCCAGGAAGTTGGGGACTGACAGGCTCAGGCCCTCCTCCTTCAAGACTGCAATTGGCCCCCTGAGCCTCCTTTCCCAGTGGGTGGGCCTCTGAAGTGAGCCTGGGGTAGAGCATGGCCAGAATTAAGGGGTAGGTGGAGGCAGGCTGTAACTGGGCACTCAATGGTCCTTTAAGGACACCTGCTCATGTGCACCGTGCAGTCCTGGCCAGTACTCTTGGACCCCTCAGAGGACCATTGGAATGGGCTATGGGAGATCTTGCAAGCTGACTGTAGCATGGAGTGTGGGTTGGAGGTTTAAGGCTGGGGTGTACTACCGGGGGATTTTTCATGACCCAGACTCAACACTGCAGTGTCTGCAGGTTGCATCAGATGATATTGAGTGGACATGTGTAGCTCTGGATGTCTGTGCTGCAAGTGTCTTCAAGGACCACGAGAGCACAGGATAGTCACAGAATTCACCTTCAGCACTGGCATCTTGCTCTGCCATTTTTGGGGGGGTGTGGGGGTGTAATTTTATTGAACATAATACTGTAAGTAACGCCATGGCGCCCTTGAAAAGAGATAATATACTCTAGATTGCTGGTGAAGATCCTTTAGCAGAGCCTTTGGACAATAGCCACTATAGTCGTTCTCATGTCTGGCAATGCTGAGCTGCAGGGCTAATACACTCTTGGTGTAGGCATGTAGATAAACAATTTAGGGGTGAGGGCATATGGGAACAATACCTTCGTAGAGTAAGCACTATAGACACTTTAGGGGAACAAAGAGAAGGAGTCATAGTTTAGACTTCCTGCAAGTGTGAATCCTCTGATCCAATGTGTTCCAGGATCCTGGGGATTGTGGTAGGTGTTGATAGGACCCGGGATAGTAAATCCAATGTTTTCTTTTGGTTTTTGACCTTGCTTTTTTTGGGGGACAGCCTCTCATTAATCCCAGGCTATCCTGAACACTACTTGTCTTGTCTTTACTGTTACAACACACCAGCCTACAGGGGTACTACCCGAGTGTCTCAGTCTCTCAATCATCCAAAGTGTGCATGGAGATACCTGTGGTCATGATCAGCTAACTGATTGTAAAAGATGGCTAATACAGGTGGCCGCCTAGCTGTCTATAGAGATGCCCATGGCACGACAGCTGACAGGAATTATAAATATGTTCGAGGTCAGATTTCTCCACCGAGCCATATCAACTCAAATCAATGCCTAGATCCAGGAAAGCCTTGTCAAACTGTTGCAGCCATAGGCAGATTGAAAGAGGCCAGCTGTGTTTTGGATGAATAAATGGCCAGCTTTTATTGAAGGGGAACACAGAGCATTGCCTGTTTTGGCTGAAAGGGCTTCACAGAAAGATCCAGAAGTTGGGGGATGACCATTGGGTGGAGATATGCTCTGAGAACGCTCTGGGGAGCAAAAAGTTCTTTAAGTGCACGACAGGTCCAGCAATAAATACATCAGAGTCCCTGTCAGGAGTGGCAGTGACCTTGGTAACTCCAGTCCCCAAGGAAACTCACAGGACACAGGACATGGCCCCTTCCGGAGGAAGTGCTGTGTGGATCATGGCCCCTTCATATGGCAGGCCTGTATGGATTTTGGATAGCTGGATGAAGCGCTATTTACAAAATTTCCTCAGTGAACAGCAGAGAGTTTCTCCTTCTGCTAATGTTCCAATGGAAGAGCTATCCCTCAGACAGGTTCCCAGGGCAGGCTTTCTGATCAGAACAGGAGAACCCTTCGGGTCTCCTCTTTAGCTGGTTTCCCACAAAGCTCTGCCTGAGTTTCCTGAACATGCCTACTCGGAGACCCACTCTGAGTGGTCCCTCCAACAGCACTCTGAGCTACAGCAAAGGGACACTTCCTCTCAATGGTAGGAAGGTCAGTCAGCATCTGATTCGGGCTTGCAGTCACCTAGAGCTTGCCCCAACAGGACTGCCTCTGCTGATGGATGCACATCCTGGGATGCAATTTCCTCCAAGGGAAAACATTTCACCAAGGAGGAAATCTCCTGAAGACCTAAGACCTTCCAAATTGAGGTGAAATGTTTCTTGATACAGAGAGCTTGTTACAACACAGGAAGGAAACAGCTCATTCCTCCCTTTGGGCTTAGTAGAGATCTGTTCACATTTCTCACGACTCCCCATAGAGAGGGTCAAGGGTACATCTCCTGTCCACACCATGGACTACAGGAGGAGAACCCTAAACCACCTCTACATTCAATTCAAGGAGCTTTGGCCCTGTGAAATGGCCGATGGCATTGTATATGGCAGTCTGGAAGTCAAGCAATCTGGAGCTAACAGTTTGTACTTGGTAGTTTGGTGGGAGGTGCCCAAATGGAACTCAGAAAATTAATCTTTTGCTGGAACATCAAATCAAGTATCTTGGGTTCCTTCTCTGTATACCTCGGGATCCCCAGTCAACCCATCTTTCTCTCTGAGTTACCAAGGTTGATCTCCTCCATGAGAACTTGGTGATTATCTAAGGGGAAAAAGATTGTTGTGAAATACCAACAGGAAGTCAGCTAGGAGCAGAAGCCCTTGTGGGAGTGTCAGCTGCAGCAGCAGCAGGACCAGGTGGTGGCAGGGCGATCAGGAAGACAGAGGAGGTCTCCCTATGGGAGGAAGGTGGAAGATTTCGGGATACCAGGTTCCCAGAGACCACCGAAAGCCCCTGGAAACCACTGTTCCCCCCCACCTCCCCACACACCCTTTCAAGACTGAGAAGGGCTCTCAGAGTTTTCCAACCCCCCTTGGAACTAGGAGATAAGGGCTAGGCGCCATCAGGCTCACCTAGCCTGAAGGCTTGAGCTCTGCTCAGACTTTATCCCTCCCTCCAGATCCTCCTCCAGCCTTCCCTGTGCAAAGACAAACTAGTTCATGGAAGCCTCCAGGACCTGCCAGCTATTTGCATCACCAAATGCGTCATGTCTCCTGACCAGCTCAGGGTCCATCCCATTTGCTGTAGGTGTTTGTTCGTGGAGAGACCCACAGCTGGGCAATGCACAGTAATTAAGAGAGTATGACATCCACGCGGAATGGGCTCTCCTGTGACCTAATGACTCGAACTGGCCTAGTGAATGCAGAGTGAAGAGGCAGGTTTATTGTCCCAGCTCTAGGGCAGGTACACTGACCTTTCAGGGCAGGGTCTGTGCAGTCACAAGGCTGGGCTTGGGTAAAGGTTTCTTTAAGGAAGTGGAGGCAGTTGAGATGTGATGGTGAGGTACAGGGGTCATAGCCTTATTTGGAGAAATTTGGGCCCTGTGGGTGGATCTTTGGTGAACTGGCCACATTGGAATCCGGAACTAGGGGCTTGCTTTGTCCAGTGTTTTGCGCGGGCATTTGGAAGCCAGGCTTTTGGGCGGGCTTTTTGAAGGCCCTGGCCCTTTCGCGGGCCTTTGCATGGGCGTGCTTTTCCAAGGGCGGGCTTTTCCAAGGGCGGGCTTTTCCAAGGGCGGGCTTTTGCAAAGGTGAGCTTATGCTAGCACAGGCTTCTGATAATGAGAAGGGCGGGGACCTCTTGGTTCAGCCATCTTTCCTTTGTCTCTAAACCAACTGCCCAATGCTCAGGTGGAAATGGGACATCTCTATCATACCCTTGTTCACAAGGCATAGGTAGAGACGATTAAGGACAATCTTTCACATATGGCAGGAGAAACTTTTAAGTTCTCTTCACTGACCAATTGACCAGTTGCTAGGGACTCTTCCTTTTTATACCCCTAGAGCTGCTGGGAAGCAAACTTATGTCTCCCCAAGCACTAAATCTCATGGACTGAGAGTTCTCTGAGGCCAGTGACCAAAAACAGAAAGAAGTGGTCTCTACTGAGCAGGTAAGGGCGGGACCATATGCTGAGAGAGACCTAATAGAAGGAATCAGAATCCTCCCTCTGGCCTGGATGGACAGATTCCCTTCTCCCTTTGAAACAGCAGGACTGCCAGCCAGAGTTCCTCCCCTCCTGCTCTGAAGGTCCACACATAATGTCCCCATTCCTCCTGCCCATCAAACCTGCGAGTAGACTCTGGGATGTTTCCAACACTGTCCCAGGGTAGGGGGTCTGGGAAGGGCTTATTGGAGTGTGGGTGGGAACAGCCATGTCTAGAAACAGGCTGTCCTCCCATAGGGCATTTCCCTCCCTGTCCTTATAATGATTGTTTCCACATCGGCAGTGATTGCAGCTTGCCAGGGTCCCTTTATAGATGAAGACCTCCTTGTTCTTCTGTCTGCATGGCATGTCTGGGATGGACTAGTATCCTTCGAATATTTATACCCACAGTGTAGGAACATCAAAGACAGTGGAGCCAACATATTTAGAATCCACCTCTTTATTTCTGAAATAAATGTAGGGAAGAAAAGGTTATCACGGCCATCATGGGTGTCTCAGAAGAAGGCATCCTCATCTGGCTCCAGGACAGGGGTGGCACTCAAGTGCTGCTCCAAAATCTTCAGGGAGAGTTGTTCTGACGATTCAGTGGCTTTTCACAAAACATCATCAGTCTGCTCTGTCTCCGGAAAAGAGATCTCCTCATCTTAAACCAATCCTATAAGCAGGAGACAGAGATGCATTAGCACATTGAACTCTATTATCAGTAAAGCAAACATCCTACAGTAGTTTACACCTGCTTCAGTTGAGTAACTCTTTGGAAGGTATTCAGAACCCATCCTAGGGCCACGTGTGTGCTAGACATGTGCTCTAGCACTGACCCCACTACCCCATAAGAATCTCTATATCTTTTAAGTACCCAGAAACTGTTTATCGATCTAACCCCAAGAGGGGTTGAAGAGGTCCCTCGGGTGTATTCTGATATTCAGTGTGCTGGAAGCAACAGGTTCATTCTCACTGAAAGAATAAACACATGTTCTCAAGAAGCCCCCTAGGACATGTGACACCATGCCCAGGCTTTCAAACCTGAGACAGACCCAAAACATAGATGAATCTTCTCTCCATCCTTGATATATTTCATGCATTTCTTCAGGAAAGAATTCATATTCAGCTCTTGGGCATTTCCTGGGCCTTGCTGTGGAAAAGTATGAAATCTCTCCAGCCCAGATGTTTTGTTTTTTCAGAACACTTACCTGCACATCAGATTCATCCACACCCATGTAGCGTGCAAGATCCCTCCTAAAGGGAAGAAGTTCAACATTTAGGCTTTGTGGTGGAAATCAAGAGTGTAAGGCCATTCCCGATGTGTTTGTGTATGTTTGGGTCTACGCACATGTGTGCATACATGTTAACTTGCGGTCACTATTCTTAACCTTATACCCAGCTTGAGCAAGGGGTTTCTTTCTGAGACCAAATTTAAGGGCATCTCCCAAAGCACAGATGCCACTTTAGTGTACCGTAAGTGTAAAACTCAGTAAAGACGGCATCCAGGATGAATGGCATTGAAAAAATTTTAACCCAAGGTGCACTTCCTACTGCTTTTCCCAGCCACGCCCCAGAATTCTCACACATATGTATAGAGACTCATTTAGAACACCAAACACCATCTAACTGTCCCAATCTTGAACAGAGTGACAAAACACATTGGTTTCCTGTCTGCATAGCTCCCACAGCCCTACCCTGTGATCTAATTGCAGACAGACAGTCCTGATTGCAGGTGGAAGGTCCGACCTGCAGCTGATCAGTGCCATTACTTCAGCAGGGAATAGAGGGCCAGGGAGAGCCAAAGGACACTCTGGACCAGTCTGCGCTACCCATAAATGAGGCGCCAAGCACTGGCCATCTGCTTACCTTACTCGCAAGCTGGGGAAGCGAGTCTCCTGGAATAGGCGCTCCAGGTCACGCAGCTGAGAGTGGGTGAACCTGGAGTGGCGGTTCCGCTGGGGACCCAGAAAATTCCCAGCCTGTTCATCGAAGTCATTCCTGATCAGCACAGGAATGCGTGCCAATGGCTGAGGTTGTGGTTGATCTCTATTGCCTTGGTCACCTTCTTGATTGATCATGTCATTCTCGGGTCCACAAGCCGCATGGCCGTCACGCCTTCCTTCCATTACTTCCTTCTCGTCTCCCTCCTCTCCTACTCCTGCTGCTCTCTGAGTGAGACTGGGCTGAGCAGGCTCTTCTTGAGCACCCTTGTCTTCAGCGACCTCACCCTCAGCGAGTTCGCCCTGATCAAGCCCACCCTGAGCAAGCCCGCTCACTACGAGCCCTTTTGCCTCTCCTCCTTCCTCTCCAGCCCCGGAGAGCACTGCATTCCCACCTGAAAGACAGAAGGAAGACACAGAGATAAAGATCTGAGCACCGCGGCCCAGGGAGCTCAGAAAGCCCGGACTGGGAGCAGAGGCAGGGCTCGGCAACCGACCCCAAGTGCATGTGCTCTCTTCTTTCTACCGCCTTTCTCCCCGAATCTCACCAAAGTCCACTCGGTATCAGTCTACTCACCACGCGGTTGTTCCTGGTCCTCCTCAGCTCCCAGATTCTGAGGCCTTTGGAAACTTTGGCGGCTGTCTTGAGGAGTCTCCATAGTGAGAATCTCGGGATCCGATCCTGCTCCCGAAGAGGCTTCCCAGGCAGTGTCCTCACAGTTATGGCGCCAGACTATATACCTCTGCTCCGATCCTTGTCCCGGAAGGGTTTTCTCCTCTGGCTCCTCCCTCAAATCACGGTGCGTCCAGAGTTTCTGCCCTGGCTTCCTGCACAGTCGCAGTGGCTGTGGCTGAGTACCCTGAGGCACAGGAGCAGAGGCTCTTCAGTGCTGCAAAGAGCAGAGTTCTTTAACAAAAGGAAGGCAGCCAATGGACATGGGCGGGTGCAGAGCTCGTGGCTCTAAGCTGCTGCTTGGGGCTCACCTGTAGTCCTGGGTAAACCTGAATGGTCCAAATTCATTCTGTAGGACTAACACCAAGACCTTCTCAAGCTCAGCAGGCCCTGGTAGCACAGATGAATAATTTTATTTAATTATGCAAATGACCTTCACACCAAATGGCAAAAGCACATTAATAAAACGCTACAAATCGCACTCTGTCAGATATGACACACATCGTGGTTTGCCCATATGTACACACTCTTCCCTGCCCCTATGTAGGTTGTACTGCCCTGAGTATCCCTGTGTGGTGGTAAATATTCGGGAAAGCCTGGGTGGGCAAGATCCTCCTGAGAGACTGTGTTCCGAACAGGGCTGAGTTCCACCCATCTCCACAAGTGCAATCTCACACAGTGTTTGTGTGGTTAGCGATCTTTCTGTGCCTCACTGTTTTTGGCCCATGGACCCCAGGAGTCCCAAGGACATTCGTGGCTATCAAAGATCCACCTTGGCCACTGGGTCCAAAATCACTGTCTCACCTCTATGAAGGACAAAGACTTGTGTGGAGTAAGAAATTCTGGTTGCAATTTTAACCAAGGAAGAGAGAAATTTAGGAAAATTTAGAGAAATTCCCCAGATTCATGAGGTCCCACAGATTTAAAAATACCATGGACCTCTGTCATCTAGTGGGCTTTTTTTTGTGATAGGATCATGGCTGGACCTGGACAATGGCTGAGGTAACTGTTAGCATATGAGTGAGTTCTCCGAGATGGAATATGCTGAGACAGTGTGGGGTACATATGGTCAGACCCAGGCAGGAATGATCAAGCTCTGTTCTCCTATTGCTAGTGGAGTTAGGGTGGCTGAACCAATCCTCCCTGTCTGGCCACAAATTTTAGTATTTGTTGACCTTGACACTCTGCTCTCCATTAGTCACCAGGTGGCATTGCAACCTCTGAGATGTCAGCTCCTTCAGTCTCCTTGTATTTCTCCTTTCTCTTCTCACAGCTACCAAGAAGCAGTGGTGACTGGTGGGTCTTTTCTCTGTGCCTCCCTCAGGGTTGGGAGGGTCTTCTGGAAACAGGGAAGGGGGGCTCACTTAGAAACTGCCTCTACTTACTCTCAGGAATGGCTGCTGTAGAAGCAGGGCTCTATTAGAAAGGACAGTGCCATGTGTGATGTCCTTCAGAACTGGTTGGCAAAGACTAGTCAGTTTGTCTGTCTCATATGAGCTTGCACAATCTCGAGGTTGGTCTTCCTTAGTGGTGCTGGTTTGGCTGTTTCCACGGTAACTGTCTTGTGGCACTAGCATCTCTGCATCGTATGTGAGAAACTTGCAAATTTGACCTTGCATGCTTTGTTCTCACTGCCAACAGAGGCCTAGCTCCTGCATCAGTGTCAACCCTGGATTCTGAGATGAATTTCCCACATGCTGCTCCCAGGGTTTGCAGGTATCAGGTTAGAGATCATGCATTCCAAGTGGCCCCAAGTCTGTTCATTGCCATGGCTTTCTGTAGAGGTCTCGGGACCCTGGGCTCACAGTTTGATCTCTGGCAGTTTCTGTCCAGGACTTAGCAGAGGGAGTGATGCATACAGGTGTGGTTCTCTGATGACTCAGTGTGTTGTGTAGCACATACCTGCTGTGGGGTGGACAATGGTCAGCACCAGGGCCTGCTGTGCTTCAAGCTGTCATCTCTGTGAGGCTGGAAACAAGCACCTGTCTCTGCCTTTCCCATGATCCTCCTTGCCTTGTCGTTCCTGACTGACCCAGGGCATGCTCTTCACTCTCCTGTCTCCCTAGCAGGTCTGCTGCTAGCTGGCAGCCCACTCTATAATCCATACCTAGCCCTCATTATCAGGAAAGCTGAACCCCTGCACCCCTTTTACAGTGCAACACAGAGGGGTGTGTGAGAGCTCAGTTTCCTGCCACAGGTGACTTTCTTAAGCAATCTTCTGTGACTGACTCTGGGGCTGACCTGAATGAATGAAGTCTTGTGTCTCCTTGTTTGGTTACATGTTCAAAGCTATAGGTCAGCGCCTGTCACCCTCAATAATGCTGTGACCTCATTAGCGAAAACACATATAATACTGTTCCTGGTGCTGTAGTGATACCTGAACATAAAATCATTTTCCTTACTGCTTCAAAGCTGTAATTTTGCTACTCTAGTGAATGATAAAGCAATCTCTGTGTTTTACAATGGTCTTAGGTGACCTTTGTGAAAGGAACATTAGGGTCCCAAAGGGGTTGGGCCCTATACAGGTTGAGAACAGCTGCTTTAGGATAAGAAATGTCATTCTGAAATTCTATGATACTTTTCCCACTGAATCTGCTCATCCTAGTTGGTAGATGAATAACCTACCTGCACACCAAGTTTCCTGAGGGATTACTTTATCAGCCTAAGCATATGTTCACACCCAGGCTTATACACAGACACATTCACATGTAATCTCACATGCAGAAACATCCAAAGTCAATACCATCCCATCCCACTGACCCATCCTCTAGACAGAACACACTCTGCACAGTGTAAGAGTCATGGCAGAAAAAAATGGAATTCATAAAGGGAAAGTGGCTATAAGTTTCACAAAGCTAGTTATAGCCAGGAGGTGAAACAGAGGAAACTGTCAGACTGTTTTATTGAGGAGCAGGAGGTTAAAAACAACACAAAAACAAAACCTTGAATCACTGCCTATCTAAACCCAAAGCAGTGCTACGTGTACCTTAAGAGCATTATGAGAATTCAAACTAGCAGTTTTAGAAGTAAGTCACCAGCTTCAAGAAGAATCATAATGATTGGAATTTGAATTATTTGATGAATTCATATATATGTTCTATGACATATAATCACAAACAGAAGGAATAATAACTGAGGAAGTTTTCTCAGATTTGAGCCATCTTCCACAGATCTGGGATCTGCATTAATAGGGACTTTTGATATTTTGTGACCTGGCTGAGTCCAGGTTCGCTTTCCTGTGAGTCCTTTGTGATCATAGTACAGTATACACTGACCCCTATGCTTCCCAGATATGCACAGCTCACTATGTCATTTCTCTATTCTCTATTTGGCACTCCATGACCTTGAAAGGAAATCCAGGTCTTTCTAGATTCTTCCTAGAACCTTGGAAGACAACGCAGCGTGCTGCCACCTCGTGGAAAGGAGCTGCAACTGCAGCTTAAGTTGCAACTACACCCTGGAAATCTGGGTCTCTGTCCATCTCTCCCTGTGTCTCTCTTATCTCTCTGTCTCTGCTCTCTGTCTTTGTCTCTCTGTGTGTCTCTCTCTGTCTCTGCCTCTGTGTGTGTGTGATCACACACGTGAGCCCCTGTGTGTGCCTGTGTGTGTCTCTGTGTCTGTCTCTCTCTGCCTCTGTGTGTGTGTGTGTGTGTGTGTGTCTGTGTGTGTGTGTGTGTGTGTGTGTGGTCTGTGTGTCTGTGTGTGTCTGTGTGTGTCTGTGTACAGGGATAATGAAGAGTAAGCCCTTCTCTGAACCAGAAAAGGAGTAGGCAGATCAGGTCCTGGATCCTGCCTTTCAATCACCTTCATCTCTGAAGTAATTAACTCTTCTGGTATGTTCTCCCCAGGCCTCGGGCCCTGGAACGTTGTGACTTAACCACTTTAGTATCCAGGCTGTATCCAGGCCACAGGTCCAGTCCCTGGGTTCAGGTCTTCTCTTTCAGGGACTCAGTAAGAAGTCTTCCTGGTATACTTGTGAGAGACATGTGGTTGAAAGAGACACGGATGGATAGAGAGGGAGGTCAGGACTGGGAGGTAGGTGGACAGACAGACATCTAGGAGGATAAGACAATCAAGAAGGAGAGGATGGAGTAGCGTCCAGCTAAGAGGAATTAGGTCTGGGGAAAGAGGTGTACAAATTATGAGCCCCAGGGAGAAAGTTGGAACTGGAGGCACCCACCAGGGTCCTGGAGAGAGGCTTTTGAGTAGTCAGCCGACAGTGCAGGGGCATGAGTTCATGGTGTGACTAGGACAGACTCTGTGCACCAGTACAGGAGGGACACAGGTTTCTGGAGCACCACAGCTGGTGATTTTTCTTGTCAGGTCAGTCTGGTCATCTAGGGTTCAGCATCCAGAAGGCAACCCCAATGCCCTGACATAATCTGCAAAATCCTAAATCTATCTCTGTGGGCCTCAAAGACAAATAAATATATAGCCACATGCTAATAATTTTTGGTGTGTAGATAGTTGGCCACATAACCCCGACCCCCACTCCTGTCCTGGCAGAGAAAGGCCTGTTCTTCCTGGATGAGAGCTTAGACTAGCATACCCAGGTCTATGACGCCCATCAAGGCAACTTACAAGTAGAAACTGAGTGTGAAGTCTCAACATGTATGGATTTGGCAGGGATACACACTGCAGAATTATGTCTAACCAGAAGTCTGGAAAAGGCCTTGGTGACTATCATCAGGGGATTGACTACACAGAGAAAATTCTCACCTGAAGCCAGATGATATTGCAGACCATGAACCACCAGGCTGTTACAAGTGCAGTCAGGGCGGCCTATCTCATACTCCAAACCGAATGTCTTACACCCCTGCTCAGACACTGCCCACAGGTGCCCACAACTGCCCACAGCTACCCACTGTCCTTCTCTTCTTGCCAGAGACCAATGCTGCCCTTTTCTGACACATTTTCCTTTAGAATTTGACAGCAGACCTTGATGCTTGGGCCACCCTTGCTCTTTCTGATTTTCGTCCTGGCCTGCACTGCTTTTAAGCTCGACTCCACAGCACTATCCAGTCCACACTGCCTGCTTTTTCCCTCCTGAGTGTGACTCTGACCTGCCACTGGTACATCCTATGACTGAGTTGGTTTCTCTGAGGACCTCTGAGGATATAGGACTTTGTGGTGCTGGAAGTGCTTCTATGAGCAGCGCACATTGCTGGGATCAAGGAAGCATTTAGGCAGGCAGCCTGTCCCCCAGGTAAGAGGGAAGGCAGTCCACCAGTCCACCAACACCAAACCTGCTGAGGCTGAGAGGGTGAGCATTTGGCTTGCTCCTGATAACAGCAGTGTGCCTGCACTTTGCTATGTGAATGAATGCCTGAGGAGCTTAAGGAGGGTTGGTGGCAGGTGGGAAGGCAGAGATACCCACAGGAACCCTGGTTCCATCTTCTCACCAAGCTCCCAGGAGTCCCATGCACTGAGGGACCAGTCTCCCTTCCCACAGCTTACACTATATATAGCTTGGAACTCTGGTGTCCCTAGCCCCTCGAACAGCTTAACTCCTTTTCTAGAGCCATTTCACTGTCCTGGAGCAGCAGAGGCCTCCACAAGTCTCTGCTGTGCCCATCCCCAACAACAGGCACAGGATCACAATGCTTGTCACTTTAGGAGAGCAAGTCCTCAAGCCCTTCCTTCCTGACCCTCTCCTCCAGAGATGGTCTATCCTTATCTTGGTTTCCTGTCTAGCCTTCCCTCCAGGAAGAAAGTGGACACTCAGAGAAGGGAAAACCAACCAAACCAAAAAAAAAAAATCAAAGAACAAGTTTCATTTTCTGAGCAGAACACTTTAAACAGCCAGTGTGGACATTAGAATGGGGAGAGAGAAAGAGGACGCCACCCAATTGGGAGATGTTGGTAGTGTTTCACAGTTAGTTCTCAGCAGCTTCAGTGTGGCCAACCCGCCCTCAAGTGTCTGAAGGTCAGGGTCTGAGAGAGTCTCAGTTTACCATCTGGGAGCAGGTCGTTTTCAGAGCCCATCAGCAGAGAGTGAACCACTGCTTAGCAGAAGTGCCAGATCTCCTCCTCTCTCTGGCACTTCTCAAAGGCTGGAGGAAATGCCCTGCTTGTGGCTGAAGCAGCGAGTCTCAGAGGCCGTGGCTGCCATGGTGGATCTCAGATCAAAGCAGCATCTCTCAGAGCAGTAGTGGGAACAGGAAGAACGCCCCTTGTCTGAGTGTGCTCACAGTGGGCCTGTCTGTAGCAGGCCTCGGGAACAATCTTCTCTGATGACCAAGATCCCAGTCAGTTCCAAGAGCTGGATGAGAACTGAATTCCTCCTGTGAGATAGATTCCAGAGCCTTTAGAGACCAGAGCCTGGAGCCAGGCTTATTGGTATTGGTTACAAGGGTAGCATCCAAGGTGTGTGTGTGTGTGTGTGTGTGTGTGTGTGTGTGTGTGTTTTGTTACCCAGCTAGGTGAGGGGTTTGTTTTGATTTTATTTCTTCCTAAGTGTCTTCCCCTAGGACCATGCAATTGATTGTCTCTGTGAGATGTCAAAGAGCCTGTTACTGTTTGGTGGCTGCTGCCCTGAAGGTCGGCCCGCTGGACCACAGCCAGTGCTCTCCAGCCTCAGTGAGCTCCTTCTCCAGCCTTGGCTGTTGCTGTGGACTCCCTTCTCCTACACTGAGGGTTCTCCCAGGCACTGCCATCAGGATCACCATTGGGGGTCCCTTTTACTCATATCAACCCCACCCAGCCAAAGCCCACCTCCCTGGGCCTGCTCTCTAACTCAGCCTTTGAAGAGATCTATAGCTTTATAAGTCAGGATTTGGAGCAGGACTTCAGACTCCTGATTAGGTGTTGAAGGTCTCCATACTGGTGCCCCTCCACTGCTCAAGGGCCACATCTGCAGACCCTTCCCCAGTTGGGAGTCTTTTCCTGAGGAGATAGGAACCAAATATACAGATTAATGGGTTCACCTGTGGAAAACTAAACATGTGTTTCACCCACAGAACTGGTCAGTGAACTCTGGTTTTTAAACAGGAGAGTACATAAGGTTATAAGAGGGTAAGTCACTCAAATGTACATGTATCATTGAAGGTCCCATCATAGTATGAGTGACAGCTCATGACAGATGTGTGCCTGGAGCTCTTTGTACAATTTTCAGGTACCTGGGCTGGAGGGTCCCCTCTCCCCTGGGATTATATTTACTTATTATACAACCCTTGGGAGGACTCCTGTGAATGTTGTGATTCTTCTGAACTTAGTGAGTTTCCTTAGTTTCCTGAGGCTCTTTTCTTTTTGGAGACAGGGTTTCTCAGTGGCACCCTGGCTGTCCTGGATCTCTCTCCTAGACCAGGCTGCCCTCAAACTCAGAGATCTGCCAGCCCCTGCCTCCCAAGTGCTGGGATTAAAGGCGTGCACCACCACTTGGCTTGACTCCTTGAGGCTTTTCAGAGCCTCTGACCCCTCTCCCTTCAATAAAGAATGTTTCAATTCAGAGTAAATAACTAGGTGTATAACTCTGGGGGTGAGTGTGAAAGGGGACCCTTGAAAAACAAAAACAAATTGGGGCACAGAGTACACTAAGGCACATCCTACCACTCCAGCCCCGAATCCTCTAACTCCCAGCATGCAGGCTGTGATGCTGGGAATCTCCAGACCCATCACAGAGTCTTGTGAGACGTTTGTCTGCCTTCTCCCACCAACTGTGGACAGACTCAGGTTTCTCCTCAGAGGCACTGGGATCTACCAGGTGTTCGTTTCCTACCCCCGGGCCATCTGAGGCAGAGAGAAAGCAGGCTGACAAGAGCACTAGCCAACAGGCACCCACATACTCTTTACCCCCTAGAAGGCACCTGGCCTGAACACATGCAGGCTCCTGGGGCACACTTCTGGGGTGCCTTCTCAATGGGGGCTTCTCAGAGATGATCTTCTTACACTCACTCCATCTTCCGGCCTCACTCTGTGGATCCCAAAGAACCGAGCAGATCCCATTAGCTTTCTGACCCTCCCACAGGAAGATGCCCCTTTAGGAAGTGACTTTCCACAACAAGGCCATTCCCCAGGGTCAGGTGTTCTGGGAGTTGTAAGTCTGACCCGAGGAGGAGGGGGGCATCCCAAGCATACAGACAGCACACAGGCGTCTAGCTTTACATGACATACTTAAGGGGATTTATCCCCCCACCACCACCACTGAGGCACCGGGAAGATGTCTGAAAGCACTGCTGAAGAGGTATTAAAATCTATTTGAAGATCACTACTGTTAATCTCACCTTGTTACTCCAGGCACTGTGGAAAGGCTGATGGAGAAAGACCCGCTGTACTCGAAGCCCCAATGGCTGTGTGGGAAGAGATGTACACTACTACCATTCCCAGCTAAGAGGTGGGTAAACTGAGGCACGGGTTCTATCAGACTCCGTGGGGTTGGGGAGGACACCCACACTCATGAGTGCATCCTGCCCTTGGAGGGACCCCAAGAAACCCTTTTGTGACTTCCTGCATAGATGCTAGCTGGCCCCATACACCCAGATTTCTGAGAGATTTCCTCCCTGTCTCCCAGCCTCAGAAGGTGACTGCACTTCCAGCTAGGTACCCTCATCCCAGAGTAGGGAGGATTAATGGGGACTGAGGAGTTGAGTGACCTGCCATGAGGGTGTGTCCTCAGTGGTTAGGCAGAGGCCGCCTGGCTCAGGAAGGGGGAAAGATTGGTGGTGGGGGAGTCAGATTACATTCCTTGTTGTAGCTCTGACCAGTACCAGGCAGATAACCCAAAGGCTGGGAATCTCTGACCCACTGGAAGAACTCTTAACCCAGCAGCTGCAGAGACTGGGGAACCGTGCATAGCCCCGCTCTGACATTCCCCCAAGATTCACTGTGGTGCCAATTCTGGGTCGCCCTCAATAGTCTACCAGACCTGAATGGTCTTGTTCATGGTCACGGGCCTGAAATTCATCCTTTACTCTCCTTAGAGTAGAGGCTCTCCCTCTGGCCTGGATGGACAGATTCCCTTCTCCCTTTGAAGCAGCAGGACCTCCAGACAGAGTGGCTCCCCTCATGCTCTGAAGGTCCACACATAATGTCCCCATTCCTCCTGCCCATCAAACCTGCGAGTAGACTCTGGGATGTTTCCAACACTGTCCCAGGGTAGGGGATCTGGGAAGGGCTTATTGGAGTGTGGGTGGGAACAGCCATGTCTAGAAACAGGCGTTCCTCCCATAGGGCATTTCCCTCCCTGTCCTTATAATGATTGTTTCCACATGGGCAGTGATTGCAGCTTGCCAGGGTCCCTGTATAGATGAAGGCCTCCTTGTTCTTCTGTCTGCATGGCATGTCTGGGATGGACTAGTATCCTTCGAATATTTATACCCACAGTTTAGTAACATCAAAGACAGTGGAGCCAACATATTTAGAATCCACCTCTTTATTTCTGAAATAAATGTAGGGAAGAAAAGGTTATCACGGCCATCATGGGTGTCTCAGAAGAAGGCATCCTCATCTGGCTCCAGGACAGGGGTGGCACTCAAGTGCTACTCCAAAATCTTCAGGGAGAGTCGTCGCCCTCAGGAATAGGTGGCAGTGTACAGAGCATTATTCGTCTCTGGTTGCGCTGGAAAAGGCATCTCCTCATCTTAAACCAATTCTACAAGCAGGAGACAGAGATGCTTAACACATTGAACTCTATTATCAGTAAAGCACACATCCTGGAGCAGTTAACACCCGCGTCAGGCGATTGACACTGTGGAAGGTATTCACAACCCATGCTAGGACCACGTGTGAGCTAGGCATGTGCTCTAGCACTGAGCCACTCCCCCAGAAGAGTCACTACAACTTTTAAATACCCAGAAACTGTTTATTGGTCTAACTCCAAGAGGGGTTGAAAGGTCCCTCGGGTGTATTCTGATATTCAGTGTGCTGGAAGCAACAGGTTCATTCTCACTGAAAGAAAAAAACACGTTCCCAAGAAGCCCACTCGGACATGTGACACCACGCCCTGGCTGTCAGCCCTGGGACAGACCCAGAACATTGACCCTTCTCTCCATCCTTGATATATTTCATGCATTTCTAAAGGAAAGGATTCATATGTAGCTAAAGGGCGTTTCCTGGGTCTTGCTGTGGAAAAGTATGAAATCTCTCCAGCCCAGATGTTTTGTTTCTTCAGAACACTTACCTGCACATCATATTCATCCACACCCATGCAGCGTGCAAGATCCCTCCTAAAGGGAAGAAGTTCAACATTTAGGATTTGTGGTGGAGATTAAGTGTGTAAGGGAATTCACAATATGGTTTTATATGTTTGGGCCCACAATTGTGTGGGCATACATGTTAACTTGCGGTCAGTATTCTTAACATGTACCTTAAACACAGCTTTAGCAATGGGATTTTTCAGAGCCCAAATTTAATAGCATCCCCTAAAACACAGATGTCTCTTTAGTGTACTGAAAGTGTACAACTCAGTAAAGGGAGCATCCACGATGAAAGGCATTGGCAAAATTTTAACCTGAGGTGGAATTCTTCCTGCTTATGCCAGCCACGCCTCAGACTTCTCACCCATATGTCCCGAGAGTCATTTAAAACATCAAATACCTTCTAACTGTCCCAATCTTGAACTGGGGAACAAAACACATTGGTTTCCTGTCTGCATAGCTCCCTTAGCCCTTCCCTGTGGTCTAATTGCAGAGAGACAGTCCTGATTGCAGGTGGACGGTCCTACCTGCAGCTGATCAGTGCCATTACTTCAGCAGGGAATAGAGGGCCAGGGAGAGACAAAGGACACTCTGGACCAGCCTGTGCTACCCATGAATGAGGCGCAAAGCACTGGCCATCTGCTTACCTTGCTCTCAAACTGGGATAGTGAGTCTCTTGGAAAAGGTGCTCCAGGTCTTGCAGCTGAGAGTGTGTGAACCTGGAGCGGCGGTATGGGTGGTGAGCCAGCCTGATCCTAGCCCTTTGATTTCTGCTGCCCTCAGGAATGGCGGCCTCTCGCTGAGGCTGTTGGGGATTGCTCCTGCTTGGGCCACCTTCTTGATAGATCATGTCATCCTCAGAGCTAGAAGCCCCATCTCTATCACGCCTTCCTTCCATCTCTACTTCCTTCTCTTCTCCCTCCTCTCCTACTCCTGCTGCTCTCTGAGTGAGACTGGACTGAGCAGGCTCTTCTTGAGCACGCTTGTCTCCAGCGACCTCACCCTCAGCGAGTTCGCCCTGATCAAGCCCACCCTGAGCAAGCCCGCTCAGTACAAGCCCTTTCGTCCCTCCTCCTTCCTCTCCAGCCCCGGAGAGCACTGCATTCCGACCTGAAAGACAGAAGGAAGACACAGAGATAAAGAACTGAGCACCGCGGCCCAGGGAGCTCAGAAAGCCCGGACAGGGAGCAGAGGCAGGGCTCGGCAACCGACCCCAAGTGCATGTGCACTCTTCTTTCTACCGCCTTTCTCCCCGAATCTCACCAAAATCCACCCGGAACCAGTTTACTCACCATGCTGTTGTTCCTGGTCCTCCTCGGCTCCCAGAGTCTGAGGCCTTTGGAAACTTTGGCGGCTGTCTTGAGGAGTCTCCATAGCGAGAATCTCAGCATCCGACCCTCCTCCCGAAGAGGCTTCCGAGGGCGTGTCCTCACAGTTCCGGCGCCAAACTGTATACCTCTGCTCCGATCCTAGTTCCGGAAGGGTTTTCTCTCTGGCTCCTCCCTCAAATCACAGTGAGTCCAGAGAGAGGTTCTGCTCTGGCTTCCTGCACAGTCGCAGTGGCTTTTGGGGCCTTCCCTCGGGCGCAGGAGCACAAGCTCTTCAGTGCTGCAAAGAGCAGAGGAGAAACCTTTAACAAAAGGAAGGCAGCCAATGGGCGAGGGCTGGTGCACAGCTCGTGGCTCTAAGTTGCTGCTTGGGGCACACCTGTAGCCCTGGGTAAACCTGAATGGTCCAAATTCATTCTGTAGGACTAACACCAAGACCTTCTCAAGCTCAGCAGGCCCTTGAGCCCCGATGAATTATTTTATTTAATTATGCAAATGACCTTCAGACCAAGTGGCAAAGGCACATTAATAAAGTGGTACAAATTGGACTCTCTCAGATATGACACACATCGTGGTTTGCCCAGATGTACACACTGTCTGCTGCCCCTATGTAGGTTGTGCTGCCCTGAGTAGCCCTGTGTGGTGGCAAATATTCAGGAAAGCCTGGGCAGGCAAGATCCACCTGAGAGACTGTGTTCCAAACAGGGTTGAGTTCCACCCATATCCACAAGTACAATCTCACGCAGTGTTTGTGTGGTTAGCGATCTTTCTGTGCCGAACTGTATTTGACCCAAGGACCCTGGCAGTACCGAGGACATTCATGGGCATCAAAGATCCACCTTGGCCACTGGCTCCAAAGTTTTTGTCTCACAGCTGTGAAGGTCAAAGGCGTGTATTTAGTGAGATATTCTGGATGCAAGTTTTACCAAGGAAGAAAGAAATTGAGAAAAATTTAGAGAAATTCCCTGTAGTTCATGATGTGACCCAGATTAAAAAATGCCATGAACCTCCGGAATCTAGTGGGCTTTTTTTGTCATCTGATGATTGCCAGACCTGGACAATGGCTGAGGTAACTGTTAGCATATGAGTGAGTTCTCTGAGGTGTCATATGCTGAGACAGTGTGGGGTACATATGGTCAGACCCAGGCAGGAGAATCATCAAGCTCTGTTCTCCTATTGCCTGTGGAGTTAGGGTGGCTGAACCAATCCTCCCTGTCTGGCCCCTTTGTTGGTCTTTGTTGACCTTGACTCTTTCCTCTCCATTAGTCTCCAGGTGGCATTGCAACCTCTGAGATGTCAGCTCCTTCAGTCTCCTTTTATTTCTCCTCTCTGTTCTCACAGCTACCAAGAAGCAGTTGTGACTGGTGGGTCTTTTCTCTGTGCGTCCCTCAGGGTTGGGAGGGTCTTCTGGAAACAGGGAAGGGGGGCTCACTTAGAAACTCCCTTTACTTACTCTCAGGATTTGTTGTTGTAGAAGCAGGGCTCTATTAGAAAGGACAGAGCCATGTGTGATGTCCTTTAGGACTTGTTGGGCTGCCTGGCCTGCTGACATAGCTGCAAAGAAAGCCTTGTCAGTTTGTCTGTCTCATATGAGCTTGCACAATCCCAAAGTTTGTCCTCCTTAGTGGTGCTGGATTGGCTGTTTCCAAGGTAACCCCCCTTGTAGCCCTAGCATCTCTGCATCCTATGTGAGCAACTTGCAAATTTGACCTTGCATGCTTTATTCTCACTGCCAACAGAGGCCTAGCTCCTGCATCAGTGTCAACCCTGGATTCTGAGATGAATTTCCCACATGCTGCTCCCAGGGTTTGCAGGTAGCAGGTAAGAGAACATGCATTCCAAGTGGCCCCAAGTCTGCTCATTGCCATGCCTTTCTGTAGAGGTCACGGGACCCTGGGCTCACTCTTTGATCTCTGGCAGTTTCTGTCCAGGACTTAGCAGAAGGACTGATGCATACAGGCATGGTTCTCTGATGGTGAAATCAGCAAGCTCAAAAGTAGCTTCTTAAATTAAAAATTTTTTTTCAAGACAGGGTTTCTCTGTATAGCCCTAGGTGTCCTGGAACTCACTGTGTAGACCAGGCTGGGCTCCAACTCAGAAATCTGCCTGCCTCTGCCTCCCAGAGTGCTGGGATTAAAGGCATGTGCCACCACTTCCAGGCTCCAAGGTAGTTTCCTGCTGTACAGTCCTGAGGTGCTGTCTAGTGGGCAATGGAATTATCTAATGGCACAGCTCCCTCTCCTGGCCAACACATAGCAGTTTGAATGAAAGTAATACTGCAAAATAGTGAGGCTGGCCTGAGGAAGTCACTGTGAAATCCACAGGCTCTGACAGATATCCTGCCTGAGCCAGGTCCTCAAAAGCAAGTTTTTCCTTGGGGGGCCTTCAGGAGATTCAATTGGCCATGAGGAGACTAAGGTACATCGTTCCTAAGGAAGCAGAATGTGTCTGTATGCTAGCCATATGTCTGTCTGTCTGCCGGCCTGTTTGTCTGTCTTCCTATCTGCCTCTGCTTCTCTCTCTCTCTCTCTCTCTCTCTCTCTCTCTCTCTCCCTCCCTCCTTCCCTCCCCCTCCCTCTCTCCTCCCCTTCTCTTTTTGCGGTGTGCGTGTGCGTGTTCATGTGCGTGCGTGCGTGCGTGCGTGCGTGCGTGCGTGTGTGTGTGTGTGTGTCTGTAATGCTAGTACTTTCATCCAGGTATTCTCTTGTTCTACCAACACAGAGCATCGTGGTGGAGCAAATATGTCTGTCTATCCTTCAGCTCAGGACGACCTAGCTTGTGGTCCCACTCCCTAGTGAGAGTCTACAGGTTGTGATGGCTAGATGTTGGGGGAGCCCAGGGAAAGCATGATGATGCTTAGCCCCCACCGCAAGGCCTCATTGCATGCTTGAAGATGCCATCTGCCATGGGGAGTGAGATTGCTAAGGCCTAGGGAGTGCAAACCAGTCCAGGATACCACCCTGGCTTTTTGACGTGGGTGAGGGAACGATTTGGGATGAATGGAGTCACAAGGGACAGGGATGACTCCTCCTTGGTCATTGGGTGCAAGATGAAGTGTCTTAGCTAATAATAGGCTCAGGAAGCTTCCCATTTCTCTGGTACTATGTTGTGATGCAATGGGTGCCTGTGGCCCACCCCTGCTCTCCTGTGTAACCCATGGGTTGCTGTGCCTCAGAGAGTCTTAGTTTTATCATTGGTCTCACAGCAGGGTTCCTGTTCCCCTCCCCAGTATCTTTCTTGGGGGGAAACCTATGTATGCTTCACCTCTGCTGAAGGCTGTGGTTGGAATATCCCTTAAGTGACGGGGAATCCTGGTCATAGGACAGAAGTGTTTTGTTTGTTTGTTTGCTCGCATGCTTGTTTGGTTGGTTTTATTTTTGTTTCTTAAGATGTGGTTTCTGCATGTAACCATGACTGTCCTGAAAGTCACTCTGTACACTAGGCTGGCCTTGAACTCAGGGATCCTCCTGACTCTGCCTCCTAAGTGCTGGGGCTAAAGGTGTATGCTACCATTGCCTGGCACAGGAGAGCAGTTTTAACTACAATTCTGTATTTGAATTAGACCTATCTTATGGGGGGGGTCAGGAAAATGGATTGAAAAATCCATATATTCAGCTTGTCTTTTGTTTAAGCTCTCCACTGCGAATTCTGTGCTTCGCACAGGCTCTCTGTCATGCTTCCCATCTCCCCTGTAGCCTCTCAGTCCTCAGGGAATCTTATTTCCCCTTTATAGGAGACATGCTCCTGACTAGTCTCTATGTTACCCCTTCCTCACTCACAGGAACATTTCACTATATGAGTGCATGAAAGGGACTCTTGACCAGAATTAGTTCATCTCTCATTTTTCTTTGGAGAGCTCAGAGAGGTAACTTGGGATGTAGGCAGCTAGACTGAACAAATACAGAGTTTTAAATAAATTACCCAGCTCTGTGACTTTGCCTGGCAAGATATAGTGTTACTTCTAGGACAAACTGGGACCCCCATTTGAGGGAAAAGGGGGTGCAGAGGAAACATTTAAGGAGGATATTGAAGGTTTAGGCCCCAAGGGAGCTTAGATTCCCCCATAGTCATCATTAAAAGCTGCTGACATGTCTTTTATCTGAGTTACAATATTTATTTGAGTTTCAACAGATGAAGACTCCTGCACAGGCAGGCTAAGGCTAACAAGGTAAAACTTGGGGGGGGGATTCACCAAGATTATTGGGGTATTTGTGCCTAGTCACATCAGTGAGAACAAACGGTCTTTTCCTTTTCTCGCACTTGCTAATGGAAGCCAAGACACAGGAGACTTCTGTGTCGTCAATAATGGGAGGACTGACTGGTCTAACCAGTTTTTCCTTTCCCTGTGGTCACTCAAGATGGGAAGATAAGGAGGAGACTCCAGAGGATGAAGGACAAAGGCAAGGACGACACAGAAGGCATTCTGGGATATGTTCCTTTTGTCTCCCAGAGGAACAAGAAGGCCACTCTAGCCTCTATTGGTTAGAAAGAATCCCTGAGCCGGGCGTGGTGGCGCACGCCTGTAGTCCCAGCACTTGGGAGGCAGAGGCAGGCCGATTTCTGAGTTCGAGGCCAGCCTGGTCTACAGAGTGAGTTCCAGGACAGCCAGGACTACACAGAGAAACCCTGTCTCCAAAAACCAAAAAAAAAAAAAAAAAAAAAAAAAAAAAGAAAGAAAGAAAGAAAGAAAGAAAGAAAGAAAGAAAGAATCCCTGCACCCAAGCCTGGTGTAAAGTTAAGACTAAAGGGTTTTTTAAATGGTGTCTAGTAGGAGATATCTATTAGTGTACTATATTATCCTAAAACTTGGTCTTTTTGTATAAGGGAGAAGAATTAAGTTTCAGGTTATCTGCTTCTACTTACATGGCTGCTTAAGGTTTTCAAACAGTTGGGTACTCCAAATCCAGCAAGGGAAGATCTCAGGTTAGATACAGGTAAAGGCAGATACTTCTGTTAGCTTGATTTTGCTTAATCAGGAATGCAAACTGCTGTGCATCCATAAGGACCTTAGAAAGTTAGAAAATAGAGGGTGGGGCTGGAGAGATGACTCAGCAGTTAAGAGCACCTACTGCTCTTCCAGAGGTCCTGAGTTCAATAACCAGAAGCCACATGATGGCTCATAACCACCCGTAATGGGATCTGATGCCTCTTCGGGTGTGTCTGGAGACAGCTACAGTGTACTTATACATAATAAATAAATAAATCTTTTTTTTTTTAAAAAAAAGAAAATAGAGGGTGATCCTGCAAAATCAACTGCTCTGTCTCAGATAACACTCCAAAGAAGAAAATGCTTCTGTGTCTGGTCAGTCCCCCATTCCCAACAGATACAACTCATCTGGACAAGTCTATTCAGGATATAAGGAAGGTCAGATGTCTAGAGCCGAGACTGCACTCACCCAACTCAACACACAGTCTCTGCCCAGTGTACAGCCCTTTGTAAATTCTTTCTTCTCGGAGCATTCCAAACAACAATAACCATTTTCTATCTTCAGTTTTATAAAGAGGCACATCTTTTTTTTTTTTTTTTTTTTTTTTTTTTTTTTTTTTGTAACTAGGTTATCTTGGTAAATTGCTAAACCCTGTTTGAGCTTGCTGACAGGGCAGCTTTGAAGACAGGATTTGACCGTCCCACCTGAGACCCCAGCATGGGGGGTGGGGGTCTCGCAAAGTTTCTCCAAAGTCCCTTTCCCCACTCAGGCATACCTACTGAGTCTGTGACAGAAAAAGGAAAAACAAACAAACAAACAAACAGCTCAAGAGCCAAAACACTGTGCCCTTTAGAACAGCTAAATGGGAAACTATTTACAAGAGACCACTGATGGAAGGAGGCTTGGAGTGGGAATCGTTACCGACGTGCTAGTCTACACACATGACCCACAGGCCTTCTTCCTCAGGGAAACTGTCTTAACCAGTAACTCCAGTATGAACATTTTTTTTGTGTGTGTGTGTGTGGTTTTTCGAGACAGGGTTTCTCTGTGTAGCCCTGGCTGTCCTGGAACTCACGCTGTAGACCAGGCTGGCCTTAAACTCAGAAATCCTCCTGCCTTGGCCTCCCAAGTGCTGGGATTAAAGACGTGCGCCACCACCGCCCGGCCAGTATGAACATTTTTAACAGGGCTTTCCGGGTTCCCTCGTGGCGATGCTGTAAGCATCAATCTGAGGATGCTCCACTATGCACCCGCTGCTCCTCCGTACTAGCTACTTACATTCACTCAAACCCAACCTTATGGTAGGGCAGATGGGAAGCTACAAAATACAGGGCAAAACCACTTGGAGCCAGAGCAAGGGGATCAGACTGCAAATCACTGCCGAGGCCAGAAGAGGGCACCAGATTGCCTGGAGGTGGAGTTAGGGAGTGATGCCAGCCTCTATGTAGCTTGGAATTGAACCTGGGTCCTCTAGAAGAGCAGCCGGTGCTTTTAACCCCTGAGGCACCTCCCCAGCCCCCCTACTCTTGTTTGGAGGGGGGACAAAAACAGCGGAAGAATGATATTCAGATTAAATCACAACAAGATGGGAAAAGAGGACCAAAAACGTAGAGCGGGTAAAAGGAGCCAAAGGTTCGTTCTTATCAGGCTCATGAGGAGGATTTGATACATTTCAGAGTAGGACTGGAGGGAGAGAAAAATAAATAAGTTAATGTCCCGCTCAACTGCAAAGTCCTCGCTCTCAGCCATTGCAGGGTTAACGTGCGTCTTGGGCTCTAGATGAGGTCTCTTTTCAGCCCTTTCTTGTTTATATGCTGTACTCCCTCACTTCAAGGTCATTCTGATAGTGTGCCAAGGATCTTACTAAAACGTTTGACTTTTTTCTAACTCTTGGGTTCTGTGAGAAACCATGCATGCACCGGGGCATGCAGGTGCAGAAGGAAGTAAAAGTATGCTTTTTTAAATCAGATAGGGTTTCTTTACAAAGGTTAAGGTGGTTGGGTGTTTTTCCAAAATGAAAAACAAACCCCTAAAACTATAATAAAATATCTGAGTAAGTTATAAACGATAAGACTTAAAGAGGATATACATTAACATTTCCAAATAAAAGTTCAATATACTGCAATCAAATCTCTACTTAAATCATTGGAGTTCTCTTAAGTTATTACATATGTCAAAAGGGTTTTTGTTGTTGTTTTTTTTTATGAGACAGGGTTTCTCTGTGTAGCCCTGGCTGTCCTGGAACTCACTCTGTAGACCAGGCTGGACTCCAACTCAGAAATCCACCAGCTTCTAACTCCCAAGTGCTGGGATTACAGGCGTGCGCCACCACTGCCTGACTAGGCAAAAGTTTTAAGTTAATGCATTTGATAAAAAGTATTGGCTTTAAAAGCAAAGATCTGGGGCTGCAGAGGTGGCTCAGTGGTTAAGAGCACTGGCTGCTCTTCCGGAAGACCTGGGTTCCATTTACAGTTTCAAGCAGGCAGTTACCAGTCTTCTGTAACTTAAGTTCCAGAGTAACTGATGCCCTCTTCTGGCCTCGATTGGTAGCAGACATACATATGGTGCCTTAGCATACATGCAAGCAAAACACCCATACACATAAAAAGAAACGAATCTTCAAGAAATGTGTCTAATCAAGGTTTATTTAAAAAATTTTTCTGTTCAGGCTTTCTGTAAATATTACACAGTATGAGACTGACATAGTTGAATATACTTGGTATTCAATAACCATACTTGGAGGCCTATACTAATGTAGTCAGACAAATTTAAAAGGGACAATATTGTACTCCTTGACCTCCAAGGCCAACTATGTCCCAGAAGACTGTGGGACCCTCCCAAATGTCCTGGTGAGTCACTAGTTCTCTTTCTCTGGGAAGCCATGGAAACTTTTTTTAATAATGCTCTTGCTTCTCAAGTCAGGAATGCCACAAAGGAGTTCTGGTTTCTGATCCCCTCCTAAATGAGCACCCAGTCCTGGAGGCTCTCACCCGAGAATTTAAAACACCGGTCCAAACATAGATCCCTTCTAGAGAACAAAACCTTGACCTCTAGATGTTCGTGGTAAAAATTGGGTCACGGCTGTTCCACAATTGTATGTCACCTCCTAAATGATAGCAGCGTAATCTCCTCGGAGTGGGGAGATGCAAAGAATGGGACCTGCCTCTAGGCGGAACGTGCCCTTGTCTCCTTCCGTAGTACTAATTCTCTGGGGCTAGTCAGATTCCTGGCTAGAGGACCAAGCCTCGGAAGGTGGGCCCACCTTTCCAGAGTTCCTGCTCCCTTGGTGCAGTTCCCAGAAGCCACAACACCTTGAAGCAGTGCTGGGCTTGCCAACCTTTTCCCAGGCCCACACTGGGAAAGGTGTAACATTTCTTTTTCCTTCCTATTGTGTTTTTCCTTTTAGATGCTGGCCAGAGCCAAAAGATCCTTCCATACTTCCTAGCTAATGTCGCAGGCTTCCCCTTTTCCTCAAGCTTCCCTCCCCGCCGTGCGTTTGCCTGTCCAGGTGGCTGACCTTCATGCAGACTTACCTCAAAAAGCGTAATCTTTGTTCTCTCCTCTACTCCAGCTCTTCCTTTGCAGGCAGATGTGAGGTTTGTAGCTTGCCTATGTGGAGTTTTCTTTTTGAAATAAATTGTCCTTCGGTTTCTATTTGAGTCTGTTCTTTCCCTTAATTTATATTTGTGCCTGTTTTAAAATTATTTTTTACTGATGAGACTAAGAAATCCAAAGAGAAGACTCCAGTTTCCAGGTATCATATGTTGAAATGCCAAAATTTCCAGACACATGCTCTTTTCCTGACTTTTATTATTTTTATTTTATTTTATTCCATTTTATTTATTTATTTATTTATTTATTTATTTATTTTATTTTATTTTATTTTATTTCATTTTATTTTATTTTATTTAGATGGGGTTTCTCTGTTTAGCCATGACTGTCCTGGAACTTACTCTGTAGACCAGGCTGGCCTCAAACTCAGAGATTTGACTGCATTTGCCTCTTGAGTGCTGGGATTAAAGGTGTGCACAGAGAAAATGTGCCAATTTCTGTACTCTCAGATGGTATCAGAACTTGCTGTGGCTATTAAATGGTTATTCTGTCAAACTACTTTCTAAATATTTTGCTTTATAGCCATAGACCTGGGCTGCTCTCAACCCAGAGAAGCTTCTTTATGCAGTGCGCAGCAATCAATAGGGAGATGTATAAGGAATCAATGCGCTGAGAATAAGAGAGTTAGTGCTGATCCCTAATTGAACCACCTGTTGCAATTCCTCCTTCCACCCACCAAGGCTTCAGGAACATCCTGGATGTGGAAGTGAAAAAGAACAGAAGAGTTAGAGGATGGAGAACAGGGCTGTGAAATGAAATCTTCCGGACATGAGATAGTTATCGAACTCTTGATACACAGCCCCTGGAGTTACCTGCAGATGATCAAGCCAGCCAAAATTCTAACATAGATCAGGGCAGGGATCTCTAGGTCTCACCCTTTATCAGGAAACTATTGGCAGTTTGATGGGTGCTGGGGAGGGAACGTCATTCTTCTTTGAAAGTTAGCAACTAGTAGGAGTCCCATACTTCAGTGGATGGCTTCACATTCAGGCAAACATGGGCAGCACTAACTGGGAATTAGTAGGCCAGAAAAAAATGTTAAGCCACTTGGGTTGGCAATGCTCTCCACAGAAGTCCCTGGTAGCAGGCATGAGAAGCATCTTTTTAAATGGGTCAACAGGGTAATACAGGTGACTCCCCAAATAATGCAGGGTATTGATGTAGCCCTTGCTTGCCTCTCAGAGCTTGAGAGTGGTACCCCATTGCTGAAGACACTGCACACTTAGGGCACAGGATCAAACGGTTCAAGCTGGATCTGACCTGAAAGCTTCTTTTCTGTAGGCTAGTTTTCATTGGTTCAAGAAAATACTATGGAAGCTGCCATTGGAGGGAGGCAATTAAACCACCCTCCTCATTTTCAACACCTATGAACCACAACAATTACCCACCGCAAGATATACATAAAGGTGCAATAAACGACATTTACATGTCGATGGTAACCACCAGCTGTTTAGCCTAAGGCCTCCTCAACAGGAGGTAATTTATGCCTGGTACTAGAAACAACCTGAATCCCAAGACCAGTGAGGCCAAGGTCCTTAGAAAAAAATATGCTCTTTGAGCTTTGCTAGACCAGCATAATTCCTTACTACATTCTAAATATTTATTCGTATGCCCCCAGGTAAGTGTAGCTACCACCCCTCATCAAAGAAGCCTCTCTTCACAGCAAACAGAAACCATCACAGTACACCACCACTGGGACACAATGCAGAGAGCAATAGATCAAGTGGAGTCATATATATCACAGCTCCTGCATCTATGGCTCAGGGAACATCATAGATGAGGGATCCAGAATGCCAGGAAATTCACGGTGAACAGTCTCTCCTAGAAATGGCTTCATAAACAAGACCAGAACAATAACATTATTAACAGATACGTTAATGTGGACAGGAAATTCTTGCAGGGCCCAACCCTTACAAAAGGCCTATAGGCAATTAATGACTGTGGGGAGAAGGAGCCTCTGTTAAAGTAACTTTTATTTGCCTGTTTGTCATCTTGTATGCTCACTGCCTCTGTCTGCTAATCTAGGCCTAGGCCTGGAAGCATCTAACCTCCGCACAATCTTATCTAGGCCAGAATGTTTTCAGTTTCTGAGACTTACTGCTGAATAAGCTTGTCCTTTCTAGCTCTTTCTGAACTCCAGCAAGCTGGTTCAACTCAGCTGTTCTGGTTCAAACTACTCTCCTAGCTGAGTGATTTGATCTAGTTGATCTTACCTTCTCTGAATTGCTATGCTTGGCTTCAAACTAAGTCATTTAAATATAGTTAAACATTTAAATATAAAATTTCATTGTGTACATATATGAATCCTCAAGAATAAAGAAAAAATTTAAATACTGTACTATAAAAAGCTACTGGTTACTGGGTAACTATCTAAGCACAGATAAGTAGTTTCAGTGACAACATGGAACCCATAGTCTTTAATCAAATGCTCTGATTCCTCATGGAAATTACACAGTTTTAACCAGGTAAGTGGTCCATCAGATATTTAGAGTAACCAAAGTTGGGAAACTCACTATTATCAATTATCTTTTCCTATTTGAGGATGTTTTTTGTATTTAGTGATAATCTCTTAGGAAATACTAGAAATGACCATTAAATAGAAGGATTAAAATTTGGAGACTGAAAACCAAAATCTATACTTGTGAAATGTTAGCCCTAATCAAACTCACACCAATGAGACATCTATGATTCACAAAATAAAACATAACTTCTGTAGGCAAGGATGAAGGAAGGTGCCCTGTAAAGCATTACCAAGGGAATGTGAAATGGTATAGCTGCTGTGAAAAAATGGTACCATAGTTCCTCAAAGCCATGAACATGACATTACAACCCTGTTGATTCACTCCATTTCTGAAGAACTGAAAGAGAAGTTTCAAACACAAGGATATACACACAGAGTCGTACTAGCATTATTCACAATAGCTGAGAGTAGAAGAACTCACAGGTCTCATGATTGATGAATGAACAAATGTGTGGTCTGTGTGCAGTATGGTACATTATTCATACGTAAATAGGAACAAACCCTTAGGTGCTGTCTAGCATCACTCTTTAAAAACAGAATGATTTTCCAATGCTACAATATAGTTGAAGTTTGAAAACTTTGTGTCAAGAGACATAATCCCGATCTAATAGGAAAATGCTATAAAATTCTGTAACTGTGAGTTCTACTACAGTCAAAATCACAATGATAGAAAGTGTAGTATAATAAATAGTATTGTCTTAGGGTTACATTGCTATGAAGAGACACCATGATCAAGGCAACTTGTATAAAGGCAAACATTTAATTGAGGCTGGCTTACAGTTTCAGAGGTTCAGTCCATTGTTGTCATAGTGGAAAGTATGGCAGGGTTCAGGCAAACTTGGTGCTGGAGAAGAAGCTGAAAGTTCTACATCTTGGTCCACAGGCAGCTAGGAGGAGGGTCTCTTCTGCGTTGGATGGAGCTTAAGCAGTAGGAACCCTCAAAGCCCGCCTACAGATTGGCATACTTCCTCCAACAAGGTCATCCCTCCTAATAGTCCCACTCCCCATGGGCCAAGCATTTTCAAATCACCACATTTCCCATGGGCAAGCATATTCAAATCACCACAAGTATTTTATAAGAACAAATACATGAAGAATTCACATCTTTATGTTGGCCCCAGTTTTGGTGGCACTGGAAAAACTCATCCTTTCACTAACTGGCTCCTGGATAAGAATGACATTCTAAGGATTCTACAAGATTTCCAGGACAAGATGGACTGGACATTTGCTAGTACCCTCTGTGCAATGATTTTCTCTTAGTTTGCACTCTTTTAGCCTGAAACTTACCCTACAAATCAGGGGGAGAGGAGGGTTCCGTTAATATATGAAGCAGTTCAACTCACGATGGGAACTACACATCCTGTAACTTTATGTGGCAGAGAGATTTTTAAATGCCACAGAACTTACTTTTTAATCGCTCAAATTCTTTAAAGAGTTGATTGTATAGCTCAGGGTTTAAGTGGTTTGTCATATATGGGAGAGTCCCTGGATTCCATCCCTATTACCACAGTAATAGTGAGTATAATGATAAACTGCTCCACTGAACTGCCTCAGTATGGAAAATGCCATACCCAGTTCTTCAGTATGTGATTACAGAGCACTGGCTCTGTTTCAGGCTTGACAGTGTATCCAGTATTTTATATTCCCCTCCAATTTAAATAATTTAATGCTTTATTCCAGGATATTTGTGGTCTAGCTTATGAGTTCTTCCCAATCTTTGATGTGAGGAGCTATGAATAACAGCTACTCTTCCAATGCCTATGAACCATGAAAAGGCCATAAGGTAGACCTATGAAACCACCAGGTCCTACTTTAATGAAGTTGCTGTTGTATTGTCCTTTAGCATGTTCCCAAATCATTGATTTGTGAGACAAAGTGCTCTTCTTCTTGTTTACTGCCAATGCTCCTCTTCACACTCTTTGGAGTCCTTCCTCTTAGTACCTAGCATGAAAATCCAGAACAATATTCTTGTTAGAAGACTCTGGGGCAGTAGTGGTCAGAATCATACACATAATCATGATACAAAGGAGCTTCTGTTTCCAAAGCTGGTTTCAGAACACAGGTCTTATGGTGTTTATAAAATAGAGCAGGAGAGCCTGAGCAAAGCTTTTTATAGATATCCATGCTCAGATGTTTGAAAGTGGATAAAGACATTGTTTTTTTCACTTCTTTATAGCCAGTGGGTCTCTTTGCTCTCAGAAACCCGTTGAGAGCATACCAGGCCGACCTGAAGAGAGACAGGCAGCTCAACATTCTTTAGTTTTCTGGCTCTGTATCGGTCATTATCTGTCTGAGAATGTGAAGTTCTTGTCCCCCACCCTGAACTAGGCCTGCCTGTGAGTCCAGTTGGCGGCCCTGAAGCTCAGCCTCAGGTGCCTGCTATATTGGACTGCTGTTCTAGAAGCATCATCCCTAATCTGCAGATACCTTCCCATGACTGTATTCACACAAGGACACTGCTGAGTATATAATGGCTAAAGAAAGTCCAGTGTGTGTTAGGCATCCATCTTGGTACCCACTAGCCATTTGTCTCTGACTCTGATAAGTGCCCAATAACCTTGACTCAGTGACCCCCCATCCAAAAATATACACTCATGACTATCTATTTTGTTATGACATGACTAACTGCTTTTTTTTCCTTCTAAAACTTGCTACACAGATACCCAGGATTGCTTTGAGTTGCCTTCACTACTTAACTTGGCAGAACAGAACAGTTTTTGATTGTGTAGATATTGAAGATCTTCGCGTGGTTTTCCTTTTAAAATTTCTTCCCCATACCCCTCTTTCATGCAAATCTCAAATTTGGCTCAGATATTATTGGTCCTGCTAGCAGATAATTAATAAATCATTTAATTATAATTGGATTGAGAGTGTTTTCCCTCAGAGGTCACCAACTCTATAACAAGTACAGTTAATGGCATCATCCCAATGTTTTCTTCTCCTTCTTCTTCTTCTTCTTCTTCTTCTTCTTCTTCTTCTTCTTCTTCTTCTTCTTCTTCTTCTTCTTCTTCTTTGAATCCACTGCAGATAAAAATGATATTTTCTCTCTTTAAAATGTATTGCTGTTGTTCTTACTGAGGCAGTATCTCTCCCTGTGGCCTTAGCTATCCTGAAACTTGCTATTTAGTTCAGGCTGGCCTTGGACTCACAGGAATCACTTGTTTCCCACGTGCTGGGGTCAAAGACAAGAGCCACCACAGCCAGCCACTTTAAATTATTATTTTACTTTATTTGTATGGGTGTTTTTGCCTATGTGTATGCCTGTGCCTCACATACATGCCTGGTGCTCATAGAAGTCAGAGGAGGTTGCTAGATTCCCAGGGATGGAGTTACAAGAGGGCGCTTTGAAATGAACCTGAATTTTCTGAAACAACGAGTGCTGCCATGTCTCCATTCCCATAGATGATAGCTTCCTATAGCCATAGATAACCAACCACCTTTGGATTGAATTCAGTAAACTTATAAATTCATTACTAGCCCCTGAATGAATTAAAAAGAAATTTGTTTTACATATCACAGGTGAGCCAGTGGCACAAACTAAGAACACATGGTCACTATTAACAAATGTGAAAACATGCAGTTCTTTATCGTAGACAAGAAGAAAGTGCTTTGTTAAGTGTTGGACACTGTTCCAGAATATTATACCCTAATGCATTTTTAAAACATGAATGTAAAAAGCCAGGCGTGGTGGCGCACGCCTGTAGTCCCAGCACTTGGGAGGCAGAGGCAGGCGAATTTCTGAGTTCGAGGCCAGCCTGGTCTACAGACTGAGTTCCAGGACAGCCAGGACTACACAGAAAAACCCTGTCTCAAAAAACAAAACAAAAAAAAACAAAACAAAAACCCAAAAAACAAAAAACAAAACAAAACAAAAAACCATGAATGTATGCCATTTCTCAAAACTTGTGTTCAAGCATAATTCTTGTTGGGATATTTGTGGTATATGTGTGTATATAGGTTTATGTGTACGTGTATGGTTATATATTCATGTGTACGTGTATGGGTATATATTCATGTGTGTGTGCTCATATGCACATTTGTATCTGTGCTTTTAAACACACACACACACACACACACACACACACACACACACGTTGATGCCAGAAGTGAATATAGAGCATCTTCTTTAATCACTCTCCACATTTTCATGAGATAAGATCTCTCATGACACCTGGAGCTCACTGATTCATCTAGAATTACTGGCCAGCAAGCCCCAGGGTTCCTCCCACTCCCAGAATTAGGATTAAGAGCATAAGCATTGCTACTTTGCTTGATTTTATACATAGCTGCTAGGTGTCCAAACTCAGGTGCTCTTAATTTCATGGTAAGCACTTTATCATTTTCCCAGATTGATTGTGTTTAACGTTTGAGTAACATTCTTTTCTAGATCAGTGAAAATTTCTTCAAAGTTTTTCTTTCTACTTGTTTTGGTTTTTAGAAGAAAAACATGCAAAAGTTGTCTGATAAACTGGCATCCATATACGTTGTTAACTAACTGGTGAGCTGGAAGGGGCATTTACTGGAAGAGGGAAAGAGTTGGTGAGTCTGACTTTTCCATTTTCCAGGGGGACATCTGGCCAGAAGGTCCAGAGACCAAACTGTTTCAAGCAGAGTGTTCAGAGTAGAGATCAAGCAATGGGAGAAGAAAAGATAACCAGAAAATACTGGAAGGCCAGGAAGGTCTTTGCTGGCAAGGTTAAGATCTCCTCTCAACCATGTCTATACAAATGTCCATACATTAAAAAAAACAGAGCCTGGGCACAACCTCCAGGAAATTATGAGTTAGAAAAGTAAATAACATTTTATGAAGATCTGTGCATCCAACATCTCAGGGCAAACCCCCATGCCCAGGAGTAGTCAGGCAACACAAACGGACTCTGTTTTATTTGTCTATGTGATTTTTGTTTGCTATTTTTCCTTCTTATTTTTTTTAGTTTGTGGTTTGATTTTCATTTTTGTTTTCAATATACACTTACACACATAAACACATATATACATAAATATACACAAATATATACATACTCATATACATGCATATGAGGAAGAACATGAGTTGGGTGGTTAGGGAGGTGAGGGGTATCTGGGAGGGGTTGAAGGAGGGAAATATGATTAGTGTATTATAGAAAAAACATTTAAATGAAAAATGAATTAAATAAAAATAAACTTTTATTATTATACAGCAACCCTACATATTTTGTAAGACAAAGTCTTACCCTCCACTGATGCTCTTCCCCCTCTGCTGCCTCAAGAAGAACCAACAAGAAAGAAAACCCTGCCGGGGCTAGCCCCTGGCATCATGAATCTCCTTCATATGAATGTTGGGAGTAAACTTTTAGGAAACTTCTCTTTTTTTGAGACAGAGTTTCTCTGTGTAGCCCTGGCTGTCCTGGAACTCACTCTGTAGACCAGGCTGGCCTCGAACTTAGAAATCCGCCTGCCTCTGCCTCCCAAGTGCTGGGATTAAAGGCGTGCACCACCACCGCCTGGCAGGAAACTTCTCTTAAAGTGTATGGTTGAAATGAAATCTTGAGTATAGGTGGAACTTAGTCCTGTGTGGAAATAAACTGTTTCTCCTTATTTTTCCCATCCTTGTACATATCTGTGGTCCAATATGTGCACAAGAGTGAGACTAGCACGAATGGGACACAGCAAAGAATATATGTGTCAGTGTAACCCACAGAGGTACTTGGGAAAACAGAGATGTGCAAAGAATATGGGGACTTGGGCTACCACCACATGGAAAGTCTCTTTGTTGTTCTGTTGAGATGGCATTTTCTTCACTTCCTGAAAACTATACACCAACATCTTACTAATCTAAGAAAGTAAATGGGATGAATATGTTGAGAATTCACCTTGCCATTCCTGAGATAACTTCTGAGAAGTCAAGGTGGCCTTAGGCAGGCAGACTGACAACCCGCTGATGACACCAGAAAAATACAATCGCAAATAGTCAGGGAAAGGTGTTCTTGGTACCAGCTGGTACATCTTTAAGCTTGATTTCTACTTATGGTGATTTATTTCCTTAGTTGTAAAGCAATGCTACAATGATATATATATATATATATATATGTGTGTGTGTGTGTGTGTGTGTGTGTGTGTGTGTGTGTATATAGATAGATAGATAGATAGATAGATAGATAGATAGATAGAGAGAGAGACAGAGAGAGAGACAGAGAGACAGAGACAGAGACAGAGAGATATTTAGCATACTGAACAGTTTCATAATTATAAAATGCATTGTAAAACTTTATATGCCAGTGAGATTTTATATGCACAGAACTTTATTTTTATACTTCTAATACCGTGAGGGGTTTAAGGATATTGCCTGTGGGTACATTGTTTGACCAAAATATGTGAAGTCCCATATTCCATCCCTAGTACTGCAAAAAAACTAACCCTGTAGAATCTCCTTAGGACACCCTGGCCTTCAGCAAACCTGCAATAAGAACTAGCTGCAGACTGGCCTCTCCAGTAGACTCAATAATCTGCCTGTTATTAAATTTTAAAGTATTCCATAAAATGCAAGTGTAGCACTGCATTCTTTCCACTGATATAGCAGACATTTAAAATAATGACAGTACCGGGTGTTTGGACTTCATAGTTGTTCCATTCCCATCTGACTCAGTTTAAATAAGCGTCCAGCAGTCATGGAAGAGCCACTTTAAGTCTGTGAATTACCTTACTTCAGTGCCTTAGATTGTATAAATTTCTCTAGTAGTCACAAAATTTAAGATTGAATTTTACTACTGAAGATAAGTTGGTATCATAGAGTTCCTATCAATATGGATAATTCCTATGTCATATGTAACTGTAATATAACTAACACAGAATCACTGTCTGAAGGACACTGGTTTTAGCAATCAAACGGTATAAGTTTCATATGTGGGTGTGTATTTCACATACATGTATATATAGTTTATATATGAGATGTAACATTTCTGATTTAAAGCACATGTTCATATTTTTCTAAGGCATATAAAGATGTACATGAAGAATAAAAGTAGTTTGTGATATTCTTTGTTCCTTGAGGAAATCTTATTCATCTTGGAAATGGTTCATTTCCATATGCGGGGTTTTTCTTGTGCCATTGTGTACCCATAAAGCCTGAAAAGTCTTAATCTTATTTTGCAAAGAATGGGGAGTTGAACAACAGAGCAAATTCATCATGTCTGGGGCAAAAGACTAGATTCAAGTTCTCCAATGGTTGCCCTTGCAGGTTGTTGTCATGGGGTATGTTGTTCTACACTTTGGCTTCAGTCAGTCATGTCCATCCATCTTACAAGGTTCTTCCTGGAGGCAAATGATGCAAATATTCAGGACCTGGCACTGGATAAAATACAAAGTATGTCACATATTGGTTTTTAAATGTTTGGCATGCCAACAACTGCCCCTTCCCAACTCAGAGCCATGTAATTCTATATTATCTACCTCGAGACTTACTATAGGGACCTTTCGCTTAGGAATTTCCCCTTGGTTTTCTTTTTTTTCCTTTGATAGTTTCATACATATATACAATGTATTGTGGTTATATTTATCCCCATTGCTGTCTCAATGCAAATAATGCTTCCAATAGTAAAATATAAAAATCATTGAACAATTCATGGAGAAAAGGTTTAGTAAAAATTTAAAAACAGAATACTCTGATCATAATTATAGGCATTGTTCTAAGTTCTCCAACCTGATATTAATATGGCAAGAAATGTAATTGGTTTTGTGCATTTCTCTCTTATTTGTGAATCTTAGTTCCAAATCTTTCAATATGAGTGTATAGCCTGGAGTAATCTAAAATCAGGAAATTTAACAAGGCCTAGGCTGGGAGAAGAAGCTCCCCTTCCACTTCCAGGGAGGTTATCCTGATTGGTTATCTAATCCCAAGAGGGAAGCCCTAAGCACATATACACGTGGGCATCCCTAAGTACATACACATATGAGCAGCACTAAATGGACTCACCAAGCTCCATTTTAATGGGTGTGCACATGTATGAGCATGGAACAAACATTAAATAGACTCAGCTGGCTATATTTTTATATAAATATATGTGTATGCATATGTGTGTGTGTGTATCATAAAACATCAAAAAGTTACAAAGTTCTCCTTCTTTGTTGAGTCTTTTTGTGGTTTAGGTATCAGAGTAATTTGGTGTCAGAATGAATTGGATAGTGTTCCTTCTGTTTCTATTTTGTGGAATAGTTTGAAGAGTATTGGCATTAGATCTTCTTTGAAGGTCTGATAGAACTCTGCACTAAACCCATCTGCTCCTGGGCTTTTTTTTTTTTGGTTGGGAGACTATTAATGACTGCTTCTATTTCATTAGGGTTTATAGGACTATTTAGATAGTTTATCTGATCCTGACTTAAATTTGGTACCTGGTATCTGTTTTCCAGTTTTGTTGAGTATAGGCTTTTGTAGTAGGATCTACTACAAAATGATGATTTTTTTATTTGCTCAGTATCTGTTGTTATGTCTCCCTTTTATTTCTGATTTTGCTGATTTGGATGCTGTCTCTGAGCCCTCTGGTTAGTTTGGCTAAGGGTTCATCTATCTTGTTGTTGTTGTTGCTGTTTTTTCAAAGAACCAGCTCCTGGTTTGGTTGCTTCTTTATATCGTTCTTTTGTTTCTACTTGGTTGATTTTAGCCCCGAGTTTAATGATTTCCTGCAGTTTACTCCTCTTGAATGTATTTGCTTCTTTTTGTTCAAGAGCCTTCAGGTATGCTGTCAAGCTGCTAGTGTAAGCTCTCTCCAGTTTCTTTTTGGAGGCACTCAGGGCTATGATTTTTGCTCTTTCCACTGTTTTTTCATAAGTTTTTGTATGTTTGTGTATGTTGTGGCTTCATTTTCATTAATTCTAAAAAGTCTTGAATTTCTTTCTTTACTTCTTCCTTGACCAAGTTATCATTGAGTAGAGCATTGTTCAGCTTCCATGTGTATGCGGCCTATTTTGTGACCAATTATATGGTCAGTTTTGGAGAAGATACCATGAGGTGCTGAGAAGAAGGTATATTCTTTTGCTTTAGGAAAATATGTTCTATAGATATCTGTTAAATCCATTTGCTACATAACTTCTGTTAGTTTCACTGTGTTTCTGTTTAGTTTCTGTTTACATGATCTATCCATTGATGAGAGTGGGTTGAAATCTCCCACTATTATTGTGTGAGGTGCAATGTGTCCATTGAGCTTTAGTAGAGTTTCTTTTATGAATATGTGTGCCTTTGCATTTGGAGCATAGATACTCAGAATTGAGAGTTCTTCTTGGTAGATTTTTCCTTGGAGGTGTATGAAATGTCCTTCCTTATCCTTTTTGATAACTTTTGGTTGAAAGTTGCTTTTATTTGATTTTAGAATGGCTACTTCAGCTTTTTTCTTGAGACCATTTGCTTGGAAAAATGTTTTCCAGCCTTTTACTCTGAGGTAGTGTCTTTCTTTGACACCAAGGTGTGTTTCCTGTATGCAACAAAATGCTGAGCATATATCCAGTCTGTTATTCTATGTCTTTTTATTGAGTCCATTGACTTTAGGAGATATTATGGAAAAGTAATTGTTACTTCCTGTTATTTTTGTTGTTAGAGTTCAAATTATGTTTGTGTGGCTATCTTCTTTGGGGTTTCATGAAAGATGATTATATTCTTGCTTTTTTTCTAGTGTGTAGTTTCCCTCCTTTTGTTAGAGTTTGCCATTTCCTTTCTTTTGATGGGCTGGATTTGTGGAAAGATATTGTGTAAATTTGCTTTTGTCATGGAATATCTTTGTTTCTCCATCTATAGTAAGTGAGAGTTTTGCTGGATATAGTAACCTGGGCTGGCATTTGTGTTCTCTTAGGGTCTGTATGACATCTGTCCAGGATAGCTTTCATTGTCTCTGGTAATCCTGATAGGTCTGCCTTTATAAGTTACTTGACCTTTTCCCCTTACTGCTTTTAATATTCTTTCTTTGTTTAGTGCATTTGGTGTTTTGATTATTATGTGCTAGGAGAACTTTCTGTTCTGGTCCAGTCTGTTTGGAGTTCTATAGGCTTCTTGTATGTTCATGGGCATCTATTTCTTTAGGTTAGGGACATTTTCTTCTATAACTTTGTTGAAGATATTTACTGGTCCTTGAAGTTGTGAGTTTTCACTCTCTTCTATACCTATTATCCTTAGGTTTGGTCTTCTCATTGTGTCCTGGATTTCCTGGATGTTTTGGGTTCAGAATTTGTTGTATTTTGCATTTTCTTTGACTGTTGTGTCAATGTTTTCTATGGTTTCTTCTGCACCTGAGATTCTTTCTTCTATGTCTTGTATTCTGTTGTATTCTATTAATCCTGATCTCTTTCCTAAGTTTTCTATCACTAGTGTTGTCTCTCTTTGTGATTTCTTTATTGTTTCTATTTCCGTATTTAGATACTGGATGGTTTTGTTCAAATTCTTCACCTGTTTAATTGTGCTTTCCTGTAATTCTTTAAGGGATTTGTGTGTTTCTTCTTTAAGGTCTTGTATCTGTTTACCTGTGTTCTCTTGTATTTCTTTAAGGAAGTTATTTATGTCCTTCTTAAGTCCTCTATCATCATCATGAGATGTAATTTTAAATCAGTCTTGCTTTTCTGGTGTGTTGGTGTAACCAGGGCTTGTTGTGGTGGGAGAACTTGGTTCTGATAATGCCAAGTAGCCTTGGTTTTTGTTACTTATGGTCATGCGCTTGCTTTTTGCCATCTAGCTATCTCTGGTGTTACTGTCTCTGACTGTGGCTTGTCTGTCCTGCAAGCCCATGTGTCAGTACTCCTGGGATACCAGTTCTCTGTGGAAGGTATTTAGGTATGGAGAGCTGTGGTATAAGGTCAGCTTTGGGGTGCTGACAGAAACCAGAAGGATCCTGTCCGCAGCTGATCCTTGGTTCCTATGTCCTGATGGCTCTGAGCGGGTCCCTCTTGGGCCAGGAATTTGAAGAGAAGTGTTGGTCTTACCTGTGCTCACAGTTATGTAGGCACTCCTGGGAGACAAGCTCTGTCCTGGCAATATTTGTGTATGTAGAACTGTGGCCCAGGATCAGCTCTGGGTGCAGATGGAAATAGGAAGGTTCCTGTTGCAGGCTCCCCCTGGGCTCCTGCGTTCTGCGGGTTCTGGGCAAGTTCCTCTGAGCAGCAGGGGTGGTCCTGCCTGTGCTCATGCCTGTCCAAACTCCTGTGAGGCTAGCTATCTCCTTGTGCCACCTGGGTATGGAGCCCTGTGGCAGAGGACTGGCTCTAGCCACAGACAGAACCCAAAAGTCTCCAGTCCCAGGCTGCCCCTTGGTTCCAGTGTGCTGAGGATTCTGGGCGGGTTCCTCTTTGGTGGTAGGGCAGCAGTGGTGGTCCTATCTGCACTCACAGGCTTGTCTGCACTCTTGGGAGGCTCGCTTTCTCCTGGTGCTATTTGAGTATGGATCCCTTCGTTAGAGGATAATGTCCAGCTGGGTTTGAGGTTTTATAGGATCCTTTTTCTGGACTTGCTCTCTTCCTCTCTCATTGGTCCTTCTCTATGGAGAGCTCTTTTCTCCTTTTACAAATTGCAGTTAACAAGTTGTTCTTTCTTTTAATTTTTTAAAAGTTAATAATTTTAAGAGTTCTTTGGAATAATTAAAATATCCTGGGTCCTGGGTAGGGGACTACAACTCTAGGAGCAAGAAGTCTGCCCCTCTTAAAGGTACCATCCATCTTTCCATCATTCTAATCTCATCTGATCCTCCTTCAGACTGACCCTTACCTGAAGCAGGCTTCAAGAAGAAATGAGCCTTGTTACATACTGGTAAGGACAGAGCCACACTGTTTGACATGTTAGATGTGTGCTGAGCTGTCATTGAACTCCCTACGATGATTTGTGGGAATGATTCACAGCCTCAAGAGCTGCCTTCAGCAGGGAGCTCTCAGCCAAAACTAGAGAACAGACAAGAGTCAACAAGGGGAGGGGTATATGCAGATTCCCTGTGAAACTTTGTCAGAGCTGTAAGGTAAGATGTCTCCTGGGAGAAATCTTGCTCCTCTGACACCTCGAGTTCCGAGGTTCTCACCACAGGCATAGAATTGTGTGTGGAAATGCTGGTCTAATAAGGCCCCGGCCACACTCAGAGTGAAGGTGAAATGTCCCAAACAGGCCTGCTTCCACCAGTGTGTCCCACGGGCCACCATTACTGGAGCTTTGTGACCTAAAGCTCCTGGCCCCTGGTCCCTGTCTCTGGGCTCCTGACCCCTGGCCTCTGACCCCTGACCTCTGGCTCCTAGCTCCTGGCTCCCGGCTCCTGGCACCTGGGCCCTGGACCCTGGCTCCTGACCCCTGTCCCCTAACCCCTGTCCCCTGTCTCCTGACATGTGGCTCCTGGGCCCTGGATCCTGGGTCCTGGGTCCTGGTTATCAGCCACAGAAATTATTATTAGAATGGCGGGTGCAAAGATGGCTCTCTACAGATCCTTCATGACCACCAAGAGACTGTGGCCTCAGACATCTGGTATACCCATGAGCATTGGCTTCTTCTATTTCACCCACGACACATGGAGAGCCTGTTACTAAGGTGTGCCTGAAGTCACAGAGAGAAGGGGATCAGCTTAGCCTATTGAATAATAAATATCATCATGGAGAAAACTAGCAAGCATTCAGATGCCACTGAGGCCTGAAGGTATGAGGCCCAACCTGTATTCTCATGGTTCAAATACTTAATGGGACAGTTGGAATTGCTGAGGGGTAGATGGCCTCCCAAGTGTGACTCTGGGCTCCGTCCTCAGAGCCACAGGCAAAGAAGGCATGAGGAATGTGTACTGCCATGTGCCTGTGACTGATTCACCCGCAGTGAGGACCAGCTGTGTGTCAGGGTAGACAGTCAGCTGAGTCCACTGCCTCGCCCCTACAGTTTTAATGCTTCTGATAGTTTCTTCCAAGACTACATGACCTGTCTAGATTGTGAGGGGCTCCAGGTCCTTGATACCGTCCCAGTACCTCATAATCGGATACTGACATCTGATATCCACAGGATATGAAGCTGCCCCTTGCTACTCTTGATAAGTGTTCATTTCTGTTGGAAAAATATAGAAGTCCAAAAATGTACTCTTACTTCCCGTCCTAAGCAAGAAAGGGGCCGGTTTTGACCAGTCACCTTCATTGTGAAGTCAGTAATGAGTAAGAAGGAACTCTGGAGATGTTTAGATAGCAAACTGTCTCCAACAGTGCCTTGAGCAAGGCTTCTCCATCAGGCCACGCTCCACCCTCCCTGTTCCCACTCTAGGCTGTTTCCCCTCCTGGGAGCACTAGAAACAAGTCTCTAGCCTCTCCCTTTCCACCCCTTAAGGTTCTGATTCCCCCTTTTGTCCCACACAGATCCACTTAAACATTTGCTTCTTAGTCACATAAGACAGCCGTTTAACGGTTGCTTCCGCCAGCGCCAGGTGTTCCTCTTCCTGCTCTTCCTGACCTACTAACCCTGCTCCCATCACCCTTCTCCAGAGACACTCTGGGCAGGAACCAGGTACAGAGGTTAGGACACTGGCCAGAAGTCCTAGGAAAGGCGGTGTCAGACAGCTGGGAGGGAGGAGAGAGCTTAACAATGACCATAAAGAGTAAGGGACTCCATCTTCCCTTGTTCTTCCGGGAGGGTGTGGCCGTTATGTGTCCCAGCTCTGCTCCTGAACTGATCTGCCTTTTGCAACAATTTTAATACAAAAATTCCTTTTCTGTGAAGGAAATGAGTACACAAGAGTATACCAAGAATAAAAGGAAAGAACCCACAGCAATTGCATAGTTCATAGGACAAAGCCGTCCATGTGCTATGTCAGGCTTGAGGTGGAGCGCCCTCCCAAAGTACCCGTGCAGGCTCACTGACCTTCACTTTCTGGTCATCCACATTCATCATCTCTGCCAGCTCATTTCTGTGGATAAAATAAAAACAATATTTAATATTCCACATTAGGCAGGAAATAAACTACACTTTGGATAATCTGTGCGTGTTTTTAAATTTTCTATCTCTTCTGACACCTTCACAATTAGTTTTCAGTAGTTCTTAGAAAAGGCATTGTTTAGAAGTGATTTTACTTCTAAAGGAAGTGAAGGAAGGCTGTTTCTTAGTGTTCTATATTCTGAACATTATTGATAATATAGTCTATAACAAATAACAAATCCCTAAATTTGTCATGCACAACTTGTGCATGGTGTACGTGTGTGTGCTCAGCCTATAGCCAAAGCACACTAGTGAAGGACTCTACCATTTTTCTGTATCCAAGTTGTTCTCCTTCCTTCGTTCCTCCCTTCCTTCCTTCCTTCTTCTTTCTTCCTCCTCCTCTTCCTCGTCTTCCTCCTTCTTCTTTGCTAGTGAGTTACACTACATTAACTCCTTCAGGTTAACCTTGAACGTCCTCTGAAGCCTAGGTAGCCTGAAACTTTCGCTCTTTCCTGTATCTGCATCCCAAGTAGTTGAGATTATAGACCAGTGCCCCTAGGTCCAGGTAACTATAAATATTTTGTATAGGAATGCTATTTCACTACGGATGTGAGAGAACTTCATTCTTTTGAACCCGATTTCAATAGTTTTATGAAGAAAAATGGCCCCAGAACAGGCAACACACATGCAATTTCAAATTTTCAAAGTTAAAATCTTTTACTAAAGGAAACTATTAAAATAAAAGGCAATTAGACAACATACTTAGACATCGGTAACTCAGCTAGGTTTAAAATCAAAAGAAAGATATAAAGAAATGTTTGGTGTAGGAAGGTAGGTTATGATGGCCATAAACACAAGAAAAGATGCTCAGAGTCACTCAGAAACAAAGAAATGCAAATCAAAAACCCCATACTATTGCCTTCCTCCCAGAAGGGTGGCTAGCGACAGCATCCAGAAAATAGCAAGCCTTAGTGAGGTCCCCAGAGCATAATGCTCATCAAGAGAAAGAGACAGCCACTTCCTCCAAACAGTGAACAGGAAATTATCACATAAGCTAGCATTTCCACCTGTGTGTATACTCCCGAAAGGGACCGAATCCTTGGAGTTATAAAGCTATATTTTAACAGCTGGTCTGTTGTGATGTTTGTACTCAGGAGGCAGAGGGAGGTGGATTTCTGAGTTCGAGGCCAGCCTGGTCTACAAAATGAGTTTCAGAACAGCCAGGCTATTATACAGGAAAAGAAAACCTTCTCGAAGGGGGTGGGGGAGGGGCATATCTTTTCATCCCGATTCACAGCAGCAAAGCACACTTCACACGGACCAAATAAAAACCCACCCAGCGCTCCCTCCACAGGCAGTAATAACAGAAAGGGTCTTTCAAAGACTATATTCTAAGAGTCACTTCAGTCAGCTTTGAGAAAACCAAACGTCTGCTCTAGGCTGACATTTAGTGGACATGGTCCAATGAAAGGCCACCACTTGCTCACTGACAAACTCTAAGGCCATATGCCAAGTGAAGGAAGGCAGGTGGGAGAGGGGGGGGCCTGATTGGAAGAGGGTAGATTCTGCTTGGGTTCCCTCATGTGTGCCGCTGAAACGAACCAGACTCAGAGACAGAAAAGGCGGACCAGAGGCAGTTCAGGAGTAAGGAGAAGAAAGCATAATTGTTTAACAGGCAAGGAGTTTTCGTTTGCTCACATAAGTTTCTGGAACCCTCATCTCAAAACAGCCTGAAAATACTTCAGGCTGCTGGGTTCTGAACTTCAGACTTAGTGGCCTGTGCGCTTCTGTGTTTCGGGACTCTGTTTTTAAGGACTCCTTCTCTGAGTCTGGTCCGTTTCAGCGGCACACATAAGGGAACTCATGCCGAATCTACCCTCTTCCAATCAGGCCCTCCCTCTCCCACCTGCCTTGCCTCAGTTGGCATATGGCCTTAGAGTTTGTCCGTGAGCAAGTGGTGGCCTTTCATTGGACTGTGTCCACTAATGAATCAAAATGAGTGGCCAGTGAACACTTTAGAGACTTAGTTTTCATCAAAGCTTCATAAAATATATTGACTTTGGTCCTCAAAGGGTAGCCTCCCTACCCTCAGGATCTCATTGGGTGGCAGTCTCAGGGTCAAGACAGGGAGGGAAGCCAACCCTCAAAATAGTAATCTCAGCTACTGAAGAGGCTGACGCAAGAGGACCACAAGCTCAAGCACTAACTGGGCTACAAAGCTGGTTCAAGGCCAGCCTGCGCAACTAGACCCTGAGCCAGCATATCTAAAACTGTGACTGGCAAAGGCAAGGCGAGTGCGAATCTGTCTGCCCAATCTCACAAAGACGTGTAACGGGGGTATCCCGCCGAGGTCAGGGGAGAGAAAAGGAGCCCAGAGCTCTGAAGAAGAAGCCTGGTAAATAGCATGTGGAGGGCATTTACGTTCTGAGTTTCTTAGAATCCTTACTGCCTGCAGTTCCCACAGCTGGCCGGGGGTGAACGTGGGTGGTTTCTGAGGACTGCAGAAGGATGGCTGCTCTCCGGCCTCCTAGGCCTCCTCCAGCTCTTCCTCCTGGTGAGTTCCTTGGGTGTGCTTTATGCCACATTTCTTGCAGTTGCCATCCCCTGCAGCACCCTCAACATGCTGCTAAGGCAAGATGTCCACATCCACAGCTTTTTTTGCCATAGTGGACACAATCCAATGAAAGGCCTCCACTTGCTCAACCTCAACTCAATGTCTTCTTCACAGAAGCCCACCCCATCAAATCAAAAGGGAAGTACTTGCAGGCCGTGGCTGCTTCTCTGAAGATTTACAAGCCATGGAACTCCTGGGCAGCACATTGGGTTCTCCAGAATAAAATTGTTACCCAAAGCTGCACATGCCACCCTGTGATGCACACTGTCCTCTCTGTCCATCTCTGCCTTAGGCTTTTAGGTTTACAGCCCTGAGCAGGGCTAGCTGGGCACTCAAGGGACATGGTGTTGTCATAAACATGTGTGTGGAACCATCCAAGGAGAAGAGAGTTGCCAAAGGGGCCACCTGGAGCAGGAATCTGCCTTTAGGATGCATTTGAGAAATGCAATCAAAATGTTTTGCGATGTCCAGTGAGCCCCCCTCCCCCCCCCGCACACCCCCCCCCCTGTCCCAGCATGGTCTGTAGAGTACATGCCTATCACAGTGATGGCAACAGTGTTTGCTGTCGGCCTTCAAGAGAGCTGACAGTCTGATAGAAGTCTGTCACGCATATCTAGTTTAAGAGAGGCCCCAAGTCCTTGATGATATTTTAGTGCTCCAGAAGAAGATTAAATAGTCTGCGTCCTAACATCTGACAACTATCTGTGCATTTGCCCCTCGTCACTCCTTATAAGTGATACTTTAATCTTATTCAGGAGACTGGAGAGGCCTTATAATGTGATCCCGATTGAACATCACATGTGTGGGAAAAGGCCTTCTGTGCAAAGCTCGCCTTTGTGTGAAGCCAATGGAGAACAGGAGAGCATTTCAATGTCCAGTTTTCTTCAAGTATGTCTAAGGCATCAATTATCCTATGATAAATACATTAAATTAAAAGGCGCCTGGACTGAAGTATATGAAAAATCCTCCAGCTAAGACTCCTCCAAGCCAAGAGGGAATATGTTCTGATACTCATGAGCCTCCAAGAAAGCATCCACGTGTCCTACCATGTTAGAGCATCGGAGCCGGGCTAGATGGAGCATTGCAACTAGGTTGGATGGAGCAGTGGAGCAAGTGTTCAAAGCCAACTCAACCTCCAGGAAACTGGGGAAGGCAGCAAGGTGTGGCATTGGTGATTGGGGTTATTGCTGATAGTAGCCCATGGGGGCACTGCTGATAGCGACATTAGCAGTGGGAGCAAAACATAATTATTTGGGGCTGGCACTCTTTGTAACCTGTAAGGAAATCTGCACCCTTTTAACTCTTCAGGGGCCAGTGAGAAAGAACAGGACAGAGAAATCATGCACTGGTGTGTGTGTGTGTGTGTGTGTGTGTGTGTGTGTGTGTGTGCATGTATGTGCACCCACGTGTACACACACACACACACACACACACACACACACTTGTACTTGTCCAGGCCCGAGCACCAGTCTCATTCGTTTTCACAAGTACAAATGCATATGTATCTACATATACCTACATACATATGTATGTACATACACACAGACATGTATACATAGTGTACAGACATATATACAAACATATACATATATACACATACATATATTTGGTGGATGAAGCAGATCCCCAACAGCCACACTTCTTTTTTCTCAGCATTTTTTATAGCATTTTAGGCAAAAAATTCTTCATGACTTTTCCTCACAGATAAATTGTTAACACAAAAGGGGAGTTACAGAACCATGATGATAGCAAATTCAAAGGAGTGTTTCACTCTATAAGTTTATTAAAATTCAAAGTAACAGATTCACATGGCCTTGCATTATCATAGTGTACCTCATGCTTGGCCTCAACCTTGGACCTGACCTAGAATGAATGTTTTTCCTTAATCACAAATCTGTCCCAAGCCTATTTTTCTTAGTGCTGTTTATGAAAGCTCATTCTATTCCTTATTGTGTAGCATTTACTTACTGTTCTATGAGGAGTGAGAACATTCAATTCTTGATTCTAACTTTTATCTTTCTGGTAAAACAGCCAAAACCATCTCCTTAAAGTTTCTTCCTAAAATTATTTGAATCAAATCAGTAATTCTATAAAGTCATTAATACATCTAAACAGCATTTATTCGTGAAAGTTCATCTTTATGTTGATCTGTAGGGAATTTGCCTAACAGAGTGGGGTGATGCCCAGGAATCATTAGACTATGTCACAGTGTCAGTAAAAATCGAGACGCAATCCTGGCACGAAGTCTCCGAGGACCCTGCATCTCAGAGCACACATATCACTGCCATGCAAAACAGTGGACCATCTCTAGAACACTCACTTGATTGCCATAGGCTTTTCTACAGAGCTTGTGCCAAGCCAGGTTGGTCATCTGTGATGAGTTACATTGCTCTCAGCAGCCCCTATCACATTTCCTTGGACATGTGTGCACACCGCAGCTCTCTTTTATCCAATGCTTCATTAGAGAATGAAGATAGAGTTGTGCTGGAATTGCAACACAGGTCTTGGTCTCTAAGCAGGAAGGATGGACCTGGTAAGTGAAAGTGGTGTAGGCCCGACAAGCAGGCTCTAGTGAATCCCAGAATGGTACTGATAGAGTAAGCAGGAACCTGGTAAATAGCCAACATTCTAAAATAAAAAAAAATACTGCATGAAAACAAGTACTCTGTCAATCACCTGAAAAGCACCACAATTCAGGCAAAGAGATCTATGGACATGGCGGATCCCAAGGAAGAGGAGCTTCCGTGGACAAGTAAGCCCCCTGGAGACAGCCCACCTTCTTGCTCAGCTATGGTGGCTAGACTCTTGAAAGACCTGCCCCCAGAGCCCTTGTCCACGGATTGCTTCTTGCCGCTGCTGTGCTTTCTCCTGTTTGTCACTGCCATACTCCTCATTCCCTCTGGATTTTCAAGAATGGGTTTCTCTGTGTAGCCCTGGCTGTCCTGGAACTCACTCTGTAGACCAGGCTGGCCTCAAACTCAGAGATCCGCCTGCCTCTGCTTCTCACTTGCAAGGTATGTGTTACCACTACTGCCTGGCCACCAACAAATCTTCTGCCTCTCCCCTCTGCTCCTTACATCTTCGCTAGAAGACCTTTGATCGGCTTGCCTAGCTCTAAGAAGGCAAACACTATCTCATTCTGGAAAGATCCACTGCTATAGTGAGTGACAGCAGCCGCAGGTGTGCTGATTGGGAGCCATGTTTAGAGCCCTGGATGTTGCAGATCCTAAATGTGTCTGGTATCAGGCGGGGGCTTCACAATACTTCTCTTCCTATCTTACCTAGAGCTTGCACTTGTTTGGAGTACCCCTTTGTGGTTACAAGAAGGGAATTGCAGGAGCCTCACTTACCTTGTGTGCAGGGTAAGTTGCACAGTCTACTGCAGCTCACTTTCGATCACCTTCCTGTGGCAGCCACTGAAGGCAGACGGCGGCACTCTACCACCACCCCTACTTCTGCTCCAGGCTGTTTCCCTTCTAGAAGGTACTGTAGGCAAGCAGCTCTCTCTTTTTACCTGCTTTGCTCCTCCCCAGTCACCAAATTCTGACCTACATCTTTTCTTCTGTCCACTAGCTACCTGTGGTTAATTGTAAAGTTTCGTGTTTAATGTATTGTTCTTAGAACCATATTATTGCTTCCACTTGCATTGCCAGCTTCATGCCTGAATTCTCCTGACCTTTCTATCCCCTGAAATGCACTTGGTGCACAGCAGGCTAGGTCACTGACATCCTAGTCCTAAGTCTAGTGGGGCTAGACTTCGACAACACTGCTGAAGAGTGAAGAGGGCTACATCCTGACTCAGCAGGTTATAGAGCCTCCTCCCTGGTGGTTTGAAAAAGAATGAACCCCATAGGCTCATATATTTTAATGCTTAGTCACCAGGGAATGGTATTATTCGAGAAGAATTAGAAGGATTGGGAAGTGTGGCCTTGTTGGAGGGAGTATGTCACTGAGGGGAGGTGTGTGTGCCTTTGAAGTTTCAAAAGCCCATGCCCAGACCAGTCTCTCCCTCTCTGCCTGTAGATCCTCATGCAGCTCCCAGCTACTGCTCCAGTGCCTGCCTGAATACTACTCTGCTCCCCAAATGATGGTAATGGACCAAGCCTCTGAAACTATAAGTAACGCCTCATTTAAATGTTTTCCTTTCTAAGAGTTGCCTTGATAATGGTGTCTCTCTACAGCAATAGAACAAAGACTAGGACAATCCTCTTTGTTGGAGCTCTCCTTCTATAGTCTGCTTTCTGCATTAAATTGAATGGAAATTTATTATTTTATGTGAGAACAAAAGAGGGCAATTGAAGCGATTGTTCAAAGATCTCTATTCTATCCTTTATTGCTAATTGATATAAAGAGATAATGTTGTCACTGCCAATTTGGGTGGCCAAAATGAGGCTGACAGCATAAAAACCCATCCGCAAGTGGCTCCTGAAGAACAATAACATTCTTGGTTTCTTTCAAAACCTTTAGGGGAAAAGAGTTCTGTTTATCAGGTAGGGTGTTTATGCATGGTAATGCCTTCTGATTTTTCATAAGTCTGGCTCTTTGATTGCTGAACCACATCTGAAAGCAGAGCAACAGAAACATTGGTTTAGCATAGTAAGTAGTCAAGGTTATGATGGCAAAACACACCATTCAACTTCATGTTACTATGATTTTCTCTTTTACAGAAGAATCAGCAAATTATCCAGGGTCAAGAATGTACCTATATCATGTGAGTTCTTGGTTTCCATCCCATTGCCACCATAAACCGATGACAACAACAACAACAACAAGTGTTCTTGTTTCATTTCTATGGCTGGAATAAAATACCCTAAGAAAAAGCAACTTATGGAAGAAAGGGTTCATTCGACTTACAGTTCCAGGTTGCAGACCACTGCGAAGGGGAAGTCAAGGCAGACACATAAATCATCACATCCACAATTAAGAGCACAGAAATACATGGACTCTAACTCACTTGCTACAGTTCAGCTAGCTTTCTCTACTCTCATAAAAGCCAGTGCCACAAACCAAGGAATGGTGCTTCCCCCAAACAAGCTTAGCCCTTTTATAGTAACTGCCAATCAAGACAATCCTGACAGACATCTCACCAAACTAACTCAATCTACATTTTTCCTCATTAAGACTTTTTTCAGACAATTTTAGATTGGGTCAAGCTGACATTTAAAAACCAAACATCATAATCCTCTACTTGTCGATTTGATACACATACACATTACTTTAAGCCCCATAACATTTCATCCCGTATCCCCAAAGTCTCATGCTAATACCATAATGAAAAATATAGTATAACCTTAGAAATGCCACATTTTTTTTAAATTCCAAGGCTTTAAAGTCCAAGTATCTTAACTGTGAGCTCCTGTAAAATTAAAAACAAAACAAAGCAAGTTATCTCCTTAAACATCCTTATTCCAAAAGGAAGAACTGGGGCACTGCAACTGAACACTCACATGTAAGCAAAACAAAAATGCATCAGTGTCAATGCAAATCCTGTAGGTGAATGCTCAACACTTGAGACTCATAGTCTACTCAGCTCTAAAAGGCATGGACAGCCCAAGAATTCCAGCTCTGTCACATGCTTACTTTTTTGAACATTGTCACTTGGAGTTCTAGCACAACTCTACATAGAAGTACCCCTGAAGGACACTGGGAGCTGAATATTAATTCTGGTACATCCTCATGTGGTATGATTGATTATATTTATATATATGCATATTTATACATTCATTAGCTACATATAAACATGAGCACAATTCCTTTGGCATAGAGAATAGGAGAAGCAGAACAGTTTATTTTCCTTTTTACTTAGAAAATTATGTTTTGTTCAGTAATGGGAAAGAAACTCTAGCTGGAGCTCCCCCCACCCCCGCCCACACCATCTTTCCCAAATATCCCTTAGTTCAAGTCTCATTTGCCAGTTTAAAGTAAATAAGCAAAAAGACAGCAACTTTTGAATGTTTAAGCTGACTGTTCATGACTTGCAGCATGTTTGAGATGAAGCACCTGGTTACAGTTCTGTTATAGAGACTTACCTGCACAGTATATTCTTCTACATTGATGAGTTTTGCAAGCTCTTTCCTGCGGAGAGAAAACCATCAAGCTTTAATATTCGGTAAAATTCAGCACAATATGTATGGACTGTGAATGCTTTAAACTTCTTTAAAAGTTTTTTAGTGTGTGTGTATGTATGTGTGTGTGTGTGTGTGTGTGTGTGTGTGCTAGCATGTATGTATGTCTCTGCACCACTTACATGCCTGATGCCCATAGAAGTCAGAGGAGTCATCAAGATGCCCTGGAACTGGAGTTACCAATGATTGTGAACCACCATGTGGCTGCTCAGGTCCTTTGGAGGAGTAGCCAGTGCTCATAACTGGTGAGGCACCTCTCCAGTTGGTTCTTTGCATGTTTTAAACTTTGCTCTACCTATGCACATGACAATTACTTTGTAATTCTTAGAAAGAGTGTACTTCCGAGGTGATTACACTTCCTCACAAATTAAAAGATTTTTTTAAATATCTCTACAATCTGAAAAATGGTTAATGTTCACATTTATAAATAACAACAATGTCTAAATACATACTACTCCATTTACACATTTTAGGGCTCTGAGGGTTGAACATGAGATCTTGGACATGATAGGCAGGTGCTCTACCCCCAGCTCTTTGTATATTCTGTTTTGAAATTGTGTTGTATCAAGTTTCATAGCCAGAACTTAGATTTTTTTCTCCAGCCATGCTGACATGGGCCTTGCACGCCCTGCTTTAGGAACCTATGCATCGCAGATTCTAGGACTGCACCAGCAGCCTCAGTTAGTGGCATAAACTACAGGTATGCCGTACCAATGCAGATACATGGAAGCACGCCATTCTCCTGAAGATGATTTGGATGCAATTGTATGTTACAAATGCAGGGTTCTGATACAGGTGATAGATACAAAATACATGCAATTATAAATGATCATTCCCCCAAATTTTCAGAATTTAAAAGAAAATGATTGAGATGAAAAGGCATCCATTCAACCAGACAAAATATTTGCAAGTGGGTAACTAACCCGGGCAACAGAGACATATTTTAAAACATGCAGAAAGGTTCAGTGGGTAAAAGCATTTGTTACCAAACCTGACCACCTGAGTTCTATCTCAAGAACCAACTAGGTGGAAAGAGGATAATTTTCAAAAATTATCCTCTGAACTTCACAGATATACCAAATCATATCAATAAATAAGGACTTAAGGAAATGTTTGACTGGTGCTCAGAATAATTCATAAGTTTAAAAATGCAAATACAAGGCCAGTGTTGCGTCCTCACATCCAAAAGGGTAGCTATTGACAACATGCAGAAAATAACATGCTTTAGTGAGGCCCTGGGAACACTTGGAAATCACACTCTGTGAGATGTAACATCACATTTTGTAGCAGGTGTTTCTTTTAAACTATGGACATCAAATTATTGAACAAGTCTTATTCTAGGTAGATACTCCAAAAGACTGAAAGATTCAAGGTTGAAAGGGGTTTTTTCAAGCTTGAGAGATGGCTTAGCGGGTAAAGGCAGATGCCGGCCAATCCTAACGACCTGAGTGTGATCCCTGCCACACATATTGTGGAAGAGAACCTGACCCACTCAATTTGTTTTCTGACCTTCATTCATGCTGCCCACATATGTCCATGCACACAAAGTTATTAAAAACGAAGTTATTCTGTCTAATGCACAACAACCCAACCAGATCTCCTCCACAGAAGGTGATAAAACACACACACACACACACACACACACACACACACACACACACAGTTTCTATGTAAAGGTGCCTTAAGAATATTACTTGGCCTTGGGAAAGCAGTAATTCTGCCCCAGGCTTGAGCACAATGACGAACCTTGAGGACATTAGCCTAAGTGAAACACAATGAATAGCCAGAAAGGGGCAGATTATGGGACAAACATCTCTTTAAGTGGTCCCTTATGTGAAGTACCCGAATAAGTCAGATTCAGAGGGTGAAAATTTAGAATAGCGGTAGTTGGGGACCAGGGGAAGAAATGGCAATTATTTAAAGGGGACACAGGATTTTGGTTTGTCAACATAAGGAGTTTTGTGATTTTTCCAAAGCAACTTGAAAATGCTCCAGGATGCTGAATTCAGAATTAAAAGCATTGTTTAGACCAAGAGTGTTAGGTTTTTATGTTTTAGGACTCTTCTAAAGTTAAAGCAAACAAAGCAAGTGGCCGATGATCATTTTATAAACTTGGTTTACAGACAAAAAAGCTTTGGGTTTTTTTTTGTTTGTTTGTTTTTTGATTTTTTGAGACAAGGTTTCTCTGTGTAGCCCTGGCTGTCCTGGAACTCACTCTGTAGACCAGGCTGGCCTTGAACTCAGAAATCTGCCTGCCTCTGCCTCCCAAGTGCTGGGATTACAGGCATGCGCCACCACCGCCGGGCCACAAAAAAAGCTTTTTACACAAAAAACTTTGACTTTGGTTCCCACAAGTTATCCTGCTCACTCCCACCAGTAGGGAAGAGAGTCAAGACCAGCAGGCATGACTGAAATTTTAGCTGCTGAGGAGGCTGAAGCAGAAGAATCAGCAGTTTAAAAAACTTGCTGGGCAGTTAGTCCAGCCTATATACCTCATGTTCTGTGTCAGGGGAACAGAGCCTTTAAAAGAGAGTAGCTCAGTGGTACAGAACCTGTCTGTGGCTGGAGCTCTGGGTTTGGTCTTTAGGACACAAATGAAATAACTAAGGAGAGTCGGGAAGGAGGAACAGAACCTAAAGCCCTGGAATAGCTACTACATACATACCTTTGGAGTACATCAGGGTATTGAGTTTCTTCAAAAACTCTGTCTAGTTCGAGTTGTTGTTCCGGAGTGAACTTGAACTGCTTTCGGCAACACCTGGTTGGCTTTCGAAAAACTGCCTCCTCCTTCTCTTCTTGTGTACGTTCTTGCGGGTTCCTAGGGGGGTCGCTCTTCATTGGACGATTGTAGTTGTGGTCCATCACAGCGTTCATGTAGTTCAGCTCCTTCAGAATACCTATGACTTCTTCAGTGTGGCTACCATCCGCTGTTGCTGCCCGCCCTTGCCAGAATTCAGATGTTACTTCTTCTTCATAAAAGTCCACACCGTAGTAGTCAAGATCGAAGTAATATTTCTTATATGCCATGGATGGAACCCTGCAGAAGACACTAAACCATGGAGACACAGAGGCTTCGAGCCTCTGAGTGTGGTAGCAATCCGTTTTCGAATGCTCTAGTCAATGACGTGCTAGATTATTTAACGTAAACCATTGGCTCTGGGCTAACGGATGTGGGTGGGGCTTGCGTTGGAGGGGGGGGGGAGAGTGAGGCGCCGCAAACCGGCAGCTTGGAGCGGAATGGTGCCTTTAGGAGAGATTTGAGCCACAAGTTGGACCTGAGCTGAGTAGTTTCTTGGCCTCCAGATCTGATGAAGGTAGAAAGCTTGACTTGACGCCGAAGTTTACTTGCCAGTGAGTCCTGTTGTCTCCATGGTCACCTTGAAAAATCTAACTTTGAAAAGATTTAAATTATTGTATTTCTATTTCAGTGTGTGCACGTGTGTGTGTGTGTGTGTGTGTGTGTGTGTGAGTGTGTGTGTGTGTGTGTGTGAAATGTGGAGGTCAGAGGACAATTTGGATGAATCCGTTTATCAGTTTCTCCTTCTCCCACGTGGGTCCCAGGGATTTTGCTCAGGTTGTCAGGCTCAGCCACAAACACTTTTATCCATCCAGCTTTCTCACTGACCCAGCATTTTCGTTTTGGGAATCTTCTCCAGAACTCATGCGTAATATTTTGCCCAGTGGTGATCACAATCCAAAATGCAGACACTGTACGGAGCCCAGCCTTCCAAATTGAGATTTCATGAGGATCCTCTTACTCCCGTTTTTCCTTAGTGCTGGGTTGGAATCCAGCACATGCTCAGGATACTCTGCACCATAAGTCTACAAATAAAGAAAGAACCCTTTCGGCGAATGTTAAAGAAATGCGCACAAGACAGGAACTTGTGTCCGAGTAACTTCAATGATATCACTCTGTTCTGGGAAATAGTTCAGTGGCAGAGAGCTCTCGTCTAGCATGGCTGAGAGGACTTGCGTTTGAACTCTAACATTGCAACAAAAATGTATAACTCTGTCTAAAAGATACTTTTTGTTGTTGTTCTGGGTCAAAAAAACCTGATCCAAGGGCCAGTTCCTGCCAGGAAGCGGGTAGTCTGTTGATTTTCACCCCTCCTTCTACTCCTCCAGGTCCAATCCTCAGTCTCATCCCGCTATGTGGCAGAAGACCTGCTGTTGTCTCCCTTCCTCTCTGAGCCCATTCTGAGGAGATCACAAAGATCTTCTCAAACCTCCTTTCCCCCAACTCACGCCATCATCCCAGCCTCCAACATCATCAGGCGTTCCCTGGGAACGCACCAGCTGAGCAGGCCAGGGAAACAGTTCCACAAGAAATTTCCTCCCAGCCAGCACATGGCCACCAGGCTTTCTTAAAGTCCAGGGAAGAGGCAGAAACGAAGGAACCAAACAGCCACACAACAGATACAAACAAATCCAGACACCAGCACCTAGACCTATGATTATCCCAATCCCCGATGCCTAGACTCCAGTGAAAGAGCCCAGGAACAGCCAGGACAGTATGTCACCACTGAAGCCCAGATATCCTACTACAGTAGGCCCTGATTATTTTAGCATACCTGAAGCTCAGTGATAATAGTTTCTTAAATATTAAATGCAAGGTTTTTCTTCAATAGTAGTTGGTTCCTGTAACCTGGAGACACATACTCTGAGCACATAGTACAGTGCCACACTGCGAACACACTGAGGTGAAAAATCCTCCCACCCCTGACTACATCCTGCTTTCCAGGACATTTTGTAACTTTAATGTCTTATTTTTTTTTTCAGCTGTTTAGGAGATATTCATTGCACAAAATGGGCTCTTTTTGCGGAAGCCATATGTATAAATCATATAATTGTCTATGTCTGATATGCTTGCCCCATTCCCTGTACAGACTTTGCCACCTCATGTTAGGCCTAGGATTATGTCACGATTGTGTGGAATGGCCAGATTCTGAGACACTTACCGGACTGAGCCAATAGGCCAAAATGAATGTTAGCCAAGACAGTTCTGGCAATGTGAAGATGGTTGTGCGGGTGGGATCTTAATCACTCACTAGGCTGTGCTGGCCCCAGCTGCTTGCCTTCCACCTAGGCCCGGGACTGTGCGTATAGGAGAGTAGGGTCTGAGTCACTCTTAAGGCCAGGCTGGTATGCAGGCTGTTTGCCCCTAAGTTTGGCTTTGGGGTGTAAAGTTGGCATGAAAGACAGGGGCTCTATCACTCACAAGACTGGACTGCATACATAGGCAGTGTGACACAAGCAGAGCTTGGAGTCTGGCTATGGCAGGCAAGTTATTGCGAACTCAGGCGGCTTTGTGAGAATAGGCGGGTGAGCATGTGGGAGACCATGGTCCTGAACTCAACAAGCTGGGCTCTTGCCCAGCCTGCATGAGCCTGGCTGGGCATTTGGCAGTAGACAGCGCCAATGACTAAGGTTCTGGGAGACACATCACATAAGTGATATTGTTCATACAAACTAGGCCTCCAACTGGGGGTGTGAGGAAGGGACTGGAGCAGGACACTGAACAGGGAGGGATGGTGATCCAGTATTGCCATGGGGACTGTGGGAAGGTGAAGGCAGGTGGCAAAATGGGCAATCAGTCTGTCTAGCTGACAGAAAAGCTGCTTAACCACATGGTGTGTCTAGGAATTTGAGGCTTGTCAGGGAAAGGAGGGTTCTGATTACTGTCTAGGGCAGGGTTAGTGACCTGGCCACTTAACCTGTCTCATAGGCTTGGCTTCTGTGCAGACTTTTTGACCCCAGTTAAGCCTGGAAGTGTGGTAATGATGGGGAAAAGTAGGGTTTGGGGGATATTCACCTGGCTAGGGTGGGATGCATCCAGCCTGTGATAATGACCTCATTTCCTTCATGTACAGATTCAGGAGACCAAGGATCTGGGTTACAAAGGAGTCTTGGTTGCTTCTGGAGTGGGTCTATTCCTGGAACGCTCAGGATAGAGCACAAGGATAGGGTCTTGATCTCTCCAAGAGGGGCCTGAGAAGGAAACCCATCCTTCACCAGGATGACCTTGAGTTCAGGCTATATGCCTAAAGCTAGGCCTGAAAGTATTGCATAACACTTGTAGGGATTTGAACTCTCATGGGAGGAGGGGCGAGGGCACATTCTGATTGAGCTCTGGTATGCTTGAGGCTTGGAAGATGACTTAGGCAGGCAAGGTTCTTGGGAATCCACCAATTTGGGCTGCTGTGCAAACTCTGTGAAACCAGCCTGTCAGTAAAAATATGTTTTGAGAATTGTGCTGGCTAGTTTTTTTTTTGTCAATTTGACACAAGTTAAAGTCATCTAAGACGAGGGAACCTCAATTAAGAAAATGCCTCTATAGAATTAGGTGGTAGGCAAGCCTACAGGATATTTTCTTCATTAGTGATTTATGAGGGGGGGGCCCAGCCCATTGTGGGTGATGCCATCCTCAGACTGGTGATCCTGGGTTCTATAAGAAATCAGTCTGAGCAATCCATGGGGAGCAAGCCAGTAAGCAGCATTCCTTTGTGGCCTCTGCATCAGCTCCTGCCTCCATGTTCCTGTCCTGCTTGAGTTCCTGTCCTGACTTTCTTTGATGAGAAAGAATGATAACTAAATATAAGCCAAATAATCCCCTTTCTTTCCCAACTTGCTTATTGGTTATGGTATTTCATCACAGCAATAGAAACCCTAACTAAGACAAAAGTACACAGGGGCTTGACTGCTCAGCAATCTAGACTCACACCCATGATTCTTGAACTCAGATGGGTTTAAGAGTATGGTAATACTACAGATGGGCAAGGTTTTGGCTTAATCACAGGCTAGAATTGCAGGAGTACTGGCTGGTTTTGTGTGCCAACGTGACAAGGAGCGTCCCTTGAAGAAATGCCTCCATGAGATCCAGATGTAAGGCATTTTCTCAGTTAGTGATCAAGAGTGGGAGGACTGCCGGGCAGTGGTGGCGCACACCTTTAATCCCAGCACTTGGGAGGCAGAGGCAGGTGGATTTCTGAGTTTGAGGCCAGCCTGGTCTACAGAGTGAGTTCCAGGACAGCCAGGGCTACACAGAGAAACCCTGTCTCAAAAAAAAAAAACCACAACAAATCTAATCCCCCTAAAAGAGTGGGAGGCCCCAGCCCACTGTGAGTGGTGCCATCCCTGGGCTGGTAGTCCTGGGTTCTATAAGAAAGCAGACTGAGCAAGCCAGGAGAAGCAATCCAGTAAGTAGCACTCTTCGTGGCCTCTGCATCAGCTCCTGCCTCCAGGTTCCTGTCATGACTTCCTTTGGTGATGAACAGCAATGTGGAAGTGTAAGCTCAATAAACCCTTTCCTCCCCAACTTGCTTCCTGGTCATGGTGTTTCACCACAGCAATAGAAAATCTGACTAAGACAGCAGGCAAGCTAGGCTTGGGATTGTGAGTTTGTGGTATGAAGGTAGGAGCTTGAACATTTAACCAGTCTGAGTTCGTGCCCAGGCTTTTTTACCTCAGATGGGCCTCCAATGTGGGGATAGCATAAGAGGGCAAGAGTCCTGTTCACTTATAAGGACTCACTTGCATTGAGTGCAAGCTTGGTGAGTAAAGGTAAACCTTGGGAGTGTACTGACAGCAGCAGGCTAGACTTTTGGAGCTCTCACCAAGTTGGGGTGTGCAGTGTGATTGACCCCAGCTGGACATGACCGCGGTCAGCCAGGCTAGAATCTTCAGCTCTCACCAGTCATTGGTAGTGCCCAGGTTGGCTGACAGCAGCCTCGATCTAGGAGTGTAGTATCAATTCAAAGGAGCTGAGTTCTGGATCACTCATCAGTCTGGCTTGGGAGAAAGCTGTGGTACCTGGACTAGGGATATGGAGATGGTGCATGGGCGCAGGCTCTTGCTCCCTCACCAGCTGGGGTAGGTCAGTGGTCAGTCTACTTCAGCCATTCTGTCTGGGAGTTCAGGCATATCCTAGAATTGCATGTGTTGAACCATTCACCAGGCTGGGTTCTAGTGCGGGCCGTGTACCTCCAGCTAGGCTTTGGTTTATTACATGAGGATCTTGATCTCTCAACAGGTTGGGTTAGCGTACTACATGTTTGGCCCTGACTAGGGCAGGTTTTGTTTTTCAAGCTGTGGCAGGCACTCATCAAGCTTTGTGGCAACAGCTGGGTCTCCGAGTATCAGATTTTGTGGGAGAAAAGCGGTCCTGGACATTTCCCCAGTCTTGGCTACTGTCCAGGTTTTTTGATTTCCCCCCCCCCAAGGTCTTGGGCTGTAGAGATGGCCCCTGAGACCAGAAGTCGGCAGACTCAACTGGCTGCACTGGTCAATGGTCTAATTTGCCTGAACTAGGGCCTAGGACAATGAGGAAGGTGCGGAACCAAGTTTTGATCATGGAAAACGAACACCTGATTCTTAGGCTATGAGAGCCAATATTTGGATAGGAACTTGGTGAAGGTTTAAAGCAGGTGAAGCTTTGGGGAACTCATTATGCTTGGCTGCTGGGCAGGCCGCTGGGATTGTTAGGATAGTGGGGTAGAATTGGGTCTTGATCACTCGATTAGGGTAGGCTAATGAGCCGGCAGCTTGAACCCTAACTCAAACTGTGGGAATGACACAAGATGGCAAAGTTTGGGGTCACACACAGGCTCAGATCGTATGTAGGCTTTTTTTTTTATTTTTAAGCCCATGTTGGCCTGGGAATGTGCAGTGATGGGGAAGGGTCATTTCAGGGTCAATCACCTGGTTGGAAGAGTGCATTTTCAGCTTGTGACTGTGATCTGTCACTGTGTACGGATGCAGTAGGGCAGGGGACTGGGTCACACAGGAGTCTTGGCTGGTTGGGAGCTGCTGTAGTGAGTCTATATCAGGGAATTTGAAGATGGGGCAGGAGAGTGGAGTCTTAGTTCATCATTAAGAGGGGCCAGAGATAGCAAGTATGCTCTATGAGTGCACAGTTCCACATCACTCGCCAGGCTGGGCTGTGCATCTCCGGATAGGTCTGACAATACTAGTTTGACACCCGTGCAATATTGAGCTCTCACTAGGCTGTGATGGAACACATTATAATTGTCCCCAACTAGGCCGGGGAGTAGCGGGATGCCTCAGTCAGACCAGGTTCTTGGAACTCAGCAAATTAGGTTGCTTTGCAAACTGTGGCACCCGCTAGGCCTTCCAGTGTAGAGATGGGGTTGTCATCACTTATGAGTCTGAGCTGGTACCCAGGTTCTCTAACATCAGCCTTGCCTAAGAATGTGGGGATAGCATAATGGGTCAGGGTCACCCAGGCATTGGATGGAAGTTAAGCAACATGGAACAAGTTAGATCTTGGGACATTTTGACGGCAGTGGGGTAGGATTTGAGATCTCGCCAGGGTGGCACGGCACACAGTCTGACTTGAGCAAGACAAGGCACTTCCTTAGGCAAGGGAAATTCTTTGGATCTCACCTGTGAGGAATAGGTCTGCAGTTCCTTGAAACCTGCTGGAACTGGGAGTGTGTATCTGTGCAGAGGGACAGGGTTTTATATCACTTATGAGACTAACATAGGGAAAGTTATGCTCCCCTGGCTAGGCTCACGAGTACAGGGATACAGCATGAAGCCTAGGTTTGCTCCCTCACCAGGATCGTCCGATGGTCTTTCTACTTCTTCACCTGGAATTATGGGGATCCCGGAAGTACATGTATCCAGATCAGCACTAACCAGGCTGCCGTCGACTGCAGGGTGTTCTCCAAGCTGGACCTTGGAGTATTAGTATCACACCAGCAGGGCAGAATCTCCAGCTCTTATCAGCCTGGGATGGCAAGCAGTATCATTGACACCCAGCTAGGCCAGGCAATGTGAATTAGTAATGGCAGGTGATCTTCTTGGGAACACAGCAGACTTTGTGACAGCGGCTAGGCCCCGGGGGTATAAAGATGCTGTGGGAGATCAAGGTCCTGAAACTCCCCATTATGGGCTAGTGTTAGTGACTCTTGACTTCGGCTGGGCATTGGGCAGTATAAATAGCAACAGAGTGCAAGGGTAGAAGAAAATCACCAGGTTTTTCTGGTCGATCATCTGCAGTCGCAGAACTGGGAGTGTGGAGAGGGTGTTGAAGCATGATCTTGATCTCTTAACACAGAGACACATTACTCATGCTATGTGAGCAGATACCAGGATGGGAGCAGAGGCAATCACTGTGCTTGGCTAATGGGCAAATCTCCTGGAGTTTGGCCTGGGAGTTTGGTAAGTGGGGAAAGGTGGCGTTGGGGTCACTCATCTGCTGGGAGTGGTGCAGTGTGTCTGTGATTGTGACCTTGCTCCAATTCTAGTTTGGTGCAAGAGGGCAGGGTCTGTGCCACAAAGGACTCTTGGCTGCTCCAGGAGTACCTGGTCTTGTGCATGGGACTGTGAGGGACAGTTCAAGAGGCTGTTCCTGATCCTTCAACAAGAGGGTCCTGGGACTGTGGAAATATCCTAACAGTGCACAGGTCCGGGTTACTCACCAGGGTGGGCTGGTATGCAATCTTTTGTTTTGTTTTGGTTTGGTTTGGTTCAAGACACGGTTTCTCTATTGTAGTCTTTAGTCCCAGCACTTGGGAGGCAGAGACAGGCGTATTTCTGAGTTTAAGGCCAGCCTGGTCTACAGAGTGAGTTCCAGGACAGTCAAGGCTACAATAGAGATTGCTAGGGTTCTGTGGGGGAGTCTGGTCTTGATCAGTCCCCAGGGCAGGACTTCAAGCATGAAGCTTGGCCCCAGCAATACCCAGAACTGTGGTGATAGAAAGAAGGGCAAAATTGGGGATCACTCAGAGATTCGGCTTATATTCTCCCCCTCCCCAAGCGAAGTCTTTGAGTTTAATAATTGTGGGTTTACAGTAAGTTACATGATTGAGTTGGTGCAATGAGCCTGTGATTATAATAATATGCCGAGGGCAGATGGTAGAGGAGGGCGAGGTTCTGAGCCACAAGGATATCCTGGCTGGTGGCAGAGCTGCTGCAGAGAGACCTATATGTGTTTTGTAGTGCGTGTGCGTGTGTGTGTTTGTGTGTGTGTGTGTGTGTGTGTGTGTGTGTGTGTGTGAGAGAGAGAGAGAGAGAGAGAGAGAGACAGAGAGACAGAGAGACAGAGAGACAGAGACAGAGACAGGGAAACACACAGAGAGGGACATACACACACAGAGGGACACACAGACACACACAGAGGGACACACACACAGAAGGACACACAGAGGGACACACAGACACACACAGAGGGACACACACAGAAGGACACACACACAGAGGGACACACACAGAGACATACACAGACACACACACACAGAGGGACACACACAGAGACATACACAGAGACCCAAAGAGAGACACAGAGAGACAGAGACACAGAGAAAGACACACAGAGAGAGACACACATACAGAGACACACACAGATACACACATACAGAGTCAGAGAGAGAGACACAAAGAGATACACAGAGAGAGACACAGAGGAGAGAGAGCTTCGGGAAAGCAAGGTTTTCATCTCCCACCTAGAGGGGCCATGTCTTAGCAATGTAACGGTCCAGGTTACTTACCATGTTGGGATGGAGTGCGGGCTCCAAAGCATTTGTAAGAGTCTTGCAGGCTTTTGTGCTCTAACCAGGCTGCACATGCTGATGGGGAGAGGAACTAAGAGGGCAGCTCAGGCAGGTCAAGTTCTTAGGAACTTACCAAGCTGGGCTGCTGTCCAGACGGTGTGAAGCTAGCTAGGCCTGTCAGCAAGGCTGGTTTGGGAGCACAGAGTCTTGGTTATTTCTAAGTCTTGACCCCAGCTGAGTTTGAGGATGTGGTAATGGTATAGATGAGCAGAGTTCATCATAAACCACAATGCTAGGGTGGTGGGTGAGGTAAGTGACTTTATCGCTTACCAGGTGTGGCTGGTACCCAGGCTGTTTGACCTCAGTTGGACTAGGGAACTTGAGGAAAGCAAGAGGACAGGAGTCAGGGTCACTCCAAAGGCTGGCTTGTGTACAGGTTTCATGGCCCAAGCTAGGCCCGGGAATATTCTGACAGTACTAGGATAGGATTTGAAGCTCTCACCATGCAGGGATAGTGTTCAGTCTGATTTATCCTCAGAGAAGGCAGTGGGGCTCAAGGAGGCAAAATTCTTGGGACTCCCACAAGTGAGGTGTAGTGCCCAGGTTGTTTGATAGCTGCCGGGATGAGCGAAGTGGAAACTTGAGGGTCCTTAGGAGCGTCTGAGGGGTTGGAGTCTGAGGTGTTTTGCTGGAGCAAACAGATGACAGAGTGACTGAAGGCTAAGGCAGACTAGTGAAGGAATGCCTCACTCAAGCAGACGCAGGAGCGAGGCTGTTCTGTGAAAGGACACGTTGTGAAGAATTCTTTGCTAACAACACACACGTATTGGTCTGCCTCTCATTGCATAGTTGACAATTTGTTGCGACTCCAAAGAGAGAAACACACCAAAAAAACACTTCTGGTGGTGTGCTGTGGCTTCTTGCTATTTCTGTGGGCTAGGCTGCTGTGTCAGAGTGATGTCGATGAGACAGACGCACGCGCTGGGGCAAGGCACCGTGCTAGGGCAAGAGGCGTGGAGGACGACCTGTGATGTTTGGAGAAGCATAAAAAGGACTCTACGGGCAGCGAGGAGGCTCAGCTTGGCTTGCTGGTAGAGCTAGCTGTGCAATGCTCGTTGGTCTTTGCTGATTTTCTCTTGGCTGAGAAAGGCGCAGCTGAGAACCTCTCCTGTTGACCCTGGTCTCTCCTGCTGCTGACCCATGCTGAGGCTGAGGACTGGCTGTCTCTGCTAGGTAGTGTCACCACTGCTGATTCGTGTGTTCTAACTCCACTGGACTAGACTGCTGATATATCCTTGAAGTGTTTGGGAGTGGATCTAGCTGCCTCTGTGAACCTGTGAACCGAACTGCCAATTTCCAGACATCACAGACAGCAGTTGCTCCAAAGAACTTTGTCTAAACAGGTCCACTTTCCCTCCGTTTCCTTTCTTTTCCACTCCCTCCGGTGGGTGGTAGGCTAAAAGGGAAAGAAGCTAACATTTAAAATGTAAATAAAGAAACTATCTAATAAAAAACAGAAAAGAAGAACCATCTTTTAAAATAGGATTGGAAACAATTAAAGTTAGAGGAGACTGCAGGATCTGGATTCTGGATCCCTCACGATAATGGCTTATGGAATAGCTATATTATCTGGACTAAGCCCAGGAGTGTGGGAGTGGTTCAACAGGGCTTAGTCCCCTTCCCTCTCAGTATAGTCTAGTGGTCAGGCTGCTCCAGGCTGCCTAAGACATATATGTGATCCAGACCCTTGCCCTTCTGCACCTCCTCACAGTTCCAGCCTGTAGTCAAGCAGCTTGCCCATAAGCTAAGCATACCGACTGCCTAAGAGCAGGTAGGTGGTCCTTCCCCATGGACCCGTGCTAATACCTGGTCACACAGCCTGAGTACCAGGCACCTCTGTTTAGTGATCAGGACGCTTGCTCCAGCATCTTCCTTTCACTGATAGTTGCATAAGTCTCCCCAGACCGTGCCCTCTGGTGCCACCTCTACTCCCAATACCAAGCTGGCACCAAGCACCCCAAAGACCAGCCCAGACTGGTGATTTCCACAACCCTTTTCTCCCACACTATCCTACTTCCAGGCCTACCTGTTGTCAGGAAGCCTACCGAGTTCACAGGAAGCTCACCTTCTATAGCCAGACCTATAGCCTCTGACCTAGCTGGAGCCAATCAACTTAGACAACGTAACAGCATGTGGAGAGCTCAAGACTCTATTGTGCTTCTAATCCTCCCAGGTCTACCTTGGTTGGCAGAGCTAACGGTGTAGCCCAGGCTGGTGAATGACTCGGACTCATACACTTCAAGGATGTCCCCATAATCCCAAACTCATCCTTAAGACCTCACCATTAAGACCCATTGCCTATGTTGACTGAGGGTGTGATGTCTTTGAGGCATTGGAATTCTTGATTACTCGTGAGCCTGGCTCGAGGGAAACAGTGTTCCAAAAAACCCTGGCTGATAGTGTGAGGATGGTGGCCCGGGGTGAGCGATGCAGACTTGCCAGGGAATCTACCTCACCAGAAGCAAGCCTGCGAGCCTGAGGGGCGTGCCGGAGCAGGAGTCTTGAGGAATGAACAAGGAGGCATGGCTCTCAGGCTGCGGGAGCCAATATTGGTGTGGTAACTGGGGGGGGAAATGAAGTCAGTCAATGGTCTTGGGTGGTCTCTGAATACAGCTATGGCAGGAAGTATGAGGACTGACAGGGAAGGGAGAATCTTGATCACTGGCTCCACAGCACTGGTGACCTGGCTGCTTGGCCACCCGTGGGACGGTTAGAATACTAGTGTAGAACCAAATATCTCCAGGGTAGATTGCTGAGCAAGCAGCTCTGCCCCAGGTCTCATAGGAACTATGGGGGGGCACAGACAAGCGACAGGTAGGATCACTCACAGGTCTAGCTTGTGTGCACGGATTTTTGGCCCTAATTAGGCCTGAGAATGTAGTAATGGTAGGGAAAGGTGGTGTTTGGGGTTCTTCATCTGCTTGAACTGACACAGGAGGGTAGTGTCTTGATTCCTCGCCAAAACTCATCAGGAAAGTTTCTTGAAAGTGGGTTTTTGCGTATCCTGTGGGACACTAGCTAGGTCTGGCTTTATAAGGATAGCTGAGCCTGAGGCTGATGGGCCAGCTGGACAAGATGGTGAGCTTTCTCGAGGGAGAGTTAATTGACCCCAGCTCTGCAACGGAATGTTAGTGTGTCTGCGGTACAAGATGTTACTGGAACTTGGCAGGCTTTGTGACATTAGGTAGGCTTGGAATACCGAGCAGCGTGGGACGGCTCTGTCACAGATGGGCAGCTATCTGAGAGGCTCAGCCGGGCTGTGCTGCTTAGTCATGTGTTACCCTTGAGTCAGTCTCAGGGTGTAGGGAAGGTGCTGGTCACTGAACAGAGAAGTCAATGGTTGGGCTGTGTGACCTAAAATTGGCGGACAGGGGGTGGTGGTGGGGTGCTTAACAGAGAATAAAGGCAAGTGGGACTCTCGGGCAACACAGTGCTTGGCTGATGACCTTGACCACAGACATGCCTGGAAGTGGGAGGGTTGCGGGAAAGGGAGAGTCTTGATTCCTGGCTAGGCGGCTCTGGTGACCAGGCCTTTTGCCCAAACACTATAGGTTTTTGTATTGTTAGGATGCTGGTGGAGTCAGATGGAGTGGCTGTGGGGATGGCACATGGTTATGGTCATGGTCATTCACAGGTTCAGGCTGTGTGCTGGCTTTTTTTTCCCCTTAATACCAACTACATTTCACTAACCTCATTGAGCTGGTTCACAGTCAGCCTGTGACTGTGAGGTCGGTCCCACCTTCTGAGCGTGTCCAGGAGGGCAGGAAGTTGCAGCTCATCTAGGAGATGCTGAAGTGTCTATGCCTGGGACTGTGACAGTGGTGCAGGAGAGAGCAGGGTCCTAATCCCTCAGTAGACATACCTGGGATTGTTGGAATATTCCAGAGGGTCCAGGTCACTTACCAGGCTGGGCTGAAATGGAGGCTGTGTAGCTCAGGCTAGGCCCCTGAGTATCAGTACAATGTCTGCTGGAGTCTGAGCTCTTACCCAAGTGGGAAGGAGTGGGAGTGGGGCACATTTTGATTGAATACAGCTAGAGTAGGGACAGGAGGATATCTCAGGCAGGTGAGGCTCTTAGGTACTCCAGAGCAGGACTACTGTGCAAATTGGGTGACATAACTTACAAATGGTTTAGGGGTGCAGGGTCTTAGTCCCTCAACAATCTACTGTAAAACGGGAGGTCTGTGTTCAGTGACTAGGCTGGGAGGGTGAACAAGCTGTATGCTCCAAACCAGGCTTGGGAGTGTGAGGGCAGAGTCTTGATTACTTACCAGTGTGTGCTGGTGACCAGGCTGATTGACATAATCCTGGGCCTTGGAAGGTGGGCATGACACAAGAGGACAGGTGTCAGGGTCATTCACAAGGCTAGCGTGAGTGACTGGCACCCCAACGAGGTAGGTAGTGGCTCAGGCAGTTGTGGCCTCAACCAGGGTAGTGCCCTGGTTTCTTGACAGCCACTGGACATGAGAATGCTGTATTGGAGTGGAGGGGCAGTATTCTGAATCATTTGTGAGACTGACTATGGAAAGCTCTGTTACCCGACCTAGGCTTCAGAGTGTGGGGATGGAGTACCAGGCTATAGCAGAATACGTTGGTGGTCAGTCTGCTTTAGCCTTTTCATTTCTGAGACTATGAGAATGTCCTTGACGTGTCCAGGTCCTGGTCATTCATCTGGGTAGGCTGGAGTGGAGGCTGTGACATTAAAGCTAAGCCAGGGGAGTATTAATGCCACACCTCTACCTAGCCCAGCCAATTTCAGGAGTGACCCAGAATCGATTCACAGTCAGTCAGTCTGTATTTTGGACTATGGAGATGTCCTAGAACTGCATGAGTTGAGGACATTCACCAGGGTGGATTGGAGAGCAGGTTTGGCAGCCCGAAGTAGGTCCGGAACTATTGGAACCACAGCATCAGGGGAGGATCTAGAGCTCTGATCAGTCCGGACTAATGCCTGGGCTGCTTGATCCCAGTAGAACATTGGGTAGTGAGGGATCTGGAAGACTCGCCAGGTTGTGGTGCTCATTAGAACTGGGACTGGGTGATAAGGAAGGTGCTGGAGTCTTGATCATTAATGGGGCAACCTAGTACTCAGGCGGTGTGCTCCAATATTGGCATGCTACTTTGGGAAAGATAGAGGCAGGTGGGGTTCCTGGGAAATCACTATGTTTGGCCTATCAGTGAGATGTGCAGTGCTGGTCAAAAGGCCGCTTGTCTCCAGCTTCAGCAGCAACTCTGTGGATGGCAGATGAGATCTGAATCTCTCACAAGCTCAGATTACACGCTGGCCTTTGGAACCTTCCTAGACCTGGGAGTGCAGTAATAGGTGGGGATGGGCTTGGGACCTTACTCCCCTTCCGAACAGAGCAAGTGCCTGAGTGCAGAGGTCTGGGTGACAGAGGAGTCTTGGCTGGTCTGGAGGCTGCTGGTGTAGGAATGGTGCCTGAGACTTTGGGGGCACGAAGGCAGGTATTGATCCTCATTACCAAAAGGGGCTTGGGACAATGGGGGATTTCTAGTAGTTCAAGATTCCAGCCACTCACCAGGCTGGGCTGGTGTGCAGGCTATGCTTCCCATGCTAGGCCTGAAATTTATTAATAGGCCACCTATAGGATTTTGAGGTCTCACAAGGCTGGGGTGATGCACATTCTGATTGAGCCCAGATAGACCAGGGGATGGAGCAGATAAATCAGGCAGGCAGGGTTCATGGGCATTCACCCAGCTGGGCTGCTGTGTAAACTGTAACATCGACTAGACCAGTCAGGGTAAAGTTGGTTTGGAAGCTAGTCTTGAGTGATGAGCAGCCCAGTCTGGCACGAATGCATCTTGCCCTTACCTGGGTATGGAGTGGGGTAATGATATTGATGGCCAATGCTCCAGTGAAGTCACAATGCTGAGCTTGGGAGTATGGCATCAGTACGGAGCCATAAGCGCATGGTCTTTCTCTCTGGCTCAGGCTGCTCCATATATCCCATGCTGGGTTTGTAGGTTCTGAAAGTGCATATATGTCCAGAACTTTCAACAGGTTGAAATAGTGGGAGTCCCGCCAGCAAGATAGGATCTCTAGCTCTCATTGAAGTGGGATTCAGTCTCATTGACCCTAGCTAGGCCTAGAAGCATGGAGATGACATGGTTACTGGGAGACTGGATATACTGGTGCTAGAGACAAGGGTCTGGGAGACTAACTAGGCTGTTCTGATTGGCAGTCTGATTCACTATGCCTTGTGTGTCTTGTGACTCACTCCCCTTCTGAGCAACCTAAGCGGTTTAGGAGTATTAGCACACACCAGCAGTATAGAACCTTGAGCTCTCAGTAGGCTGGGATGATGCATGTTCTGCTTGACCTCCACGAGGGCAGGGAATGTAAGTCTGGCTGTGGCAGGGAAGGTACATGGGAACTCAGTAGGCTTTATGTAAACAGCTAGACCTAGAAGTATGGGGATGGTTTGGGAGACCAAGTCCTTAAACACTTATTAGTCTGTGTTCATGCCTGGGCTTTTGAGCCTGGCTGCACAATGGACAGTGGAGAATTGTCAGGGTATGTGCTGGTCAGCAATATGCTTTGCCTTCACTAGGCAAACGTGGAGTTGAGAAATGTGATTCTTGATAATCACTAAACACGAAGACCTGATACTTAGCTGAGTGGCCCTCTATTGTGGAACCAGGGGGAGGATGAAGGCAGGGGAGGTTCTTGGGCAGTTACCATGCTTGACTGATGGATAAGCTGCACTGAGAGAGCTATGCTTGGAGGTGTGAGAATTGTCACTGAGGGGAAAATCTTGGTCACCACCTAGACACAGCTTGTTAGCAGTTGACTGGACCCCAGTTAGTCCTGGGATTGTTAGAATGTTGGGGGAGTGGAGGGTCTTGATTACTCACCGTGGTAGACTTCTGAGCAGGCATCTTGGACCTGAGATTGACCTGGAACTCTGGGGAGGGCAGAGGAAGGCAAAGTTCAGGAATCATTCCCAGGCTCAGCTTGTGTGCAGGCATTTGACCTTGACTAGGCATGAAAGTGTGGTTATGGTGGGGAAAGGCAAGGTTGGAGGTCTCTCTCTTGGACTGGTCGGTTCACAATTGCAACCTCATTCCCATTCCCAAGAGGTGTAGGGGCCAGGGATCTGGGTCGCAAAAGGAGGCTTGGTGTGTCTGGGAGTTGCTGTGCAACTAAACTTGGAACAGTGAAGACACTCTTGGTTCTTCACCTGGGCCTGAAACTTGAGGGAGATGATAGCAGAGCACAGATCCAGGTCATTCTCTAGGATGCCTTAGAGTGCAGTCCATGCCTCCCAAACTAGGCCTAGAAGTACTAATATGACATCTTCAGGAATTTAAATTCTTGCCAGACTAGGATGGTGCACATTCTGATGGAACCCAGGTACATCGATTGATGGTTTGTTTATTAATGTAGTTGTTGTTGTTCCAGGGTTTCGGCACCATTGATGGGATTTAAAAGAGAGAAAGGGTATTAGTGAGTATGGCACAGCGGTGTGGGGGAAGGGGGATACCTAAGCGGGCCCAGGCCTAGGCATCCCCTTTCCCCTGAAGGACCACACACACACCAACATGGTATAGAATAGAGTTTATTTAGAGAATAGAATGAGAGTCAATGGTATAGTAGAGGGAGAGAGAGAGAGAGAGAGAGAGAGAGAGAGAGAGAGAGAAGAGAGAGAGAGTGGAGGCCGGCCATGACCACGTGGAGAGAGAGGGGAGGGAAGCCAAAGAGGGGCAGAGAGGTGAGAGGATGAGAAGGGAGAGGGGGAAAGAGAGCGAGGAGGGGCAGGCAGCCCTTCTTATAGTGGGCCAGGCATGTGGGGCGGGGCATACCTGGCTATTGCCAGGTAACTGTGGGGTGGAGCTTGAACAGAATACCAACATTCCCCAGTATTTGTTTAATTAAAAAGAAAAAAAATAAAAAGAGGTGACAGCGAAGCAGGAATAGGGTCCTCGTGGTGACATCTGGCTGCTTCATGCTGACAGAGGGGGCGACGTGTTTCTGGGGAACCCAGAGAAAAGGGGTATGGGGGATGTTTGTCTAGTCTCAGAATAGGCTGCTTTCTTGTTGTCCAGGGTCTGTGGGGGGTGTGGGGAGCCATGTGAGCCATGTGAGGATAGGTCCAGTAGAAGCTGTCTGTGTGTAGAGAAGCTGAGGAGATTGGAGCATCTGAAGGTTGCTTCTCTGGAGCTGTCCTGGATGTGGCAAGGGCCTGGATGTGGCAAGCGCCTGGACTTGACAAGATATTGAAACACATTAGTATAGGTAGGGAATAAGTGGAGAATAAGTACAACTGGGAGAAAGGAAAAATTCTCCTTGAGATGTACAATTGAAACCCAGAGGAATTAAGTGGGAACTTGGGCAGATGTACTTATCTGGATGGAGCCTATTTGGTCCATGAGCAGTAGATCTGGGTAGGTTTCCTGTAGCTAACAAGTTTACTAAAGAGATAATGACATGAGTTAACCACATGAACAGTCTTTAAGATGAGCCTTTTGTGGAACAGAAGGAATAAGAAGGAATAGGATTGAAAGTTGGATCGTATAGTGGAGGCATATCTATAGGAACTCAGATGTTAGGACAGTGACAGAGCAAGAAGAGGAAATATGAAGTATTTAATGGGAATAAAGTTTAAGTAAAGAGATAATTGTCTAGTGGTCAATGTAGTCAGAAGTCTGAGGAATAAGCAATAACTTAGTAGTTATATTATTAAAAAGGTGACAGATTCCAGTAGCCAGCAGTTCTTTGTGGTCTCTGGTCTCCATGGCGGCTTTGGCTGTCAGTCTAGCTTTGAAGCACAGAAGATGCAGGGTTTTCTTCTGTGGAATGGATACCCATGACATGAGAAATGGCTTACCTTTGTTTAGCTAAGTCATTTGACTCAAGGTATCCAGTCTTGTCCACTGCACTCCTTTTTGGGGGCAGCATCTAGTAGCGGTGGTGTCCACTGCACTTCCTTAGGCAACATCTGGTAGCGGTGTCCACATCTTCTGAGACCTCATGGAGAAGCTGTCAGGCCTTTGGGAATTCTGTCTGTCTTAAACTTAATAGCAAACTTCTGACAAGATTGAACATGAGAGGGGAGAGCAATAGTCAAGAGAGGATAGGAAATGAGAATCTTAAGTAGCTTTGACAGGTTGCATAGGTAGAGGAAAGTATGTTGCTTTATTAGTAAAGAGGCTAGGATCAGAGTAAGAAAGAAAGCTGGCAGCAATGGCAGCTCTTGATCACATATAGGTCTGGGTTGGTACTTAGGAAGATGGACCCTTGTTGTGCCTAGTAATGTAGGGACAGCACAAGAGGAGGGGGGGTCTGGATCACTCATGATGCTGGCTTAAGTGCAGGCTGCATGCCACAATTGAGGCCTAGAAGCATCCGGACAGCAGCAGGATTTTGAGCTTTTGCCAGGTTATGATGGTATGCAGTTTCATTGCAGGTGAAGCAATTGCACCTGTCAGGGGCCATGCCCAGGTTGCCTAGCAGCAGGTTGTCCTGAGAGTGTGGTATCATTCCAAGAGCATGAATGTCCCCCATAAGTTCATGTATTAGAAAACTTGCTCTCTAGTTGATAGAAATGTTTGTGAAGGATTAGGTGTGGTCATACATATTTGAAGGTTTTTGTGACTATGTGAGGCTTTGATTTAAAAAAAAAAAACCAAAGCCATTTCCAGTTAGCTCTACTTTCTGCCTCCTGCTTGTAGATAAAGATGCAAGCTCTTGGCTACCACTCCAGCACTGTGCCTGCCCACCTGCCTTCCTGCCTGCCTGCTTGACCCCGGCAAGTCATGGGATTGTTTAACACAATGGCGGTTGATCACTCTTCAGAGTGATCAAGCTGGTGAGCAAACAGCTTGATCCCAGATAACTGACTGGGGGAATGACTTAGGAGAGCGAAGGTCTACTCTGAAAGAGTTGACCTTGTGTGAAGGCGTTGTGACCTGAAGCAGACCTAGAAGCTGGATAATGGGCCAGATTCTGAATCGCTCACCAGGATGATCTGATGCACAGTGTGTCTATGAATGTGAGCTTACTTTCTAGTCCCAGTGGAGTATGAAAACAGCAGTCTGGGTCATTAACCAGGCTTGGTGGGTAGGCAAGCTGCTTGACTAGGCATAGGCGTAAAATGTGGGAATGGTGCATGAGGGTGACGTCTCATCAAGTTGGGATGGTGAGCACTCTGTGGGACCCCAGTTAGATCAGGGAGTATAAGGATGACAACAGCTAGGATTGGAAGTATAAGGGTGGTATGGGAGGCAAGGGTCTTGATCACTAATCAGCCTGAGCTAGTGCCCAGGTCTCTTGACCACAGGTAGGCCTTGGACAATAGAGATTTAATTGGAGGCCAAGAGTGAGTCCAAGTCACTTACCCGGATCGTCAAATTGTTTAATCAGAACAAGGCCTGGGAATGTGAGGGAGGCACTGGAGCAGGAATCTTGATCACTGATATTCAGGGATTGTAACTGAATATTAGCTTTGGACCTTAGGGAACTCAGATGAAGGCAGGCGAGGGTCTTGGGCAATTACTATACCTGGCTTGTGGGCAAGGTGATTGACCACAGCCTATGATCTCACTCACATTCTGAGGGCGTGCCTGAAGGGAGCAGTTTGAGTCACAAACGAGTTTGGGGGTTTGGGGGATCTGCTGGAGTGAAACTATGCCTGGATGTGAGGATGGTGCTGGAAATCCAGGTCTTGATTATCACTAAGAGGGTCCTGGGAGTGTGGGTTCTCTTTGAGTGCATGGACCCAGAACATTCCCTAGGCTGTGCAAGCATACAGGCGGTGTAACCCAAGTTTGGCTTGAAAGTATTAGTGACACCTGCAGGATTTTGAGCACTTCCTAGGCAGGGATGGTGTATAGTCTGATTGTTTCCAGTTAGGCAAAGCCTTGGGGAGGATAGCTCAAGGCAGGCAAGTTTCTTGAAACTTTACCATGCTGGGCTCCTGAACGCAATGCCATACCATCTAGGCCTGGCATTGTTAAGATGGTTTGGGAGGTCACTTTTGCTCACTTACCATTCTGGACTGGTACCCATGCTTCTTGGCACCAGCTTGACATCTGAGTGTGGTAATGGGTGAGATCCAGATTCACTCTCAAGGCTGAGATGGTAGGGTAGGGTGCATGGTCCCAACTAGGCCTGGGAATGTAAGAAGATTTCTGGAGTGGGCATTTTGAGCATTGAACACAGAGACCTGCTACTCAGGATGTGTTTGCATGGAACTATAGGGAAGGTGAGGGAAGGTAGATATCTTAGGCAGTCATAGCACTTGGCTGATTGTTATGCTTCTCTACCACAGCTATGCTTGTGGGGTTTGAGGGTTTAGGGTTTTAGACATGGGATTTTCTTCATCGCTGGAATAACAGCACTTGTTAGCTGTGATATGATGGTTTGGATGTCCAGGAAAGTGGGACCTTGAACACTCACCAGTTTAGGCATGTGAACAGGCAGCTTGACCTGGCTAACCCTCTGTCAGTCAGGATGGCTTTGGCAGTCAAAGATCTGGTCACTTACAGATGGGGCTGATGGCCTATGCTATTTGTATGTTGGCCTGACACAAACTAGAATTATATGGCGAGGGAGAATCTCAACTGAGAAAATTCTCCCATTCTTTTTTTTTTTTTTTTTTTTTTTTGCTTTTTTTAATTTTTATTTTCTTTTTTTTTTTGATTTCTTTTTTTAAATGAAATATTTTTTTATTTTCTATATTCTATGTTTATATTCCAAAGGTTTTCCCCTTTCCCAATTACCCCCCCACCATATGTCCCATAATTACTCTCCCCCCCCTGCTATTCCCCACTCATTCCCCCCCCCCACACACACACATGATTTCTCTGTTCCGGGTCTACAATACTGGATCCAATCTTTACAGGCCCAGGGTCCTCTCCTTTCTTCTTCTTGGAAGTCATTTGACTTGCTAATTGTGTCTTGAGTATTTAGGGCTACTAGGCTCATTAATATCCACTTATGAGTAATTGCATTTCATGTGTATTCTTTTGTGATTGGGTTAGCTCACTCAGGATGATATTTTCCAGATCTGACCATTTACCTACACATTGCATGAGTTAATTCTCCCATTCTTATATTGGACTGTAGGTAAGCCTGTGATGTACTTTCTTGATTGATGTGGAATGGTTCAGCTAACTGTGGGCGGTGCCACCCCTGGGCCCTTGGTGCTGGGTTGTATAAGAAAGGACAGTGAGTGATGGTCTTGTTAACTCACTAGAGTTGTCTGGTGAATAGCATCTTGACCTCAGTCCAGGGTTAGGGGTTAGGGTTAGGGTTAGGGTTAGTCCAGCTTGGAAGAGTGGGGATAGTATGGTAGAGCAAAAGTCTTGCAGTGGGAAGATGGAGTGGGAAGGTAGGACTTTGATCATTTACAAGTCTGGGCTGGTTCCCATGCTGCTTAACAGGTAGTGGGTCTGGAAGACTTTGGCAGGAATTGTTTGCAGGCTTTGAACCCATGATAGGTCTGGGATTGTGGAAATAATTGGAAACAGGGATTCTGGGTCACTCACCATGCTGGGCTTGAATTCAAACTGTGTGAATCAAGCTATTGCTGCCACTGGCTGGATAAGATATTGTTTTCTAGACAGTCTGATTGACCTTGGCTAAGGCAGGGAACATAAATATGACTCTGGCAGTCACAGTTCTTGGGAACTCACTACACTGAGCTGGTTTCAGGCTGTATGGCACCAGCTTGTCATGGCAGTGTGAGGATAGTGTGTGAGCCCAGGATCTTGATCACACACTGTTTTGAGTGGGCACACAGACTACTCTACCTCAGCTGGCCTTGCGAGATTGTAGGGATGATACAGGAGGGCAGGCTCTGAATCCATCACCTGCATGGGTGTTTGGTGATCTGCTTATCCAGAAGTGGACCCAGGAGTCTGAAGATGTGCAGGAGGGAGAGTTTGTATCACTGTTTTCTTGGCCATTGTTCTCAAGGTAATCCTGTGATAGTTAAGACAGTGAGGCAAGCCCAGTCTTGGTCCCTTAGCAGTGGTACCTGAACCCAGCTAACTTGGTGTTCCTGGTATGACAAGGCAGGACAAAGATCTGGGTTACAAATGGACTAGGGTTATGGGTAGGTTTTGTGACCTCTCCCTGTTAGTGTAGTAATGGCATGGAAGGTGAGTTCTCGTTCATTCACCAGGCTGGCAAGTATGCCTGAGATTGTGAGATTCTAGGCCTGAAAAAAGCAGGATGCCTAGGAAATATGGAAATCCATGTTACGCACCAGCCTGGGCTACACTGAAAGCTGTGGGACCCAAGGTAGGTCTGGGGATATTAGTATGACATGGACAGGATAGGATCTTCAGCTGTAACAGGCTAGAATAGTGCCTAGTTTTGTTGACCCCCATCTAGGCCCTGAAGTGTCAAGTGGCTGTGGCAGGTGAGGTTCATGGGAACACACAAGACTTTGGGACAGCAGTTAGCCCTGAAAGTATGAGGATCGCTGTTGGGGGGAAATATTTTAAAAAGTAGAACTGGCACGTTCCTGCACTTGTTCCTCTGCCCTAGTGGCCTGGCTGGCCATGTACTGGCAGGCAATGGCCTGCCTGTTTTTATTTCATGGAGATTCTGACTCTGAATTCCATAATCTCTTTACCCAGATCACTAGGTTCCCACTGGCAGGTGGCTACCTCGCCAGCCCTTTACTTTAAATCCCCCATGGCCTTTGTGGAGCCCTTCAGGCAAATTCACACTTGGCCACTGCACCTTTCTCTCTTGAAACCAGAGGAGCCCACTGGTTCCTCTGCATGAAAGAAAACAACACAAAATTAGTTCAGAAACAATGGTAACTCAGTCTCTGGGTGCCAACAACTAAAACCTAATTGTGTAAGCCTTATTAAAATCTGATCCCTCTGGTGGCAGATCCTTGTGGGTCTGCCATGATACTAGCAAACTATAGAAGCTACATCTTAATCCTCTGCTGTCCCAGCTCCAAAAGGAAGTAACTTTCTCCTGCTTCCTCTCTTCTTCCATCCTACCTGGAAGTTCCTCTTACTTACCCAGTGATTGGCTCCTTTATTCATTAAGGAACTGATTCACAAGAACAGCACCAAGCCCATCCACAACAGATGGTATTGCGTACAGGTGTCTGGGTCACTCACAGGAGTGTACTGGTCAGCGATGTGCTTGACCAAAAGTCTGCTTTAGGGGGAGTCTTGATCACTCACTGGGCTGACCTGTTTCTCAGGCTATAGAAAACAAGGCAGGCCTGGGATTGTGAGGATGTTCTATGAGGGATGTTATTTCACTAGGGGACTCACTTTTCTCCCTTGCTGGCCAAGATGCTGAATCCTATCATATCCTGGGATGGTTAGGATGTGTGTGAAGAACAGATCTTGATTACTTACTGAAGTTGGCTCATGAGAAGGCAATTTGACTGCAACTTGACCTGGAACTGTGTAGCTAGCACAAGAGTACAAGGTCTAGCTCCCGTATAGGCTGAGCTTTGGTGTGGGCTGTTTCACACATACTGGGTTTGGGAATGTGGTAGTGGTAGGATAGGGTAGCATTCTAGGTCATTCAGTTATGCTGCACGCTTTGTCTATGACTGTGAGATCACCCCATTAGGCTGATCAGGTGCAGCAAGCATGGGGTCTTGGGCAAAGGAGACTTGTCTGGAAGTGTGAGAATGGTACAGGAAGGGAAGGTCTTGATCCCTCACCAAAGGGGGCCTGGGACTGTGGTGATGTCCTGGAAGTGAAAAAGTCCTGGGCTGGGCTGGAGTGGGAGACTATATTTTAAACTACACCTGAATTTGTTAAATATGTAATTTTAGGTAAAACTTCAGCTCTGACCAGGGTGGGATGGTACAAATCTAAATCATCCCAGGTAGGCAGAGATTAGAATAGGAATATCAGGAAAAATTATTGGGAATGTGCCATATTGGGCTGTTATGCAAGCTCTGTGATGCCAGCTCGGCTTGGCAGGTTTTAAGATGGCATTGCAGGACAGTGTCAGACACTCATCAGTCTGAACCAGTTCTCACGCTCCTTGAAATAGGAGTGTGGTTACATTGTAGATAAGCAGGGTTCATGATAACTTTCTTGGATGGGAGGATGGGTGCGCTGTGCGAGCTAAGCTGGACATAGGAATGTGAGACTGGTGTGTAAGGGTAGGGTCTTCATCAGTTGTCAGTCTGTGATAGTGAGCAGGTAGCCTGACCCCAACTGGACCTCGGACTATGGGGATGGCATGGGAGGGCTTGGTTTTTGGTTCCCTCCCCAGGGTAGTTTCAGAATCTTAGGATGATTCAGGAGGGAGCTCTCAATCTCTTACAAGTGACCTGACTCAAAGTCCTGGGAGATTGAAGGCAAAGGGAGATATTTGACTCTCAGTAATCTATCCTGATGGTCAAGGTGTTTGACCACAGCTAGACTGTGAGGAGTTGTGGAACACAAGCAGGCTAGCATCTTGAGTTCTCAATGGCCTGTTATGGTATATAACCTGACTGAGCCAAGGCAGGCCAGGGAGAGGTTCAGGATATTAAAGTTCCTGGGAACTCACCATGCTGAGCAAGTGTATATTCTCTTTGACACCACACAGTCCTGGCAGTGAGGATGCTGGGGAGGGAATGTCTTAGTTACTCATCGCTTAAGACAGGCACCCAGGCTTGATTTGATTATGGGCATGGCACAGGAAGGCTTGTATCTGAGCATTTCACTGTGCCTGCTTATTTGGTGCTTATCCTGAACTTAGTCTCAAGAGTCTGAGAATATGGCTTACAGGTGAGTCTTGATCTCCCAGCAGCCTTGGCTGTTGCTCAGCCTCTAAGATACAAGCTAGGTCTGAGAGGCTGATGAAGGCAGGTGGCTGTATTGAGCATGGTGGTCAGGTTGTGTGACCTGATACGGCCTGTGAGCATGGAGAATGTGGAAGCCGATAAGAATCTCAGTTGTGCTAATAGATAATGTGCTCGGCCACATTTAGGTCTGTGGATGTGACTATGGTAATGGAGCAGAGCATGTGACTTGGCTCTGGTAGCTGCTTGATCCCAATAATTTCTCAGATTGTAAAGGTAGTGGAATAGCTCCTGGTTTTGATCTCTACCAGGGTAGGCTGATAAACAGGCAACCTGACCCCATGTCTGTAGGACACTGTGGAGATGACAGTAGATGGCCAGGCTCCACTACTCATTCATGAGTGTGGCTTATGTGCATGCCCTGTGACCTGAGAGGTCTTCTGAATATAGTCATGGTTGGGAAAGGCAGAGTTCTCGGTCATTCACCTACTGGCCTGATAAGTCTTAGTGGAATTGTAAGATCATTAGCTGGTCTTAGATGGTGTGGGAAAGCAGGGATCTGGGTCACTAGCTGGGCTAGTAGATATGTACAGTGCTTAACTGGAGCTAGGCATGGGAGTGGAGTGTAGAGTCTTGATCTTTCAGTAATATGGGATGGTGTGCAGACTGCTTAACTGTATGGATGCACTGTTTGTACAAGGGTCTGGGTCACTCACCAGACTGGGGTGGACTATAGGCTGTGGGAAACAGCATAGCCTTGGGAGAATTATTAGAACCTTGATGTTCTAAGATCTTGAGCTATCCCCAGCAAGAATAGTAAACAATCTCACTGAATTGAGGTATGTCAGTGATTGACTGCTGAGGTCAAGGTTTTGGGGAACTTTCCATACTAAACGTGTGTGTGTGTGTGTGTGTGTGTGTGTGTGTGTGTGCGCGCGCGCGCGCGTGCGTGCACATGTGTTGCCATTTTATCCTGTCAGTGTGTAGATTCTGAGGAAGATCAGGTCTTGATCACTTACCCAAGTCTGTTAAGAGCAAAGGCTGCCTGACTCCAACTAGATCTGGAATCATGGTGATGACACAGAAAGTCAGGGGTCTGGGTCCCTCCCTCATCAGGCCTGGCTGTTCAGCCATCTACTTGTCTTTAACTAGGCTTGGTAGTCTGAGGATGTTACTGGAGGAGTCATTTTGATTTCTTACAAGGCTTGGCTTCTGCTCAGGCTGTATGACAGAAGTTGGGCCTGTGAGGATAATGAAGGTGGTTGGGATATTGGGCTCTGTTCAGGGTACGTGGTCTGATACTGGCCTGGGATTGTGGAGAAGGTGGAGTCAGTTGAGAATCTCAGGCATTCACTAGGCTGTGCCAGTGGTCAAGCTGTTTGACTCTGGCTTGGCGTGTGTGACCATAGTGTAGGAGAGGAGAGTCTTGATTAGTGACTTGCCTCTGCTAGTGTCCAGACTAGTTAGACCTACAAATTCCTGGAATGTATATGATTGAAGGGCCCAGTCTTGATCATTCACCAGGGTAGTCTTGACCTCAGCTTGTTAGGAGACAAGGCATGCCAGTAGACAGCCAAGGACTTGGTCATTCACAGGAGTTCAGGCATTATGATGCAAGCAGTCTGCAAAATAAAGTAATGATGAGGAAAGGTAGAGTTTTAAGTCCCTCATCAGGCTGAGATAGTGCCCAGAATGAGTAGAATTGTGACATCACTAGCTTGTCAGAGCTGATGCGGGAGAGCAGTATTCTGAGTCAGTAACTTTGTTCAAGCTGCTTGACCAGAGCTAGGACTGAGAGCATGATAGTGCAGGTTTATGTGCCCTTTGTCTCTTTCCAAGATAAGTTGCTGTTCAGGCTGCTTCACCTGAGATAGGCTGGGGTGGGGTCTGAGGGTGACCTTGGTGTAAAAGGCCCAGGACCCTCACATGATGGAAGCAGGGTATGAAGTTGAGCTTCCACCATGACATGATTGGCACACAGTCTGATTGACCCCAGCTAGGCCAGAGAGTACAAGAACTGTGTTGGAGGACAGGATCCTGATTACTTACCCGACTGGGCTGTGATCCAAGGTAGGCCTGGGAGTGGGAGAATGGTGTGGGGGAGGGGGTGTCTTTATCAGTCATAGATCTGAACTGGTTACCAGGTATCTTGAGTCTAGCTGAACCTGTGATCATGGGGATAAAATTAACAGGCATATTATGGTTTTCTCACTACGCTGGGTTATAGGCCAACTCTGACAGGGGATAGTACTAAAGTCTCCGGAAAGTGACAGAGACTTGCTCACTCACCAGGCTGGGTCGTTGCTTATTTTATATGACCCAAGTTAAACCTGTGAGAGTGAGGATGGTAAGAAACAGAGGGATAACGGGAAATATCGAATTTGTCCTTTTGTTCAATCTTTTGTGTGTTCTAATCATGGCCCATGTCTGGTATGTTAGAATCATGGACACTCACTAGGCTTATGTTTCTCAGCTTTCCTAATGCTGTAATTCTTTAATACAGTTCCTTTTGTTGTTGGTTATCCCCCCAGACATATTTTCATTGCTACTTTATAACTGTAACTGCATCATAATGCAAATGTTGAATCATAATGTAAATATTTAATATGCAGGGTAACTGATATATGACCTGACCCACTAAGAGGTCATGACCCACAGGTTGAGAACCACTGCCCTATGCTGATCTGATGGGAGAGCTGCTTGAACAGAGGTAGGCCTAGGAGTTTGGGGATGGTTTAAGGGGAGAATTGTGGTCACTGACCAAGCTACTTAAAGCCATCAAGTCCTCAGATGGTTGGGGTCAGAGGGTCCTGCCTTGGTCGCTAAATGTACACTGATGAGCAGACAACTTAACACCAGCTCTTCCTGGTAGTATGGGAATGTCACAGGAGGGCAAAGGCCTGCTTTACTCCTAGGCCTGCCTGTATTTGGTCATTGTGATCTGGGATAGACTGTGGATTTTAGTAAGGGGCACAGGAATGATGAGTGTTTGGGTCACTCACCAGCTTGCCTGAGATTGTAAGACTAGCTAGTCTGAACTGCCATGGAATAGCAGAGGTCTGGGTCACTAAAGAGGCTTGACTGGTTGGTTAGATGCCTGTCCCAAATTATACCTCATATTTATAGGAGGGATGGTTCTTGATACCTCATCAGTATGGGATGGAACTCATGTTGCTTCATGCAAACTAGGCCTTACACTATGTGACTATGCTGCCAGTACAAGGGCCCAGTCTTCTCACCAGGATTTCTTGTAGTGCAGGCTCCATGATCCAATATAGGCCTGGGAGAATTAGTATGACATGGACAGAATAGGATCTTGGGATATCCTCAGGATGGGGTGGTGGTATACAAACTTACTGAGCACAGTTAGGCCAGGGAGTAGGTTGATGGCTTGGGCAGGTGAGTTCCTTGGATAGTCGCCACAATGATCTAGTATATGGGCTGTGTAATATCAAATAGCCCTGTCAAGTATGTGATTCTTACTTTAAGCCAAAAATTTGCACATAGCTTATGTTATAAAAACTAATTACATTTTTTCTTAAAAATACCTCAAGCAGTCTGAGCATACATGAGGAAAACACATTGAATACATAGTTATACTTGTGAATGTGGGGTAGTTGAAGTCAGGTGGTAATATTGGCTGATGGCAAGGCATGACCGTGGCAACTCTTATAAAAGACAACATTTAATCGGAGCTGGCTTACAGGTTCAGCGGTTCAGTCTGTTACCATTATGGTGAGAAGCATGGCAGTGTCCAGGCAGACTTGGTGCTAGAGGAGATGAGAATTCTGCCTCCTGTTCAGAAGGCAACTAGGAGACTGGCTTCCAGGTAGCTAGGACAAGGGTCTTAAAACCCATACTTACATTGGCACTTAGTTAGAGTTTTACTGCTGTGAACAGATACCATGACCAAGGCAACTCTTGTAAGGACAACATTTAATTGGGGCTGGCTTACAGGTTCAGAGGTTCAATCCATCATCATTAAGACAGGAACATGGCAGCGTCCAGGCAGGCATGGAGCAGGAAGAGCTAAGAGTTCTAAATATTCATCTGAAGGCTGCTACCAGAATACTGGATCCCAGACTGCTAGGATGAGGGTCTTAAAGCCCAAACCCACAGTGACATACCTACTCCAACAGGGCCACAAATTATAATATTGTCACTCCCTGGGCTGAGCATATACAAATCATCATATTCAACTCCTTGGCCCCCATAGGCTTGTTCAAACATATGAGTCTATGGGAACCATACCTAGCCATAGCATAATGCAAAATACATTTAGTCCAACTTCAAAAGTTCTCATAGTCTATAGCAGTCTCAACAATGTTAAAAGTCCAAAGTTTTAAGTCTTTTCTGAGATTCATCCAATCACTTAGTTGTAATCCCACAAGCAAGACAGGAAGCCAGGTGGGCAGACTCCAAACTCTGCATCTCCAAGACTGATGCCAAAGCAATCCTCAGATTTCCAACTCCCTTTTCATCTTTAGTGACTGTAACAAACTTCTTTCTCCTGGGCTTGTTCTACTCCATATTAGCAGCTTTCCTCAGCAGATAGCCTGGGGCTCTGTCATCTCGAAAGTCTTAGGGTCTCCAAGGCAACTTCAATATTACAGCTTCTTGTTCCAGTGTCTGGGATCCACACATGATCTTCTGGGATCCTCCAAAGGGATGGCATCACTTCTCCAGCTCTGCCTTCTGTTGCACTCTAAGCTCAGGTGGATCTACTCCACTGCTGAGGCTGTTCTTAGTGACCATCCCATGGTACTGTCATCTCTAATACATTGGGGTCTCCCACTGCAACTAGCCTCTCATAGGCTATCTTCATGGCGACAAGCCTCAAATACTTTGCATGACCACTTCAGTCCTGGGCCATCAACCACAACTGAATCTGCAACTTCACCAATGGCCTTCCATGGCCTCTCTCAGTGCCGAGCCTCAGCTGTTCTTCATGACCCCCTCATGCCTTCAAAACCAGCACCACCTGGGTTACTCTTACACATTACCAAGTCCAGCTGTAGCACAAAGTACAAACTTGGCTATCTCTGGAACACAGTTTCTTTGTGCTCTCAGGAAACACTTCCCAGAAGATTCCACCTTAGTGATGCTGGTCATTTCTTAATCACCACTAATTTCTTAGCTCCAGCTAATCAACATCAATTGTCCCAGTAGTCCCTTTCATTCTGGATTCTAAAGCCAGAGCAATGTGGCCAAAGCTGCCATATTCTGCTGCTTTCTGGGGCTGAACCGCAGCTTCCTTTTTCTGTTACATTCTATTTTCCATCTCCTTCATTGTCTAAGCTTGGCTGTCCTGGAACTTGTTCTGTAGACTGATTTTGAACTCAGAGATCTGCACAACTCTCTCCTAAGCACTGGGATTAAAGGTATGGTCCACTAACCCTGGATTTAAGTTTTTCTTCACCTAGAACTTGCATAGCTATAGGCTGGCCTTGAACTCAGAGATCAGCTTGTCTTTGCCTCCTGGGATTAAAGGTATGTACCGTCATGCCTGGATCTAAACTTAGTTGGGTAGGATCTTGCCCCAAAGTCCCACGCCCTTAATCTGTTATCTCCTTGAGTACAGGATTCAGCTCCATTTCACTTCCTGGTGCCCCTTTAATTTTAGAGCCATATATTTTATAATTTTCCTTTCTCAAACCATATATTATATATTTTATATTTTTCCTTTCTCAGCTTGCTATGCTTGTTTAAAATGCTCTTCATGAGACTTAACCAGAGAACAAAGTCTATGATGGGCATTTCTGAGACTTCCTTTATAAATGCAATTAATCTGAATCTCCTCACCTTAGCCTCAGGTAGACTTTTCAGACAAGGGCAAAAAGTAGCCACATTCTTTACCAAAACACCACAAAACAGTCTCTAGGCCACTATTGAAATTGTTCACTGAAACCTCATGGGCAAGGTCTGAAGAATTAAAATAATTCTCAGTATTAAACTCTTCCATATTCCTACTAGGCTGGCCCATTAAGCCCCATTTAAAGCATTTCACTGTTTTCCTAATCCAAAGTCCCCAAATCCACATTCTTCCAAACAAAAACATGGTCAGGCCTATCACAGCAATATTCCAGTCCATGGTACCAACTTCTGTCTTAGGGTTTTACTTACATTTAATTGGGGCTGGCTTGCAGGTTCAGAGGTTCAGACCATTATCATCAAGGTGGGAGCATGGCAGCATCCAGGCAGGCATGGTACAAGGAGAGCTAAGAGTTCTACATGTTCATCTGAAGGCTGCTAGTGAAAGACTCACTTCCAGGCTGTTAGAGTAGGGTTTTATAGGCCACACCCACTCCAACAAGGCCACACCTTCTAATAGTGCCACTCCCTGGGCCAAGCATATACAATCAGACACACTTCCTCCAAGAAAGTCACACCTACTCCAACAAGGCCACAGTTCCAAATTTTGCCACTCCCTGGACCAAACATATTCAAACCACCACATTCTACTCCCTGGATCCCACAGGCTTATTCAAACACAGATCCCTATGGGGGCCACACCTAGCCATAGCATAATGCAAAATTCCCTGAGTCCAACTTCAAAAGTTCCCCTAGTCTACTACAGTCTCAACAATGTTAAAATGTCAAAGTTCATTCTCTTCTGAGATTCTTCCAGTCACTTAAATATCCCCAAAGCAAGACATGAAACCATACACTTCATATGCATGTCTAATGTCAAAGCAGTCTTCATATCTCCAATTCCTTTTTCATCTTTGTTGACTACATCAAGCTTCTTTATCCTGGACTGGTTCTACTCCCTGTTAGTAGCTTTCCTTGGTAGGTATTCCACAGCTCTGGCATCTTTAACACCTTAGGGTTTCCAAGTCAACTTCAACTTCACAGCTTTTTGTTCCAATGTCTGGGATCCACACATGATCTTTTGTGCTCCTCCAAAGGGTTTGCATCATTTCTCCAGCTCTGCCCTCTGTAGCACTCTAGGCTCTGGTTGACTCCACTCCATTGCTGTGTGATGTCCATGGTGATGGTACTGGCAACTCCAATCTTCTGCTGGGATCTTCTGGTGCAACTAGAATTCACCAATAGCCTCTCATAGTCTCTTTTCATGGTGCCATCCCTCAACATCTTTGCAAGACCCCTTCAGTCCTAGGCCATCAACTGCAACTGAGGCTGTATCTTCCTGTATCTTTCCAGGCCTCTCACAGTGCCAAACCTCAGCTGCTCTCCATGAACCCTTTATACCTGGGTAGTTCTTACAGATTAACAAGTCCAGCTGAAATATGAGGTATAGCCTTGCCTATCTTTTGTGCCCTCAGAAAACGCTTCTCAGAAGATTTCACATTAGTTATGCTGGTCTCTTCTTAACCACCACTAATTTCTTAGCTCCAACTAACCAGCATCAATTGTCCCAGCAGTCCCTTCTATTTTTGACTTTAAAGCCAGAGCTTCATGGCTACTGAGTTCTGCTGATTGCTAGAGCTGGAGCATGCCCCCCTTGTTCTAATACAGTATTTGGAAGTTTCTGTTATCCAACTCCTTCACTGCCTAAGCTTGGCTGTCCTGGAACTTGCTCTGTAGACTTTGTACTCAAGAGATCTGCATGCCTGTCTCCTAAATGCTAGGATTAAAGGTATGGTATACCACACCTGAAGTTAGGCTATTCTCTACTTAGAATTTGCTCTGTATCAGGCTTCCTTAAACTCAGAGATCTGCTTGCCTCTGTCTCCTCGAATTAAAAGTTTGTACCACCTTGCCTGGGCCTAAGCTTTTCATGGATATTGTGCCTTAAGATTCAGATCAGAAGACTGTGTCTTTCATTTCTGGATTGCATTCATTCCAGATTAAAAGTCTAAGTGAAAACAATCAACTAATAATGAGGCCAAATATGGCATAACTATTTCTAGTTCAATGGTAAGAGCATAAACAATAAGCTTACTTGGATGGGATCTTGCCACAAAGTCACCACTCTCTTATTCTGTTTATCTCCTTGAACACAAGATTCTGCTCCATTTCACTTCCTGGTGCCATGTTATTACTTGAACCATACATTTTACAATTTTTCTTTCTATGTTTGCTCTGCTTATCCAAAATGTTCTTCATGAGACTTAACCAGAGAACAAGGTCTCTGTTGGGCTTTTATGAGACCTCCTTTGTCAGTGAAATTAATATACATCTTTTTCCTTAGCTTCAGGTAGTCTTGAGACAAGGGCAAAACCCAGCCACATTCTTCACCAAAATATCACAAGAACAGTCTCACAGCCACATATTAAAATTCTCCTCCAAAAGCTCTAGAACCAGGCTTCCACAGTTTAAATAACACTCAGCAACAAAGTCTTCCATAATCCTACTAGGATGGCCCATTAAGCCCCACTTAAAGGACTCATTTGCTTTCAAAATCCAAAGGCCCCAAATCCACATTCTTCCAAACAAAAGCATGGTTAGATCTATCACTTCAATACCCCACTCCTGATACCAATTTACTATCTTAGGGTTTTATTACTGTGAAAAGACACCATAACCACAGCAACTCTTTTTTTTAAGATTTATTTATTGTTATATGTGAGTACACTGTAGGTGTCTTAGGACATACCAGAAGAGGGCATCAGATCTCATTACAGATGGTTGTGAGCCACCATGTGGTTGCTGGGATTTGAACTCTGGACCTTCAGAAGAGCAGTCAGTGTTCTTAACCACTGAGCCATCTCACCAGCCCCACACAGCAACTCTGATAAAGAACAACATTTAATTGGGGCTTGCTTATAGGTTCAGAGGCTCAGTCCATTATCATTATGACAAAAAGCATGGCAGTGTCTAGGCAGACATTGTACTGGAGGAGTTGAGAGTTCTACCTCTTATTTAAAGGAAGCTAAGAGAAGACTGCCTTCCAGGCAGCTAGGACAAAGGTTTTAAGCCCACACCCACAGTGACACACTTCTTTAAAGAAGGCCATGCCTACTCCAACAAGGCTAAACTTCCAAATAGTGCCACTCTCTGGGCCAAGCATACACAAACCACCACATTGCTCAAGTACAATTAGGCCTGGGAATACGAGGATACTTTGGGGGGAGAGAGTCTTGGTGCTTTCATAGCTGGGATGTTACCCAGGCTGCTAGATCCCATCAGGAACTTGGGTTTCTAGCTTGGTCTTGGGAAGCAGACTAGGTCTGTGGGGGGATGGCTTGAATTGGAAAATATCTGGATTACTAACAGGTAAGGCTTATTACTGTAGATTCTGCAACCAGATCTAGTCCTGGGAGTGTGGTAATGGTGTGAAGATGTGGGATTCTGGGCCACTCACAAGGCTGGGCTGGTCCATAATTTGCCCGAGATTATGAGATCACTCAGTCTATTATCTGAGTTGGTGCTCAGGCAACAAGTTCTTGGTCCCTAACAAAGCTTGGCTGGTCAGCAAATTGTTTGGCCCTCACTAGACCTGGGAATGTAAAGATGTTGAAGAAGGTAGAAGTTTTGATCTCTCACTGGCATAAACTAGTGGCCAGGCAGCTTCTGCCCTAGAGTTGTGGGAGTTTCCTGGATGTACAGGGGCACTAAGTTCCTCACCAGGAGAGGAATCTGTGAGACCCAAGCAAGGATGGGAGTATTAGTATCACACCAGCACACTGAGTTCTCACAAGGTTGGTGCACAGTCTGATTGACCATAGTTAGGGTAGGGAACATGGAGACAGCTATAACAGAGGAAGTTGTTGGGCATTCCCAATGGTGGATGGTTGTGAAGATTTGGGTCAGCTGGTCTGGGATTGTGGGGATAACACAGGGTGTAGGGGGATTGTTCACTTACCAGGTTGCACAGGTCATCTTTTCTGCCTGACCTAACTAGGCCTGGGAAACTGATGAGGGTGCTGAGTACAAGGCTTAATTGTCACCTGGCTGGGCTAAGCCTGTGATTGTGGGGATGGCCAAGGCAGGTGGGTATGTTGAACACACACTAGGATATCCTAGTACTAAGGCCACATTGATCCTAGTCTTGGCCTATGAGTATCAGAAATGTGAAGGTAGGTTAGTCACATACTATATTTGGCTGATGGACATGCTCCTTGACCACAGTTAGACCTGGGAGTGTGAGGATGCTACAGGAGTGGAGAGTCTTGATCACTGAGTAGGCTGAAAAGGGTGGGGCACAGGCTGTTTTACCCATACTAGTCCTGGATAGTCAGGTCAGGGAAGAAGGATCAGTCTTCATCACTGAGCAAGATAAACTGTTCCCAAGATTGTAGGGATGACACAGGGTGACAAAATATGTCCGCATGATTGCAGATTGACAAGTGAGTATGAAAATGGCGGGTAAATGTGTGGTTCTAGCTCACTCACCAGTCTGCCTGGGTGAAATTACTTGTGAAATTACTTGTTAATCTTAGCTGGTATGGAAGGCAGGGCCTGAGTCATAAACAGACTTGGCTTGTTAGTAAGCTTCTTGACCAAAACTAGGCCTAGGAGTCCAAAGATGGTGCAGGAGGTTGATACCTCACCACAATGAACTCAATCCCAGGTTGCTTCCTGAAAGTTAGTCTTTGTATTATAAGCATGCCCGGGCATGCAAAGGAGCTGGTAACATACCAAGCTGAACTGAAGTGTAGGATCTGCTATCTAAGCCTGCTTGAGAATGTTAGTAATACAGAGGAATGAAAAATTTTGAGCTTTCACTAGGATAGAATGGTGCACTGTGGAGTAAAAGTGGTCTTCAGTAGCAAGAAAAACAACAGAAAGCCCACATACACATGGGAACTGGACAATACTCTACTCAATGACATCTTAGTCAAGGAAGAGATAAAGAAAGAAATCAAAGACTTTTTAGAATTCAATGAAAATGAAGGTACAACCTACCCAAATCTATGGGACACAATGAAAGCAGTGCTAAGAGGAAAACTCATAGCCCTGAGTGCCTCCAAAAAGAAACAGGAGAGAGCATATACTAGCAACTTAACGGCACACCTGAAAGCTCTGGAACAAAAAGAAGCTAATTCACCCTGGAGGAGTAGAAGACAGGAAATCATCAAACTCAGGGCTGAAATCAATCAAGTAGAAACGAAGAGAACCATACAAATAATCAACAAGACCAGGAGCTGGTTCTTTGAGAAAATCAACAAGATAGATAAACCCTTAGCTAGACTAACCAAAGGGCACAGAGACAGTATCCAAATTAACAAAATTAGAAATGAAAAGGGGGATATAACAACAGAAACTGAGGAAATTCAAAAAAATCATATCCTACTACAGAAGCCTATACTCAAAACAACTGGAGAATCTGGAGGAAATGGACAATTTCCTAGACAGATACCAAATACCAAAATTAAATCAGGATCAATTAGATCAGCTAAACAGCCCCATAACCCTGAGAGAAATAGAAGGGGTTATAGAAAGTCTCCCAACCAAATAAAGTACGGGACCAGATGGTTTTAGTGCAGAATTCTATCAGGCCTTCAAAGAAGACCTAACACCAATACTCTTCAAAATATTCCATAAAATAGAAACAGAAGGAACACTGCCCAACTCGTTCTATGAAGCCACAATTACGATGATACCAAAACCACACAAAGATCCTACAAAGAAAGAGAACTACAGGCCAATTTCCCTTATGAATATCGATGCAAAAATACTAAATAAAATTCTTGCCAACCGAATCCAAGAGCACATCAAAATGATCATTCACCATGATCAAGTAAGCTTCATCCCAGGGATGCAGGGATGGTTCAATATACAGAAGTCCATCAATATAATCCACTACATAAACAAACTAAAAGAAAAAAACCACATGGTCATCTCATTAGATGCTGAAAAAGCATTTGACAAAATTCAGCATCCTTTCATGCTAAAAGTCCTGGAAAGAACAAGAATTAAAGGCCCATACCTAAATATAGTAAAAGCAACATACAGCAAACCAGTAGCCAACATCAAAATAAATGGAGAGAAACTTGAAGCAATCCCACTAAAATCAGGGACTAGACAAGGCTGCCCTCTCTCTCCATACCTTTTCAATATAGTACTTGAAGTTCTAGCAAGAGCAATTAGACAACATAAGGAAGTCAAAGGGATACAAATTGGAAAGGAAGAAGTCAAACTATCACTATTGCAGATGACATGATAGTATACTTAAGCGACCCAAAAAACTCCACCAGAGAACTCCTACAGCCGATAAACAACTTCATCAAAATAGCTGGTTATAAAATTAACTCAAGCAAGTCAGTGGCCTTCCTGTACTCAAAGGACAAGCAGGCTGAGAAAGAAGTTAGGTAAATAACACCCTTCACAACAGCCACAAACAATCTAAAGTATCTTGGCGTAACTCTAACCAAACAAGTGAAAGATCTGTATGACAGGAACTTCAAGTCCTTGAAGAAAGAAATCGAAGAAGACCTCAGGAGATGGAAAAATATTTCATGCTCTTGGATTGGGAGGATCAATATAGTAAAAATGGCCATCTTGCCAAAAGCAATCTACAGATTCAATGCAATCCCCATCAAAACCCCAACTCAATTCTTCATAGATCTAGAAAGAGCAATTTTCAAATTCATCTGGAATAACAAAAAACCCAGGATTGATTCAAACTAGGCCTGGGATACTGAGAAACATGCTGGACTGGGGTTGGGGTGGTCTTGATCACTAATCAGGGTAGCCAGGTGAACAGACAGCTTGATGCTACGCCTAGGAGAATGGAGATGCCATCTGCTGGCAAATGTCTGAGTGACTTCTAGATACACACACACACACACACACACACACACTTTTTTCATACAATACATTTTGGTCCTTTCTTTCCCTCTCCCAAATCCTCCCAGAACCTCTTCTTGTCCCTACAGACTCAACTTCATGCTCTATGTCAAGGAAAGAAAAATGAAAACAACAAAAACCAAAAAAAAAAATCCCCAAAATTTAATAAAGCAAACAAAAAACCTCCAAACTAAAAAAAAAATCCAAAAAAGGAAAAAAAGCACAGAAATACATTGAGTATATTTTGTGTGGCCTAACTATTCCTGGGAATGGAGTCTTGCATTGGACTATAATTGATATACCTAGTGTGATTCTATTAAAGAAAATGGAATCCTGTTCCCAGTAGATATCGATTCTAAATAACCTCTTGGTTAGTGGTGCGACTTTGTGCTCCCTTTCCTTTCTCTCTGCTCTGATTTTGTCTGGTTTGAACTTACACAGGTCTTCTGCATGCTGTCAGACTCTGGTCAGTTCATATGTGATGCATCAGCCTGTTATATCTGGAAGACAGTTTTTCCTTGGGGTCATCGTCCACCTCTTGCTCTTACAATACTATACTGCCACTTCTATCATAGATCCTAAGCCAAGGTAGATCTTGTATTCAGGCTATGTAACCCAATTTTGGCCTGTGAGTGTGCGGCATATAGGGACCCTTAAGCCTTAGGTTAAACTGATGGGCAAGATGCTGGAGCACAGCTAGGCCTGGGAGTATGAGGATGTTCAGGAGAGGAACGTCTAGATCAAGGATTCTCAGCCTTCCTAATGCTACAACCCTTCAATCCCAATGTTTTGCTGACCTCCCAACCATAAAATTATTTTCATTGCTACTTCATAACTGTAATTTGGCTAGTTACAAATTGTGTTTTCCTGTAGTCTTAGGTGATCCCCATGAAAGGGTTGTTTGACCCCCAAAGGAGTCACAGACCCTCATGTTGAGAACCCTCAGTTGTCTAGATCACTGACTAAGCTATGATGGTGAGCAGGCAACTTGACCCTAGCTTGGACTGAGACTGTCCAGGTAGAATAGAGGAGTCAAGGTCTGGACCACTCATAGACAGGCCTGGCATGCTGGCTCCAAGTATTAAAATAGACTGAGGGTTGGGGTAGGGTCTTGATTTTTCATCAGGCTATAATTTTCTGTAAACTACATGGCAGAATGCCTTGTAACAGCTGCATAGGATAGGGTAGAAGGACAGGATCTTGATCAGTCAGCAGTCTGGGCTTGTGCCAAGGCTGCTTGATGGGAGGGCAAGGGTCTGTGATCACTCTTCAGGCTGTGCTGGTCAGCAAGCTGCTTCACCTAAAGCCTTGGAGTGTCAGGAAGTCTCTGCTGCATGAGTCTTTATTTTTTTTTTAATTATTCACTTTACATCCAGCTCACTGTCCCACTTCTGGTCATCCTCTCCTATGATCCTTCCTCCATTTCCCCCTCCCCATCACCTCTGAGCAGATGGGGGCCCTAGATATCCTCCCCCCAACCTAGAACTTCAAGTCTCTGCTAGAGTAGGCGCTTCCTCTCCCACTGAGGCCAGACAAGGCAGTCCAGCTAGAAGAATATATCCCACATATAGGCAACAGCTTTTGGGAGAGCCCCCACTCTAGTTGTTCAGGACACACATAAAGACCAAGCTGCACATCTGCTACATATGTTTGCAGAGGCCTAGGCTTAACCCATGTATATTCTTTGGTTGGTGGTTCAAAATCTGAGAGCTGCAAGGTTCCAGGTTAATTGGCTCTATTGGTCTTCCTGTGGAGTTCCTATTTTCTTAGGGGACTTCAAGCCTTCTTCCTATTCTTCCGTAAGAGTCCCCAAGCTCTCTCCACTGTTTGGCTGTGGGCGTCTGTATCTGTCTGAGTCAGCTGCTGGGTGGAGCCTCTCAGAGGACAACATGCTCCTGTCTGCAAGAATAACAGAGCACCATTAATAGTGTCAGGGATTGGTGCTTGCCCATGGGGTGGGTCATAAGTTAGGCTGGTTATTGGTTAGCCATTCTCAATCTCTGCTCCATCCCCCATGCCTGAATTTCTTGTAGACAGGATAAATTTTGGGTTGAATGTTTTGTAGGTGGGTTGGTGTCTCTGTCTGCTTGGCTACAGGAGGTGGCCTCTTCAGGTTCCATATCCCCAAAGAGTCACAGCCAAGGGTCACTCCCATTGATTCTCGAGCACCTCCTTTATCCCAGGTCTCTCTCATTCTGGAGATGCCCCCCTACCTCCTCATCCCCCCATCAGTTGTAGATTTCCATTTATTTTCATGGCCATCTAGCTATCTCTCCTGTGCTTCCCTACACTTTATACTGAACCCCCCCTTCCCTTCCCCCTTCCCTTCCTTTCAGTTCCTTCCCTCCATCTGCCCTTATGAGTATTTTATTCCCCCTTCTAAGTAAGACTCACGTTTCCTTAATTAGGTCTGTGGAGTGTAACATGAAACCTGTATTTTATGACTAATATCTACTTATGAGTACATACCATGCATGTCCTTTTAAGTCTGGGTTACCTCATTCAGGATGATATTCTCAAGTTCCATCCATCTGCCTGTAAAATCCATGATGTCTTTGTTTTTAATAGCTGAGTAGTATTCCATTGGGAAAGGACCTTTACCAACCCTACATCTGACAAAGGGCTAACATCCAAACTTTACAAAGAATTCAAGAAGTTAGACATCAACAACTCAAATAACCCAATTAAAAATGGGACACAGAACTAAACAGATAATTCTCATCAGAGGCATCTCAAATGGGTGAGAAGCACTTAAAGAAATGTTCAAAGTTCTCTGATGACTCCTTTTGTCAAAACAAATCAAAACACCTCTGAAAAATCAAAATACTCTTCAGAAGGTCTACATTAAAAATTCAAAAGGTAGCACACACTGATGACAATGTGGAGCAAGGGGAACACTTCGTTGCTGGTGGGAGTGCAATCTTGTACAACCACTTTGGGAATCAATTTGGCATATTCTCAGGAAACTGGGAATAGTTCTACTTCAAGACTCAGCTATATCACTTCTGGGAATATACACAAAAGACACCCCACCATCCCACAAAGTCACTTGCACAGCTATGTTCATAGCAGCTTTATTTGTAATAGGCAGAAACTGGAAGCAACCTAGATGTCCCTCAATAGATAAAGAAAATGTGGAGGTAGGATTCTTTTTTTTTAATTGGATATATTTTATATTTACATTTCATTTCCCTTTTTCTGGTTCCCTGACCCCAAAGGTCCCACATGCCCTTTTCCCTCCCCCTGTTACCCCATCCACCCTTTCCCACTTCCCTGTTCTGGTATTCCCCTACACTGATGCATTGAGCCTTTCCAGAATCAGGGTCCACTCCTTCCTTCTTCTCGGACATCATTTGGTATGTGGATTGTGTCTTTGGTGTTCCAAGATTCTAGGCTAATATCCACTTATCAGTGAGTGCATACCATGGGTATTCTTTTGAGACTGGGTCACCTCACTTAGTATGATGTTCTCCAGCTCCATCCATTTCTCTAAGAATTTCATGAATTCATTGTTTCTAAAGACTGAATAGTACTCCATTGTGTATATATACCAGTTTTTTTGTATCCATTCCTCCGTTGAGGGACAGAAGCTGGACGTAGGATTCTTAATCATTCAACAGGGTGATCTGTCTGTGTGAACAAATATTGGCTTCTGACTGCGAGGAATACGCTTGTGATAGGCAAGATGTTAGACCAGTGTAAAGCCTGGGGATATGAGGACTCTCAGGGAGGGGAGAGTCTTGATCCCTAACTAGGCTGCACTGGTAACTGGACCGCCTGTACCCAAGTCCTGAGATGAGAGAGAGAAGCCCTGACCCAGACCACATACCAAGTTAAGCTGGAGAGTAGATGTCTTTCCTGGGTTTATGGGGATGGCAGGGGTGGGCCTGGGTGGAGCTAGGCCTGGGAATATGCTAATGCTACAACTGAGTCAATCACTAGCCTGGTCTTATAGGCCAGCATATTTGACTCAAACTAGTCACAGGAGTTGGAGGGCAGTGTGTGAGTACAGGACTCAATAATGTACCACTCTGGGCTGGTGTTTGGAAGCTTGTCCAAAACTTGAGAATATAGAGGTAACAGGGGGCACAATAGTCTGGCTCACTTACCAGGCTTCACTACTGAGAGATGTGTTTGACCAAACTAGACTTGGGAATGTGCAGAAGGTGCTGGAGTAGGAGACCTGATCACTTACAGGCTGTGTAAACCTGTAAGTGCTCATGTTGTGTAAACCAAGCCAGGCTCATCAGTGAGAGGAGGCTGCTGAAGGGGGACACTGGATCACTAAGAGTACTTGGAAAACTCACTTCTGTCCTCTGGTGTTCACACAGTTCAAAACGTCCTGGAATTGTTGCTACGGTGGGTAAGTGTGTAATCCATCATCTCTTTGGGCTGATGCAAAGTCTGCCTGTGACTTGGAGACCACACCTAGAGCGAGCAGGTGCGGAGAGGCAAGGGTCTGACTCACTACCAAGCTTGAATAAGCAACAATTTCGCCCTGGGAGTTTCAACTTGGTGCAGAAGAGTAAAGTCTTCTCACCAGGGAGAGATACAGCCCTGCAAAGGAGAGTCTCACCAGGACAGACCGATTGATGCCCAGGCTGTTTCAGCAATGCATAGACCTGGAACAGTGAGGGGAACCTCAGAGTGAAGGATCTGGTTCAGGAACCAGGCTGGGTTATGGTGTACAGGCTATGGGACACAGGCAAGACCACAGACCATTATTGTGATGCTGTGATATTGTGACGAGATATTGAGTTGTCATCAGGTTGGGATGGTACACAGTCTGTCTGACCACAGTTAGGCCATGGAGTGTGAGGACAGAGTCTGAGGAAGGCACTGGAAAGTGAGTCTTGACAAGTCCACCAGGGTGGACTGTCCTCTGACTGTGAGCACAATGACTGTAAAGGCAAGTAGGGAATTTAGACACTCAGTAGGGTCCTACCCAGGATCATGGGGTATCGGGCTAGTGTGAACTGGCACAGGGTAGCAGGGCTCTGGCAGTTTCAGGATGGCGAAGCACAGTAGGCTGGCCTGTAGGCCTGGGGTCTTAGTAGAACAGCAACAGGACATGATGCTAAGCTCTCCCTGGGCTTGGATGCACTGTGGTTTGTCTGAACTCAGCTAGGCCAGGGAGTGTGTCTATGGCTCTGATAGGTGAGATTCTTGAAAATTTACAGCACATGGATGGTGTTCATCCTGTGTGGCACCAGGTAGGCCAGTAAAGTATACTATTGACATCATGGACTAATAATGCACAAATTAATGTGAAAGCTACAAATATATCTTAGATTGTAAAAGGCTGAGTACATGTAAAATATCTCTCATCAAAAACACAGAAATCTGTATAACTTTGCTAGAGGCAATACACATGAACTATGGAAATTACACCAGTTCATAATGTACCAAATTATTAGGAACTACTAAAAAAAGTTTTCAAAAATGGATGTTGGTTTGTGGGAAATATTTTTAACCAATTAAGTAGAAGGATGGTACTAACTACACCTCCACTTCCTAAAAATAAGTGTACTTAGAAAACTATAAACTACCAAAAATTCTGTGAACAGGCTGAGACTAACATGCATGGTTCAGGAATGTCTTTTTAAGGTCCTTTTCAAAGCCCCTAGCAAAGTCATATTCTGGTTCCTTGCTAAAGGAATACAATACAAGGTCTGACCTTTTCCCTTTTCACACAAACTGTCTTTAGGTGAAAGATGATTATTTGAAATACAGATTTTCCTTAAGGGGACTGATGTGAAAATATAGGTATGATATTTGGGATATCTGGGAGAAACAGAAACTTAATTCCCTGGTAACTAAAGCGAATGCTTGCTTGAACTCCAGGCTAATACATCATTGAACAATACTATCCAAACTACTGCAGTGCCACTTAAAAAATAATCAACAATATCTCATTCCAGTTCTTCACAGCTGTGACATGGTTTAAATTCAATAATCCATCCCCAAGAGGAGCCCACCCAAAGCAAAAAATCAAATTTATCCGTCCATTATAAGATGATCCATCCGCAGTCTGTATCTTAACCCGATACAGCCATCATATTGTAGTTCTGAGAAGGGCTTGTTCTGCCCAAAAGAGGTTCCTCCTTACAGCTGATTCTGCTATCTACCATTTGTGCATTGGTGCTGTTCTGAGAGCTACCTCCCACTGGCGAGGCTTCATACAGCACACAGATGGAGCCATCCTCTCCAATCCTGTAGGACACTTCATAGGGGTCAACCCACAGTGTGAGTTCACTTGGGAGAAGCCTAAACAACTCTCGACTACTCAGTCCAATCTGCTGGGCTGCCTGACCGACCAGGGGGTCCATCTTATGGTTGATTCGAATACACCTGTAACCCGATCCCTTGCACGGCTTCTCTGGGAACCAGTGATGTTTGTAGTGCTCTACCAGCAGCTCCTGCAGGCTCTGGCAGAAGGTCTGTAGCTGCTGCTCATTCCTGAAGCCCTTGGTGCACAGGAACTTGGCGATGAAGGTTGCTGCAGCACAGATCTCGCCAATCATGGTGGCTGCAAGGGTTAAGAAGGGGGACATGCGTGGGGGTGGCACATAGGTCAGTAGTGTGTCCCCGAAGGCACAAAGGCCACCCCGGCTTTCTGCCTAGGCCCTGTCGGTGGTCTAGAGAAAGCAAGTGTGTGAATCAGCTATTAGCTTGAGGGGCCCTTTGCAAACTTTTCTTTTAGAGGAAAAAGTTGCTGTGGAGAGAAGAGACGGGAGGAGATAGATAGCCTGGTCACATCACGTTGCCCTCCACAGACACCCTCCCACCAGCTCAGTAGCCTCTGAGGACCCCAAGAGTTGCAGTTCCTGTTCTAAGAGACAAAACCACTTGAGTTCTTAAAGGCATATTAAGTGTAAACAGGCCAAGCACACAGAACAACACAGCGAGTACGTATCTTGGCCTGTTGAGCGCAGGGCAGTGGAACTCACTAAGATTGGGCTGATGGGAAAGCTGCCTGACCAGAGCCGGGACAGGCCATAAGGGGATGGTGCCGAGTAGATCACCTTGATCACTGACTATGAGGCTGGTCTTATCCCCAGGCTACTTGGTCCCAACCGGTACTGTGATTGTTAGGTTGGTTCGGGAGTGGGGAGATGGTAGCATAAACCAGTACTGGCCACTAAGCAGACAGCTTGATCCCAGCCTATGCTGACACTGTGTGGTTGACACAGAAGGGCATATCCCAAGCTAGGCCTGGGGGTCTGTTAATGTTATAGATGAAGTGGGTTATGGGAGTCTCAACAGGCCAAGATTAGTGGACAAGAATTGTGACCCCAAAGTATTGTGTATGTTATACGAGGGCAGGGTCTTGATTACTTACCAATCTGGGCTTGTGAGGTGTTCCCCTGACCCAACCTGTGCCTAGTTCTCTGTAGTTTGCACAATAGGGCAGTGTCTTGGTCACTCACGAGGTTGGATTAAGTGCAGGCTGATCAAAGTTAGACCTGGGAGGATCAGTAGATGACAGCAGATGATTTTAGCTCTCAAGAGGCTAGAATTGTACAGAGTCTGACTGACCTTATCCAGACACAAGAGTGTCTTAGGCAGTCATCATCTTAAGATACCAACAGGAATAGCGTTCAGGCTCTTTGACCCTGCCTGGGCATGATTACATAATAATGGAATAGATAGACAAGATTCTGGATCCCTATGATACCGGGCTGGTAGGTAAAATGAGTGAGCCAAGTAAGGCCTCCTATGGGAGAATTATGTGGGATGGTAATGTCTTGGTAACTCACTACTATCAGTTATTTTCCAGGCCACTTGACCCCACATGGGTCCGGGGGTGTGAAGATGTCATGGAAGGGTCAGGGTCTTAGTTCAATACTTAGTGCTGGCCTATGATCTGCTTGAACCAAACTAGGTGTGGAAGTGTGACGAAGGCATTGGAGGGGATGTCTTGGTACGGACTCTGCTTCTCGGCAGGTCATATGACCAGTGACAGGTCTGTTAGAGTGACAAGGAGAAGTAAGCATGCTGGGCTTTTATTAGTCTGTGCTTATGGGCAAACTTATGCTTAATGCTCAACCTCAGCTAGGCCTGGGCACATAAGCATTGTGTGTGGAAAGAAGCTTTTAATCCTGGAATATCCTGCTTATACCAGGCCGCTTGACCCCAAGTCCTGGATTGTTAGGATGACGGAAGCAGATTGAGTCTTGGGTATACTTGTGAACAGGCAGCTTGACTCCTATCTTGCTGAGTTACTGTTGGATATAACGAGAGGTGGCTTGTGTGCAAGCTATGTGACCAGATCCCTTGTAGAGTGACCATGTGCCTGTTGCTTACCAGTCTGGTCTGGTACACAGTATACCTGGGATTGTGGGACCACATTGTAGTCTGTGGTATAGCATCAGGCAACATTCTCGATCACTAATAAGGCTTGGTCTCCTGAACTTGGCCAAGGAGTATGGGGATGGAGCATGAGGGCAGGGTCTTCCTTCTCGCCAGGCTGGGTGATGTCCAGGCTGCTGAAACCATTCTAGGCCTGGGAATGTGAGGATGCTCTTGAAAGTACAGGGGTTTGGGTCATTCACCAGGCTGGGCTTGAGTATAGGCATTGCTGCTCAAGCTTTTAGGGTGTATTTGTACTGTAGCAGGAGGACAAGATCTTGAGTTCTATGATGCACAGTGTGATCGACTCCAGCTAAGTCAGGATGAGGATGGCTCTGGCAGGTGACATTTGTAGGAAGTCACCAGGGTTTGTGGCAACAGCTAGGACTAGTACTGTGGAGATGCTGGGGCTTCATCTTCCTGCAGTTTGTGTTGCTTAGACCCTGCTAGGGTTGAACTGGCATTAACATGGAGGACAGTGATCTGAAACACTCACCAGGCAGCTCTGGTCAGTGATCTGCTTGACCAGTGTTCTGAGGTAGCTGCTTGAAGAGGAATCTTGATCACTCACTAGGCTGAGCTCTTGCTTAGATTGTATGAACCAAGCTAGGCCTATGAGTATGAGGAGGATACATGAGCGAAGATCTTGATCTCAGGGCACTCACTTGTCTCCTCTGGTGGCCACATTGCTTGATCTCAACAAGTCATGGAATCATTAGGGCTGTGGGAGAGGTAGTAGTATTGGTTACTTACCAAAGTAAGCTGGGGAGAAGGCAATTTGACCTTAGCTTGAACAGGGACTGTAGGGATGGCACAGGAGAACAGTCTGGGTCCCTCACAGGCTGAGGTTTATGCAGGCTTTTTAAACCCAAGATAGTCCTAGAAGAGTGGTAATGGTGGGAAAGAGCAGGGTCAGGGTCAGGGTCAGGGTCAGGGCCACTCACCTGGCTAAGCTGGTCTGTAGTCTGCCTGTAATTGTGAGATCACTTTGTACTCTGAGGATGTGCAGCAGGGCAAGGGTCTGGGCCATATAGGAGTCTTGGCTGGCCTGGGAGCCACTTGAATGGGACTATGCCTGGGAATATGAGGAGAGTGATAGAAGCCAGGCTCTTCAACTCCCACAAACAAAACCCACAGTTTTGGACTGTGGGGATGCCTTGGGATTGGAAGGATTGTGCTAATGCACCAATCTGGGCTGGTCACTGAACAACCCAGGCACAAATTTGTCAAGATGATGCTATAAGATAGGGTTCTTGATTCCATACCTGGCTTTGTTGGGGGGTGGAGGTTATATAACCCAAGGCAGGTCCGGGAATATTAGGACACCAAGTAGTAGGGTAGGAGCTTGAGCTCTCTAAAACTGGGATGGAGAACATTCTGATTGATCCCAGCCAGGCCAGGAACTATGAAGAGTGCTCAGGCATGCAAGGATTGTATGGACTCATAAGGCTAGGCTGATGTTCAGGCTATGTGGTACCATCTGGCATGGTAGTACAAGAATGGTGTAGAGGACAAAGTTCTTGATCAGTCACCAGTCCTCCTTGCTGGCCATGTTTTAGGACACTAGCTGAGTCTAGGAGTATGGTAATGATGTAGATTAGCAAGGTTCTGGGGAATTCAAAAAGGCTGGAATTGTGCAACATTGTGCAGCAGTGGGATCCAAACTAGCTCTGGGACTATCAAGATTAAAAGGGAAGGCAGGCAAGGTTTTGATAACTTACCAGTCTGGTCGGTTGCCCAGGCTGCTTGACACCAGCTGGGCCAAAGACTCTGAGGATGTAGAGGAATTCACAGCTGTGGGTCACTCACCAATTAAGTTCATCTGCTTGACCTGATCTAGGCCTGGGAGTCTGAGGAAAGTACTAGAGAGGGATTCGTGATCACTCAACAGGATGGGATGTTGCTCAAGCTCTAAGCACATCTACAGGAAGGTGGGGACAGAAGGTGCTCACTGGAATAGCTTAATACATTATCATCCTGGGGTTGTGTGATCACTTACTTGTCTGAACAGTTGCAGAAGGGCAGGGGTCCGGGTAACTAAATGGACTTAACTGGCCAGTGAACTGCTTGACCCAAACTCAAATCTGAGTGTCAGAATGATTCAGTAATATGGGGTCTTGATCCTACACTAGGGTATCTTGATGTAAAGGCTATCCAACCCAAGCTAGGCCGGGGAGTATTAGGAGGACAGCCCAGCATAAGATCTTGCTCTCTTACTAAACTGGGGTGGTGTCCATTCTGATTGACCCCAGAAGACCAGGGAGTATGAGAATTGCTGACAAACTTCCCGGGAATTCACCATTGTGGGCTGGTGTACTGACTGCATAACCCCAGCTAGACCTGGCAATATGAGAACAGCTCCTTGGTTACTCACCAGTCTGGGCTGGTGCCAGCCTGCTTGACGTGAGTGTGGTAATGGTTGAGGATGGGTGAGGTTCTGCATAACTCCCCAGACTGCGCTGGTAAACACACCACCTCCCATTGTGAGATCATTGCTATTCTGACCTGGTGGGAGAGGGTACTGGGTTTGTGTAACCAGTCATGCTGGGGTAGGTGATGATACTAAGGAGTGCTATGATGCTTCACCCAAGCTAGCCACGTGACTGGAGAATATTCTTAGAATTGCCACCTGTCAATCTTTCTCTCAATTTTGCATTGAAGAATTCGTGGCAAGAAACAAGGAATAAGCATCTTCTGGGTATATGCCCAGGAGTGGTATAGCTGGGTCCTCAGGTAGTGCTATGTCCAATTTTCTGAGGAATTGCCAGACTGATTTCCAGAGTGGTTGTACCAGCTTGCAATCCCACCAGCAATGGAGGAGAAAGAGGTGTTCCTCTCTCCACATCCTCTTCAGCATCTGCTGTCCCCTGAGTTTTTTATCTTAGCCATTGTGACTGGTGTGAGGTGGAATCAACAGGTAATAAGGACACCTGGTCCATGATGTTCATAGCAGCCTTATTTATAATAGCTAGCAGCTGGAAATAACCCAGATGTCCCTCAACAGAGGAATGGATACAGAAAATGTGGTACATTTACACAATGGAGCCATTAAAAGCAATGAATTCATGAAATTCTTAGGCAAATGGGTGGAACTAGAAACTATCATCCTGAGTGAGGTGACCCAATCAACAAAAGAACACGCATGGTATGCACTCACTGACAAGTGGATATTAGCCCAAAAGCTCAGAATACCCAAGATATAATTCACAGACCACATGAAACTCAAGAAGGAAGACCAAAGTGTGGATACTTTGATCCTTCTTGGAAGGGTGATCAAAATACCCATGGGAGGTGATTCAGAGACAAAGTGTGTACCAGAGAGTGAAGGAAAGGCCATGCAGAGACTGCCCCACATGAGGATCCATCCCATATATAGTTACCAAATCCAGACACTATTGTGGATGCCCACAAGTGCTTGCTGACAGGACCCTGATATAGCTGTCACCTAGGAGTCTCTACCAGTGCCTGACAAATACAGAAGTGGATGCTCACAGCCAACCAATGAACTGAGCCCTATGATATTGGCACAATGCTCCCGAGAACCAATGTCAGGTGTCTCTCTTAACCATTCATCTACTGGGGGTCCTCATGCTTTCAATGGTCTCGTTGCTTTCTTAAATTCACTATTTGAGTTTTCAAAGGACAATATTTCTACCAATGACTGTCTGGTTTCAGGGTCTACTATGGCTGAAACCCAAACTTTGTAAGAAATTAGTAGATACTTCTATAGATCCCCTTGCTATATTCTGTTGTTCTATTTTTGTGGCTTTGTGCCTCTACCACGACAGTCACTGTAATTGTTGTCCAGCTTCTAGAACAGGTGACACCAATCCTTTCCAATCTGGGTGTTAACCCTATTCTGCCCAGCCCAAGCATTTAACATTTCTTTAACAAATGGAAAGTACAAGTCATACACTAACACGGGCTCTTTCAAATGCTTTCAATCTACCATTTCTACTGGTTGCCAGGTCAGCTCAATACAGGCAGGAGCACCATCATTAGCAGGCATAAGATGCACAAAGGCTAGGAAGAATGAAGACATCGCAAGAAACAATATGAGCCAACTTCCTTTGATCAGCCAAAAAGTAACCATCAGAGAAGAAAATCAGTTAAGTATTTCTGAGTTTATAAATTCTACTGAAGGGGCTACAGTTTTGGATCTGGCCACAGATACATCTCTTCCCCAAAAGTTTAATGTTCCAAGTTAACCCCTGGTGTGTATGGTCCTTTATCCTCAGGAACAGTGGGAATAATCTTGGGACAAAGTGGGTTAACTTCTCAAGGATTTACTGTGTGAATCTAGGTATAGTAGATGGGGATAGCAAGGAAGAAATAAAAATCGTGGCAAATGTGAAAAGGGAGATGAGAACTGAAGCAGGGGATAGAATTGCTCAGTTGTTGTTTCCTTACATTAAGGGCAAGGTTCCTCCCATTGAAAGGACAGTGGCCTTTGTGAGCAATGGAAAAATGTGTGTTCTGGCAAACAATGATCAGAGACCCAAATTAATGGTACAAATGAATGGTGTTGCCATTGAAGGTTTGGTAAATAGAGGAGCTCATGATAGTATTTTTTTACAATTCTATTAGATATTTGCTTTATTTACATTTCAAATGTTATCCCCTCTGATACCTCCCTATCCCATCCAACCTCCCCCTACTCACCAACCCACCCACTCCCACTTTACTGTTTGGTGGCTGTATATGAAATGGAGGGTGGGCAGTCTCTGGATGGATTCCCTTCAAACTCCATGTCTCTGTATCTCCTCCCATGGGTATTTTGTTTCCTCTTCTATAAAGGATTGAAGTATCTATGCTTTGATCTTGGTCTGTGAATTGTGCCTTGGGTATTCCAAGCTACTGGGCTATAATCCACTTATCAGCGAGTGCATACCATGTGTGTTCTTTTGTGATTGGGTTACCTCACTCAGGATGATATTTTCTAGTTCTATCCATTTGCCTAAGAATTTAATGAATTCATTGTTGTTAATAGCTGAGTAGTAGTATTCCATTGTGTAAATATACATTTTCTGTATCCATTCCTCCATCAAGGGACATCTGGGTTCTTTCAAGCTTCTGGATCTTATAAATATGGCTTCTATGAACAGAGTGGAGCATGTGTCCTTACTACATGCTAGGAAATCCTCTGGGTATATTCCCAGGAGTGGTATATCTGGGTCCTCTGGTAGTACTATGTCCCATTTTCTGAAGAACCACCAGACTGATTTCCAGAGTGGTTGTACTAGTTTGCACTCCCACCAGCAATGGAGGAGTGTTCCTCTTCTCTACATCCTCACCAGAATCTGCTGTCCCATGAGTTTTTGGTCTGAGCCACTGACTGGTGTGAGGTGGAATGTCAGGGTCGTTTTGATTTGCATTTCTCTGATGATTAAGGATGTTGAACAATTCTTTTTTTTTGTTTTTTTTATTTTTTTATTGTATATATTCTATATTTACAATTCATTTCCCTTTTTCTGGTTCCCCACCCCCAAAGGTCCCACATGTCCTTTTCCCTCCCCCTGCTCCTGCATCCACCCCCTCCCACTTTACTGTTCTTGTACTCTCCCACAATGATGTTTTGGTCCATTCTAGCACCAGTGTCCACTCCTTTCTTCTTGTGAGACATCACTGGATATGTGATTTGTGTCTTTGGTGTTCCAAGCTTCTAGGCTAATATCCACTTATCAGTGGCTGTATACCATGGGTATTCTTTTGAGACTGGGTCACCTCACTTAGTATGACATTCTCCAGCTCCATCCATTTCTCTAAGAATTTCATGAATTCATTGTTTCTAATGGCTGAATAGTACTCCATTGTGTATATATACCACATTTTTTGTATCCATTCCTCTGTTGAGGGACATCTGGGTTCTTTCCAGCTTCTGGCTATTATATATAAGGCTGCTATGAACATAGTGGAGCATGTATCCTTATTGCATGCTGGTGAATCTTCTGGGTATATTCCCAGGAGTGGTATGGCTGGGTCCTCCGGAAGTATCACGCCCAGTTTTCTGAGGAACCGCCATACTGATTTCCAGAGTGGTTGTACCAGCTTGCATTCCCACCAGCAGTGGAGGAGTGTTCCTCTTTCTCCACATCCTCGCCAACACCTGATGTCTTCTGAGTTTTTAATCTTAGCCATTCTGACTGGTGTGAGGTGAAATCTCAGGGTTGTTTTAATTTGCATTTCCCTAATGACTAGTGATGTTGAACATTTTTTAAGGTGTTTCTCAGTCATCCGAATTTCTTCAGGTGAAAAGCCTCTGTTTAGCTCTGTACCCCATTTTTGGATAGGGTTATTTGGTTTTCTGGGGTCTAACCTCTTGAGTTCTTTGTATACATTGGAGATTAGCCCTCTGTCGGATACAATCCAAACACAAAAAACACTTAAAGAACTCCAGGAGAATATGGGCCATCAGACAGAAACCAATAAAGAGGAAATGAGAAAATCAGTTAAAGAAATGCAGGAGAACTTGAAACAACAGGCAGAAGTCATGAAAGAGGGAGCACAAAAATATATTAAAGAATTACATGAAAACACAAACAAACAAATGATGGAACTGAGCAAAACCATCCAAGATCTGAACACAGAGGTAGAAACAACTAAGAAATCACAAAAGGAGGCAACCTTGGAGATAGAAAACCTTGGGAAGAAATCAGGGGTCGTAGATGCAAACATAAACAACAGAATACAAGAGATAGAAATAAGAATCTCTGATGCTGAAGATAACATAGTAACCATTGACTCCACAGTCAAAGAAAACGCAAAATCCAAAAGGCTTGTAACCCAAAACATCCAGGAAATCCAGGACACAATGAGAAGACCAAACCTAAGGATTATAGGGATAGATGAGAGTGAAGATCTACAACTTAAAGGGCCAGCAAATATCTTTAACAAAATTATGAACAATTCTTTAGATGCTTCTCAACCATTCGCTATTCTTCCATTGAGAATTCTTTGATTATCTCTGTACCCCATTTTTAATAGGGTTATTTGTTTCTCTTAAGTCTTAAGTTCTTGAGTTCTTTGTATACATTGGATATTAGCCCTCTATTGGAGGTAGGATTGGTAAAGATCATTTCCCAATCTGTTGGTTGCTGTTTTCTCCTATTGACAGTGTCCTTTGCCTCACAGAAGTTTGCAATTTTATGAAGTCCCATTTGCCAATTCTTGATCTTAGAGCATAAGCTATTGGTGTTCTGTTTAGACTATTTTTCCCTGTGTCCATGTGCTCCAGTCTCTTCCCCAGTTTCTCTTCTAATAGTTTCAGTGTGTCTGGTTTTATGTGGAGGTTCCTGATCCACCTGAACTTGAGCTTTGTACACAGAGATAAGAAGGGATCAATTTGCATTCTCCTATATGTTGAATGCCAGTTGACCCAGCACTGTTTGTTGAAAATGCTGTCTTTTAGCCGGGCATGGTGGCACATGCCTATAATCCCAGCACTTGGGAGGCAGAGGCAGGCGGATTTCTGAGTTCGAGGCCAGCCTGGTCTACAGAGTGAGTTCCAGGACAGCCAGGACTACACAGAGAAACCCTGTCTCAAAAAACCAAAAAAAAAGAAAGAAAGAAAGAAAGAAAGAAAGAAAGAAAGAAAGAAAGAAAGAAAAGAAAAAGAAAATGCTGTCTTTTTCCACTGGATGGTATTAGCTCCTTTGTCAAAGATCAAGTGACCATAGGTGTGTGGGTTCATTTCTGGGTCTTCAATTCTATTTCATTGATCTACCTGTCTTTCACTGTACCAATACCATGAAGCTTTTATCACGGTTCCTATGTAGTATAGCTTGAGGTCAGGGATGTTGATTTCACCAGAAGTTATCTTTTATTGTTGATAATAGTTTTTTGCTATCCTGGGTTTTTTTGGTATTCCAGATGAATTTGTAAATTGCTCTTTCTAACTCTATGAAGAGTTGAGTTGGAATTTTGATGGGGATTGCATTGAATCTGTAGATTGCTTTAGGCAAGATGGCCATTTTTACTAGATTGATCATGCCAATCCATGTGCATGGGATATCTTTCCATTTTCTCTGAGGTAGTGTTGGTCTTTGTCACTGAGATGGGTTTCTTGTATGCAATAAAATGTTGGGTCCTGTTTACATATCCACTCTGTTAGTCTGTCTTTTTATTGGGGACTTGAGTCCATTTATATTAAGAGATATTAAGAAAAACTGATTGTTGCTTCCTGTTTTTGTTATTGGAGGTGGAATTATGTTTATATGGCTATCTTCTTTTTGGTTTGTTAAAAGAATATTAATTTCTTGCTTTTGCTAGGGTGTCGTTTTCCTCCTTTTGTTGGAGTTTTCCATTTATTATCCTTTGAAGTGATGGATTTGTAGAAAAATATTGTGTAGACTTGGTTTTGTCATGAAATATCTTGGTTTCTCCATCTATGGTAATTGAGAGCTTTGCTGGGAATAGTAGCCTGGGTTGGCATTTGTGTTCTCTTAGGGTCTGTATGAAGCCCAGGATCTTCTAGCTTTCACAGTCTCTGGTGAGAAGTCTGGTTTAATTATGATAGGTCTGTCTTTATATGTTACTTGACCTTTTTCCCTTACTGCTTTTAATATTCTTTCTTTATTTTGTGGATTTGGTGTTTTGATTATTATGTGATGGGAGGAATGTCTATTTGGAGTTCTGTAGGCTTCTTGTATGTTCATGGGCATCTCTCTCTTTAGGTTAGGGAAGTCTTCTTCTGTAATTTTGTTGAAGATGTTTACTGGCCCCTTGAGTTGGAAATCTTTGCTCTCTTCTATACCTATTATACTTAAGTTTGGTCTCATTGTGTCCTGGATTTCCTGAATGTTCTGGATTAGGAGCTTTTCGCATTTTGCATTTTCTTTGACTGTTCTGTCAGTGTATTCTATGGTATCTTCTGCACCTGAGATTCTTCTATCTTTTGTATTCTGTTATTAATGCTTGTATTCATGACTCCTGATATCTTTCCTAGGTTCTCTATCTCCAGAGCTGCCTCCTTTTATGATTTCTTTGTTGTTTCTACTTCTGTTTTTAGATCCTGGATGGTTTTGTTCATTTCCTTCGGCTGTTTGATTGTGTTTTCCTGTAATTCTTTAAGGAAGTTTTGTTTCAGTTTTGTTTCCTCTTTAAGGGCTTCTACCTGTTTATCTGTGTTCTCCTGTATTTCTTTAAGGGAGTTATTTATATTCTTGACTTCTTCTATCAGCATCATGAGATGTGATTTTAAATCCAAATGTTGCTTTTCTGGTGTGTTGAAGTATCCAGGACTTGCTGTTGTGGAAGAGCTGGATTCAGATGATGCCATGTCGCCTTGGTTTCTGTCAGTAACCTACTTGGATTTGCCTTTCACCATCTGGTTATCTCTGCTGTTATTTGGTCCCACTGTCTCTAGCTGGAGTTTGTCCCTCCTGTGGGCCTGCAAGCCTGTCTCAGCACCCCTGGGAGACCAGCTTTCCCTTGGTACAGATGGCTGTGTAACAGCACAGCTCCTGTGTGCGGATGGCAACCAGAAGGACCCTGATGCAGTTTCTCTGCCACTCCTGTGCCCAGTGAGCTCCTGGCCAGACCCGCCTTGGAATTCACTCAAGAGAAAATGGCGATCTCCTCCAAACCCAGGAGTCTAAGCACTCCCTGAAGACCAGTTTTCCCCTGGCAGGACTCATGCTCAGAGAGGGCTGTGGAATAGCCCAGCTCCTGAGTGCAGATGGTGACTGCTCATGATAGTATTCTTTCTCAAAAGTCTTGGAATCTAGATTTGCTACTTCAGACAGTATACACACAATTTATGGGAATTGGTAAATCATCAGGAATAAGATACAGAGTCCCATGGATTACTTGTGTAGGACCAGAAGGGCAAATGTGAAAGTTGAAACCTTATGTGGCTGACATATCCATAAATTTATGGGGAAGGGAACTTTTACAACAATAGGGTATGCACATTAATATTCCTACAATTCAGGGGACAGCAAATGAGGAAAAACAGTGTGATATCTTAGATGCTTCTAGGGAAGATATTGATACAGATGATTTGAGAAAAATGTCCATGGCCCCAAAACAGGACATTATGGTGATTGAATTTCCAAATTTGTAAAAGGGACCACTGCTAACATACCAACAGTCTTACCCCGAAAGTGGTTATTAAACCAGCCTCTCTGGCAAGAGTGGTGACCCATAACAAATGAAAAATTGCAGGTACTTGAGCTTGCAGCTGTTCTTTTACCAGTTGTTCAACATACAGAAGAGTCTGCTATCCCATGGAATCCTCCTGTGTTGTGAAAATGAGATCAGGAAAATGGAGAATGATAATGGATTTAAGAGCAGTTAGCAAAGTAATTCAACCAATGGGTCCTTTGTAGCCTAGACTTCCTTTACCATCTTTGTTACAGATATCATGGCTTATAATCATAATTGTCTTGAAAGATTGCTTTTTCACAATAATCTTGCATGAATAGGATAGGGAAAGGTTTGCTTTCTCAGTACCTACTTTGACTAATAGTCATCAACTAAAGAAATACCACTGGGAGGTATTTCTACAGGGAATGTTAAATAGTCCAACTTTATGTCATTATTTTGTGCAACAAACATTAGAGACACTTCTGTGGATGCCAACAAGTGCATGCTGACAGGAGCCTGATATAGCTGTCTCCTGAGAGGCTATTCCAGTGCCTGACAAATACAGAGGTGGATGCTCTCAGCCAAACATTGGACTGAGCACAGGGTCCCCAATGGAGGAGCTAGAGAAAGGACTGAAGGAGTTGAAGGGGTTTGCAGTCCCATAGGAGGAACAATAATATGAACCACCCCATACTCCCACCTCCCAGCTCCCAGGGACTAAACCACCAACCAAAGAGTATACATGGAGGGATCCATGGCTCCAGATGCATATGCAGCAGAGGATGGCCTTGTTGGACATCAATGGGAGGAGAGACCATTGGTCCTATGAAGGATCGATGCCCCAGTGTAGGGGAATGCCTAGACAGAGAAGTTGGAGTAGGTGGGTTGGTGAGCAGGGGGAAGGGGAACAGGTTAAGGGATTTTCTGAGGGGAAACCAGGAAAGGGGACAACATTTGAAATGTAAATAAATAATCTAATAAAAATTTTTCTTTCTTCAAATGATTGCTTTTGAGGAAAAAATATATCACCACAACTCACCAGGCTTTGTGAAACTGCAGGCTTTTCCACCAGCGCCCCAGTTCCCAAATAATGACTGAGAGACTTATTATTTATTTACAAATGCCTGGACCATAAGCCAGGCTTGTTTCCTGACTACCTCATAATGCATTTAGCTCATTCATATAATTCTATGTCTGCCACATGGGTAGTTACTGCTCCCCAACTTCGTACCTCTCCTCCAAGCCCAGGATGAATCTCCCATGCCTGGTACTTGACTCTTTCCCAGAATTCTCTATTCTCTCTCTCTCTCCTCTCTCACTCTCCCTCATCTTCCCCTCCTCCTCGCTCTCCTCTCCCTCTTCCCCTCCCTCTCCCCCTCCCCCCTCTCTCAGAACATTTACCTTTTACTTCCTGGATTTTGCTAATAGGCCATGAGATTTTTATTGACAGGTGACACTTTCTCCAGGCTGGAGATGAGTAAAGGTTTTGTGATCAAAGCAAGGCACAGGATAATTATTAATAGGACACCTCCAGGATAAGATCTTGAGTTCTCACTGGGCTGGGTTAATATGCAGTCTGATTTGCCTCAGCTAGGACACAGATGGTAAGAGTGTGAAGGCAAGGGGAGACATTGGGAAATCACCATTCTGGGATTGCAGGCTCTCTGATGCCAACTAGGCCTGGTTGTGTGAGAATGATGTGGGGAGGCAGAGTCTTCATTGCATGTCTGTGCTGGTCCATAGGCTGTCTATAGCTGGGACTGGGAGAGTGGTGTTGGCGGGTGCTGTTGTCACTCATAAGGGCTATAGTAAGATAGATCTAGCTGATTGAACCTAAGCCTAGGAATGTGTAAAAGGTGTTGTAGGGGAGTCTTCATCACCCAGGCTGGTCTGTTTGTTTCTCGGGCTTTGTGAATGAAGCTAAGACTATGAATGTGTGGGTGGTGAAGGCAGTTGAGGATGTTGGCACTCACCACACTGGCTTGATTGTCATGTGACACGGCCTTGGTCTTTGAGTGTGGGGAATATAAGGGGGGCAGAGAACTTGGCATATTCATTAGGTTGTGCTGAGGGCCAACCTATTTAACTAGTACATTACCTTAGAGTATCAGGATGTTGCAGGAGGAGTCGCGATCATTTACTAGGTTGTGCTGGTAACCAGGCTGATTGACACCCCCCCATGTCCTAAGATTATTAAGCTAGCTAGAGAGGGCCCTATATTGATCATTCACCATAACAGACTGGTAAGCATGCAGCCTGACCTCACCAAGACCTGGAATGTGGGAAATCTTAAGGGTGCAAATGTCCAGGTCACTTACCAGTCTTGGATGTAGTGCAGGGTATTCAACCCAAGCTAGGTCTAGGAGTATTAGTGTTACACTAGTAGCCTGGACTTTCTAGCTCTCACTGTGCTCAGTCGTATTGACTCCAACTACCGCAGGGAGAATGAGGATAGTTCTGAGATAAGAGGTTCTTGGAAACTTACTTTACTCAGACTGAGTAAAGTCCTGAGTGAGCATGTGCTGTTGACACAGACAGTGACACGGGCATACCATTGACCCCAATGCCTCAGCACCATGGAAGTGGTAAAGCCTGAGACTCAGAGGGATGACAAAGCCTTCCTTGGGTCTGAGTGTGAATGTGGACAGTGTATGTAGAAAATCCATGCTTTCTTTCCCATAGATGTTTATGGTTTGAAGATTGATCCCCTATAGAGTCTGCTATGGCAATAAGGTAAACCTGTCTCCTGTTCAGCTGTATGCAATAAACCCTGCCTTCCTGTTCAACTATATACAATAAACATGGTGAACTTCAGTGGTACTATGGCTTCTCCATCCAGGATCCGAGCTTTTCTATGTATGTGTCTGTTGTTTCTTTAGTGTCCTTTCTTCATTTTCCCAACCCCTCTTCATGGTTCTAGAACTGGAGACATTCGAGGATATATAGCAGCTCACCATGCTATAATTATGTGATTGCCCCTTCATACAAACTACACTGGGACTATGAAGGTGTTCTGGGATTTCAAGGGTCTGGGGGACTGAAGTGGCAGAGAAAGAATGCTAAGCCTGGCTGTAGGAGGATCTTTAGCTCTCACAAGGCTGGGATGCTGCATAGTCTGATTGGCTTCAGTTAGGTCAGAGAGAGTTAGAGACTGTGAAGACAGGTGGGAGTGGATGTTGGGTGCTCACAGAGCTAGCTTAGTGCTCATGCTGTATAAGCCAATTTTGGCCTGTGAGAAGGTGAAGAAGAAGGAGGTGAAGGCAAGTGAAGGTCTCAGGTGCTCATTGACCTGGCCTGATTGGAAAGCTGCTTGACTACATGTTGGTCTGGGAGTTTGAGGATGGTACAGAAGTGGAAGACTTGATCACTCACTGGTTGGGCTGTTGCTCACACTGTATGGCACAAGCTAGGCCTGTGAGTGTAAGGAGGTTACATGAGAGGAGAGTCTTGATCACTGGGGCACTTGGTGACTGTATTGTCTAACCCCAACAGATCCTGGAAGGGTCAGAACGGTAGGGAAGTACTAGGTCCTGTCCACTTGTTGAGGTAGGCTGGTGAACAGGCAGCTTGACCCCAGCTTGACCAGGGACCATGGTGATAGCACAAGTGGACAAAGGTCTGGGTACTCACAAGCTGAGCTTGTGTGCAGGCTTTCTGACCCAAGATAACTCTGAGTTGTATGGTAATGGTGGGTAAGAGGGGCTCAGGATCACTCACCTGATTGGGCTGGTGGACAATTTACCTGTGATTGTGAGATTACTCCCTTATCTGAGCCGGTGCACAAAGATAGGTCTGGGTAACAAAAAAAATGCTCAGCTGTTTTGAGAGCTCTTTGATGGGAATTATGTCTAGGAATGTGAAGATGATGCCAGAAGGTGGGGCCTTGATCACTCACCAGGAGGAGCTGGTGCCCAGACTGCTTTGCCCAGTCTAGGCCTGGCATGGTTGACATGTTCTGTGAGTGTGAGGGTTCTGGTCACTCATCATACTGGGTTGAGTATAGGCTGGGTGACCCAAGCTAGGCATGGAAGAATTAGTATGACAGTGTCAGCATCAGATCTTAAACTCTCAGGCTACAATGGTGCACAATCTGACCAACCTAAGGTAGCCCAGGTTGTAGGAGCATAGCTCTGGTGAGATTCTTGGGAAATCATTTGACTACATTGGTATATAGGTTGTGTTGTTTGGGCTGTGTGCCCCAATTTTGTCCTCTAAGTGTCAGGAAGGTTGAAACAGATAGGTTACTTACTAGGCTGTGCTGATAGGTTACCTGTTTGACCACAACTAGGCCTGGCAGTGGGGAGATAGACTCTTGGACACTTACCAGTGTGGGCTGTTTCTCAAAGTCCTTGATTCTAGCTGGGATGGTGTAGGGGGGCAGAGTTTACATCAGCATGGGTTGTGCTCATTTACTTGATCACAACTAGGCCTGAAAACCTGAGGGATGTATTGGAAGGGGCGTTATGATCCCTCACCAGGTTGAGATTTTGCTAAGACTGTCTGCCTCAAGCTAGGCCATTTACTGTGATGGTGGCAAAGGCAGGTGGGCCTGTCAGGTACTCTCTAGGGTGTACTGTTGGGAAAACTGCTTGAGCACAGCTAGGCGTGCGAGTGTGAAGATGGTGTGGGAAGGGAGCACCTTGACCATTGACTCAGTACTTATAGTACCCAGGCTGTTGGGCCACACGAATTTCTACAAATGTTGGTATAGTGGGAGAAGCCTGGTCTCGCTCACTCACCAGTATAGTCTTGTGAGAGAACAGCTTGACCTGAGATCAGCTTGGGAGTCAGGACATGGCAAATTGGGGGAGGGGGCAAAACTCTGGGTAACTCATATGGTGCATGGATACAGGCTTTGAGAACTGAGCTTGGCTTGAGAGTCTAGCCATTGTATGGAAGGGCAAGCCTTTGGTTCACCTACCAGGCTTGGCTGGTCACTATAATTAGGCCTAAAACTGTTAGTGTGGTACAGGAAGGTGGGGTCTTGATCCCTCAGGAGGATAGGCTGATGCTGTGAAACCATGCTACGCATGGAGAGTTTGAAGCTACAGCATGTAAGATTTGGGGGACTTACTGGTTCTGGGAGGTAACCCTTGAGTGACGTGGTTGGGCTCATTCAGTAGTCTGAGTGGGGATATAAGCTGCGCCACCCCATCTAGGCTGGAAGTATTAGCAGAACACCAGCAGGATGGGATCTTGAGCTCTTCCCAGACAGGGCTGGGACATGGTCTCTTGATTCCTCACCAGAAAAAACTGCTTCACCAAAGCAAGGTCTGGGACTATGGGAATGCCCTTGATATACAGGGTTTGGGTCACCCAAATGGGCTGGGCTGCTGTGTAAACTATGATACAAGCTAGACCTGGGAGAATTAGTAAGACAGTTGACAGAACAGGATTTTTAGTTCCCAGCAGGCTGGCATGGTGCACTTACTGTCTGATTGCCCTAAGGTAGCCCAGGGTATATGAGCATAGCTCTGGTGGTGTTCTTGTGAACTTACTATGTTGGGGTGGTACCCAGACTTGTGATACCAACTAGCCCTGAACCTGTGGGGATGGTGTGATAAGGCTCGTTTGGGCCCTCTGGCCAGACTGGGCTGCTATGCAACCTTTGTGATCCAAGCAGGCTTGGAGTTTGGTCATGCTGCAGAGTGACAGGCCTTTTTTCAATCACCAGTCTGATTGAAATGAAGTTTTCTGACATGAAATAGGCCCGGGAGTATGATAATGATGGGGCAGGGCAGGAGTTGATCACTGGCTACTCTGGGCTGGTGGCCAGGCTACATGACTCCGGCTAGTCATGAGAGTTTAAGACTGGGGATAATCACTTGGTGTGAAGGCCCAGGTCCTTCACTAGCAAGAGGAGGAATCCAGGCAGTGCAACCCAAGCCTGGCCTAGAGTGTATCAGAACACCAGCAGGATAGGTAGGCTCTTGTGCTCTCAACCAGGAAGGGATGGTTGGCGGAGCAGACAGTCTGACTGACCCCAACTAAGATAGTGGACGGCAAGGGCCATCGAAGACCTTGGAAACTCACCACACTGAGCAGGTACGGATTCTCTGGGATGGTAACTAGGCCTGACAATGTAAAGAAGCTGATCACTCCCCATTGTGTGTGAGTACCCAGCTTTTCTTAGTTTGTTTGTTTTTTTTAATCTCAGAGAGGCTTGGAATTATGGGAATGACACAGGAGGGCTGAGTATGTCACCAGACAAGCCTGACTCTTTGGGGACTTGCTTATCCCATAGAAGGCCCAGGAGTCTGAGGATGGTGCAAGGAGGGATCATGGCTCTACACTGTTGCTCAGGGTGTATGACACTTCAAGCTAGGCTTTGGGTCATTAGCTAGCATGATGATGATGATGATGATGATGATGATGATGATGATGATGATGGTGTTGGTGATGATGATGATGATGGTGTTGGTGATGATGGTGATGTTGGTGATGATGATGATGATGATGATGATGATGATGATGGTGTTGGTGATGATGATGATGATGATGATGTTGGTGATGATGATGATGTAGGTGATGATGATGATGTAGGTGATGATGATGATGATGATGATGGTGTTGGTGATGATGATGATGATGTTGGTGTTGATGATGATGTAGGTGATGATGATGATGTAGGTGGTGATGATGATGATGATGATGGTGTTGGTGATGATGATGATGATGATGTTGGTGATGATGATGATGTAGGTGATGATGATGATGATGATGATGTTGGTGATGATGATGATGTAGGTGATGATGATGATGTAGGTGATGATGATGATGATGATGATGATGATGATGATGGTGATGGTGTGTGCTAGTGTCCCTGTTAGTGTGGCAATGGTGTGGAAGGAAAGGCGTTCTGGATCCTTTGCCAGGCTCATCTTGTGCCTGATCCATTTGGAGATCACTTTTTAGTCTGAGTTGGAGCCTGAAGGCAACGTGAACCAGGCTTGGCAGATTTGTAAGGGCTTGACCCAGTCAAGTAGGCTGAGGAGTGTGCGAGTGCTACATGACGTCTAGGTCTTGATCTCTCACCAGATGGCCTGGGGCCAAGGTGGCTTCCTCTGTTGTATTCCTGGAACTATGGGGATGCACCAAAAAACATGGAGGTCTAGGTCACTCACCAGGACAGGCTAGAATGCCGGCTGTAAGACCTACGCTAGGCCTAAAAAGAGTATTACTGAGATACTCACAAGCTAGGATATTGAGCTCTCTCAAAAGACTACGATGGTACAAAGGCTAATTGACCCCAGATAGTCCCTAAAGCATGAAAAGAACTACGTATTAATGAGATTTGTGGGAACCCATCAGGCTTTGTGACAATCGCTAGGCCTTGGCGCTGTCAGGATGTGATTAGAGAGTGTAGGATCTTGGTCACTCACCAGACTAGGTAGATGGTCCGGATCTTTGACCCCATTTTGACCCCGCTTTGACCCTAAGCAGCTTTAGGGCCACTCACCTGGAAGTTGCTCAAGCTCTAGGAAGCAAAATAGGCCTGGCAGTGTGAGGGAGGTAGCTGAGAGGAAACTTGTGATCGTTACAGCACTAGGGGACTCACTTCTCTCTCCTCTCGTGGCCAAGCTGCTTGTCCCCACCGAGCCTTGGGAATGGTAAAATGATGAGTGGGTGATGGCCAGGACTGATAGAAGCTGGTAAGAAGGTCTTGAACCCAATTTGCCTTGGGACTGTGGGGATGGCACAGGAGTACAAGATCAGAGTCGCCCATAGGCTGAACTTGTGTGTAGGCTGTTTGACCCAAGCTAGGCCTGGAACGGTGCTAATGGTAGGAAATGGTGGGTGTCAGGAGATCACTCAGCTGGTTGTGTGTGTCCATAGTCTGCCTGTGATTATGAGGTCACTCCTAGGCAGAGCAGGTATTGGAGGTCAGAGACCTAAGTCACAAAGGAGGATTGGCTGGTCTGGGAGCTGAATGACTCCTGCTATTCCTGGGTGTGAAAATGGGATAGAAAGGTATGGTCTTGTTTCCTCAAAAACAGGGGCCAGAAACTCGGAATTTCCTGGGAGTGAAAGGCTGTTTTCTGGTCACTAACTAGGCTAGGCTAGAGTGAAGTCTATGCAATCCATTCCAGGCTTGGATGCATTGGCATCACACGTGCAGGGTACCACCTTGAACTCTAAGCAGGTTGGGCTGCTGCAACATCTGATCGACCCCAGCTAGGCCAAAGGGTTGGGAAGATAGCCATGGCAGGTGAGGTTCTTGGAGACTCACACCAGCCTGGTGTGCAGGTTTCCTGACACCACCCAAGGCTGGCTGACCATGTGAGGATGCTGTGTAGGACAGGGCCTTGAACACTCACCAGTCTGGACCTACTCTTATTCTGCTTAATCCAAGCTGAGCCAGGGAGTGTGGAGATGATGTGGATGGGAAAGGTTCGTGGACATTCACATGGCTGGGATGGTAAGCAGGCAGCATGGCCCAAGCTAGACATAGCGATGTGGAGTCGGGGTGTGAGGGCAGGGTCTCAATCAGTTCCATTTTGGGTTGGTACAATATGTAGCTTGACCCTGACTGGGCCTTGGGCTATGAGGATGGCACAGGAAAGTGGGGCTGTTCGTCCCTCACCAAGGTGGCTTGGTAGTCTGAGAATGGTACAGAAAGGGAATCTAGATCACTCTAGGGCCTAGGTTATTGTTCAAAGTGTATGAGATAAGATGGATCTAGAAAGGTGAGGCAGGTGAGGAGGGTCTTAGGCTCTCAGTATCCTGTGCTGATGGCCAGTGTACTTGACCATAGCTAAGATGGTGGGAAGTATTAAGATACAAATAAGACAGAGTCTACCGTTTTCACCAGCTGTGCGATAATGCAGAGTTTGTCCTGACCTCAGATAGGCCAGAGAGAGAGGCAAGGAAGACTGAGACACTTGGGATATCACCAAGCTGAGCATGCGTGCGTGCTCTGGGACACCATCTAACCCTTGCAGTATATGGATACCATATATGGCAGGGCCTTGATAACATACCAGTCAGGGTTGGTGCCCTGCCTTGCCTGATGCCATTGGGTCTTTTGTTGTGGGGATGGCACAGGGCATGGGTGTAGACCTCTCGCCAAGCCTGGATGTTCAGTGTTCCACTTGTCCTGAACTAAGGCTGAGAGTCTGATAGTGGTGCTAGAGAGGAAATCTTGATAACCTTCTCCAGTTTGGATGTTTCTCAGGCTGTCTGACACAAACTGGCCCTGGGGTGGTGATGTAGGTAAGTGGGTGTATTGGACTCATTCGACTGGCCTGATGCTCAGGCCATATTACTTGATACTAGCCTGTCAGTGTGAAGAAGGCGAAGACAGATGGGAATCCAAGGTCCTCACTAGGCTGTGCTGATGGGCAAGCTGCTTCACCAGAGCTAAGCCTGTAAGTCTGTGCATAGTGAGGAAGTGAGGCAATTTGATCAATTGAACCAACTCAGTGGCCAGATTGCTTGACTCCAACAGTTCCTGGGATTGATAGGATGTTGGAGGAGGACCTGGTCTGAATAACTCACTGGGGTAGGGCTACTTAGCAGGCATCTTGACCTCAGTCCATTAGGAGACTAGGGATGACACCAGACTGCCAATGTCTGCTACCCTCTTAGGCAGGCTTGTGTTCATGGACTGTAACCTAAATAAGGTCTTGTGGATGCAGTAATGGTGGGGAAAGACAGTATTCTGGGTCTCTCAACAGTCTGGGCTAATGCCCAGAGTGATTGGGGTAGTGATAGCACTAGCTAGCCTGAGCTGGTATGGGAGGTCAGGATTCTGGGTCACCATTAAGGCTTACAGGTTGCAAGCTGCTTGACCAGAACTAGGACTGAGAGTATGATGGTGGGTGCAGGATTATGTGCCCTCGGTCTCTTTCCAAGATAAGTTGCTGTTCAGGCTGCTTCACCTGAGATAGGCTGGGGTGGGGTCTGAGGGTGACCTTGGTGTAAAAGGCCCAGGACCCTCACATGATGGAAGCAGGGTGTGAAGTTGAGCTTCCACCATGACATGATGGCACACGGTCTGATTAACCCCAGCTAGGCCAGAGAGTACAAGAACTGTGTTGGAGGACAGGATCTTCTTCATTTGCTATCCTAGGATATTATGTAACCTGTGTGACCCAAGCCAGACCTAGGAGTGGTAGGATAGTATGGGGGTAGAGCCTTTATCTTCTGAATGTGCTAAGGAAATGGGGGAAAGGCAGTTTTCTGGGTCCATTGCCAGCCTGAACCCATACCCAGCCAGCTTTCTTGAGCCTAGCTGTGCCCATGATCATGGGCATGGGACTAGTGAGCTGGATATGGATTTCTCACCAGGCTGAGCTATAGACCAACTATTTGACAAGAATAGGCCTAAGGTCTCAGGAAAGTGATGGAGTCTTGATCATTTCACTAGGCTGGGCTGTTTCTCATTTTATATGATCCAAGCTAAGTCTGTGAAAGTGAGGATGGTAAGAAACAGGGATAACAGGCAATTTCTAGGCGCCCCTTTTGCTCAAGTTGTGTGTCCTAATCATGGACCGGGTCAGGAAGATGTAGACATGTTGGCATCATGGACCCTTACTTGGCTCATCGATGGAAAAGCTGCCTGAACAGAGTTGGGCCCAGGAGTTTGAGGATGGCTTCCGAGGGAAGAATCTGGATCTTGGCCAGGCTGCAATGGTAATCAGGCTACTTAAAACTAAGAAGTCCTGGGATTTTTATGGTGGCTGATGAGGACTCTGTCTCGATCAGTCATCAAGGTAGGCTGGTGAACAGGCAGTTTGACACCTGTTCTTCTTGGGACTGGAAAATGTCACAATTGAGCAAAGATTTCAGTCAATTGTAGGTGGGGCTATAAGACGTCCTTTTTGTCCCCATATAAACCAGAAACTATTTTATTTTGGGGGAAGGGTAGTATTCTAGTTCACCCACTGGTCTGGCCTGGTGGAAAAGCTGGGAACCATGCAATGTAAGGATGGTATAGGACGGCATGCCTTGGGTAATTACCATTCTAGCCTGCTTCCTAAAGTGTGCGTCCCCAGCTGGAGCTAGGATACTTGAGATGGTACAAGACTGCACAGGTCTGAGTAACTAGCCATGCTGTCAGAGACCTGGTTTGTCTGATTTAGGCCTGGGAGTCTCTGAAGGGTCTGGAGGGGAAGGCTTGATAATTTCCCATGCTGAGATGTTGGTCAGACAGTATGGACCCAAGATAATCCAGTCTGTTTGAGAATGGAAGAGACGGGTATAGTTTTTTTTTCTTTTTTCTTTTTCTTTCTTTCTTTTTTTTTTTTTTTTTTTTTTTTTTTTTTTTTTTTTTTTGGTTTTTCGAGACAGGGTTTCTCTGTGTAGTCCTGGCTGTCCTGGAACTCACTCTGTAGACCAGGCTGGCCTCGAACTCAGAAATCTGCCTGCCTCTGCCTCCCAAGTGCTGGGATTATAGGCGTGCACCACCACGCCCAGCTACATTTTTTTTTTATTTTCTATATTCTTTGTTTACATTCCGAAGGTTTTCCCCTTTCCCAGTTCCCCCCTCACCATATGTCCCATATGTCCTCTTCCACCCCCCCACTCCCCACCCCAACCCCCCCCACCCCGCCTATTCCCCAATCAACACCCCACCATTTCTCTGCTCTGTTCTGGTACTCTCCTACCAAACTGAATCCAGTCCTTTCAGGACCAGGGTCCTCTCCTTCCTTCTTCTTGGGAATCTTTTGACTTGCTAATTGTGCCTTGAGTATTCAGAGCTTCTGGGCCCATTAATATCCACGTATCAGTGATTACATTCCATGTGACCAAATCACAAAAGAATATACATGAAATGTGGGTATAGATTTTGGGCACTCACTAGGCTGGCCTGGTACCCAGATTGTGACCCCATCTTACCCTGCGAGTGTAGGGAATGTGAAGCCAGGTGGTGATCTCAGGCACTCACTGTACTGGGCTGGTGAACAAGCTCCTTGGGCACAGGCAGGCCTGAGAGTGTAAAGATGCTATAGGAAGAGAGCGAGAGATGACTCCTTGAGCAGGCTGGACTGTTATCCAGGCTGCTTGCTTCATACAAGTACTGCCTTAGTTTGTGGAGGAGGGACCCAGTCTTTATCACTGATCACGGTAGTTTGTTGAGAAGGTAACTTGACCCTAGCGGTTCCTGGGATTGTGGACATGGCCTGGGATAACAGAAGGTTTATTTTTTTGGCCCAAGATAGGTGAGTTTGAGTGTGGTGATGCTTGAAAAATGCAAGATTTGTCATCACTCAGCAGTCTGTCTGGGAGTTTTGAGATCACTCATCTTAGCTTGTGTAGAAGGCAATATTGTGGGTCACTGAGCAGTCTCTACTTCTCAGGGACTTGCTTGATCAGAACTAGGTCTGAGATCCTGAGAATGAGGAAGCAGGGTAGGTTGTTGGTCCCTCTCCAGACTGGGCTCATGACCAATTGCAGCGTTTCATGAAAACTAGGCCTGAGACTATAGGGATATCCTGACAGTGCAAGGGTCCAAGACACATACCAGACTGCTCTGGAGTACAGGCTCTGTTACCAGAGCTGACTGAGAGTATTAGACACAGACAGGATCAAATAGTGCGCTCTCACCATGGTGGGATGGTACAGTCTGACTGACCACTTCCAGGTCAAGGGGTGTGAGGATAACTCAGCACTATTCTTGGGAGCTCACCATACTGGGCTCAAACACAAACTGGGGTCTTAACTAGCTTTATCTGGCAGTATGAGGTATATGTGGGAGGGTAGAATCTTTTTTTTTTTTTTGGTTTTTTTCGAGACAGGGTTTCTCTGTGTAGCCCTGGCTGTCCTGGAACTCACTCTGTAGACCAGGCTGGCCTCGAACTCAGAAATCCGCCTGCCTCAACCTCCCAAGTGCTGGGATTACAGGCGTGTGCCACCACGCCCGGCCAGGGAGGGCAGAATCTTAATTACCTATTTTGGTGTGGCACTTGAATAACTGTCTGACCCAACCTAGCCCTTGGGTTCCAAGTTCTAGACAGGGAGTATTGATCACTCATGAGGGTTCAAGCCTCATGAACAGACATCTTGACCCCAATCTGGGCTGGTATCCAGGATCCTTGACCAAGAGGGAGGAGATGACGGGGTTAACGCAGGAAGGCAATACCCTGGGTCACTTCACCAGGCTGTACTGTTCAGGGATCTTCTATCTGGTGGATGAAAAGTACTCCTTGAAGCCCGAGAAAGGAACTAGGGGTGATTTGATCTCTTTCAGAGCTGGGATATACTCAGGGTATAGGGCCTGACCTAGGCCTATGAAGGCAGGTGGGACCATTGGACACTCACTAGTCTGACCAATCCAACCTTGGCCTATGAGTACAGGGAAGATAAACATATGTGGCGATTTGGGGTGTAGGATGGGGCACAGGGAACATTCCTGATTACTGACTAATGTAGGCTGCTGAGCAGTCAACATTGGCTAGGTCTGAGCTGTGGGGATGAGATGGGTTGGGGAAAGGGTTCAGTCACTCAGATCTGGGTTTTGTGCAGTCTTTCTGACTGGATCTAGGGACAATAGAAAGGTATGACTGTGGGTCTCTCACCAAGATGTCAGCTGGTGTGTTTTTGTACCTGGGAATTTTACACCAGTCACTAATCTGAGCTGGTAGAAGAAAATTGGGGGGTCTGACTCACTACCGACCTTGACTAAGCAGCAATGTGCTCCCTCCAATTTCGCCCTGGGAGTTTCAACTTGGTGCAGAAGAGTGAAGTCTTCTCACCAGGGAGAGATACAGCCCTGCAAAGGAGAGTCTCACCAGGACAGACCGATTGATGCCCAGGCTGTTTCAGCAATGCATAGACCTGGAACAGTGAGGGGAACCTCAGAGTGAAGGATCTGGTTCAGGAACCAGGCTGGGTTATGGTGTACAGGCTATGGGACACAAGAAAGACAACAGACCATTATTGTGATGCCAGAAGGACAATATATTGAGTTGTCATCAGGTTGGGATGGTACACAGCCTGACTGACCACAGTTAGGCCACGGAGTATGAGGACATCTTGGGAACTCATCATGCTGTGCCGGTGTGCAGCCTTTGTGACAACAGGTAAGCTCAGCAGCATTGAAAATGGTGTGGGAGAACATGGTCTTCATCACTTACCAGTGCTGGACTGTCCCTTGACTGTGAGCACGACGACAGTAAAGGCAAGTAGGGAATTTGGACACTCACCTAGGGTGCCCTGCCTACCCAGGACCCTGGGGTGTCTGGCTAGTGTGAACTGGCACAGGGTGGCAGGGCTCTGGCAGTTTCAGGATGGCAAAGCACAGTAGGCTGGCCTGTAGGCCTGGGGTCTTAGCAACAGGACATGGTGCTGAGCTCTCCCTGGGCTTGAACGCACTGTAGTTTGTCTGAACTCAGCTAGGCCAGGGAGTGTGGCAGGTGAGATTCTTGAAAACACAAGACATGGTGTTTAGCCTGTGTGGCACCAGCTAGGCCTGTCAAGTGTATTATTGGCATCATAGAATAGGGATAGTTTATTGTCAAGGCTACAGATTGATCTTACATTGTAAAAGCTAAGATACATGTACATGTCATCTGAAATATAGAAATCTGTACAACTTTGCCACAGTCAATATACATGAACTGTGGAAATTTATACAATTTGAAAATTTACCAAATACATGGTGGCTAACAAAATTCTTAAGATGATATTTAAAAAACAAAAACAGAAACATTAGAAAAGTTAGGAAAGTTAAAAACTGGCCCTGCAGTTTCTAAAATACTTTCTTAGTTTTAACCAAATACATGGTGGCTAACAAAATTCTTATGATATTTAAAAAACAAAAACAGAAACATTAGAAAAGTTAGGGAAGTTAAAAACTGGCCCAGCAGTTTCTAAAATACTTTCTTAGTTTTAACCAAATACATGGTGGCTAACAAAATTCTTAAGGTGATATTTAAAAAACAAAAACAGAAACATTAGAAAAGTTAGGAAACTTAAAAACTGGCCCAGCAGTTTCTAAAATACTTTCTTAGTTTTAACCAAATACATGGTGGCTAACAAAATTCTTAAGATGATATTTAAAAAACAAAAACAGAAACATTAGAAAAGTTAGGGAAGTTAAAAACTGGCCCAGCAGTTTCTAAAATACTTTCTTAGTTTTAACCAAATACATGGTGGCTAACAAAATTCTTAAGGTGATATTTAAAAAACAAAAACAGAAACATTAGAAAAGTTAGGGAAGTTAAAAACTGGCCCAGCAGTTTCTAAAATACTTTCTTAGTTTTAACCAAATACATGGTGGCTAACAAAATTCTTAAGGTGATATTTAAAAAACAACAAACTGACCCTGCAGTTTCTAAAATACGTTCTTAGTTTTAAAAAGCTATAATCTATCAAACTATTAACTATAAATTATAAGCTATAAAATCTATGGAGAGCTAGCTGGTGCTGACAGTCCCAGCTCAGACAATGCCTTTTAGAGGGCCCTTTAAAAGCCTGTTGTCAAGGCACAATCTGGTCTCTATGTTCAAAATGGAAAATATTTTCCCCTATCATATGATGACCTAGTTGTCTTTATGTACAATTCATTGAAATGCTAGGTAAAATTCTTAAGCGAATTCCCACTAAATGGCCAAAAGGTTACTGAGAGCATTCAAGATAATGCAAATCCCCTTGAAAGATAACTGTGCATGGTAGTTTAATTAAATATAGGTCTGTGTGACTGGAGAGATGTCTCTGTGATTGTGAGACCTGCCTGTTCTAACAGACAGACGAGGTGTAGATTCTAGAATCCTCATAGTATCCACCTCCCTGCTCTGACACCTCCCAGCATACTACGCAAGTGGCCCACAGAAACACAGTCAGCAATTCACTCATATGCATAAAATATAAAATTAAATTAATAAATTTTTCTTAAAGGGACTGGTGTAACAATTTAGATATAAGCTTTGGGAAAATCTGAAACCAACCTATGATGTCACTCTTTAAAAATAAAGTGAATGCTTCCTTGAACTCCAGGCTAATACATCATCGAAAGGTACTATCCAAACTACTGCAGTGTCACTTAAAAAATTATCAACAATATCTCATTCCAGGTCTTCACAGCTGTGACATGGTTTAAATTCAATAATCCATCCCCAAGAGGAGCCCACCCGAAGCAAAAAATCAAATTTATCCGTCCATTATAAGATGATCCATCCGCAGTCTGTATCTTAACCCGATACAGTCATCATATTGTAGTTCTGAGAAGGGCTTGTTCTGCCCAAAAGAGGCTCCTCCTTACAGCTGATTCTGCTATCTACCATTTGTGCATTGGTGCTGCTCTGAGAGCTACCTCCCACTGGCGAGGCTTCATACAGCACACAGATGGAGCCATCCTCTCCAATCCTGTAGGACACTTCATAGGGGTCAACCCACAGTGTGAGTTCACTTGGGAGAAGCCTGAACAACTCTCGACTACTCAGTCCAATCTGCTGGGCTGCCTGACCGACCAGGGGGTCCATCTTATGGTTGATTCGAATACACCTGTAACCCGATCCCTTGCACGGCTTCTCTGGGAACCAGTGGTGTTTGTAGTGCTCTACCAGCAGCTCCTGCAGGCTCTGGCAGAAGGTCTGTAGCTGCTGCTCATTCCTGAAGCCCTTGGTGCACAGGAACTTGGCGATGAAGGTTGCTGCAGCACAGATCTCGCCAATCATGGTGGCTGCAAGGGTTAAGAAGGGGGACATGCGTGGGGGTGGCACATAGGTCAGTAGTGTGTCCCCGAAGGCACAAAAGCCACCCCAGCTTTCTGCCTAGGCCCTGTCGGTGGTCTAGAGAAAGCAAGTGTGTGAATCACCTATTAGCTTGAGGGGCCCTTTGCAAACTTTTCTTTTAGAGGAAAAAGTTGCTGTGGAGAGAAGAGACGGGAGGAGATAGATAGCCTGGTCACATCACGTTGCCCTCCACAGACACCCTCCCACCAGCTCAGTAGCCTCTGAGGACCCCAAGAGTTGCAGTTCCTGTTCTAAGAGACAAAACCACTTGAGTTCTTAAAGGCATATTAAGTGTAAACAGGCCAAGCACACAGAACAACACAGCGAGTACGTATCTTGGCCTGTTGAGCGCAGGGCAGTGGAACTCACTAAGATTGGGCTGATGGGAAAGCTGCCTGACCAGAGCCGGGACAGGCCATAAGGGGATGGTGCCGAGCAGATCACCTTGATCACTGACTATGAGGCTGGTCTTATCCCCAGGCTACTTGGTCCCAACCCGTACTGTGATTGTTAGGTTGGTTCGGGAGTGGGGAGATGGTAGCATAAACCAGTACTGGCCACTAAGCAGACAGCTTGATCCCAGCCTATGCTGGCACTGAGTGGTTGACACAGAAAGGCATATCCCAAGCTAGGCCTGGGGGTCTGTTAATGTTATAGATCAGGCGGGTTATGGGAGACCCAACAAGCCAAGATTAGTGGACAAGCGTGATCCAAGCTATGCCTAGGAGCTTAAGTGCAAAAGAGCAGGGTCTTAATTACTTACCAATTGAAGCTGGCGAGCAGATATATTGACCTCAGCTAGGCCAGAGGCTGGTCAGATGGTGGAACGTCTGGATCACTTACGAGGTTGGCTGGCGCACAGGCTGTGTGACTGAAGCTAGGCTTTCGGGAGTATTAGTACGTCAGTATCAGAAAGGACCTTGAACTCTCGCGAGGCTGGGATGGTGCACAGTGAACAGTGGAAAGGACCTTGAGCTCTTGCCAGGCTTGGATGGTGCTTAGCCAGCAGCAGGACCTTGAGATCTTACTAGGCTGTAATGGTGCACAGGCAGCAGCAGAAAGAATCTTAAGCTCTCCCCAGGCTGGAATGGTACATAGTATGGTTGGCTCCAACTAGACAGTGGACTGGCCCAGGCAGTGAATGTCTTAATGATCAGACTGCTTGAAACTGAATGGGCCTGGGAACTATGTAATTGTGTGCTGGGTAGGGTCCTGGATCTGTCATGAAACTGAAGCAAACTAACTGACCAGGCCAGGACTGGGATATGGGAGTGGTGTAGGAAGGCACTGCCTAGACAAATCTCTGGTCTGGCTAGTCCCTGGGCTGCTTGGCTCCAATTAGGTCTGAACCTCTGGAGATGGCACAGGAGGGCAAGTGTCTGAGTCATTCACAAAGCAGTGCTGGGCTGTGATTAGCTGGACCTGAACGAAGCCTGGGAGTGTGAGGAAGGCACAAGAGGGAGTTCTACTTTTGCTCAGGGTTCTGATCACTTAAGATGGTCTTTTGCCACCCATACTGTTTGTTCTAAACAAGTCTTGGATTATTAGGCTCCTGAGTGGGGGAGGGCCTGCTGTTGAACACTCACCAGAGTATACTGGTGGGTAGGTGGCATAGTCCCATACAGCTCTGTATATATGGAGATAAGAAGGAAGGACTAAGTTCTAAGCTAAAAAGAGGTGGCTTGTATGCAGGCTATGTGACCTGGACTAGCCCCCGTAGAGTGACCATGTGCCTGTCGCTTACCAGTCTGGTCTGGTACACAGTATGCATGGGATTGTGGAACCACATTGTAGTCTGTGGTATAGCATCAGGCAACATTCTCGATCACTAATAAAGCTTGGTCTCCTGAACTTGGCCAAGGAGTATGGGGATGGATCATGAGGGCAGGGTCTTCCTTCTCGCCAGGCTGGGTGATGCCCAGGCTGCTGAAACCATTCTAGGCCTGGGAATGTGAGGATGCTCTTGAAAGTACAGGGGTTTGGGTCATTCACCAGGCTGGGCTTGAGTACAGGCATTGCTGCTCAAGCTTTTAGGGTGTATTCATACTGTAGCAGGAGGACAAGATCTTGAGTTCTATGATGCACAGTGTGATTGACTCCAGCTAAGTCAGGATGAGGATGGCTCTGGCAGGTGACATTTGTAGGAAGTCACCAGGCTTTGTGATAATTACAAGGACTTGTAGGTGGAGGATGTGATGGTAGAGCTAGATCTTGGCCACAGAGCAAGCAGTCTGGGCTGAGAATATGGGGCTTACATGGAGGACAGTGGTCTGGGACACTCACCAGAATGTGCTAGTCTATGGTCTACTTCACCAGAGCTCTGAGGTGGCTGGTTGATGGTGAATCTTGGTCTATCACTGGGCTGATCTATTATTCAGGCTGTGTAGTCCAGGTGAGGCCTGTGAATGTTAGGAGGGGACATGAGAGGAAGAATCTTGATTAATAGCACACTCATTGTTTCCTCTAGTCTCATTTCTTGACTCCCAAGAAGTCGTGGAATTGTTAGGACAAGGTGTGTGTATGTGTGTGTATGTGAAGAGAGAGAGAGAAATTGAGAGAGAGACTGAGGGAGGGAGGGAGGGAGAGAGAGGGGGGATAAAGAGAGAGAGAGAGAGAGAGAGAGAGAGAGAGAGAGAGAGAGAGAGAGAGTCTGTCAGGAGTGGGGAACATCCAGAGCTTGATCACTTACCAAATTAGGCTTACGAAAATGCAGCCTGACCACAAGTCAACCACTGATTGTGGGGATGACACAGGAGAACAAAAATATGGTTCCCTCACAGGCTGAGCTTGTTTGCAGGATTTTTGACTCAAGCTAGACCTGGAAGGGCGGTAATGGGAGGTGAAAATATGATCAAGATCACGTACCTGGTTGGGCTGATCCACAGTCTGCCTGTGATTGTGAGATTGCTCCTTATGAGTGGGTAGAGAAGGACAGGTTTCTGGGTCACAAAGAAATCTTGGCTTGCCTGCAAGTTACTGGAGTGGGAGCATGCACAGGAGCATGAGAGTGACACCAGAGTATGGGGTCTCAACTCACCAAGAGGGATGTGGGTTTGTGAAGATGTCCAGAGTAAAATGGTTCAGATCTTTCCCCAGGCTAGAGTATAGGTTGTGCACCACAAACTAGGCCTGCAATGGTTAGTACCACTCCAGCAGCATAGGATCTTGAGATCTCATCAGGCTGGGATGGTATATACTCTTCTCTGCCCCAGCTAGCTCAGTAGTGTGAGTATGGTGTGGAGAACAAAGTCATGATCATGAACAGTCCTAACTGCTAGCCATGCTCCCTGTCCCCAAACTGGGTCTGAGAGCACGGTAATGGCGTGCATTGGCAAGGTTCTGAGGTTCTGGAAGACTGGGATGCCCCATAGCAAGGTGGGAGTGTGAGGATGGTGTGGGAGGGCAGTGACTGACCACTCACTGCCCTGGCCTAGTGCCAGGGCTGCTTGACACCAACTGGGCCAGAAAATCTGAAGATGGCAGGACAGGGCACAGTTTGGGATAATTCACCCATTTTGTCTAACACCTGTTTAACCTGAACTAATCCAGGGAGGTTGGGGAAGATTATGGTCGGGGAGTCTTCACCACTTACCAAATTGGGCAGTTGCTCATGGCTCTACAGCCCAAGCGAGGTCTGTATGTTATAGACAGGTGGGAATATTGGGTACTAACAATACTGGCTTGGTAGACTGACTGTCTTCCTAGGATCATAGCATCACTTGATAATCCGAGCTATTGGGAAGGGCAGGAGTCTAGGAAACTAACCAGACTCCGCTGGCCAGTGAACTGCTTGACCCAAACTCAAATCTGAGTGTCAGAATGATGGAGTCTTGATCCTACACTAGGGTATCTTGATGTAAAGGCTATCCAACCCAAGATAGGCCGGGGAGTATTAGGAGGACAGCCCAGCATAAGATCTTGCTCTCTTACTAAACTGGGGTGGTGTCCATTCTGATTGACCCCAGAAGGCCAGGGAGTATGAGAATCGCTGACAAACTTCCCGGGAATTCACCATTGTGGGCTGGTGTACCGACCGCATAACCCCAGCTAGACCTGGCAGTATGAGAACAGCTCCTTGGTTACTCACCAGTCTGGGCTGGTGCCAGCCTGCTTGACGTGAGTGTGGTAATGGTTGAGGATGGGTGAGGTTCTGCATAACTCCCCAGACTGCGCTGGTAGGCACACCACCTCCCATTGTGAGATCATTGCTATTCTGACCTGGTGGGGGGGGAGGGGTCTGTGTAACCAGTCATGCTGGGGTAGGTGATGATACTAAGGAGTGCTATGATGCTTCACCCAAGCTAGCCACGTGACTGGAGAATATTCTTAGAATTGCCACTTGTCAATCTTTCTCTCAATTTTGCATTGAAGAATTCGTGGCAAGAAATAAGGAATAAGCATCTTCTGGGTATATGCCCAGGAGTGGTATAGCTGGGTCCTATGTACAGTTTTCAGAGGAACTGCCAGACTGATTTCCAGAGGGGTTGTACCAGCTTGCAATCCCACCAGCAATGGAGGAGAAAGAGGTGTTCCTCTTTCTCCACATCCTCTTCAGCATCTGCTGTCCCCTGAGTTTTTTATCTTAGCCATTGTGACTGGTGTGAGGTGGAATCAACAGGTAATAAGGACACTTGGTCCATGATGTTCATAGCAGCCTTATTTATAATAGCCAGAAGCTGGAAAGAACCCAGATGTCCCTCAACAGAGGAATGGATACAGAAAATGTGGTACATTTACATGATGGAGTACTACTTAGCTATTAAAAGCAATGAATTCATGAAATTCTTAGGCAAATGGGTGGAACTAGAAACTATCATCCTGAGTGAGGTAACCCAATCACAAAAGAACACACATGGTATGCACTTGCAGATAAGTAGATATTAGCCCAAAAGCTTGGAATACCCAAGATACAATTCACAGACCACATGATACTCAAAAAGAAGGTAGACCAAAGTTTGAATGTTTCAGTCCTTCTTAGAAGGGGGAACAAAATACAGGAGCAAATATGGAGACAAAGTGTGGAGCAGAGACTGAAGGAAAGGCCATGCAGAGACTGCCCCACCCGCGGATCCATCCCATATACAGTTACAAAACCCAAACACTATTGTGGATGCCAGGAAGTGCTTGCTCATGGGAGCCTGATATAGCTGTCTCCTGGGAGGCTCTGCCAGAGTCTGACAAATACAGAGGCAGATGCTTGCAGCTAACCATTGGTTTGAGTACAGGGTCCTCAATGGGGGAGTTAGAGAAAGGACTGAAGGAGCTGAAGGGGTTTGTAGCGCCATAGGAAGAACAACAATATCAACCACCCAGTACCCCCAGAGCTCCCAGGGACTAAACCACCAACCAAAGATTACACATGGAGGGACCTATGGCTCCAGGCATATATGGAGCAGAGGATGGCCTTGTCAGACATCAAAGTGAGGAGAGGCGCTTGGTTTTGTGAAGGCTCAATGCCCCAGTGTAGGGGAATGCCAGGACAGGGAGGTGGGAGGCAGAAGTGGGTAGGTGGAGGAGCACCCTCATAGAAGCAGAGGGAGGGGGGATTAGATAGGGGATTGGGAGGCGAAACTGGGAAAGGGGAAGCATTTGAAATGTAAATGAAGAAAATATCTAATAAAAAATCAAAACAGACAGTGGTACTACATATTTATTTAAACCTTAGTTTGGGAATCTCTTTACATATCTTGAACAGTGTAAATAAACCTGGAGAGGTATCAATACAAATCTGAACATATTGACATTTTTGACCCACTAGCTATAATAATTTAATTGCTTGAAGCTTTAGGATTTATGCTAATAACTTATAAGAACTCTCGATATACATAGAGGTCACTCTTCAACATTGAAGTCATAGAAATCCTAGCTAAGCACAGTGTATATACCTTCAATAACTTACTCAGACCCACACAAACCTTTTCTCCTTTTCCTTTCCATCCCTAGCATTTTCATCTTTACATCCCTTTCTCCTTGTCTTCTACTTAAAGTAGGCACCCAGAAAGCAAACTTTTATCATTAGTGTGTTAAGCCAACAATACATTTATTTTATGAGGTTGTTTTTCTCAAGGAGCCTGATAGCTCTTTGGAACAGGGTAGGTGTTTTTTTGGTTTTTTTCTTAAACATTTCAAAGAGACTATTGTTATGAATGCTCTTGTTCTGGCATGCTATGATAAGAAATTGTAACCAGGGAATAAAGGAGTTTTTACATTCAGCGTGGAAATAAGTTGGTAGTAACTTCTTTATCGTCTGTAGAAATATTTTGTCCTAATGCGTTCTGTATGCTTTTGTTCTGTAGATATGGTTCGCCCTTACATTGGAGAATTAAGTTTTTTTTATAAATCATATGTACCAGAAGAAAGAAAATCACAGAAAACTACTTATGAAAAATGTGGGGAGAAAGAGAAGGAGGTGGAGTAGTGCTAGAAAGAGGACCAGGGTGGGATGGGGGCTCTGAGAATGAATAAGGTTGCTTCTGCCAGGGGTAGGTAGGAAGTGGACATCACACTATCTTATGTGATCAATTTCCCAGTCCCCTTTGTCCTTCCTGAGACTGGCCACACTATAGGTCACTAGCAGTTTAGGATCTAATTGTTTATATAAAACTTCACAAGTCCTTCAGTCAGGCTGGAAAGCAGGGTGTCATTGTGCCAATTTTTGGTTTTAATTTTTGACCTTTTTATACAGAAAATACATTTTCACCAGGTGTATGATTTAGATACAATCCAAGCTTAGGAATTTGAGGCCGGTATGTGAGGATATGCTGTCGCTCCTTTTCCAGTCTGAGCTATGGTGGGTTTGTGGCTTGACCAATATCTGATGCCAATGGAGGACTGAAGTCTGAGTTACCCAGAAGGTTGTGTTTGTCAGAGGTTTGATTAGAGACGGAGGAAGCTGCTTGATCTCTCTTAGGGATAAGCTGATGATGTTCTGGCTGTATGACCCAAGCTAGGTGTATTAGTCAGGGTTCTCTAGAGTCATAGAACAAATGGGTAGTCTCCATATAGTAAGGGAATTTGTTGATGACTTACAGTCTGTAGTTCAACTCCCCAACAATGGTCAGCAGCAGCTGTGAATGGAAGTCCAAGGATCTAGCAGTTGCTCAGTCCCACGAGGCAAGCAGGCAAAGAAGAGAGAATCTTCCTTCTTCCAATGTCCTTATGTAGGTCTCCAGCAGAAGGCACAGCCTAGATTAAAGGTGTGTACCACCACGCCTGAATATGGAACTTGCTTTATCCCAGATGGCCTTGAACTCAGAGATCTCTCTGTCTTAATCTGGGATTCATGGCCACTATGCCTCAAGATCTCCAAGCCAAGATCCAGGTCAAAAACTTGTATCTCCCAGCCTCAAGATCAGAATCACAGGTGAGCCTTCCAATTCTGGATTGTAGTTCATTCCACATATAATCAAGTTGACAACCAGAAATAGCCACTACACTCGGCGTCTTAGTATGAGGAGGGTACCCACGAGACACCAGGACACTCACTTTTTTCCACACTGGTGACTACAAAGCTTGACTGGAACAAGTCCTGGAATTGTTAGGATGCTGAGGGAGGTCCAGGTCAGTCTTTCAGGTAGGCTGGTATGATGGTTTGTATATGCTCTTACCAGGGAATGTCACTATTAGAAGGTGTGGTCTTGTTGGAGGAAGTGTGCCACTGTGGGAATGGGCTTGGAGATCTTCCTCCTAGATACCTGAGCATGCCTGTTCCTTGTTTGCTTTCTTTAAAGATGTAGAACTCTCAGCTCCTCCTGCACCATGCCTGCCTGGGCGTTGCCATGCTTCCACCTTGATGACAATGGACTGAACCTCTGAATCTGTAAGCCAGCCCCAATTAAATGTTGTCCTTTATAAGAGTTGCCTTGGTCATGGCATCTGTTCACAGCAGTAAAACCCTAACTAAGACAGTTGGTAAGCAGGCAACTTGACCTTATGTCTACTGGAGCCTCTAGGAATGTAACATTTTGGAAAAGGTCTACATCACTCACAGGCTGGGCTTGTGTGTAGGCTTAGGAGCATAGTAATAATGTGGAATTGAGGCAGTTCTGGGTCACAAGCAATTCTGCATGGATGTCCAGTAAGGGTAGGTTGTGAGATCACTAACTATTTTGAGCATATCTGGGAAGGCAAGATCCTGCCAACCAGGCATGGCAATGGTACAAGATGCCTGGCAGGGGTGGGGCCTCAAGTGTGAAGATAGTATAGTAGGGCAGGGTCTTGATCACTCACTAGGATGGGCTGGTTTCCAGGCTGCTTCAGCCAAGCTAGGGCTGTGAATGTGGGAATGTAGTGTATCAGGTTTCATGATAACAGCTAGGCTAGGATGTTTGAATATGGTTCCTGCATGCAGGGTCTTAATCAATAGTGGAGGCAGGTACCCAGGCTGTTGGACTTTGGAACATGGGCTTTCAAATGCAGTCAAGGTTTGGGTCACTCACCAAAGGCTGGTGAGCAAGCTGATGGACCCCAACTAGCCCCCAGATTATGCTGGTGGCATGAGGGTACAAAGGTCCATGTATTTCACCAGGCTTTGTGATCTGAGTTAGGTCCAGTATTGTGAGAATAATGAGAAAGTCAGCCCATTGTGCCATGGTCAAGTGGGGACCAACGAGAGTTGGCCTGCCCCTCCCTACGCCTCTTGATAGACTTGGTGCCAGTTGGTATGGGAAGGCGCGACCATCTAGTGGTAGCAATGACTGTGAACCCTGAGCTGGTGAACTATTCCTGCAGGAGAAGCTATCATAGAATTCAGAGCCACTGAATTCATGCTGCTGTGTTCAAGGATGCAGCATGGCAGATGGACAAAGAAGTCAGGTTTGAACTGTAGTAATGGAGTCATGGGGGGGGTAAAAAAGAAAGTTTCATGGAGATGCTACCACCTTGTTAGGGATGAAACTATGGGAGAGGACAATACCAATAAATATGAAGCCTGGTGCCTGGAGAACAAAGATGTTTTGCCTACCTGAAGAGGAAGAGAAGGAGAGGGGAGGATGGGGAATGAGGGAAGAGGAATGAGACTAGAGAGGAGATGAAGGAGAGGGGTGGGGGAGGAGGAGTGAGAAGGGGGAAGGGATGAGGAGGGAAGGGAAGGGGAGGAGGGATGAGAGGGAGAGGGGATGAGCAGCAGATGAAAAAGGAGGGAGATGGGGAGGAAGGGGTGTGAAGGGAGAGGGGATATGGAGGAAGAGGGATGGGGAGGAGGAGTGAGAAGGGAGAAGAAAGAGGAGGGATGAGGAGGAAGACGGGATGAGGAATGTAAGGGAGGCTTTGCTGAATAACAGAAGGACATTAACTACAGAATAAGCTCCAGGTTGTTTCCATTGTCCAAACATACACAAAATAAAGTTTAAAATGTTCGAGGGTAAATTGCCAAAGAACTACCAGGCCCGAGTGACATGATCGTTATCTGGATGAGGCTGATTGTTAATGATGTCCAGGAAGTGACAATATCATTGGAGAGGCAAGGGGAAAGAGGCTGGCTGTCCACTATGGCCTTTTCACTGGGGCTTCCCATGTACCCTGCCTCCTCATGCCTCGGCATCTCCCATTGTTTCTTTCTACTGCTCTGAAGGCAAACATGATGTTTCGGGCTGTAGAGGGATGAAAACAAAGAAAATACATAAAGTGGTCTACTAATGGGGCAGCAATATCACTAGATGAAACAGAAGGAAGTGAATTCCCAATGAAGTAAATCCCAGGCTGCTCTCTGTTGTACAGGAAAGGTCAACCAGAAACAGTGGTATCCAGTTTGTTAGTCTTAATTTTGAAATGGATGAAGACCATGAAGTACTTATGGAAAGGAAAACACATACAGTCTCTGACCCACCATAAAATGAAATAGCTACATGATGTTAAACCTTAAGCATGTTCTTCTATCAGGTACTTTTCTATGTTCTCTATATTTTAAGTTATTAAAGGGAAATCCTCTTCACTCTCAGATCTCTATCACAACTAGATCTGAAGTCTGAGTATTTATACTAGTCCTTTACTCTGTTAAGTCAGTACTTGATTGTCTGTGGTTCAGAAGTGGAGCCTCATACTCCTTATGTAAGCACTCTACCACCAAGCCCAGAACTTTGAGTTTTAGTTTTAAGTATAATATAATTACATCATTTCCCACTTTTGTTTCACTATGTACCCATCCTGCTCTCTATCAAATTCATGGCCTCTTATTCTTTAATTACTATTACATATATGTGTATTCCTAACTATATACATATAACCTGCTTAGTCTATACAATGTTGTTATGTGTTCAGGGCTAACCATATGTTATTACATACTCAATCAGTGTATTCTCCTTAGGGCAGCAGTTATCAACATGTGGCTTGCAACCTCTTTGGGGGTCAAAAGATGTTTCCAGAGGGACATCTGAGACATCCTGAATATCAGATATTTACATTATGATTCATAACAGTAACAAAATTAACAGTTCTAAAGTAGCAATAGAAATAATTTTATTGTTGGAGGGTCAGCACAACATGAGGAACTACATTAAAGAGCCAAAGCATTAGGAAGGTGGAGAACCACTGCCCTAGGGTATACTATTTCTCCAGATCTCAGTACTACTCTTTAGTTTCTTGTAGTTCTTTGTTTGAGCTTGAGGCCTTGGGAGCTTTCCCCCTTCCAAAATAGCATGTCTATTGGTGGCATTCTTGTTCAGTAAATGTTTAGGTAGCTATGATAGTGAGGCTTCATGGGTATAGGTGGACATTCCTAGGAGACACAACCTGAAAGCAAACTCCTAATTTCTCTAGCACTCACAATATTCCTTCCCCTTCTTCCATGATGATCCCTGAGTCTTGGGTGCAGGAATTGTGTGTATATACATATATATATATATATATATATATATATGATGTATATGATATATATGTATGAATATGCTATGTAACATATAACATATTTGTGATATGTAAGATATATGTGTTATATATTATATATGTGGTATATATAATATACATGTGTGTGCACATGTGCATATGTGTGAGTGTGTTTGTGTGTGTGCGCATGTGTGTGTGTGTGTGTGTGTGTGTGTACATGCATGATGCATCACCAATTAAAGAAAAACCATAAATTTGAGAGAAAGCATGAAGGTTGCATGGGTGGGGTTGGAGAAAGGAAAGGAAAGAGAGAAATGATGTAATTATAATTTCAAAATAATTATGAGCAATTTTCTTGATTAGATTATTTCAAGCAGAGAGATGTACCCTAAATGTGGGTGGCACTGTCTGGTGACAGTGTAGATAAAAGTACACGGAAGACAGAAACTTTGTAGTTCATCTGCTTGTCCTCACTTTCCCCGTGAAGTCATCAGTCCCCTTGCTGTGGCATTCCTTTACAGACAGTAGAAACGACTTCCTTGGGATTTCAACGTCCCTTTAGGAATCCTCCAGGCCTCATTATTAAATTGGGACTGTTGAGACTTCCCATCTCACTTGTGGACTGCACAGCTACTAGATGGTCAGCCTCTCCAATGTGAGACAGCCATTGTTTGGCTACCCATATATCATTGCCAATCTAATAATTATATATATATATATATATATATATATATATATATATATATATATATATAATTATATATGTAATTATATATGCTATATAATATATTATATATCAGAATATACACATGTATATACACACCTATATGTTTGTTTTAATAGTTCTGTTCCTTTAGAGAACACTGACTAATACAGTAACTGATGAAGGTTTGGTATCTCCTTAATTTTACTTTTGCCTATCCAATAGCATTCATTTTGTAAGGTTTATAGCTGTTTGCTGTTCCTAAATTCTTATGTTTGTTTATACAAGCTATCAAATTTACCATAAATGCCAAGAAATGATGGTGACTGATGAATTGCCAGTCCCAAATTGCTGATTACTCCTTAAGCATCTGTCAGGATGAAAGATCCTAAAGTCCCTTCTGAGGGGCTTCGATATATTTAATATGTTGTATTATAATAATATTACATCACATGTTATAATAAATATAATTCTGGCATTGTTACATTTATTGATCTTTTAAAGGGGTTGTGTGTATTTGTCAAAATAGGTCCCTGTGTTGTTTGTAGCTCTCACTGATGTAGAAAGAATAGCAGAGACCCTGGCCCTTTCTCCTCTCAGTGGAGGGGTGTGCATCTTTGTGACTCCTCCTGCAGCCCCTCTCTGCCTTTAACCCAGTTGCTACTTCCTCAGGCCAGTTCTTATGGCATTCTGCACTCTTCCCATCCTCTTGGTTCCTTATCTCATTATCCATTTATTGACGTGGATCAGTTACTCCATGAAAGCCTTACGTGAATTATGCTGTAAGGGTGACTACCTGGGGAAAAGGTGTTCTCTCCCATGTACTTCAAAATGTACAGTCTCATGGGCTTTAGGCACCTCATTTCCAATGTACAGACTCAATATCCTGCTATTGATCTTTACTCTAAAGAGTATTTTAAATTTTTAAAGTCACTATGGACTTTAAGTAGTATTTTACAACTTTAAATCACTCTTTATAAACCTTAAATACATAATAGAGCCCCCATCCTAATACAAAATATCCACGCATCACTGTCAGATGTAACAGACTTATATAATCCAGGATCCTAATGATGAAGCCATGACTTCAGCCACTACTTGCTAGAGAACAGTGGTTCTCAACCTTCCTAATGCTGCAACCCTTTAATACAGTTCCACATGTTGTGCTAACCACCACCATGAAATTATTTCACTGCTACTTCACAACTGTGAGTTTGCTACTATTATGAATCATAATGTAAATATCTCATATACAGGATATCTGATATGTGACCCCTGTTGCCACCCAGATATTGAGAACTGCTGTGCTAGATAGATGCTTGATCTCGTAATGAGTTTTTCTCAATTGATTTTAAATTCTCAATTTTAAAATTCAGATTATACTCATCCCTCATATACAGAATTATGACCATAGCTAACTGTGGTAATGATTATATAGCTTCATAAATAACAATTTGATGAAGCCTCCTCTTAATTATAGCTGCTACTACTAACACACACACACACACACACACACACACACACACACACATCTCATTTGTAATGGTTCAAGAGAAGGGACAAGAAATATCCCCTGGCAATGTGTGATGAACAAAAAATATTTTCTTGTGACAACAGCATAGAAATTAAATGGTTTAATTATTTTGTATTTATTTGAGATAAAGTCTCACTCTGTAGCCCTGGCTACCCTAGAACTCACTTTGTAGGTCATGTTGGGTTAGCCTGAAACTCAGAGTTCCACCTGCCTCTCCAGTGCTGGAATTACAGGCTTATGCTACCTTTTGTGACATTAAATGGTTTTATTAATGACATATAATTCAATCAATAAGCCTTTTGAAATGATCCCACATGGCAGTTACTGACAACCACACTAATCAAGCCAAGTAAGAATATGAGTCCTTTAATAGCGGCCAGACCAAGAACAAGTTAATGCCTCCAAAACATTTCTTTGTGCCAAGGCTCAGGGGTATAGTATTTTTTAAGTAGCTTACTTTTAGTTTATGTGTATTGATGTTTCACCTATATGTATGTACATGTGAGGGTATCAGATCTCCTAGAACTGGAGTCACAGACAGTTGTGAGCTACCATGTAGGTTCTAAGAGTTGAACCCTGGTCCTTTGGAAGAGGAGCCCATGCTCTTAAGCACTGACCCTTCTCTCCAGACCATAGGGCATAGTATTTTTAAAGACAAGAGCCACAATTATATCAGTGTTAGAGAGTGTTGGAGTAACCTTGTAATAGCTGTCTTGTGGCAGAGCGTAGCATTTTCCAGACACATAATTATTTTTGATTTCCACTTCCTCTGGTTAGTTTAGTTTTATGTTTTATGCTTGCACACTTAATTATTTTGGTTTATACATCTGGACAGAGCATGGCCAGTGTCACAGGAAGCTCCAGAAGTGTTGTCAAGGTGGATGTGGCTACTGAGAGGTAGAAGCAGAGTACTGTCTAGGCAGACAGAAAATGGAGTCGGGACAAGATGGTGTTACTTTAGTCACTTCAATCTTTCATTTTGTTTGATTACTTTAAAAGCCTTGATCATGGCTAACAGGTAAATAATGGATCCTTAGGATCACTAGCTTAGTTGAGGCATCTTTGATGAGTTTTAAGAAGCAATTTACTATGCAAGGAAGTCTTGTAAAAAGGAGGAGTCCTGGGAATCACTTAGGCCGGTGAGGAGGACCCTGAGTGCCAATTAAGCAGTTTGATAATGAGGAGTTATCAGACTCATTCTCCTGTTGTCTCTTATCTAAATCATCTCTAACTTTGACAGTTCCTGATTGTATTGGCATAGAAGCAACAAGCCTCACTTAGTGTCACATAAAGTCCTCCCTGGGACAAGCCTGGTTCATAGACTTACCACCAGTCAACTCACACTGTCTTCAGCTCCTGTGTGAGCCTTGAGGACCTGCCACAGCTGTTTGCCACTTTTACAAATTGCACCTATCTAGACTGCTCATTGCTCCCACGCCCTGCTTTCTCCATGTTGCTGCTATTGTAATCTTGCTGGCCTATAGGGCTCAAGTGGCTCTCACAACCCAGCTCATCCAGGAAGCCTGAAGCTCCTTTCCAACGCAGCCACTGTAGGCTTCTGTTGCTGCCCTTACTTCAGCGGTTATTCCTTCCTCACAGAAGTTTATCCCGTAACAGTCTAGGTTGACCTAAAAGTATGTGTGCAACATGTCTGGAGCTGCACAGAAGGCAAGTGTGGCTTCTTCGAATAGTAGGCACCTTGGTGCGAGGCTCTCTTGCAGTAGAGGCTGAAAGGAGTCTGAATTCTCCAGGTCGCTAATGGAGACGCTCACTTGCCCGTTAGACTCACACATGCTTTTCTCCTTGGCGCCTACTGACTCTCTGCTTACAACTGTGCTGGGATATAAGTGCTAAGGATGCCCGTGTCACATCCAGAGCTGCACAGAGGGTAAGTGTGGTTTCCAGGACCACGAGGATGTCTTAAAGCTAGGCACTCTTGGAACAGAGGAGATAAGAAAATAGAAAGTTGCAACAAAGGAGACATGGCGGACAAGCAGGACTGTACCTTTAGGATTGCATTGCTCCTGGAGTCAGCACATGCACTTGGGAGTCTTCCTGGATACTGAGTAGGACCCCATGGAAGGGATGCCACTTGGATGCAAACTGATTTGGAGTTAGACCATGTCGGAGGGGCAGGAGCTCGTAATGAACAAAAAAGAATTTTGTGTGGAAATTGGAAAGTCTTCTCATGAAGCACATTCCCCTAATTCACAGCCTAAGATTTCCACAGACTGGAAATCACATTGACATTACAAGGTAAGGGCATATTTATTTAGTATTACTGCATGAACAATAAATGTGTGATAGGTGTAGGCTCTAAGGAGGATAGGAGCTAGGTCTAAGAGTTGGGTTAGGACAGCAAGGGGGTGGGATACACAGGGGGCCCCTGCTCACTTAGAGGATAAGGGGAGGGGAGTGTGGGGAAAGATTTTGGGAATAGGTGATTGGGAGAGGGCACTGAGCAGATGTAAAGTGAATAAGATTTAAAAAAAAAAAAAGCATTCTTCCTAGCTGGGCTGTGGTGGCAGACCCGTTTATTCTACACTCTGGAAGCAGAAGCAGGCAGATCTCTGGGAGTTTAAGGCCAGCCTTGTCTACAGAGTGAGTTTCAGGACAACTACACAGAGAAACCCTGTCTCAGAAACATACAAGAACAAGAACACAAAACAAAAGAAAAAAAGCACATTATTCCTATGGTCACATGGACAAAGTCCAAACGTTTTGTCAACTTAAAATACATATATATTATCTTGAAAGTGTTTTTATTTATTAAGTAGCAACTTGGAATTGAAAAACATTAAGTTAGGTAAATTAATCTCAAAAGAATCACAAAAAATAATTTAATTTTACTATAGCCTTGGAAACACAAAATTATTAATGTTGTTAGGCGAGACAACTGTAAATAAACAATGAGGTTTGGTAATAAATGTTTGACAAGCATCTTTATAAGAGTCCACTTGTAATGTCCTACCTGGTGGTAATCACAGCCAAAAATGCAAAAATGGTCATGCCACATGAAGTCCAGCTCTCCTTTCATATTGGGTATGTCAAATTGAGAGAACATTAGAACAATGCACTTGTTGAATACAATCTTTTATTAAATATCCTCACTCTATACAGAGGTTAAAGCATCAGGGGCTGGAGAGACGGCTCAGTGGTTAAGAGCACTGACTGCTCTTCCAGAGGTCCTGAGTTCAAATCCCAGTAACCACATGGTGGCTCACAACCATCTGTAATGGGACCCGATGCCCTCTTCTGGAGTGTCTGAAGACAGCTACAGTGTACTCATATACATAAGATAAATAAATCTTTAAAAAAAAGAAGTTAAAGAATCTCTGCAGTAGACAACTTTGTGCTGCATAATCTTCAGAGTAGCCTCTTGGGGGACATTGCTAAGTGGTAAAAAGCACTATCCCTTAGTGCAAGTGAGGGCCTGTGATCTAACAGCATCGCAAAAGCAAAGAAAGTGAACAGGACAGCACACTGATAGTGCCCTAAGGGTTCTGGGAAGGACAACTATGTCTCTCCTTCCTAGGTTACTAGCTGCAGTCCTTTTGTCTTGTAGTAGGGGCTTCATGTACCCAGGAGACACATATTTTAAACACAGGTTACAGAAACTCAGAATTTCAGTCAGGTCAGGATTATATGTGAATATATTTCCATGCAACTCTTCTCTTTCAGAGGGATGAGCACCAATATTCAGAGATATAAAGGACTTGTCTACTACCCAATTGATGACTCACTCAGAATCTTTAATATGCAAAACCTTTACATTGAGTTAGTGCAACAAAAGAGGATTTCAAATAGATTTGAAGACTAATGGGAGACTATAAACACAGGAGCCTGTCTCGCTATGAAGACTTTTAGCTGCATAAGAGAGACTTGTATGCCTAGAAAAGTGGACACTGCTTAGGAAACACGAGCATGCTGAAACACAGGACTATGTGGAGGGTACATGCAGGTCTCATAAGGTCATGTCTGCTCAGATCCTCTAACCAACACTAAGAAATCATCTGTGAATATTCAGTTTACTGGTCAGAGGCCTCATGAACACCACAAATATTGATAAATGATAACATCCTCCCCCAACCCTGACTCCAACCCCAGATCCCAAGAACTTCCATCATCTAAGGAATCTTGTCAGGAGAAAGGATATAGAGAGATTCCTTTCCCAAAGGCAGGGAACCCTCAAGTGGTCAACCTTAAGCACACATACACGAGAGCAGCGCTAACCGGACTCAGTAGATCATATTTATATGATCTTCAGGACAACCTCTAGGATGGGAAAGAATTCTGGAAACACAAGTTCAAGAGTGTATAATTTGTATCTTGGGTATTCTGAGCTTGAAACAAAAAATAATTGAGAGCTATGGTGTTTGAAGAACTATGGAGTATTGGTATGCTTGTTGTTTTGTATGATTAAATGGTTGTGTTATTTAGAAACTTTAAAATGCTATTTGCACTTCATATTAAAGCATATTTAAACAACAGTCTAAAAATATTTTTGACGGTTCTGGAGAGAGGGCTCAGAGGTTAAGAGCCTGGCTGCTCTTCCGGAGGTCCAGCTCATGCTCTGGCGCCCTCTTCTGGCCTGCAGGCATACATGCAGGCAGATCTCTATACATAAATAAATCTTAGAAAAAATATTTTTGAAAGTCTATAAATATACTTGTCTTTTTAAAATACGAATTAATTTAAAGCACCATGTATGCTCAGCATTGACAATTATAAAGTTAAAATATTGATTAACTATTTAAAGGAGTAAAGACGGAACCTGGAGAAATGGGTCAACATTGCTCTCTTTACAGAGAACCTGGGTTCTGTTCCCAGCACCCACATGTCAGCACAAAAACTGCCCATAACTCCAGTTCTATGGGAATCTGATGAACTCTTCTGGCCTCTGTGGACAGTGCATACATGGGCACTGCATATATGTGTGCTGCACATACTTGTAGAGAAAATACTCATACACATTTTTAAAAAAAGAAAAGTAAAGAAGAAAGCACCAAAGATATTCTAATTCCCCCCGTGGAAAACATCTGTGTCTGATTTAGTCCAGGTTTCATTCACCAACCAGCTTTCCAGAAGTTTTCTCATTCCTTTCAGCATCAGATGGGTGTCAAAAGAGGCCCAAGGCCCATACCCAAGAGCTCTAAGGCCTACAAACGTTCAGACCCACAGTGAGCCGATTCTAGTCTGACATTCCTGCCCCTAGTCCTGAGGCTGGGGCCCTTTTCTTCAGTCCTTGAGTCACTTCAGCCAAATCTCTCTGAAGTCAAACAACAACTGTTCCTTGTGCCTATCATCTGAACGTGGCCCAAAGCACCTCTTTCCACAACTATTAGGGTTGCTATTTTATGTTATTTGTGTCTATTGTGAAGGGAGTTGTTTCCCTAATTTCTATCTCAGCCTGTTTATCATTTGTATAAAGGAAGGCTACTAATTTATTTAAGTTAATTTTATAGCCAACTACATTGCTGAAGTTGTTTTTTGCTTATTTTCTATATTCTTTGTTTACATTCTGAAGGCTTTCCCCTTTCCCAGTTCCCCCCTCACCATATGTCCCATATGTCCTCTTCTCTCCCCCCTCCACCTATTCCCCAATCACCACCCCACCATTTCTCTGTTCTGTTCTGGTACTCTCCTACAAAACTGGATCCAGTCTTTTCAGGCCCAGGGGCCTCTCCTTCCTTCTCCTTGGGAATCTTTTGGCTTGCTAATTGTGCCTTGAGTATTCAGGGCTTCTGAGCTCATTAATATCCACTTATCAGTGATTGCATTTCATGTGTATTCTATTGTGATTGGGTTAGCTCACTTAGGATGATATTTTCCAGATCCAACCATTTGCCTACAGATTGCATGAATTCATTATTTTTCATTGCTGAGTAGTATTCCATTGTATAAATATACCACATTTTCTGTATGCATTCCTCCTTTGAGGGATATTTGGGCTCCTTCCAATTTCTGGCTATTATAAACAAGGCTGCTATAAACATAGTGGAGCATGTGTCTTTATTGTATGCAGGGGAATCCTCTGGGTATATGCCCAGGAGTGGTATGACAGGGTCCTCTGGAAGGGACATGCCCAATTTTCTGAGGAACCGCCAGACTGATTTCCAGAGCAGTTGTACCATCTTGCAGTCCCACCAACAGTGGAGGAGTGGAGAGATGTGCAGGTATCCAGACCTGATCCGGGCCTGCCATCGCTCCTGATCCGGGTACTGCCATCTGGGCCAGTACCCAGAGTCTGGGCAGATCAGTGCCCGAGTCACCGGCAGAGAGGTGCAGGTATCCAGACCTAATGGGGCCTACCATCACTCGGGCCAGAAACCGCCAGACTTGGGCCAGGAGCCAGAGTAGGGGCGGATGGGCGGATCATCTCCAGGGCGTGGCTGGGAGCTGCTTGCCCCACGGTTCTCCCAGGCCCCTACAACGGTCTCCATCTTGTCGCTAGGTCACTAGTAGAGAGGGCCAGAGAGGCAGACTTAATTTGTTACTACCATCACTCGGGTGGAATTCTGCCAGGCTCTTGCCAGTGGCCAGTGCCTGGGCAGCCCAGCGGGACGCGGGACATCTCCACGGCCACGGGGGGGGGGGGGGCTTGTACCAACTCGGTTGGGAACCACTACTCTGAGGTCCTCTTAGCACTCTCAGCAGCGGTCTCCATCTTGCCCACCTGGTCATCAGTAGAGAACTAAAAGGCAGGCCCAGCCTCACAGGAGGTTCAAACACCAGCCAGTGACAAGCTCAACTAATGCCAGATATAACCAGATGGCAAAAAGCAAACGTAGGAACGTTGCTAACAGAAATCAAGGCAGCATGCCAGCATCCAAACCCAGTTCGCTGACAACAAGAAGTCCTGGATACGCCAACATACCAGAAAAAGAAGATTTGGATCTAAAAATCACTGGTCAGGATGCTGATAGCTGAACACATGGATAAATCCCTTAAAGAAATACAGGAGAAAATGGATCAAAAGGTAGAGGCCCTTACAAGGCAAATGCAAAAAACACTTAAAGAAATTCAGGAAAATATGGATCAAAAAATGGAAGCCAATAAGGAGGAAACACAAAAATCACTTAAAGAAACACAAGAGAACGTGGGCCAACAAGTAGAAGTCATAAAAGAAGTTGTTTATCAGCTGGAGAAGTTCCCTGGTATAATTTTGGGGTCCCTTAAGTATACTATCATATCACACAAAAAAGTGATACCTTATTTCTTCTTTGCCATTTTGTATCCCCTTGATCTCTTTTTGTTGTCTTATTGTTCTAGTTAGCACTTCAAATAAATGTTGGGAGAGTGGGCATCCTTGTCTTGTCCCAGATTTCAGTGGGATTGCTTCAGATATGTCTCCATTTAATTTGATATTGGCTCTTGGTTTACAGTAAATTGCTTTTATTGTGTTTAGGTATGGGCCTTGAATTCCTGATCTCTCCAATACTTTTAACCTGAAGGGGTGTTGTATTTTTGTCAAATGCTTTTTCTGCATCTAAGGAGATGATCATGTGATTTTTTTCTTTGAGTTTGTTTATATAGTGGATTATGTTAGTGGACTTTCATACATTGAACCATCCCTGCATCCCTGCATCCCTGGAATGAAGTCTACTTGATCATGGTGAATGATGGTTTTGATGTGTTCTTGGAATTTTATTGACTATTTTTGCATCAATATTCATAAGCGAGATTGGTCTAAAGTTCTCCTTTTTAGGTGGGGTCCTTGTGTCATTTAGGTATCAGAGTAATTGTGGCTTCATAGAACAAGTTAGGTAGTGTTCCTTCTCTTTCTATTTTATGGAATAGTTTGAGAAAAATTGGTATTTTGGGGGGGGGGTTGGGGGTTTTTAATGACTTGTATTTTCTTTTGCAATATGGGCCTGTTTAGATAGTTTACCTGCTCTTGATGTAACTTTGGTATGTGGTATCTGTCTAGAAAACCATCCATTTCATCTATATTTTCCAGTTTTGTTGAGTATAGCCTTTTATAGTAGGATCTGATGATTTTTTTAATTTCCCCCATTTCTGTTGTTATGTCTCCCTTTTCATTTCTGATTTTGTTAATTTGAATACTACTTCTCTACCCTTTAGTTAGTTTGGCTAGGGGTTTATCTATCTGTTGATTCTCTCCAAGAACCAGCTTCTGGTTTTGTTGATTCTTTGTATTGTTTTCTTTTTTTTCTATTTGTTTTATTTCAACCCTGAGTTTGACTATTTCCTGCCATCTACTCCTCTTGGGTGAGTTTGCTTCTTTTTGTTCTAGAGCTCTCAGGTGAGCTGTTAAGTCCTTAATGTAAGATCTCTCCAGTTTCTTTACCTGGGCACTAAGTGCTATAAACTTTCCTCTTAGCACCACTTTCATTGTGCCCCATATGTGTCAACATTTTCATTAAATTCCAGGAAGTCTTTAATTTCTTTATTTCTTCCCTGGTCAAGTTATAGTTGAGTAAAGAGTTGTTCAATTTCCATGTGTATGTGTGCTTTCTGTAGTTTTTGCTGTTCCTGAAACCCAGCCTTAGGTGATCTGATAGGATGCATGAGATTATTTCAGTCTTCTTGTATCGGTAGAGAGTTGTTTTGTGACCAAGTATATGGTCAATTTTGCAAAAGGTACCATGAGGTGCTAAGAAGAAGGTGCATTCTTTTGTTTTAGAGTGAAGTGTTCTGTAGATATCTGTTAAATACATTTGGTTCATAACCTCTCTTAGTTTCACTGTGTCTCTGTTTAGTTTCTGTTTCAGTGACATGTACATTGGTGAGAGTGGGGTGTTAAAGTCTCCAAATATTATTCTGTGGGGTGTGATGTGTGTTTTGAGCTTTAGTAAAGTTTCCTTTATGAATGTAGGTGCTCTTGCATTTGGAGCATAGATATTTAGAATTGAGAGTTCATCTTGGTGGATTTTCCTCTTGATGAATATGAAGTGTCCTTCTTCATCATGCTTGAAATATTAGGATGGCAACTACTGCTTGTTTCTTGGGACCATTTAATTGGAAGACCTTTTCCCATCCTTTTACTCTGATATAGTGTCTGCCTTTGTTATTGAAGTGTGTTTCTTGTATACAGCAAAATACTGGATCTTGTTTGCATATCCAGTATGTTAGCTTATGTCTTTGAATAGGTCAGTTGAGTCCATTAATATTCAGAGATATTAAAGAGAGATAACTGTTGGTTCCTGATATGTTTGTTTTTGTAGGTGACTTTATGTGCTTGTGGTTCTCTCCTTTTGGCTTTGTTGTGAGATGCTTGATATTTTGTCCTTTCTTTGGTGCTGGTGAGGATGTGGAGAAAGAAGAACACTCCTCCACTGCTGATGGGGTTGCAAGCTAGTACATTCACTCTGGAAATCAGTCTGGCAGTTCCTCTGAAAATTGGACGTAGTACTACCTGAAGACCCAGCTATACCACTCCTGGGCATATACCCAGAGGGATTCTTTAGCATGTAATAAGGACACATGTTCCACTATGTTCATAGCTGCCTTATTCATAATAGCCAGAAGCTGGAAAGATCCCAGATGTCCCTTGATGGAGGAATGGATACAGATAATGTGGTATATTTACACTATGGAGTACTACTCGGCTATTAAAAACAATGAATTCATGAAATTCTTAGGCAAATGGATGGAACTAGAAAATATCATCCTGAGTGAAGGAACACAAACACAAAAGAACACACATGGTATGCACTCACTGATAAGTGGATATTAGCCCTAAAGCTCAGAATAAACAAGATACAATTCACAGACCACATGAAGCTCAAGAAGAAGGAAGACCAAAGTGTGTATACTTTGGTCCTTCTTAGAAGGGGGATCAAAATACCCATAGCTGGAGATGCAGAGAAAAAGTGTGGAGCAGAAACTGAAGGAAAGGCTGTTTAGAGACTGCCCCACCTAGGGATCCATCCTATATACAGTTACCAAACACAGTATTACAGATGTCAACAAGTGCTTGCTGACAGGAGCCTGATACAGCTGTCACCTGAGAGGCTCTGCCAGACCTTGACAAATACAGAGGTGGATGCTCTCAGTCAACAATTGAACTGAGCACAGGGTCCCCAATGGAGGAGCTACAGAAAGGACCCAATGAGCTGAAGAGATTTACAGCGCCATAGGAGGAACAACAATTTGAGCCACCCAGTACCCCCAGAGCTCCCAGGGACTAAACCACCAACCAAAGAGTACACATGGAGAGACCCATGACTCCAGATGCATATGCAGCAGAGGATAGCCTTGTTGGACATCAAATGGAGGAGAGGCCCTTGGTCCTGAGAAGGCTCGATACCCCAGTGTAGGGGAGTGACAGGACAGGGAAGCAGGAGTTAGGTGGGTTGGTGAACAAGGGGAGGGTGTATGGGATAGGGGGTTTTCAGAAAGGAAACCAGGAAAGGGGATAACATTTGAAATGTAAATAAAATATCTAAGAAAAAATTTAAAAAAGAAAAAAGAAAAGAAAACTGCCTAGTGTATGTATTTCTTTAACCTTTGTGGAAAGTGCTCTTTTCTAGAGAGTTAATGCTCTGTCAATTTGAAGTTTTAATCTTCCTTGCAACACAAAGAGGGCAGGACCCCCATGCAACCTTGGCACTTTTGTCTGTGATCACCCCTAGACAGGGGTGACGTCACAGTAATCCTTGGGGTTTCTTTGTTACTGGATCTTACTAAGGAAAACTAAAGGAAAACGCTTAAAGTTCTGCTCCTGTGCCTCAATGGACCAAGCCAACTCTGCATTCAGTGTCTTCCAAAGAAATACGGAACAGAAGCCTCTAACTCATAATTATGTCAACGGAATTCCAGCATGGAGAACACTGGGCTGGGAAACTGGAAGGTGGGTCCATGAGATGTTCCCCAAGTTTGATACAGTGCTCTTTTGAATTATTATCCCTACCCTATTCTCTGCCTCCCAAAAACCTTGAATATCCTCCATTCTTAGTCCTCCTCAGTGGCCTCTCGGGATCCAGGGAAACGCCTGAATCCAGGTCCAACTCAGGTCTCCTTTCTTGAATGTATCCTAAAGTAAGCATCTCCTTTGAAACAGCCCTTTTGTCAGGCCTCCTAAAGGTAACTATATGCCTCCGTGGGGTGGATTCTCTTTACGCCCACACATACCCAACCCCCGCCCCACTTCCGTGTCTAAGTTTAGCCACACCCAGGAGCGAGATAGGTGTCTAGTGTGGGACATGCGCAGAATTTTCTCCCGTGAACTGGGAGGTGCGCCAGAGTAGGCTTCTTCGGCGAAGCTCTAGCCATGGAGAGCAAATACTTCTACTTCGACCTCGACTATTACGGGGTGAGCTTCTATGAGGAAGAAATAATGACTGAATCCCAGCAGAGGGCTGCAGCAGCAGCAGCCCGTTGCCGCTTTGGAAGGGGTGTAAGGGTCCTGCATGAGCTAGGCCAGGACGACCACCAGAGCTTTAAATACGAGCAAAGCTATGCAATGAAGAAGGAAACTCAAGCCCGTCCCAGTGAGCCTAAGGAAGCAGCCGGAGCAGCCCCTAGTCGCTCCACCAGGCAAATAAAACACCACAAGTTCACCTACACACAACTGTGTGAACTGGAGAAGGCATTCCAAGAGACCCAGTATCCTGATGCACACCAAAGGTAAGTACATGCTTTTATTTTTTAGAATCTACTGTCTTTCCGCGAGTTTGAGCTCCTTTACTGTCTCCTGGTGCCCACTTCTTCATTTAAAAATCAAAACAAAACAAATGGAAACACAGCCTGAGTATTGAACTCAGAAGCGCTAGAAGTGGTAGGCTAATTCTCTCTCCCCAAGTTAAATCCTGAGCCCATTTCATGTTATAACTTAGCTCTCTGTCTAGCCCCCGCCGGCTCTTGAGCTTAGGAACCTGAAATCCTGTCCCAGTCTCCCTAGTAGGTCAGATTAGTTTGGGACTTGGCTTGGCCGGCTTCCCTTCTTGGACTTGAAACCTTGAGATCTTCAGCTGAATTTACGGTGGGGGCGAAGAAGTTGGCCTCTGCAGCTAGAGGTCATGCACTCTGGACAAAGAAACAAGCGTCCGAAGAGCCCTCAGTGAAACATTTCTTTCACGTTATCCCGTGGCCATGCCTTTCTTTTCACTTTATCCCGAGGTGATGTGTTTCTTTCACTTTAGGTTAGTCTTAGAGAAAGCCACAAAAGCCCGTGTCCAAGCCAAGTCTAAAGTGCAGAGCCTGCCGTGTTTTCCAAACTTTTGGAGAAAGGTTCTTCGGAGTATTTTATGATGCTAAAACAAAAGCTTGTGCTTATTAAACCTTTGTCCTGGGTCCCCCTCTGGCCTACTGTGCTATTTTGGCTTTTAGTCTTGAGCGCCGCCTCAGGCGGAAAATCCTCCAGAGCTTCCTCCTTTCCGACGGCCCTGTGGCTCTTACTAGTGTCTTCGGTGCTCGTGTGTGCTTTCCTACATGTGGTAGAATCTTTGCTTTCTTGAACCTGAGTGTCTCAAAAGCATTTCATCTCTGTCCAATGCACTTACTTTTATCACCACATAGAAAGGGATAGCTGAATGAGTTTCATGTGTGGCCCACATGCGTTGCTTCTGTGGACAAACAGCTCTCTTTTTTTATTCGATATATTCTTTGTTTACATTTCAAATGATTTCCCCTTTCCAGGCTCGCCCCTCCCCGAAAGTCCCATAAGTCCTCTCCCCTCTCCCTGTTCCCCCATCCTCCCCTTCCCACTTCCCTGTCCTGGTATTCCCCTACACTGCTGCACAGAGCCTTTCCAGGACCAGGGGCCACTCCTTCCTTCTTCTGGGACATCATTTGATATGTGGATTGTTTCTTGGATATTCAGAGCTTCTGGGCTAATATCCACTTATCAGTGAGTGCATACAATGAGTGTTCTTTTGTAATTGGGTTACCTCACTCAGGATGATATTTTCCAGCTCCATCCATTTGTCTAAGAATTTCATGAATTCATTGTTTCTAATTGCTGAGTAGTATTCCATTGTGTGTGTGTGTCTGTGTGCGTGTGTGTGTGTGTGTGTGTGTGTGTGTGTGCGTGCGTGCGTGCGTGTGTGTGTGTGTGTGTGTGTACACACACACACACACACGCACCACATTTTCTGTATCCATTCCTCCGTTGAGGGACATTTGGGTTCTTTCCAGTTCTGGCTATTATAAATAAGGCTGCTATGAACATAGTGGAGCATGTATCCTTATTACATGCTGAGAAATTCTCTGGGTATATGCCCAGGAGTAATATAGCAGGGTCCTTCGGAAGTATCATTCCCAGTTTTCTGAGGAACCGCCAGACTGATTTCCAGAGTGGTTGTACCAGCTTGCAGTCCCATCAGCAGTGGAAGAGTGTTCCTCTTTCTCCACATCCTCGCCAACACCTGCTGTCTCCTGAGTTTTTGATCTTAGCCATTCTGACTGGTGTGAGGTGAAATCTCAGGGTTGTTTTGATTTGTATTTCCCTGATGACTAAGGATGTTGAACATTTCTTTAGGTGCTTCTCAGCCATTCGATATTCCTCGGGTAAAAATTCTTTGTTTAGCTCTGTACCCCATTTTTAAGGGGGATCTTTGGCTCTCTGGAGTCTAACTTCTTGAGTTCTTTGTATATCTTGGATATAAATCCTCTGTCAGATGTAGTGTTGGTAAAGATCTTTTCCCGATTTATTGGTTGCCGGACAAACAACTCTTTATCTACAAGTTTTGAAGTCTTTTGTGGTATATACCAAGAAGCCGGATCGCTGGCTATATTCATTCTATGTTTCCTATTTTGAGCAATCAGTAACACTGTTCCCTCCCGGTTAAAGAAAAAACAAAATACCATCCATAAGAAGTGAGGGAGGCCAGAAGCCTGGGGCTCATCACAGTGAATGTGGGACCAGTGTCAGATATAGGGTATCAAACAAGAAGTGGCAGCTTGAAGAGATGGCTCATGGGGTAAAAGTACTTAAAACAGGAGCCTGAAGATCGGTTTGTTCTTGGAACCCAATTAGAAAGCCAGAAGCAATGATGAGAGGTTAAAGCTCATCAGTCCTACAGGCAGATGGCAGGCACACATTAGAGAAACCACAATAGAGTGAAGCAGATAGATCTAGTAGGCAGCGTAACCCCAGAAACAACAGGAAAAACATCACGCCTCAACAAGGTCAAAGGGAAGAAGAAACTCCCAGATTTAATACTACTAGACCTGCTATCTGGAGCACTTGCGTGCTGTGTTTGTCTACTTGTCTGTATATAATATTAATATATATGATATAAAATAATATAATATCTAACATATAAAATTGAGTAATATATATGCAGTATTATATATAATGAATGAAGTCATTTTTACAAGGTGACTGCCATTCAAGCGTCTCTTCCTGCATTTTTACCCCTCCCCAACAAAACAAGCACAGCTGCCCAGAAAACAGAGGAATACGCCTGTAATCAAACATGCCTGATAGACTCAATCCTGTTTCTCGACTACAGTTCTTTATTAGATTTTTTACATTAATTGCATGTGCGAGCATGTCACGGCGACTGAGCGCGTGGAGGTCAGAGGAGAACTTGGGAGATTCTATTCCATCCTGTGGGGCCCAGGGACTAAAACCAGGTTGTCAGGAATGTCATCATGTCCCTTTACCCACTCAGCAATCTCCCTAGATAGTTCGGAAGACAACCTTTGATAGTTTGACAAGGTGAATCAAATCTAAACAGTCCTCTATATGGGAAAAATGATGAAATAAGTGTTTATTGAGTTGGGGCAGGGAGAGCAAAATAAAAATATGGAGAAATTCTACAGGTGCACTTTCCTTCCATCCCCCCAGTGGCAGGGGCTAACCTCTGTTCTTTTTCTCTCCACAGGAAGGCACTTGCAGAGCTCATTCATGTGGACGAATGCAAGGTGAAGGTTGGTACAAGTTCAGTCATCTCAGACTTTCGTCAGGACGGGCACGGCCTTACAGTCAGAGCTCCTGGGTCTAGCAAGAGTCACACTAATTTGTTCTTGGAAGTAGAAAGGGTTTTTTTAAAAAGTAAACTCCAGCTAGTGTTTCTTCCCTATTTCTAGCAGTAAAGGAACATGTTTTCCTAAAGGAAAACAAAATGAAGAAACTAGGTCCTCTGTGGGAATGAAACAGGCTTTACAAATATTCAGCTATAGCTATGCATAGCTATACAGCATATACATATATATAGCATATACATAGCTATATAGCATAGGTATAGCTATGGATTTACACATGTCATGCACACTTGCATGTCCCCTAATTGATACTGGCATATATGTGACAAAAGGATCCTCTGAAGAGTATTTCTTATTTAAGTAATTATTTATGTACTTTACATCCAGTACCCTCTCATGCAGACCCTCCCCTATTTCCCTTTCCCCTCCCCTTCTCCTCTGGGAAAGGAGATCCACCCCTGAGTATCTCCCCCACCCCAGAATATCAAGGTGCTACAAGACCAGGAGCATCCTCTCCCACTGAAGCCAGACAAAGCAGACCTTAGTTAGTTTAATGGATTACACAGACAGGCAGCAGCTTTAGGGATAGCTACCCCCATTCCAGTTGTTGTGGGACCCACATGAAGAGCAAGCCACACATCTGCTGCATGTGTGCAGAGGCCCTAGGTCCAGCCAGCCCATGCTCACGTTTTGGTTGGTGGTTCAGTTTCTGCTTTCTCCCAGCTCATTCCTACAACTCTCCTTGCGCCATCTAATGTTGGAATGTGGGTCTCTGCATCTCCTTCCATTGGCTGCTGGGTGGAGCCTGTCAGAGTACAGTTATGCTAGGCTTCTGTCTACAAGCATAACAGAGTTTCATTAATAGTGTCAGGGATTGGTTCTTGCCAGGGGATGGGCCTCAACTCAGGCCAATCATTGGTTGCTCATTCCCTCAGTCTCTGTTCCATCTTTGTCCCTGCACATCTTGTAGGCAGGACACATTTGGGTTGAAGGTATTGTGAGTGGATTGCTGTCCTTATTCCCTCACTGGGAGTCCTCTCCGGAGTATTTGTCCGGAGTTATGTTGTAACTCAGGCTGAACATGAAAAATATGAGATAGCAGGAAGAAGCATTAGCAGACATTTCAGTTGTATCAAATTACTAAATACTAAACACATGCACGGAATGAGTGAATAGATGTGGAGCAGGAGATGACTTGTCTTTACATACAAACAAAAATGAAGAAAGTAGGATTTCTCTGTGGGAATGAAACAGGCTTTATGAATATCCAGCTATAGCGTACGCAGGTATGAAGAAAACTGTTTAAGGTGAATATGATGTGGGATAAGAGCTGGTTCTCTTTTGTAAGGTTTTAGAAAGATAGTAGACAGCTTTCGATGAAAATCTAGCGTGTGGATTGTTTTCCTTCTCTCGTGGCCTAAGGAGTTAATATTGATAAGGAATGATTTGAATGTAATTTTTTCGAATGTGTGGAAAATATAAACCAGGGATTTATCCTTAATGAAGGTAGCCACTGACATTTGTTGTTGATCTCTCTTTGTACTGTCTTGTTTCTGCACTCATTATTTTGAGATATCATACTGCACAATGTATTATAAAAATAAAAAGTAAACCTTTTTTATATATTATATTTGAAATATAAAACCTATATTTCAAATTGTAAAAAAAAAGAAAAGAAAGAAAAGATAGTAGACAAATGCAGCTCTGAATTTAAATTTCCCAGCTTAGTACCATGTGTCAGTTCTGAGGTATTGCCCCAAATCCCCTGTCATTATGAAGAAGGCAGGGTTTGACTGTTTTGAAAGTCTGTCTATAGAATGACCCTGATCATGTCCAGAGTTTGGCAAGCAGCTTGTTTTCTGAAGGCTTCTGCAGAAGTGGTGCGGCGTGTGTTAAGTAAATTTGTCTAATGGGTTTTGGTGGTGACAGGATGGAAACTGGAACCTCCTATGCTGTGAGCACACCCAGCACCCTGGGTAATGCTTGAAGCCCTCAAAAGTTTGTGAGCAATTATAACCTCTGTTCTGCTGTGAAGGGAAGAATGTTCCATATGAAGTTTGTGATATGTCTTCCCATCATGATATTAACTGTTCAGTACGAGTAACTAGCCTCTATCTTGGTCTGATTTCAGGCTTGGTTTAAAAATAAGAGAGCTAAGAATAGGAAGAAGCATAAGGAGTTACTACTCAGAAATGCTACATCTGGCGCCTCGAACAACTTTTCTGCTCAGATGAATGAAGACCCCAAGAGTAGTACCTCTGTTCCTGAGGAGCCAGTAGGGTTCATCATGTGCCAGCAACATCTTGGCAAATCCTGCTGGTCATAAAGATATTGTTTTGTCACGTACAATAGCAATAAAGAAGATGTTTCTCAAAATACTGGTTACATTTGTCATCTCTTTTCCCACAGAATAGTATAACTTTGTTCAGCTTGGTGCTAAATTGAGGCCAGAAGAGAAGTTCAATACTCGGGCAAAAAAAAAATGTCATTACTTGTCCATCAGAATGAGAGGATGTGGTGACCACACGCCTTTTATATGCGGAAGGGCCCTCCTCCTTCATTCTCCGGCAGCATCCTAGGTAAACGTCACCATCCTACATGCATGTCAGGGATCAGTGATGTAGCCCTTCTTGGACATAGCATCTGTTCTTCTTGAAGAACTTCTTGGAGAATAGGAATATATACAGAGCTAGGAAGGCACGAGGGTGAACTTGGCAATGATAGCAAGGATAATGATTATAAGGATCACACTTTGAACACAAATCTATACAACTGTCCAGAGTTAGCTAGTGAAGAGATGACCCTGGAAGGAAATGGGAGGAGCCAAAGGAGTGCAGGGTTGCTGGTTCCCAGGGAGGAGAAGGATCCCAGAGTAGAAGTGGAAAGGTGGCCATCTGCGTTATTTCCTGTAGCTTGTCAACAACTACACAATCTATAATGACAATGAGATCTCAGTTCATACATTTTAAAGATGAGTAACAATTTAATTTATTATAAAAATTCGTTCAAATATACATAAAACATGCAGGTAGTGTTCCAGAGTTCAAGACCACCAGGAATGATCATCAGACAAGAAGAATTCTTTCAATTAAAAGTGTTTTTTTTTAAAGAAAATTTATTTACAGTGACAACAGCCTACTCAACCAGTCTGAGAACTGCTGCAAAGGGGGAAGACTGGGGCTTCGGTCTTTAAAGGATGTTCTACTCTGTTCTGTATTATCATGGTTATTTTGTTGTTTTGTTTGTTTGTTTGTTTGTTTTTCTGAGCAAGCAGCTGTTAAGTGAGATTAGAGAAGTAGAATGAAGTGTGGTTAATACTTTAGGAATACAATTATACAAGGAGAGGAAGGAGGACATGCTTGGAAAACAAGCCACGTGGCTCTGAGATCAGTATCCTCTTTAGATTGCTGTCAAGACTTAACTGCTCACAGGACTACTCTGAGGCTCATGGAACAGATACCTTGTACTTAATCTTTACAAGATCCGGGTGGTAGTGGTAGTGGTGGTGGGGATGCATTCCTTTAATCCCCGTACTCAGGAAGCAGAGGCAGGCAGATCTCTGTGCATTTGAGGCTAATCTGGTTTACAGAGTAAGTTCTAGGACATACATACGTAGAGGAACATACTACACAGAGGAAACCCTGTTTAAAGAAAGGAAGGAAGGCAAGGAAGGAAGGAAGAAAAAAGAGAGAGAGAGAGAGAGAGAGAGAGAGAGAGAGAGAGAGAAGAAAGAAAGAAAGAAAGAAAGAAAGAAAGAAAGAAAGAAAGAAAGAAAGAGAGAGAAGGAAAAAGAAAGAAAATGAAAGACACAGGAAAAATATTCTTAGGCTAAGAATAAGGTCCTGATGACTCCTAGTTTTTTCTTTTTCTTTTTAAACAGTAACTTAGTTTGAAACTCATTTTGAAATAATCGGCAAAGCCTTGTGATTCGTGTGAATGATCCAAAGAGTTAACCTCTGCCTTCATCGAGGAGCTGTAGGCCAGGAATCGATGCTACCAGAAGAAACCAAATCAAAAGGCAGAAACAACCACATGTCGATTAGCTATGAAATCATTATCAGCGCTATGAAATTTTCTCCTCAGATGCCAGGGCTCCCGTTGTGTATCCTCCACACAAAGGATGGGCTGGAGGACCTCTGGTCCATTAGGGCTCCTGCTACACTCAGTGAGGGTAAAGCATGCACAACAGGCAGTTGTCACGGCGGTCCCTCCGGCTGCTACTAAAGGGCTCCATGACCAAGCATGTCATGTTCAAGGAAGGCTTCAAGACATTAAGACCTGTTCTTAACACTCGCTATCAATCACAGAAGGAATTGCAATAGTTGCTGCAAGGAAGACCCTTTACGACTTCTCCAGGCCCACCATGAAAATCTGGCTCTCACATGGTGCATGCATGAACATTACTTTACCTCTGTTGTGGGTTCCTGTTACAAAGCTATGCCTGAAATCACAGATGGAAAGGGACTGCTTTAACTAAGGGGCTAGTTAATGTGATAATGGTGAAAACAAAGGAACAATTCAGGTTCCACTGAGGCTAGAGATTGTTCTCAGAACTGGTTAAGGCCAGAGAGAGTTGTGGGCATCTGGAATCCCAGCACACATACAGAGGGATAACCTGCAGAGACAGGAACATTGACTGCAAGTTGTTGAGCCAAATCCCCTACAAAAGGAAGCACAGTCCAGAAACAGCAGAGACACAGCCTTGAATGCCACAGAGGCCAAAAGGAGACTCCGGAAAGAACATCCATCAACCATTCACAGATGTGTCTGTGATCCTGATCTTCCTTTCTCTCTTATGTCCCTCCCTCTCCCTCCCCCATTACCTGTCACATGCCCAGCGCGCGCGCGCACGCGCACACACACACACACACACACACACACACACACACACACACACAAATGAAATAAACTATGAAAAATCAGGACCCGGGGGTGTCTCCTAGGGATGGCAGCTGGTGAGTTCTCCTACACATTTTACCCACAACCACAAACATGCACACACCACACAAAATTTCACAGCCAAGAATGAATATTCCTGTAATCAAACACGCCTGATAGACTCAATCCTGTTTCTCAACTACAGTTCTTTATTAGAGTGTTATATTAATTGCATGTGAGAGCATGTCACAGCGACTGAGCGTGTGGAGGTCAGAGAACTTGGGAGACTCTATTCCATCCTGTGGGGTCCAGGGACTAAAACCAGGTCTTCAGTAATGTCATCATGTCCCTTTACCCACTCAGCAATCTCCCTGGATATACTATAGTGTTCATAGGACAACCTTTGATGCTTTGAGAAGATGGAGTCAAATCTAAACATTTCTCTGTGTGGGAAAAATTATGAAATAAGTGTTTGCTGAGTTTGCTGGCAGGGATAGCAAAATAAAAATATGGAGAAATTATACCAGTGCGCTTAAGTCCTTACCAAGCCCTGGGTAGCTAGCTCCACCCATCCCCCAAGTTTCCTGCTCCTTATTTTTCTCTGGACAGGTCTATTGTTTTGTGACCAATGCTCACTCCTTAGCCACACACAGCTACTATTGCTGCTGGTGCCCAGGGCTCATCTTTCTTGGCTTTCAGATTCTGGTCCCATTACCTTCCCCCAAGACTTTCTCACAGAAACCATCGGTGGGGAGGTGGGTCAGTAGGGCAGAACACAGTAGGATCACAGAAACCCAGGGAAGGACCTGGCAGTCACCTAGGAGGCTGCAAGGGAATGTGAAGAAAGGGCAGTACTGCCCATGAGTGCTGCAGAGGCAGAGTGTGCCCTAGTGCTGCCAGGGAGGCGTGCCCACTATGCAACAAAGCCTCTCGGCTGCTCTGAGCCACCTTTTGTGCAACATATCCTTTTCTGTGGAGGGCACACCCACGGAATAAGTAGACCATTCTGTACTTTACTGCTAATGGAAGAGAAGAGAGAGAGGGCTGCCCTGGCCAGCATGGGTGACAGAGTTCTGATGGTCCCAGAAGAGCCCATTCCCTACTTGCTCCTGGAAAATGACGATTTTCTTGGATTCCACCAACTTCTTCATGCGAACTTCTTCCAGGGTAGGAGTGATGATCTTGCCCTTTAGTATTTCCCTCTGAAGCTTCCTAAGTTTAGCTCTCTTATTGTTGAACCAATCCTGAAATCAGAGGGAGAGAAGCATTAGATTAATCTGTTTCTCAGTCGCTGCTTTGATGGGGAAACACATCAGACAGTATCATTTGTCCCCATAAATCTCGTTTGAACACACAACCAGGCTTTAAATGCTGACATGCTTTGCATGACTGCAGTTATTAATCGGCAAGGATTTTCCTACAGTTCCTTAGTTCCTGGTTTGTATGCCACCACCAGAAAAGTAAAGAAAAATATTACATAGTACATAATAACATGTCCTTTATTCTGCACAACTTCACCTAATTACAGCCATGTGCCAAGGAAAACTGTCCTTAGACAAAGTTTCATGCATGCAAATATGGTCATGTACTTCCTTTGTAGCTAAGAGCCGAATCTTTCCCCACCATTGTAGGAATTTGGAGCAATAACCTAGACACAAGATATATTAATGCCAGAATCTTAGATTTAGGACTGTCACTGTCTAGATCACCTTTCAAAACCTTCTAAAAGAAACAAAGAGATTCACCAAGCTCTCTTTCCACATCTGTCTCACATAATATGAAGAGATCTTAGATTATGGGAGCATATTTTATTCCCCATTCTAAGTGATATTCAAGGATCCCCCCCTTGTGCCTTCCTTCTTGTTTACCTTCTTTGGGTCTATGGAGTGTAACATGGTTATCCTGCACTTTATGGCTAATATCCACTTATAAGTGAGTATATGCCATGAATACCCTCGGGGGTCTGGGTTATCTCACTCGGGATGGTATTTTCTAGTTATATCCATTTGCCTAAAACATCATGATGTCTTGTTTTTAATAGCAGAGTAGTATTCCATTGTGTAAATGAACTATACATTCTACATACATTCTTTGTTTGAAGGATATCTGGGTTGTTTCCTGTTTCTGGCTATTATGACTAAACCTACTATAAAATTAGTGGACCATTTGTCCTTGAGATATGGTGGAGCATCTTTTGGCTATATGCTCAAGAGTGGTACAGCTGGTTCTTTAGGTAGAACTATTTCTAGGGGGCTGGAGAGATGGCTCAGCTGTTATGAGCACTGACTGCTCTTCTAGAGGTTCTGAGTTCAAATCCCAGCAACCACAGGGTGGCTCACAACCATCTGTAATGAGATCTGTGTCTGTCTGAAGACAGCTACAGTGTACTTAGATATAATAGGTAGAACTATTTCTAATTTTCTGAAAAGCTGCCAGATTTATTTCCAGAGTGGTTGTACAAGTTTGCACTCCCATCAGAAATGGAGGAGTGTTCTCTTTCTCCACATCCTAGCCAACATCTGTTGTCACTTGAGTTTTTGATAAAAGCCATTCAGATGGGTGCAACATGTAACCTCAGGGTCCCTTGGATTTGCATTTCCCTGATGACTATGGAGTCTGAACATTTCTTTAAGTGCTTCTCAGCCATTCCAAAGTCTTCCATTGAAAATGCTGTTTAGATCGGTACCCATATTTATTACCATTTAATATAATTTTGGCTTAACTTTGTATATATAACTTCTATTGTTTTTGTATCTTTTTTATTAGATATTTTCTTAATTTACATTTCAAATGTTATCCCGTTTCCTGACTTCCTCACCCAAAACACTCTATCCATCCCTACTCCCCCTGTTCACCAACCCACCCACTCCCTCTTCCCTGTCCTGGCATTCCCTTATACTGTGGCATCCAGCATTCTCAGGACCAAGAGACTTTCCTCCTTTAGATGACCAACAAGGCCATCCTCTGCTTGAGCTTTGTTTGGTCTACAAATTGTGTCTTGGTTATTCCAAGCTTCTGGGCTAATATCAACTTATCAATAAGTGCATAGCATGTGTGTTCTTTTGTGATTTGGATACCTTACCCAGGATAATATTTTTAATTCCATCCATTTGCCTAAGAATTTAATGAATTCATTGTTTTTAATACCTGAGTAGTACTACACTGTGTAAATGTACCACATTTTCTGTATCCATGCCTCTGTTGAAGGGCATCTGGGTTATTTCCAGCTTCTGGCTATTATAAATAAGGTTGCTATAAACATAGTGGAGCAGTGTCCTTATTACATGTTGGAGAATCTTCTGGGTATATGTCCAGTAGTGGTTTAGCTGGGTCCTCCAGTAGTACAATTTCCAATTTTCTGAGGAACCGCCAAACTGATTTCCACAGTGGTTATACCAGCTTGCAATCTCACCAGCAGTGGAGGAGTGTTCCTCTTTCTCTACATCCTCACCAGCACCTGCTGACCCCTGAGTTCTTTATCTTAGCCATTCTGACTGGTGTGAGGTGGAATCTCAGGGTTGTTTTGATTTGCATTTCCCTGATGACTAAGGATGTTGAACACTTCTTCAGATGCTTCTCAGCCTTTTGGTATTCCTCAGTTGAGAATTCTTTGTTTAACTCTGCACCCCATTTTAATAGGGTTATTTGATTCTGTGGAGTCTAACTTCTTGAGTTCCGTGTATATATTGGATATTAGCCCTCTGTTGGGTGTAGGGTTGGTAAAGATCTTTTCCCAATTTGTTGGTTGCCCTTTTGTCCTATTGACAGTGTCCTTTGCCTTAGAGAAATTTTGTAATTTTATGATTTGCAATTAGTGATAGTTTGACTTCTTCCTTTCCAATTTGTATGCCTTTGACTTCCTTATGTTGTCGAATTGCTCTCGCTAGAACTTCAAGTACTATATTGAAAAGATATGGCGAGAGAGGGCAGCCTTGTCTTGTCCCTGATTTTAGTGGGATTGCTTCAAGTTTCTCTCCATTTAGTTTGATGTTGGCTACTGGTTTGCTGTATATTGCTTTTCTATGTTTAGATATGGGCCTTGAATTCCTGATCTTTTCAAGACTTAACATGAGGATGCTGAATTTTGTCAAATGTATTTTCAGCATCTAATGAAATCATCATGTTTTTTTTCTTTGAATTTGTTTATGTAGTGGATTACATTGATGGATTTCTGTATATTGAACCATCCCTGCATCCCTGGGATGAAGCCTACTTGATTGTGGTGAATGATCATTTTGATGTGTTCTTGGATTCAGTTGGCAAGAATTTTATTGAGTATTTCGGCATTGATATTCATAAGAGAAATTAGTCTGAAGTTCTCCTTTATTGAATGTTTGTGTAGTTTTGGAATCAGCATAATTGTGGCTTTGTAGAATGAGTTGGGTAGTGTTCCTTCTGTTTCTATTTTGTGGAATAGTTTGAAGAGTATTTGTATTAGGTCTTCTTAGAAGTTCTGATAGAATTCTACACTAAAACCATCTGGTCCTGTGCTTTTTTTGGTTGGGAGACTTTCAGTGACCACTTCTATTTCTTTAGGAGTTATGGGACTGTTTAGATGGTTTATCTGATCCTGATTTAAATTTGGTATTTGGTATCTGTCAAGAAAATTTTTGATTTCATCCAGATTTTCCAATTGTGTGGGGTATAGGCTTTTGTAGTAGTATCTGATGGTTTTTTGGATTTCCTCAATTTCTGTTATATCTCCCTTTTCATTTCTGATTTTGTTAATTTGTATACTGTCTCTGTGCCCTCTGGTTAGCCTGGCTAAGGGTTTATCTATTTTATTGATTTTTCTCAAAGAACCATCTCCTGGTTTTGTTGATTCTTTGTATAGTTCTTTTTGTTTCTATTTGGTTGATTTCAGCCCTGAGTTTATTTACTGCTGTCTTTTCCTGTTAGGTGTATTAGATTCTTTTTGTTCTAGAGATTTTGGGTGTGCTGTTAAGCTGCTAGTATATGTTCTCTCCAGTTTCTTTTTCGAGGCACTCAGGGCTATGAGTTTTCCTCTTAGCACTGCTTTAATTGTGTCCTATAAGTTTGGGTATGTTGTGCCTTCATTTTCATTAAATTTAAAAAAATTCTTTGATTTCTTTCCTTATTTCTTCTTTGACCAAGTCATCATTGAGTAGAGCATTGATCAGCTTCCATGTGTATGTGGGCTTTCTGTTGGTTTTGTTGCTCTTGAAAACCAATTTTAATCCATAGTATCTTATAGGAGGCATGGGATTAATTTGATCTTCTTATATCTTTTGAGGCCCATTTTGTGACCAATTATACAGTCAGTTTTGGAGAAGGTACCATGAGGTACTGAAAAGAAGGTATATTCTTTTGATTTAGGATGAAATGTTCTATAGGTATCTGTTAAATCCATTTGGTCCATAACTTTCGTTTGTTTCACTGTGTCTCTGTTTAGTTTTTCTTTCCCTGATGTCTCCATTGATGAAAGTGGGGTGTCGAAGTCCCCCACAATTGTTGTATTAGGTGCAATGTGTGCTTTGAGCTTTAATAAAGTTTCTTTTATGAATGTTGGTGCCCTTGCATTTGGAGCATAGATGTTCAGAATTGAGAGTTCTTCTTAGTAGATTTTTCCGTTGATGATAAGGAAGTGTCCTTCCCTATCTTTTTTGATGACTTTTGGTTGAATGTCGGTTTTATCCAATATTAGAATGGCTACTCCATCTTGTTTTCTGGGACCATTAGCTTGGAAAATTGTTTTCCAGGCCTTTACTCTGAGATAGTGTTTATCTTTGACACTGAGGTGTGTTTCCTGTATGCAGCAAAATGCTGGGTCCAGTTTGTGTATCCAGTTTGTTAGTCTATGTCTTTTCATTGGGGAATTGGGTCCATTGATGTTAAGAGATATTAAGGAATAGTGATTGTTGCTTCCTGTTATATTTTGATGTTATTTTTATGTTTGTGTGGGTATCTTCTTTTGGGTTTGTTGAAGATGATTACTTTCTTGCTTTTTCTAGGGTGTAGTTTCCCTCATTGTGTTAGCATTTTCCATCTATTGTCCTTTGTAGGGCTGGATTTGTGGACAGATGTTGTATAAATTTGGTTTTATCATGGAATATCGTGGTTTCTCCATCTATGTTAATTGAGAGTTTTGGTGGATATAGTAGTCTAGGCTGACATTTGTGTTCTCTTAGGGTCTGTATGACATCTACCCAAGATCTTCTAGCTTTCATAGTTTCTGGAGAGAAGTCTGGTGTAATTCTGACAAGTCTGACTGTATATGTTTCTTGACTTTTTCCCCTTACTGTTTTTAATATTCTTTCTTTGTTTAGTGCATTTGCTGTTTTGATTATTATATGACAGGAGGACTTTCTGTTCTGGCCAAATCTATTTGCAGTTCTGTAGGCTTCTTGTATGTTCATGGGCATCTCTTTCTTTGGGTTAGGGAAGTTTTCTTCTATAATTTTGTTGAAGATATTTACTGACCCTTTAAGCTGGAAATCTTTGCTCTCTTTTATTCCTATAATCCTTAGGTTTGATCTTCTCATTGTGTTCTGGATATACTGTAAAGTGTATTTATGGTTCAATTATTCCATTTCCCCCATTCTGTTTTACATTCATTCATTCTTTCATCAAGTGTTTATGTGAGCTTTTGTGAACAAATTCTGCTTGCAATTATATGATCATTTTCAAGTCACTCTGGGTTTCAAAATGATGCCTAATAGAAGACCCCTGTAAAGGACTCCTGTGTGTCACAAGTTAATTATGGGTTATTATATATATATATACATATATATATGTATATATATATGTGTGTGTATCACATATGTGCAAAATACATGTGCTACACACATATACATATATAAGATAGATGATTAATAGATACTTAGATAGGTAGATAGACAGTAGATAGATAGATAGATAGATAGATAGATAGATGATTTACTTCATTCTGCTTTTACTTTAGGAATAAACATATGCTACTGCCAGTCATGGGATAGTAACACCAGCTAAATTCTCCCTTTCCCAGTTTCCACTTGTCAAAGCCCCATAGTCCAAATCTTATTTCCCAGAATAAAACTCACAAGAAAAAATAAGGCAATTATACAGGCCTAGGACACAGTCCATCTATATCCTGCGGCAGGTCTGAGATCAGTACCCTGCTAAACTAAAAGGCAAGGTGACTGACCTTTATTTTCTGTTCATCCACATTCATGAGCTCTGCCAGCTCTTTTCTGTGGAGAGAAAAGGGCAAATACTTAGTATTCCATACTAGGCAAAAACTGGAGTATAATTTGTACACTCTGTGCATATTTTAAGATTTAGTATCTTGCTCTCCATACTTATTCTTAGTTCTGTTGCAGCCTGCCTGCAGGAGGCCCTCCTCCCAGCTCACCCTCCTAGTGCAGACTGAGTCCTTCTAGTTCTTCTCCAGTTCCCCTCTCATCCTTTGTGACCCACCCCACTGACCTGCCCAACAGTTCTATCAAGGTGTGAAAAACCACTATGCTTGCCTTGAACATCATTACCTCGCTGCAGCCACACTTGGCTTGAAGCACAGGACCCTCCCACCAAAGATGACACCAGATGTCTACAGCAAATAACACCTGACATAGAACCTCAGATGCCTGGATCACAGCACCAAAACACGAACATCAATCAGCAATATACTTCCTCCGGAAGTCAGCAACTCTATTGTATTAAGCTGTAAGCAAAACAGTTGAGCCGAAGCACAAGTCGGGAACTTCCAAACATCAATTATTAGCATGTTCAAAGACAGATATGAAGAAATGCCTTTAAAGACCATGAAAACACAAACATTTGAATGAAAGAGTGAGACCTATTCAAGACATGCAAGTAGAAATTAACAAAGGAATAGAATAAAGAAAACCTAAAAGGAAATAAAAATGGAAATGAAAAACTTAGGATGCCAAAGAGAAACTTCGTATGTAAGCCTCAACAATAGATTAAAAGACATGGAAGAGACATGGAAGAGAGAATTTCAGATCTCGAAGATAATGAATGATGTCTCAGTCAAAGAAAATGTTAAATATTAAAAAATAAATAAAAATCCAGGCTAGGAAAGTAGAAAGCCTTTAGAATGTAAACAAAGAATATAGAAAATTTAAAAAATAAAATAAAATAAATAGCCCAGGAAATCTGGAAAAATTTTAAAATACCCCACCTATCAAGGTTTAAAAAGGTATATAAAACACCAAATAAACTGGACCAGGACCAGAAAACACATAATAATCAAAACACTAAATGTACATTAAAAAGATAGGGTATTACACGCTGCAAGGGGAAAGGATAAAGTCATATACAAAGGAGGGTACATTAGAATAACAGCTGGCTTTTCTATGGAGACTCCAAAAGCCAGAAGGGAATGGATATAATTTTTTTGTTTTTTTTTATTGACTATATTCTATATCTACATTTCATTCCCTTTTTCATTCCCCATCCCCCAAAGGTCCCACATGCCCTTTTCCTTCCCCCTGTTCCGCCATCCACCCCTTCCCACTTCCCTGTTCTGGTGGGGAATGGATATATTATAGAAACCCTAAGAGACCAAAATTGCCAAATCAGACTACTAGACACAGTAAAACTATCAAAGGTAGTTGACAGAGAAAGAAAACCATTTCCCAATAAAAACCAATGTGAGCAATTTCTGTACATCAATCCACCTCTACAGAAGGAACTGGAAAGAAACTTCGATATGAAGAGAAGGTTAACTACACCCAAGAGGACACAAGGAATAAAAATTATCACAGAAAAGCTAATGAGAAGAGGGAAAAATTCAGGCTACCACAGCAAAATAACAGGAATCAGTAAATACTGATCACTAATACCTCTCCATATTAATGGTATCTACTGCTCCCCTCTACAAATACAGACTAATAATAGGTTTGATAAGAAGATGAAATCCATAAAATCAGATACACTGACCCTGATACAAGAGAAAGTGGGAATGTTCCTTGAACACATTGGTACAGGAGACAGCTTCCTGAACAGAACACCAATGGCTCAGCACTATGAGCAACAATTAATAAATGGGGCCTTATGAAACTTAAAAGCTTCTGTAAGACAAAGAACAACATCGTCCCCATAATACTCCAGGGTAGGCCACATGTCCAGGAGTAGTTGACCAATACAATCATGATTCCATATGTTGTTTGTTTGTGGGTGTCTGTATGCACGTGCGTGTGTGCGTGAGTGTGTGTGAGTGTATGTGTGCATGTACAACACCTTATATTTTGCTATTTTTGTCTTGTTCTCTTTTTCTTTTAATTTTGTCTGCTTTGATTGGGGTTTTGGACTTGATAGTTTTCCTATTTTGTTTTGTTCATGAAGTTGAATAGGTAGGGAGAATCTGAGAGGAGTTAGGAAAGGGAAAATGTAATTAAATGTATATTGTGTAAAATATTTTTAATAAAATATTTTAAAATTCTATCTCCTCTCACACATCTAGATGCATATTTTTTCAGTAATTCTTAGAAGGAACCATGATTAGAAGTGGTTTTATTTTGTTTGAACTGACTTTTGGGTTGGTATATAGTTTCCGGGGCATGATGGTCTTCATTCTATTGAACATGATCTCTAAAAAAAAAAATGTATGTACAAAAAGCAGGCTCCAGCACAGGCAATACACATGAAATAGCTAAACGAATGCTAACAAATTTTAAATGTTCTATGTATTTAAGGAAAAAAAGCATCACATAGAATCAGACGGCATACTTGAACATCAATAACTCACTCCTAAAACATACCCAGACTGAAATAGAAGACCCTTTTAAACAGACATTTGACCACAAAGACAGGCCATGGTTGCCAGAAGCACAAGCAACGTCACACAACAGTTAGGAAAAGAACTTCAAATCACACAGATATTATCCCACACCTAGATAGTTGGCTATTAACAACATCCACAAAATAACAAGCCTGGTAATAAGACACTAAAGACACTGGCAATATCATGCTTGATTCTGGGAAATATCAAGCAACGTAGCCACAAAGGAAGGGTCAGGTCTCTTTCAAGTAGTGAGCATGGAATGATCACGTGATACAACAAATGTGTTTCTGGGTGTGCCCCCTCCCCTGCCCCGCCCATGACTGAAAACCTGGAATTTTCAGAAAGGCTTTTGTGTACTCTCTTTACTCAGAGCAGCAAAGCACAAGTCATATGTGCCACAGAAAAAAAGCCCCCAGATCTCTTTTTACAGATGGTGTAATAACAGAAAACATAGGATAGCTATGCAAAGGGCTCTTCGGGATATAATTTACCCCCTGAAAAGCAGAAATTCAGCCAGATGTTAGCACACTGATGAGGCTTGAAGATATGCCAGTTGAAGCAGGTTAACTCAGAAAGGACAAAGTCTGCCTGATTTCCCTTAAGTGAAGCGCCTACAAAAGCCATTTGGAGAGAGTAGTGGGGCCTGTGGGCGTGGAAAGGGCAGTTGTTTAATGGGTTCAGGTTTCCCTTTGGTGTCATAAAGAGGCTCCCAGAGACCTGTCCCCAAACCACTTGACAAGACTTCAGGCTGCTGAATTTTGATCTTCAGATTTGGTTTTTGGCTTTTATGTTTCTGTATTTAAGGATAATTTTGTAAATGAAAGGAACCAAAGGAGTGGTCAGCGAGCATTTTGGGGACCTCGTTTGCAGCACACATGCAACCTCCATCACCCAAGAGAGGCCTCCTTTCGAGGGACTAAGAGCTAAACAGACCCCAGACCTGCAGACAGCTAGGGAAGGAGGCCGCAGACTAACAAGACAGGAAACTTTCTGCTCCTCCCTCACATTCCTTACCTGAGACAAAGGCCTAGAAGGCCTTTTCTCCTGCCTTTGGCTGACTGCTCCAGCCTGGCCAGGTATGTTCAAAGCCTGTCCTAAGCATGTTTCCATTTTCAGGAATCTATAAACCTGTCAGCTTCCCTTTCTTTGTCTAAAATGACTAATCCAAAAATGAGCAGCTTGGTCAGCTGACACTCCCCCACCCGCCAACACACACACACACACACACACACACACACACACACAGAGAGAGAGAGAGAGAGAGAGAGAGAGAGACAGAGACAGAGACAGAGAGACAGAGACAGAGAGACAGAGACAGAGAGACAGAGACAGAGAGACAGAGACAGAGAGATGAAAGACATCCTACCTAGTGGAGGGGCATCTCTGCCTGCCTCGCCTTGCACCGGTCCTATTTCACTTTTACTAGCTTGACACCTATTGCTGCCTGCTGTGTCTGGGACCATTCCTGCCTTTCAATTCTTTAATAGAGAAAGCAAATTCCATCCAGAATCTCTAGATAATAACTCTTCCCCAAGCATCACCATAAAGTCAGCTGAAAACTTAGTGGGTTTAAGGCCAAGAGGGGAAAGTCGGTCAACCCCGCTGCCACAAGCCAGAAATCTCAGCTACGGAAGAGGCCGAGACAAGAGGAACAAGTGCAAGGACAACGAACTGGGGCACAGAGTTGGTTCGAGGCCAGCCTGCCCAACTCTGACCCAGATTAAGATTTAACACAACTAAAGAGAGGCTGTGGTCACCTGCAGAGAGGGGGCTCTGGTGGCCTCCACATCAAAATGCATGCAGGGTGCCTGCCACTACTTTGCGAAAACCTCTAAGGTTACACTTGGCTCAGATTCAGTCTTTGTTATGGCTTAAGCTCGCTAGAGGGCGCACTCCTGCGGCGTCCGCTAAGGCTGTGTGTCCTGGAGCTCTCTGAGGAGCTTGTGTTTTAGGGACAAAGGTATGCTACTAGGGGTGAATCTATGTGCTAAATTTCAAAAACATGAAAACATTTTAACAAGAGTGAGGCGGGGGTCAGGGAAGAGGAAAAGAAGCCCAAAGTCCTGAGGGACAGAGCTGGTACAAACCTTCTGAGGGTATCTGGGTAGTGAGTTTCTTCAAACACTGCCTGCAGTTCCCACAGCTGTCCAGGCGTGAATTTGTATGGTTTCCGAGGAATATTGAATAACGACTCCTCACTGGTCTCGGCCACGATCCCGGTCTCCTCTGGCTCTTCTTGGTTAGTGTCCTGGGTGTTAGTCATGTCATAGTCTTGGTAGCAATGTTCGCCTATAGAGCTCTGGTGGCCCTCATAGAACAGCTTTCTCAGGATGTCTGCTACGTCGTCATCGGTAAAGCTGCCGCTGCTTGCTCTGTAGGCAATCCTTTTCTCGGATTCAGTCGTGATTTCTTCCTCACAGAAGCTCACCCCATAGTAGTCGTAATCGAAGTAGAAGTACTTGCGGGCCATGACCTGTGCTTGTCAGAAGGCGCACCCTTGTGGTTTCCAAAGAGGCTCTGCTCCTTGAAGCCCTCTGAGGAGTTGTCCGGGTTCTCCAGACTAATAGGCTGTACACGTTCCTCTCTGACACAGAAACGCGTCCCGCTCCACTATTGCTACTGGCTTTTAACTCGCAAACCTGAGTGAGGCTCTAGTTTAGGCATACAAGGGGTAGAGTGTGGACATGAACTTGGTGTGAATTTGCCCCACAAACTAAGACAGTTGCCACAAACGGCATGGCAAAAAAGGGCTACTTGAAGCACAAGGTTAGTTTTCTGAGTCATATGAGAAATGAACCCCTAGTTGGACATCAGTTAAGGAGTTTCCCTGGGTCTAAGAGAGGATTTTGATTATGGCTGAGAATGCATTTTAGGATGATTTAGAGGTTACGGCAGGATATCAATAAAAATAAGATAACTAAATAAACTATCATTTTAGGATATAATTTCTAATTTTGTGGAAATTAAATAAATAAGGCTTCATCTCTTTGTACTACCTATCAGTTGAAGCATTTTCATTATGTAAATTATGAAGTCAAAATAATGAATCAACTCTGAAAAATATTGGCTGACTCTTTACATCATGGGAAGCCAAATTAGGCCATGATTTAATTTTGTATAAAAAGAATAAAAGCACACATGTGTAATTATACAGATGTGTTTTCAATTTTTAACAAAGAATATAAATGTGTATGTGTATGTGCATGTGTATGTGCATGTGCATGTAAGTGTTTGTGATCCCAGCGTAGCTCCCAGCCTTTCTCAGGATGAGCTTTTAAACAAAAAAAACCATATCCTGGACTGACATATTTCAATTAACAAGAAGAGTTAGCCAGAAACAGACCTTCAGAAGCCAAAAAAAAAAAAAAAAAAAAAAACAAGGTTAGTACATTTGGAGACTTTCCCAGAACTCTGAACTTCAATACATTAGATCTTTGTTTTTATTTTTGATAATTGGTTCTATGTGCTGAGTTTTATGACCTGAATGATCCTTCCATCATGGAGTCAGTTGTGTTAAGGTGTGGGGCCCTTTTATTAGTGTTTTATTAGTAAGTTAATAAAATAAACACTTTATTAGTAAATGTTTGAATTGTGTACAAGTGTTTTGTACCTGTCTACCTTCAATCATATAAAATTTAAGGTCCAAAAGGGTCACAGTTTAAAATGTTTAGGGAGGTCTTCTTTAGTGTACCAGGGAGCTTCCAGAAGTGAAGGTTCCAGGTATGTTGTTGTTTTTGTTTGTTGGTATTTTTTAATGGTTCAGACTTATTACTTTCAGGAGTCACTGGGTATCCAGAATTTTCTAAATCCATACACACAAGCCCAAGGTTAGGAGACTTACAGGGCCCCCGAGAGGCCATCGCTCTTATTCCTGGCAACCTTATACCAAGCTGCAAGGCTGACTTCAGGCGAAGCTTGCTAAAGCAACCTGGTTGGTCCTGCCTCTCTATCTATGACCTGGAAAGTATCTCTTGGTGACTCTTCATTGGCCTTTTTTCTTGTGTCTCTGAGAGAAGTGTCTAAATTCCCCTCCAGTGACAAGACAGTCTGTAGCATTGGCTAGCAAGCTCGACACCTTGGCTCTGACGTCACAAAACTTACTCATTTTCCTGCCTTTGTGCTGTGTACCCTGTTCTGTGCTTTTCTTCAGTCTACCCAGGATGCCAGGTAATAGCCAGGGGCTTCTTTTGACATGTAATTTGAAGGAAGAAGGACTTCTTCCTGACACCTTGAGCTATATGTTTTCTGGGGTCTTGGGAGGCACATCCCTTCTCTGTGGTCTTGATTGTTAGCTTGACTGGATTTAGAATTACCTAGGAGTCACACCCATAGGAGATGGTGAGGGTAATTCTCGTGAGAATTATTCCTCGATATGGGTGACTTATTCCAACTGGAAGACCAGATATAATGAGGTCAAAGGAAAATGTTGTGTGCATATAAAGTCTCTTTTTCTGAGTAAGTCTATCATCTCTGGTGTGATCATTGACTGACATCAGAATGTAGATTCTCCAGCCTTCTAAAGAAAACTAGGCATGACATTTCCGGAGGACTCTGCTACACCACTCCTGGGCATATACCTAGAGGATTCTCTGGCATGCATTAAGGACACATGCTCCACTATGTTCATAGCAGCCCTATATATATAATAGCCAGAAGCTGGAAAGAACCCAGATGTCCCTCAATGGAGGAATGGATACAGAAAATGTGGTATATTTACACAATGGAATACTACTCAGCAATTAAAAACAATGAATTCATGAAATTCTTAGGCAAATGGTTGGACCTGGAAAATATCATCCTAAGTGAGGTAAATCATTCACAAAAGAACACACATGGAATGCAGTCACTGATAAGTGGATATTAGCCCAGAAGCTCTGAATACTCAAAACACAATTCACATATCAAATCATTCCCAAGAAGAAGGAAGGAGAGGGCCTGGGTCCTGGAAAGACTTGATGCAGCATTGTAGGGGAGTACCAGGACAGAGAAGTGGGAGGGGGTGATTGGGGAACTGGCAGAGGGAAGAGGGCTTATGGGACTTAGGGGGAGGGGGGAACCGGAAAAGGGAAAATCATTTGGAATGTAAACAAAGCATATAGAAAATAATAAAAAAAGAAAGAAGAATGTGGATCTCATGACACATTGACAATGACACCAAAAGTTGTCCTCAATTTCCACAGCCATTTAGCACACACATGAATGAACTCACACCAAGAATATACGTCCATGCACAAGAGCATGCCCATACACTTAATTCAATAGTGTACTCGGTCTTTCCCGTTCACCTTGCCTTAGAAATGCCTTCCAGCTTACCATCATTTTCTTTAGGGTATTTATACTGATATCAGCTTCACTAATATACAATTTGCCTAAGCTATTTTCTGGCTTCTTTTGCATAAATAAAAATTGGTAGACAGCTCAGAGATTGAAACAGAAGTGACAGAAGCCTCCTCAGCAAAAGCCTCCTGGGAATTTTCTGCGCATCCTTTCTTCCACATGTCCGCAGCCCCCATTGTGGATATTCTCCCTGAAAGAGGTTTGCTCCTGGGCTCCCACTTCTTTCCCTGGGGCTCCGTGGAGACTTAGAAGATCAGATTGTATTTCTCTTAATCAACAGAAACAAAGCTGGGATTGGCAGGTGACAAGAAAACCAGGAGAGCAATAGGATGCGGGAGGAAAGAAGAAGAAGATCCCTGATATGATATCCCAGGCCACCTCAAGACCTGCAAAAGTCACAGCCAGGAACAGAGGACACTGGATATCTGGTGGACTCAGGCAGGGTGATCTGCCCAGAAAACCCAGTACCACTTGACACGGGCACAAGGCAGAAGGAAGCTTACCTAATGACCATGAGCAAGGACCTGTATATGAGTATTCCCAGCATCCCCCCCACACCTCTAGGCTGTTTCTTATAAAATAGGGTTCACTGTACTGGGGAGCACCACTAATCCACAAAGCTCCTACCCCACCAATGACGATGGGCTACAGTATAGTTGCTGCAATTCTGGTCAAATATACCCTCAACCTTTGACTCAACTACCTCAACCCCACCATCTTGGCTTCCATTTCTAACTGGACTCCTGGAACTCAGGAGAGGGTGCTTTCCCAAAAGCGACATGAGAAAGGATGTAAACACCTAAGACCCTTTCCACCTTCTTTTGGATCTCTATAGCATTCCTTTCACTTCTCCTCATAGAAGATTAAGAGAATAGGCACAAGTCACAGACCACATGAAGCTCAAGAAGAAGGAAGACCAAAGAGTGGATACTTCAGTCCTACTTAGAATGGGGAACAAAATAATCAAGGGAGGTAGGGGGTGGGAGGGACTTGGGAGGAAGAGAAGAGGGGGAGGGGAAAAGAGAGCCAGAATCAGCATGGGAGGAGATGAAGGAGATGTACAGAGGGTCAGGAAATTGAACAGAGGTGTGTAGCAATGGGGAATGGAGAATTGGGGGTAGCAACCAGAAAGTCCCAGATGCCAGGAAATCAAGAGCCTCCCAGGACCCCATGGGGATGACATTAGCTGAAATACCTCACAAAGGGGAGGGAGGACCTGTAGAGACCATATCCAGAGGTTAGACATAGCTCTCAAGTTGAGGGATGGGGCCACCCACCCATCTCCAAATTTTTAACCCAGAATTGCTCCTGTCTAAAGGAAATACAAGGACAAAGAGTAGAGCAGAGACTGAAGGAAAGGCCCTACCTGGGGATTCATCCCACATGCAGACACCAAACCCAGACACTATTGCTGATACCAAAAAGTGCTTACTGACAGGAGTCTGGTATAGCTCTCTTCCAGAAGAGTCTGCCAGATCCTGACCAATACAGATGCGGATGCTTGCAGCCCACTATTGGACTGAGCACAGGAACCCCAACAAAGGAGTTAGGGGAAGGACTGAAGGGGCCTTATCTGGCATCAATGGGAAGGGAGGCCCTTAGTCCTGTGAAGGCTTGATGTCCCAATGTAGGGGAAGGCCAGGGTGGTGAGGCGCGAATGGGTGGGTAGGTGGGCAGGGGAGCGCCCTCATAGAAGCAGGGGTAGGGGGACTGGATAGGGGATTTGCACAGGGGAAACAGTGAAAAGGGATAACATTGGAAATACAAATACGGAAAATGTCCAATTAAAAAGAGAGAGAGAGTTGGAAAGCCAAAAAGAAAAATGAGAGAAATAGGCACAGTTGGGAAGGTTTGAGGGCCACACCCTCCTCCCGCTGTCACCCCCACCCCACTCCACCCCCCGAACTGCAGCAGGCTGCTAGGAGTACTAGGCTATGAAGTTCTGCAGGTCCAGCGGCTTCTCTTTCTGCTCCGGCTTCCCATCCATAGGGTCAAAGACTCCAGGGGCTCGGGGCCACAAGAAGTGGGGAAACGTACTGGACACTGAGAATCCACCCCAGCCCAAGTACAGCGTCTCCATTCCGCGTCTCTAAGTACTCCCTCACACTGGCAGGCTTCCGTGAGGGCTGGGGAAGGAGTAATAGGGAGAGGCACCTGTTCTCTGAGCCTAGGGAGGTCGCTGTTTTCAGTGCGGCTCAGGTAAGGTATCATATGACTGGGGAGGAAGAAAGGCGGCCAACACAGCTAATCACCTAAGGCTTGCTGTGCTTCAAAGCAGAGCCTTTTGTCTTTTTGGCCTTGTTTTTATTCCATCTTGTATACCAGAGAGACGTGCTTGCTGATGACTTAGTCTTGAAGGCCTACTTCTGTGACTCCCACACAGTTAGCTTTCTACCCCCGGGACTCCCTGAAGAATTCCTTCAGACTTTGTTTGGGTACTTCAACTATGGATCCCTCTGCGGAGGGGCAGCAGGGTGCATGGGCCTTAAAGCAGCGTTCAGTGGAAACCAGGTGCCAGGTTTAGGTTCCCCGGTGTTCAGCGCCCATACTTGAGCACGGCTGTTGCAGGAGATATAGATGTTCCAGGGCAACCTTAGGGTAGAGGAAACCAAGCGGGTCTTAGAAGTGGCCAGAAGAAAGTAGTCTGGAGGAACTTCCACAGAAGAGAGGATCTGCTAGAAACCTGTTCCCTCCAACAAGGGCCCCTCCAAGAGCAATTGGTACCTACACCTCATGCTTCTGGGCCCCATGGCCTCTCTTCTTTCCTCGTCTTTCCCTTTTTTTCTTTTTTCTTTTTTTTAAAAAAGATTTATTTATTTATTTATTTATTTATTTATTTATTTATTTCATGTGAGTACACTGTTGCTATCTTCAGACACCCCAGAAGAGGGCAGCAGATGCCCATTACAGATGGTTGTGAGGCACCATGTGGTTGCTGGGATTTGAACTCAGGACCTCTGGAAGAGCAGTCAGTGCTCTTAACCACTGAGCCATCTCACCAGCCCCATGCTTCTAGCACTTTATTTAAATTATTTTTCCACAACCACATTTCATGGGTCCATCCACACAAATGTAAGAGATTTCATTTCTTATTTGTTTGAGTTGAAAGCTGCCCTGAGTGGCAGCTTCCGGTCTGGGTTAAGCTAAGGTGTTGGAGTTCTAGAAAACATTATTACTCGGCTCCTCCCATAGTCTGTGAGAAGGGGGAGCACTAATGACTCGTCCCTGACCCAGAACTGTCTGCTCTTATTGTTGTTGTTGTTTCCACTTTCATGAGACTTGTTTCCTTACAGCATCATATACATTGTCTATTACCATGTGAACATTAGAGAATAAGATTCATCAAGAGAAATGTTAGTGAGATGAACAAAGTCAAGCCCAAATTACATTGTAAATACTTATAAAACTGTATGGATGAAAAAGCATTCAAAAGGAAAATTAATTTTTAAATTACATAATCTGGGCCCTTTCCTTTTTTCCATTCATTCATTCATTCATTCATTTTACATACAGATTGCTGTCCCCTCCCAGTCCCCCCTCACACTATCCCCCACCCCCTTTTCTTCTCCTCTGAGAGGGTGGGGGCCCCCTGAGTGTCCCTTCACTCTGGCACATCAGGTCTCTGTGAGGTTAGGTGCTTCCTCTCCCACTGAGACCAGACAAGGCAGCCCGGCTAGAAGACCAGAGGCTTCAAAGCTCGCCCGTGCTCTTGGAGTCTGTTTCCTAAATATCTTCAATGCAGTGAGCCACAAGAGACTTACCCAGTACACAGAGAGAACCGAAATACCTCTCTAGCCATTGGGCGATTGTGTGCAGGATCAAAGTGATGTCTAGGCGATTAACTCCCACAGGCTTGTAGATTTACAAGTTCACTAAATATTTTTGTGTTTGTGGATCTTGAAGGAAGTTACTGAGGTGTTCTTTGAGCTAACCGATATGGCTAATGGTTCAAAATGGTTATTTCTGTGCGGTTCTGTGCCCCAGACACCCACCACTCCATACCCTTCTCAGCCTCCCCAACCTTGGATGGGCAGTCCTCAGAAGGAGTCTCTATGCAGCCCTTAGCTACAGAAAGAGAGACCTTTCCTATGGCTTTAATTTGATGTGATGGCATGTTCTGGTTTCTGAGACTAGAAAAAAGCTTCTTTTCGAGTTTGCTTAGCCATTAGCAAGAGTCTTTTCTGAGGTGAAAAAATGGAAGTTCTGTCCAGTATGAGAAAGTAACTTTGCTGTTTTCTCTGGGATTTACCACATGCAGCTGTCCAAAGCAGAGAACCTGTGGAAACAAAAGCGTACAAATCCAGCAGGTTTTTCCCAAGGCTTGGGGCCTGGGGTCAGATTCTAAATATGGGTGTAATAGAGCTGTGGGAAGCCTTTCTTCTAGATCTGTTCATGTCTACGTGTCTCCTGAAGTCTCTGCTGAGTAATAGACCGTGACATCCTCAGTGTAGAACCTGACATACTTAAAAGGGGGGAAGGACATAGGGCAGAAAAGGCTGTGTAACAACACCAGTGCTTCTGCCTATGTTTTGTGGATTATATGGGCATGGGCATATATGTATAAGTGCTCAATAGATAATTTTCTTCTGGAACCCTCTTGAATCATGAGCAAATACCTGTGGGATAATTTGGCATGTTCTAGTTTCTGAGACTAGAAAAAAGCTTCTTTTCGAGTTTGCTTAGCCATTAGCAAGAGTCTTTTCTGAGGTGAAAAAATGGAAGTTCTGTCCAGTATGAGAAAGTAACTTTGCTGTTTTCTCTGGGATTTACCACATGCAGCTGTCCAAAGCAGAGAACCTGTGGAAACAAAAGCGTACAAATCCAGCAGGTTTTTCCCAAGCTCGTCAAGTAATGATGCATGCATTTTATAGTTGTAGGTTCACTAGAGAGCCATTAAGGTATATTTAAAATAGAGGTAAATAATAAATGCATGCCATGGAGACTGAGCCTTAGTATGTAGCCCAGGCTGACCTTGTACTCTAGACTCTCTTGTATCAGACTCCCAACTGGTGGTGCCGTAGGCATATGCCACTACATACACCATAGGTTCCTGTTTCATGTGTATTCTTTATACATTATTAGAGATCTATTTGTGCTAAAAAGAATTACTGGCAGACTAGAGACATGTCTCAGGAAGAGCTGGGTTCAGCATTCATACAGGTAACTCTCATGCATCTGTAACCCCACTTCCAGAGGGATCCAGCGCCCCCATATGACTTCTATGGTTGCCCAACATACATACATGCAAGACAAGCAAAACATTCATATGCATAATGTAAAATAAATGCAAAAGGATAATTTAAGAGAATTTTTTATTTGTATCTAAAATGCACCACACTCTCTAGCATATTCTTACAGTAACTTGTTCCATTCTCCCTTCCCCCAACATCAGGAATGGAAAAACATGTCTTTTAAATGTTTGAATGCCTATCCACTAGATTTATTTTTCTCAATCACTCTGCAGCTATAGGCCAAAGAAAGGTGTTCACTAAAACCCAAAGCAGAACGAGCAAATGGATCACTGTCAGGCTGAGAAGAAATAAGCATGGTGAGGGTGATATCCGTCCCCACAGCCAGCTTTGTGAAATCTGCAGGCAGAAAGGAGACAGAATGTGTGCACACAGAGAGGGCACGGGATAGCACAAAACCATGCTACACATCACCGAAAGAGCTGGCTGGATTTCAGCTGAAGATCTGAAAAGAAGATACAGACAGAAGCATGGAATTAGAGAAGCAAGTACTTGCTCACAGGAAACACTGCCAGTGTGAGCCGCTGGTCTTTCTCTGGGCTGCCATGCCTTCTCTTGCTGGCTAGCATGGCTTTCTTGAGATTTCCTCAAATGGCCTGCAGGGGTTGTGTGACAAAACTCTTCCTGGTGAGACAAAACGCATTCGTCCACTCACTGCAAATAGAAAGCCCATGATGGACCAAAGTATGGATACCACTAAAGTCCAACTTGGTGAGCCGATGTGTTGTACTGGGGTTGTTTACAGGAATTTAGGTGAAGGGTTATTTACAGGAGGAGAAATGTCTCAAAGACAGCTGTATCACCAAACCCCACCCCATCCTGGGTGACAGAGAACTAACTTGGAGCAACTGCACAGCGTGCAGGCAGCTCAACAGGTTGGAGTGTGTCCTTTCCAGCTGCTTCAGTTGGCCTAAACCCCTTCCAGGAAGTACAACTGCTTTCTGCTTCTTCCAGAACAACTGACCTGGTCCGGAGTCTTGTTTGCAGCTCTTGTCTTCTGAGAGTCTTTGCAGCTCAGCCTCTTTTTCTCCGGGGGTGGGGGTGGGGTGGGGTGGGGCTCTCTACTTTAATTGTTTACTCTGGCATAGAGGTGCCTAGGGAATCTGGTTAGTTTGGGGGAGTTGTTTACCTCCCTGCTTGGAAGCCTGCGAAGTGCAGTGTTTCAATCTCAGCTCAAACTGTTACAGAACAGCAAACCATTAGGTTGGGTGAGAAAGGAGGTTCTGGCTAGCATTGCGCTGTAGTTTACCATCTTCATTCCTCCTGGCTTGACCCTTGTAGTAGTGGTGCTCAGTGGTTAGGGCTTTGAGATCAAAGCTTGGTGAAGGACTTTGGGAAATGGAATGTAAAGATTTTTAGCAAGCCAGAGGAAAAGGGAGAGCAAGGATTGTTGTGGGAATGGCAGTTGCTGGATGAGGAACACACACCACAACGAGGTCATCTTCCCATATGTGTTTCGTCACCCTCTCTTGGTATGTGGAACTGTGGGTGCTCACTCTGGACCCATAGAACTGGGGCCTGGGATTGGCAATGGGTACCTTCCTTATTGGTCTTTGGTATTTATGGAGAGAAGCTGCCTCTGCATTTGTTGGGCCCTGATCTGCCAGTCCCATATTGTGTGACTAGCAATGCTCCAATTCTCAGGACTCCTCTAAGAACCTGTCTGCATTCTGTGGTAGTAGATCCAAGGGGGTTTTGTCGCTACCTCCAACTCACACTCCTTCCGTGCCTGTGTAGGCATCTGTCTACTGTTCCCTTTCCTTCTAGGTCCTTCTCATGTTCCTAAATCCAGCATCCATCCTGGTGCTTCCAATTCCAGCATCTGTGACCCCAGTTCTGCTTCAGGTAGAAGGATGTTCTCTGGCCTCTAGATACTTGCTGTGTGGATCCACTTCCTCCGTCTCTCCCAGTGCCTCTACCATTCGCAAACTTTCCTAAATACTTTGCCAAATACACTCTCTCCTCCCCTCCTCTGTCATACTGGACTTCTAGACACATGTCTAGTAAATAACCATTTACTTATCTTCTCCATTACCTATTCCAAATTTCCAATTACTTGTACTCAGTTTCCAGGGGGGCCTTCACCACATGCTGATGTACCCCTCTTTTTTTAATGACTTCCACAGTTCACAAGTGATCCCAGCATCAAAACCAGCTCATGCGTTGGCCAGAATCTCACAGTACCACAAACGCTACCCCATGTCATATGCCACAAATGCTATGGCCCCTTTCACATGTCTGCCCTGGTGGAAGTCAGGCGTAGGCCTCTCTGGATACTTTTCACACTGCCTCTCTTCTCCTCCAATAACCCTTGGGCTAACACAGCCCATCACTGGCCACATGCCCTGAAACCTGCAGCCTATGTCTGCCCCTAACCTGGTCTGGTGTATATCTACTGAGAATCCTTTGCCTCTCTGGCCTGGGCTCTTGTGCATTTTGTGCATAGGAATGGGAGAAGAGAAGTAGCATCTTTCTAATCAGCATGGGACGGGCTCTTGTGTTTCCTTTGAAGCAGTAGGACCTGTAGCAGAATGACTCCTAGTACCATGACCATGTCATTAAAAGGCAGTGAACAAACCTAGGGCAGCCTAGGTAACTGTCACAATCCTCCTCACATGAATGCTCAGGTAGCCTCTTTGTGTATTTGTTGCAGAGTTGGAGATAGGAGTGAAGTCCCGAGTATGGATGGAACTTAACCCTTTGTGAACTGTCTTCTCACTGGGGACTTGCCCTACTCCTGATTTAGTGTATTTGCTCTCACAGGGTCAAGGGTCAGGGTAAGGATAGCATACTGTGGCAACACGGAAGAATGTGTGTCTGAGTGAGAACTTCTGGAGCTCCTGAGAAACTTCTGTGATTTGGGCAGTAATAAAGATGACACTGGGTCATCCATCTCTCTTTGTCCTTCTGTTTAAACGATATTTTCTCAATAATTTACATCAACAACTTACTGACCCCTAGAAAGAACATGAAACATATTGAATGCACATTTCTATATTGCTGAAGCGCTAAGGTTCCATGGATAGTATCAGTGCCTTCGCCTGATGCCTGGAGAGGACGATGCCTCAAGACTCCTCTGAAAGCTTTACTGTGCAGCACTCTGACTATCAGCAGATGCAGACTCAAGCGCTTGAGACTGCTGTTCTTTCCTGTATTTGCATCTTCTTTTCTTAAACCAAGTCTGCAATGACATGATGATGAAAGAGATGGCTTTAGGATAAGTCAACAGTCAGTATCACAGCTGGAAAACAAGCCCCGCACTGCATAAGTGTGTATATCAATGAGCCTTTACATTGAACAGAACAGTTGGCTTGTTTTCATAGTTTTGTTTTTTTCTTTAAAATTATTTTATGCAATATAATTGATCATTCCTCTCTAAACACTTCCCACATCCTCCACACCACCCTTCCCACCCAACCCCCCTCTCTCTGTCTGTCTCTCTCTCTCCCACCTCTCTTTCTCAAAAATAAGACAAAAACAAAGCAAAATGAAAAACAAAGCAAATAAAAAATAAGACAAAAACATAACAAAACAAAGCAACTAGAACAAACAAAAACCACAAAAAGTGCACAGTCAGCCAGAACTATTCTCTGAGGGCCTGCCCCAGAGTGTTCCTCATACACTCTGTGTCTCTGAACTGATATCCTCTCCCAGCAGGTATCCATTGGAAAAAAAAAACTCCTTGATTGGGGATGGGACTTTGTGTCCAGTTCCCCTTGTCAGTGCTGGGGTTTTGTCTGGTTTGAACCTGTGCAGGTCTTGTGCTTGAGAGTGAGAGACTTTGTGTCAAGGCAATACAACAAAACATTCCCCCATTTCATATTCTTGCTGAGGCCATTTAGATTTAACTCGAACTTGATGTCCTGGATGGGGAATCCCATGGAGAATTATGCAACTCTATTCTAGGAACCAAAGATCAGGAATGTCCTCCCTAACTTGTCACATTACCAGTTAAACTGCCAGTTTGTGCAGAGCCCCCATCCCCAGGTAAGTGGCTATTCCTAGCTTGGGTTAAATAGCTTGCTTCTAAGTGTTTACTTCTGCAAAGCCAGGGCATAGATCTGCTTTTAAAACACCTGTGTTCTGGACCCGCAGGCTACACCTTGGTGCCAGAAGACCTGGCTGTGGTCCTGGAGGGCTAGAATACGTACTTTCAATCACACATTGGTCTGTGTCTGAGTGAACACTCCCAGTAACAGCATTGGAGTTCTGAGTCCTAAGTGGATGTCTGCATCAAAGCCCTTACCTCAGGGCTCAGGGAGCCATGCAGAAGAGGAGGCAGAAAGATTATAAGAGCCAGAGGGGGGATGGAGGACTCTAAGGAAACAAAATCTATTTTCTGTATGAAAAGATCAAAAATAAGAATAAAGTTGACACACTTCAACAATCACACCCTGATTGTTAGCAGCCTGGCCAGGACTCAGGATGTCTTACATAAGCAGTTAGATCCTAACTCTCAATGGTGCCACCTCGCAGGTACATATAATAAAATATTATATGTACAGGGTTTTTGCAGAAGCCTTCCTTCAAGGGGGCCTAAGGCACCACTAGTCGTTAGACTCGAGAATTCAAGGGTGGTCATCCCAGGGAGGCCAGCCCAGAACTGTGACATTATCACCTATAGGATTAGGAAATAAAACCAATTCAAATAATCATTCACATGTCTTGACACCCCTGCTCCCAGGAAGTTTAAGGGAGGGGGAAGCCACTTCTGCCCCCTTCTTTTCCATGCCCTCTTAAGTTTTCTGGGCTCAAGATGAAGGTAATGTTCTCAGCAAGAACTGCAACTTAAAGCTATCGATGCCCTACTTCCTGCCCAGCATGACAGGGCTTCCTGGGCCCTGTTATTCTACCAGGACATTTAAAGCCTTAAGGTTGAACCTCCATTCAGGAAAGTGATCTGCCACAATGTGGACGTCAGTTAACAAAACTGCTTCCTCCTTAATACATTGGCTAGCTGTGGAGATACAGTCATAATCACCTATTAGAGTCAGACCCCTAATGCATTTGTTTACATTAGGAAGTTCTCAAGATGCACATTTGTGGCTACACATATGTTTTCTCTCTGTCTGGAACCCTCTATCAGGGGGATGTATAGTCTAAAGATCAGGGGACTCTGCTGAGGGGGACTCGAACCTACCATCAGGATGCCTCCGTGAACTCAGCCAAAGCCCCAGTGGCTGGCTCCCGTGAGCTCGCATTAGGGCCAGAGTTCCCCACATCTGATTCCTAAAGCCCACCGATTATGTTTGCAAGAAGAAAAGGGAAATCGGGCAGGAAGGTGTGCATGCAGGAGCATGTGAGTGTTTTCTCCTCTCTCGTGTCCCGTGGCTATCTATGCTCTCTCCAGAGCTGCAGTGCACGGGTCTCTCTACAGCTGCAGTGCACTGGACAGGGAGAAAAAAAATCTCCTACACCTTCAGCTTTTCTTTTCCTCCCACTCTGTCTCTGTATCCTGGGGAAAGCCTCTCTTCTTCCTCCCGGCTTCTCCTACCTGAGCCCGGTCCTACTGAGGGACCTATTCATGGCGTTAGGATGCCAGCATGCAGGGGCCTGCTATGTGGGGGTGCTGTTCTGCAGTATCTACTGCAGATAGTACAGCCTGCTTATGTCATGGCTATAAGCTTATGTCCTTCTATATACATAGAATTATAATATTCAATTCAGTCCTGTCTATTTATCTGATGCTTACATACAGATTCCAAGTAGGGTGATTTCTTTGTTTTCTTTTGCTTTGTCTTCAATTAAATGACCATGCTCCCTTTAGCAGTAGAAAAGAGTTATAAGCTGCTGGGTGCTTATTCCACTTTCTTTTCTGGAAAACTCTGACACTCAATGGTTGATAGCTATACAACAGGCAAGGACACCCCTCCCCACCACACCTCCACTTTTAATAATGGTTATAAGAAATGGTCCATGTCCTGTGGCCGAGTCATTGACCCAAAGCCTTTTCAGAGTTACTGACCTTCACTTTGGATTCTGCTAGGTACAACTGCTTTGCGAGGCTCCTCCTATGGAAAGAAGATGGGGAAGTGAAGCTGTTAGAGGGAGACAGCCTCTTAGCTTGGCAAGATGAAGAGACTTCCGGACATAGGTCACATACCAATATAAAAATATGTAAAGATGCTGAGTGCTTAAGTGTAAAAGTGGCTTTTTATTTACCTCTATTTCACCACAATAAATAAATACATTAATAAATTAAAATGAGAGAGATGTGGCATAGTAGTCAGGTTGCCTAGAAACTACCAGGTCTTGAGTTCAATTCCCAGTACAAAGGATAGGGTCATAGAGAAGCATAAAGAGGAAGGGGGAAGAGAAGGAGGGGGAGGAGGAAAAACAAAAACAAAAAAAACCTGAAGGAAGGAATTAAGAGACAGCAGCCAATTTCTAGACAACGCTGAATGAATATACTGCCTTTGACCTCAACAACAAGAACAAAAAACGCATTCCCATACTCAGCAACACAAAGGTCCCTATGCCTTGGGGTTCAAGCCATGTGAGGGGCCATGGCAGGGAGAAGGCCCCTCTGAAGGAGATCCTAAAGGATGGAAGTCGGGATTGCTCCTAGAACAAGCTGCATACCTTGTTATCACATCAGGGTACTTCGTTTTCTCAAAAGCAGCTTCCAGTTCTCTCAGCTGCCTGGGCGTCAGACCCAGCTGGATCCGTGGCCTTGTGCGCCGGGCTGGTGGATCTCTGGCAGTGGCCAACTTCTGTTCCTCCTGCTGTGGGTCTCCAGACCCTCCGTGGCTCCCAGAGCACTCAGCTTTCATGTTAGTCCCACGTTGCTTCACGACTCCAACGAAGATCACATCATCGTTGTCGTCTGGGATGCTCTGGTGCTTTAGTTTGTCTGAGCCATTTCGAGAACCTTCTCCAAAGCTGCATCCCCCTGCTGCTGCCTCAGCCTCTTGTTCAAAATCAAGGGTCACCTCGATCTCATTCTCCTGCAGTTTGTAGGAACTGGGTTGAGCCATGGCAGAATCTGCAAGGGAGTGGCATGAGCTCCACAAATGTTTTGTGAGTTGAAATGGAATTGCAGCCTATGGGCTTTCTAGCAAGTTTCACATCTGTCCTCTTTCTATCCCATGACCTCTCTAAAAGACACGTGCTCAATGGGAGTGGTTCTAGGGAGCATGCGCAGAACACCTAATCCTGCAGAGACTTGATGAGCCAGGTTAGGGGGACATACCCAGGGGGCCCCACCTTCTCAGAGGAAATGGGGAGGGCTTGTGAGGAAGAGACTCTGTGAGGGGAGGACCGGGACTGGGGCAGCGTTTGGGATGTAAACTAATTAATTGATTAATTAATTAAAACCTTCAGAGGAAGGGACTGGAGAAGAGAACAAGATGTTATGGGTATACAAGTAGGGATGAGGACAAGAATTCACACTGAATACATGGTCTCCGAGTGAACTTCTGGAGAACTTCTAGTCTATAGCTCACTAGGTGTACACTGCAAGAACTGAGAATTATGAGGACATGGCTAGCTCAGTTTGCTTTTTTTTTTCTAGATTTCTGTGTAGACATTAAAAACACAGCCAACCACCGTCCTCCAACAGCAGAAGTGGCACGTTAGAGCCAGGTTTGTGTAGCATTCTGGTGGACAAGACACTGCAAAAACCCTTGATGCCACCATTAAAAAGAGATCATTATTTGTGTGTGTGCACATGCTTATGGGTGCCTGCAGGGAGCACTGAATTCCCTGAAGATCCACGTATACCCAGGTGGTTGTGTAGCGCCTGAGGCGCATGCTGGACACTGCACTTTGGTCCTCTAAAGAACAAACGTTCTTGACCATTTAGCTGTCGCTCCACTCGCCACCCCAAGTACAAACGTTTTCTTTCTTCCATTCAATCGTAGATTCCTAGAGCGTTGTGATAATAGGGCAGCTAGCAAAATTCCTAAGGAAGTTGGAGTGCAAATATCTTGTCTTAAGATTGTGAAAACCAGTGTCCCTAAATACAAAAGCCTTGTCAGATAACCATAGAGTTAGTAGCCAAGTAAACTACGATTCCTTTTAATTACTGCATTTATGTGATAAGTGTGGATGGGCCTTACCATAGTGTGTGCTTGCCACAGCACATGTTTGGAGATCAGAACACAGCTGAAGAGAATCAGCTCTCTCTATACTGTGTGCCTCAGGACTCAAGCTTGGCTCATTAGTCTTAGCAGCAAGTACCTTCACCTACTGAAACATTACAGAAGACCTCCCCCAGGTTGTTTTTTTATGTACAAAGGTTGCGGTACAGGCAGAGTCTTCTACAAGAATGCCTGCTCAAAATCTTCAAAAAAAAAAACCATTCAGAATACCTTTGAATATTACTGTCCATGGAGCCCTGTATACATTATAGGTACTCATAAGTCATAGGCACATTGCCCTCCATCCCGGACTTTTGACCCAACTATACCCCATCAAACTCCTTCTAAGTAGTCACTGCCAGGACCTCCTTGGATTCTAACCTACGAGAAGGAAGAGAGAAGGAAAAGAAGTACGACCTAGCATAAAAGGAACAGAAAGAGCAGACAGCTGTGAAGCAAGGAGAAGGTGGTCAGTAGTGTGAGGTCCCGGGACCACAGCCTGTGTCTAAGGACCCTCAATGACTGTGTCTGATTCTCAGTTATATTAGCCTCCTGGATTACTGCTTTACCTATTCCTTTTGCCTCCTAAGAACATTTTGCACTCGGCTGCGACTGTGAAACAGACCCTTTCTAGGAAACAACACACATTTAATCCCCACAGAAAGGGAGCCCACCACCGAGCAAAAAAACCCTTGATGCCACGAAAGTCACAATTCTCCCAGTGTCCACCTTGGTGAACAAATGGGTTTAGGCAGAGTTACTTACAGGAATGTGGGCAAGGGGTTGCTTACAGGAGCAGAGCCGGCTCAAAGACAGCTTCCGTCACCAAAGCCTAGCTCAGCGTGAGTGATGGCTCATAAAACCCAAAGCACTCTACGGCCTGCAGGCAGCTCAACAGGTTGTAGAGTCTGTCCAGGTGGCTCGGTCACTCAGAACCCCTTCCAGGCAGCTCGACTGCTCTTTGCTCCTCTTAAGCAGTTCTGCTGCTCTGTTTCAGGCTGCTCCACTGGTCTGAGACTGACGGGCAGCAGTCTTTACTATTTATATAGTCTTGGGGAGGGCGGGGCGTGGTGAATCTGGTCAACAACCTTTTTCTTAAGGATACAAGGTTTCAATCCAGGATGAAACTACTGTACAATATCCATTTAAATAGAAACTCACACTTCGGCCTATTCTGCTCCTTATTACAGTCCCCCCAAGAAGACACACAACACTTGGAAATTGATATAGCATTATAACTTTCAGATACCTAATAATATGGTATAGTAGGCCATGAAGGATAGCCCATCATTGTTGTTAAACATACCTTTCTGACACATTTTGGTTATAACACAGCTTGTTATTCCTGGGCAATAGACCAGGCCATATGTAAACTCAGGACGGGTTGAGAACCAGACGAACAGTGCAGGGGTCAGGGTGTACTCACCCAGGCTCCCAGCAGCAGCCCAGACCCCAGAACCCCTGAGTTTGTGGAAAGGACATGCAACAGAAAGCACCGGGTTGCAGCACAGCTCAGAACACATGTGCCACTCGGCACTCAGGAGCGCACGCTCAGGGTCCCTTGTTGGACACAGTAAACACTGGCCAAGTTTGAGGAACTTGCACAGGATGACTGCAGTGCCACTGAGTCCATCTTATTTGGCTCACAGAGAGCAGCCTTCTAGAAGATACTAAACCAGTGGCTCTCAACCTTCCTATTGCTATGACCCTGTAATACGGTGTCTCATGGTATGGTGACCCCTAACCATAAAATCATCTTCATTGCTACTTCATAACTGTAATTTTGCTACTATTATAAATCACCATGTGAATATCAGATCTGCAGGATATCTGACATGTGACCTCCAAAGGAGTTATGAGCCACAAGTGGAGAACCAAAAGGGCTTGCATCCAAGCTGCATGTACCTGGTTGACTTCAAGCTAAGAGCGAGGAAGTTGGATGCTGTCCTGGCAATGATGATGGGGATGTCCACTAGAAGATCCTGCATCCCTAATCAAATACATATTTGCTGCTCCTTGCCTGTACTCGTGGCACATTCAAAACACGTTTTAGAAAGCAGAAGTACAATTGTTCTTTCCGAAGGAGCTAGCAGCTTTCCGGGCATTCCAACGGCCTCCAGTTCAGAGGTTCACTGGTACCCCTCTAGCTACCTACTATTCCAATTCCTCATTTCAAGATGCAATGAAAAGGTGCACTTGAGAAAAATATCTTTCGCTTTCCTTGTTTCTGTGAGGTATGCGAATACTTCATTTGTGTAAGTGTTCACTTATTTCTAAGCCAATTTAAATAGAAATCCTTTAAGAGAGTTGGTACACTCATTATATACATGTAACAAGATTTAGAAGATATCTAGCATGTATTATGTATGTATTCATATACAAATACACAATTGTAGGGACAGATATTATAGCTGTCATTCTAAATGTTAAATCATACATAAATAAGTAACAAAAGCCAATGGTACATTGGCACTTACACACACACACACACACACACACACACACACACTGAATATTTGTGGAGAACTCTGTTCAATTTCTGTGGATCTTAATATGGAATTTTCTGTAATCTATAAGACTGTATATTAGGCGAGGGATCATGGAGCCCTATTTCTGTGTCTGCATTGCCGATCAGAGGGTATGAAGTATGAGTGTCTGACTGATGGGTTTCTTCTACTGGAGGTTCATGCCAATGTTGTTGGCAACTCTGAATCCCTTCGTGGAGGAAAGGGCCTACTGAGTCGGTGACTGTACAGCACATGCTCTGGGGTGGGAAGGAAACAGTGTGGCAGGGCAGGGCAGAACAAGGGAAAGGTTTACAAGGCACGGAGTAAGGGATTCATGGCCAGAGGGAAAAGGGATTGAAGATGACTAGAGGAAGGAGGAGGACAAAAACAGAGAACAGAGCTCACTGTATCTGATAAGGTGACTTCCGTGTGCCAAATACTGCAATGAGTGTTCTAGTTACTGTCATCAAAATCCTGCCCCCATAACTAGGTCAGAGTCAGTAGGGATTCAGGAATAGGATTCCATTCAGATGGGATCTCCCATAGGATCACATAGAAAGGAGAGGCCTCTTAGTCACCAGGAAAAACCTTTCAAGCATAAGGAGTCTAGGAATAGTGCCCATCTAAGGCAAAGCTTATAAATAAAGGTCTTTGAGCCTAGGGAAGTCTTTCTTTTGAAAGAAGTTTGAGGTTCTAATCCAGCTCAGAGTAGACTCAAACCTCAGGAGTTATGTCCACCTTAGCCAGCTTTCATAAAGCTGCCTGAAGCGATGCTTCTGGAGTATGATTAATAGGTAAATGTCAAGCATATAGGTCAAGAGTGAAGGCCCAACATAGAAGTATGAATACCTGAGGTCTAAGGTGATAAGTTCAAGAGCTCAGGGACGTCAGAGTCACAGCATTAGAGCTATGAAAGGAAAATGTTTACTAGATTCTTCAACAGGAGAAAGGGAGACTGTTTTCCAGGAGAGCTTCAAGACAGGAAAATGGAAAGGATCTGAGCTCAGGTCCGGGTCTGGTCCAAAGTCAAGACATAGCTTGTAGCCAAGTGTCCCCTTTGACCTAAATACTGGGCTATCACGTATGTGGCCCTGACTGCGGAGGAGAAAGATAGGTTGAGCTTCTTCTTCAGTGAGGTCATGCATTGATGGCCATAACTGAGGTCACTGTCTTTAAAATGAAGCCTGGTTGGGACTAGAGAGATAGTTCAGTGATGAAGAGCACCTCGGTGCTCTTTCAGAGGATCTGAGTTCAGTTATCATTACCCTACATGATAGCCTACAATTGCCCATAGCTCCATTTCCAGGGTATTCATGTCTGTCTTCTGACCTGCACAGACTCCATGAAAGTGCATGGTGCCTGTACCTATGTGCAGACAAAACAGTCATACACATAAACTAAACTAAATCGATCTGTGAAAACATAAATGGAATTGTGTGCATGTGGGGTTGATAACTGGAGAGCTGTGGATGGAGTGTGGGAGAAGGAAAAACACTCAAAAGGATCCCTGTGGTGAGGGACAATCCTGGCTGAGAAAAGACAAGAAGACATTGCCTAAGTGAGGCCAGAGTCTCCAGACTCTGTTGGGTGTGTGCACGAAGAAGAATGCAAAGCAGACATAGAGAGCGCTCAGCCATGCAGCACAGATCAACTGACTGAGCACGAGCTTCGCTAACCAGGCACCACACAGAAACAAAGTCACAAGTTCAGAGCTCAGGCCCAGTCCCAAAGAGCTCAGGAGAGACTGGATGTCAGGCTCTTCCTCTCTGTGAGCTCAAGACAGCACGGGAATGAAAGCACACCACGCAGTGAAGATGGAGGAAAATGCCAGTGAGTCCAAGGGGCTAGCGTTGCCTACTTCAGGCAGGGGGAATAAGAAAGAGCAGGAGGATCAAGGTTTGGTCAGCCAGTGGGGAGGAGGTAGCCATGGTCCTGGGTCTCTCAGCTGCAGTGGCAGAGGCAGAGGCAGAGGCAGAGAGGCAAAGGCTTACAGGCACTGAGAGAGGCAGAGACAGAGAGGCAGAGGCAGGGGCAGCTGCAAAGGCAGAGAGGCAGAGACAGGAGGAGGAGGAGGAGGAGGAGGAGGAGGAGGAGGAGGAGGAGGAGGAGGAGGAGGAGAGACAGACAGAGACAGAGAGACAGAGAGAGGCAGGGAGGGAGGGAGTAAGGGAGGGAGGGAGGGAGGGAGGGAGGGAGAGAAGCATAGAGACAGAGAGGCAGAGACAGAGGCAGAGATAGAGGCAGAAGCTGAGAGACAGAGACAGAGTCGCAGAGAGGACGAGAGACAGAGTCAGAAACAGAGGCATTGTAGCAGAGACAGAGAGACAGAGGGGCAGAGGCAGAGAGACAGAGAGGCAGAGAGAGACAGAGAAATTGTGGCAAAGGCAGAGACAGACAGACAGAGAGAAAGAGAGGCAGAGTAGCAGACAAGAAGAGAGACAGAGAGACAGAGAGACAGAGGAAAAGAAGCAGAGAGGCAGAGAGACAAAGAGGCAGAGTAGCAGAGAGGACAAGAGACAGAGTCAGACAGAGGCATTGTGGCATGGGCAGAGAGACAGAGGGGCAGAGAGACAGAGAGGCAGAGAGACAGAGAGACAGAGGGGAAGAGAGACAGAGAGGCAGAGAGACAGAGAGGCAGAGGCATTGTGACAAAGGCAGAGAGACACAGGGGCAGAGAGACAGAGAGGACAAGAGACAGAGAGGCTGAGAGACAGAGGAATTGTGGCAAAGGCAGAGACAGAGAGACAGAGAGACAGAGGGGCAGAGAGGCAGAGACAGGAGGAGGAGGAGAGAGACAGACAGACAGAAACAGAAAGACAGAGACAGGGAGGAAGGTAAGGAGGGAGGGAAGGAGGGAGGAAGGGAGGGAGGGAGGGAGGGAGGGAGGGAAGGAGAGAAGCATAGAGACAGAGAGGCAGAGACAGAGGAGAAGCTGAGAGACAGAGACACAGTCACAGAGAGGACAAGAGACAGAGAGTCAGAGACAGAGGCACTGTGGCAAAAGCAGAGAGACAGAGAGACAGAGGGGCAGAGGCAGAGAGAGAGGCAGAGAGACAGAGAAGCAGAGTGGCAGAGAGGACAAGAGGCAGAGAGACAGAGAGACACAGAGACAGAGGAAAAGGAGCAGAGAGGCAGAGAGACAGAGAGTCAGAGAATCAGAGAGACAGAAAGACAGAGTAGCAGAGGACGAGAGACAGAGTCAGACAGAGGCATTGTGGCAAAGTCAGAGAGACAGAGGGACAGAGAGAGAGACAAAGAGACAGAGAGACAGAGAGGCAGAGAGATAGAGTTGCAGAAAGGACAAGAGACAGAGAGGCAGAGAGACACAGAGACAGAGGGAAAGAAAGAGACAGAGAGACAGCGAGGCAGAGAGACAGAGAGACAGAGCGACAGAGAGACAAGGGAATTGTGACAAAGGCAGAGATAGAGAGGCAGAGAGACAGAGAGGCAGAGAGACAGAGAGGCAGAGAGACAAAGGAATTGTGACAAAGGCAGAGACAGAGAGGCAGAGAGACAGCGAGGCAGAGAGGCAGAGAGACAGAGAGGCAGAGAGACAGAGAGGCAGAGAGACAGAGAGTCAGAGAATCAGAGAGACAGAAACGCAGAGTAGCAGAGGACGAGAGACAGAGACTCAGACAGAAGCATTGTGGCAAAGTCAGAGAGACAGAGGGGTAGAGAGAGAGAGAGACAAAGAGACAGAGAGACAGAGAGGCAGAGAGGAGAAGAGACAGGCAGAGAGACAGAGAGATAGAGAGTCAGACAGAGGCATTGTGGCAAAGTCAGAGAGACAGATGGGCAGAGATAGAGAGAGACAAAGAGACAGAGAGACAGAGGCAGAGAGACAGACTGGCAGAGAGGACAAGAGACATAGAGGCAGAGAGACAGAGCAACAGAGAGACAGAAAATCAGAGAGACAGAGAGGCAGAGGAAAAGAAGCAGAGAGGCAGAGAGACAGAGAGACAGAGGGGAAGAGAGACAGAGAGGCAGAGAGACACAGGAAAAAAGCAGAGAGACAGAGAGGCAGAGAGAGAGAGGCAGAGAGAGACAGATGGACAGAGAGGCAGAGAGAGACAGAGGGACAGAGATGCAGAGAGAGACAGAGAGACAGAGAGGCAGAGAGACAGAGAGGCAGAGAGGTAGAGAAGCAGAGAGACAGAGAGTCAGAGAATCAGAGAGACAGAAAGACAGAGTAGCAGAGGACAAGGGACAGAGAATCAGACAGAGGCATTGTGGCAAAGTCTGAAAGACAGAGGGGCAGAGAGAGAGAGAGACAAAGAGACAGAGAGACAGAGAGACAGAGAGGCAGAGAGACAGAGAGGCAGAGAGACAGAGAGGCAGAGAGACAGAGAGGCAGAGAGACAGAGAGGCAGAGAATCAGAGAGACAGAAAGACAGAGTAGCAGAGGACAAGGGACAGAGAATCAGACAGAGGCATTGTGGCAAAGTCTGAGAGACAGAGGGGCAGAGAGAGAGAGACAAAGAGACAGAGAGACAGAGAGGCAGAGAGACAGACTGGCAGAGAGGACAAGAGACAGAGAGGCAGAGAGACAGAGAGACAGAGAGACAGAGAGACTGAGAGCCAGAGAGACAGAGGAAATAAAGCAGAGAGGCAGAGAGACAGAGAGACACAGTTAGACAGAGGCATTGTGGCAAAGGCAGAGAGACAGGGTCAGAGAGACAGAGAGGCAGAGAGGCAGAGAGACAGAGGCAGAGAGACAGAGAGACTGAGAGCCAGAGAGACAGAGGAAATAAAGCAGAGAGGCAGAGAGACAGAGAGACAGAGAGGCAGAGAGACAGAGAGACAGAGAGACAGAAAGGCAGAGTAGCAGAGGAGGAGAGACAGAGACTCAGACAGAGGCATTGTGGCAAAGTCAGAGAGACAGAGGGGCAGAGAGAGAGAGACAGAGAGACAGAGAGGCAGAGAGGCAGAGAGAAGAGACAGGCAGCGAGACAGAAAGACAGAGAGTCAGACAGAGGCATTGTGGCAAAGTCAGAGAGACAGATGGCCAGAGATAGAGAGAGACAAAGAGACAGAGAGACAGAGGCAGAGAGGCAGAGAGACAGACTGGCAGAGAGGACAAGAGACATAGAGGCAGAGAGACAAAGAGACAGAGCAACAGAGAGACAGAGAGTCAGACAGGCATTGTGGCAAAGGCAGAGAGGGGGGCAGGGAGACAGAGAGGCAGAGAGACAGAGAGACAGAGGGGCAGAGGAAAAGAAGCAGAGAGACAGAGAGACAAAGAGCCAGAATGGCATAGAGACAGAGACAGAAAGGCAGAGAGACAGAGGGGCAGAGAGACAGGGAGACAGAGAGGCAGAGAGACAGAGTGGCAGAGAGACAGAGACAGAAAGACAGAGAGGCAGAGAGACAGAGAGGCAGAGAGACAGACAGAGGCATTGTGGCAAAGGCAGAGACAGAGAGGGGCAGAGAGGCAGAGAGACAGAGAGACAGAGAGGGGCAGAGAGGCAGAGAGACAGAGAGACAGAGGGGCAGAGGGGCAGAGAGAGAGAAAGAGAGTCAGAGAGACAGAGAGGCAGAGAGACAAGAGGCAGAGAGACAGAGACAGAGAGGCAGAGAGACAGAGGAATTGTGGCAAAGGCAGAGACAGACAGACAGAGAGGCAGAGTAGCAGAGGACGAGAGACAGAGAGTCAGACAGAGGCATTGTGGCAAAGGCAGAGAGACAGAGGGGCAGAGAGACTGAGAGACAGAGGGGCAGAGAAACAGAGAGGCAGAGAGACCCAGAGCCAGAAAGGCAGAGAAACAGAGGAAAAGAAGCAGAGGCAGAGAGACAGAGAGACAGAATGGCATAGCAACAGAGACAGAAAGGCAGAGACACAGAGGGGCAGAGAGACAGAGAGACAGAGAGACAGAGAGTCAGACAGAGGCATTGTGGCAAAGGCAGAGAGGGGGGCAGGGAGACAGAGAGGCAGAGAGACAGAGAGACAGAGGGGCAGAGGAAAAGAAGCAGAGAGACAGAGAGACAAAGAGCCAGAATGGCATAGAGACAGAGACAGAAAGGCAGAGAGACAGAGGGGCAGAGAGACAGGGAGACAGAGAGGCAGAGAGACAGAGTGGCAGAGAGACAGAGAGACAGAAAGACAGAGAGGCAGAGAGACAGAGAGGCAGAGAGACAGACAGAGGCATTGTGGCAAAGGCAGAGACAGAGAGGGGCAGAGAGGCAGAGAGACAGAGAGACAGAGGGGCAGAGAGAGAGAAAGAGAGTCAGAGAGACAGAGAGGCAGAGAGACAAGAGGCAGAGAGACAGAGACAGAGAGGCAGAGAGACAGAGGAATTGTGGCAAAGGCAGAGACAGACAGACAGAGAGACAGAGAGGCAGAGTAGCAGAGGACGAGAGACAGAGAGTCAGACAGAGGCATTGTGGCAAAGGCAGAGAGACAGAGGGGCAGAGAGACAGAGAGACACAGAGGCATAGAGACAGAGAGACCAAGAGACAGAGGGGTAGAGAGACAGAGAGGCAGAGAGACCCAGAGCCAGAGAGGCAGAGAGGCAGAGGAAAAGAAGCAGAGGCAGAGAGACAGAGAGACAGAATGGCATAGAGATAGAGACAGAAAGGCAAAGACAGAGGGGCAGAGAGACAGAGAGGCAGAGAGACAGAGGGGCAGAGAGAAAGACAGAGAGGCAGAGAGACAGAGAGGCAGAGAGACAGAGAGGCAGAGAGACAGAGGAATTGTGGCAAAGGCAGAGACAGACAGACAGAGAGGCAGAGTAGCAGAGGACGAGAGACAGAGAGTCAGACAGAGGCATTGTGGCAAAGGCAGAGAGACAGAGGGGCAGAGAGGCAGAGAGACAGAGAGGCAGAGAGACAGAGGAATTGTGGCAAAGGCAGAGACAGACAGACAGAGAGGCAGAGGAAAAGAAGCAGAAGCAGAGAGACAGAGAGACAAAACGGCATAGAGACAGAGACAGAAAGGCAGAGAGACAGAGGGACAGAGAGACAGAGGAGCAGAGATAGAGAGACAGAGAGGCCGAGAGACAGAGAGACAGAGGGGCAGAGAGAGAAAGAGAGAGAGTCAGAGAGACAGAGAGGCAGAGAGGCAGAGAGACAGAGAGGCAGAGAAACAGAGAGACAGAGAGGCAGAGAGAGACAGAGAGACAGAGAGACAGAGGAAAAGAAGCAGAAAGACAGAGTGTCAGAGAGGACAAGAGGCAGAGAGACAGAGAGACAGAGGAATTGTGGCAAAGGCAGAGACAGACAGACAGAGAGACAGAGAGGCAGAGTAGCAGAGGATGAGAGACAGAGAGTCAGACAGAGGCATTGTGGCAAAGGCAGAGAGACAGAGGGGCAGAGAGACAGAGGGGCAGAGAGACAGAGAGACAGAGAGGCAGAGAAACAGAGAGGCAGAGACAGAGAGACAGAAAGGCAGAGAGGCAGAGGAAAAGAAGCAGAAGCAGAGAGACAGAGAGACAAAATGGCATAGAGACAGAGACAGAAAGGCAGAGAGACAGAGGGACAGAGAGACAGAGGAGCAGAGATAGAGAGACAGAGAGGCCGAGAGACAGAGAGACAGAGGGGCAGAGAGAGAAAGACAGAGAGTCAGAGAGACAGAGAGGCAGGGAGGCAGAGAGACAGAGAGGCAGAGAAACAGAGAGACAGAGAGGCAGAGAGAGACAGAGAGACAGAGAGACAGAGAGACAGAGGAAAAGAAGCAGAAAGACAGAGTGTCAGAGAGGACAAGAGGCAGAGAGACAGAGAAGCCGAGAGAATGAGAGACAGAGAGTCAGACAGAGGCATTGTGGCAGAGGCAGAGAGACAGAGGGGCAGAGAGGAAGGGAGGCAGAGGTAGAGGAGAAAGGAGCAGAGACAGAGAGACAAAGAGGCAGAATAGCAGAGAAGACAAGAGACAGAGAGGCATGGAGACAGAGGAATTGTGGTAAAAGCAGAGGCAGAGAGGAAGAGAGACAGAGACAGAGAGACAGACAGAGAGGCAGAGAGACAGAGAGACAGAGAGGCAGAGGAAAAGAAGTAGAGAAGCAGAGAAGCAGAGAGACAGAGAGGCAGAGAGGACAAGAGACAGAGAGGCAGAGAGACAGAGGAATTGTGGCAAAGGCAGAGGCAGAGAGACAGAGAGGCAGAGACAGAGAGACAGAGGCAGAGAGACAGAGAGGCAGAGAGACAGAGAGGTAGAGAGACAGAGAGGCAGAGAGACAGAGAGGCAGAGAGACAGAGAGACAGAGAGGCAGAGAGACAGAGAGACAGAGAGGCAGAGGAAAAGAAGTAGAGAAGCAGAGAAGCAGAGAGACAGAGAGGCAGAGAGGACAAGAGACAGAGAGACAGAGAGACAGACAGAGAGACAGAGGAATTGTGGCAAAGGCAGAGACAGACAGACAGAGAGAGAGAGGCAGAGTAGCAGAGGACGAGAGACAGAGAGTCAGACAGGCATGCTGGCAAAGGCAGAGAGACAGAGGGGCCGAGAGACAGAGAGACAGAGAGGCAGAGAGGCAGAGACAGAGAGACAGAGAGGCAGAGAGGCAGAGGAAAAGAAGCAGAGACAGACAGAGAGACAAAGAGGCAGAGAGACAGAGAGACAGAGAGGCAGAGAGACACAGGAAAAGAAGCAGAGAGGCAGAGAGACAGAGATTTAGAGGCATTGTGGCAAAGGCAGAGAGACAGAGAGGCAGAGAGGAAGAGATACAGAGAGACAGAGAGGCAGAGAGACAGAGACAGAAAGGCAGAGGAAAAGAAGCAGAGAAGCAGAGAGGCAGAGAGACAGAGAGATAGAGAGGCAGAGAGAAAGAGGAAAAGAAGCAGAGCGGCAGAGAGACAGAGAGACAGAGAGGCAGAGAGACAGAGAAACAGAGAGGCAGAGAGACAGAGACAGATTGGCAGAGAGACAGAGGAATTGTGGCAAAGGCAGAGACAGACAGACAGAGAGACAGAGAGGCAGAATTTCAGAAGACGAGAGACAGAGTCAAACAGAGGCATTGTGGCAAAGGCAGAGAGACAGAGGTGCAGAGAGACAGAGAGACAGAGAGTCAGAGAGACAGAGAAAAAGAGAGAAAGAGAGACAGAGAGACAGAGGGGCAGAGAGACAGAGAGGCAGAGGCAGAGAGACAGAGGGGCAGAGAGACAGAGAGGCACAGAGACAGAGAGGCAGAGAGACAGAGAGGCAGAGAGGCAGAAAGGCAGAGAGACAGAGAGACAGAGAGGCAGAGAGACAGAGAGACAGAGAGGCAGAGAAACAGAGAGGCAGAGAGACAGAGACAGAGTGGCAGAGAGACAGAGGAATTGTGGCAAAGGCAGAGACAGACAGACAGAGAGACAGAGAGGCAGAGTTTCAGAAGACGAGAGACAGAGTCAAACAGAGGCATTGTGGCAAAGGCAGAGAGACAGAGGGGCAGAGAGACAGAGAGTCAGAGAGACAGAGAAAAAGAGAGAGACAGAGAGACAGAGGGGCAGAGAGACAGAGAGACAGAGAGGCAGAGGCAGAGAGACAGAGGGGCAGAGAGACAGAGAGGCACAGAGACAGAGAGGCAGAGAGACAGAGAGGCAGAAAGGCAGAGAGACAGAGAGACAGAGAGACAGAGAGGCAGAGGAAAAGAAGCAGAGAGACAGAGTGTCAGAGAGGACAAGAGACAGAGAGACAGAGAGACAGAGGAATTGTTGCAGAGACAGAATCTGAGAGACAGAGAAGCCGAGAGAATGAGAGACAGAGAGTCAGACAAAGGCATTGTGACAGAGGCAGAGAGACAGAGGGGCAGAGAGGAAGGGAGGCAGAGGTAGAGGAGAAAGGAGCAGAGACAGAGAGGCAGAGAGGCAGAGAGACAGAGAGGCAGAGTGGCAGAGAGGACAAGAGACAGAGGGGCAGAGGCAGAAACAGAAGCTGAGAGACAGAGACAGAGTAGCAGAGAGGACGAGAGACAGAGTCAGACAGAGGCATTGTGGTAGAGGCAGAGAGACAGAGGGGCAGAGGGACAGAGAGGAAGGGAGGCAGAGGTAGAGGAGAAAGGAGCAGAGGGAGAGAGGCAGAGAAACAGAGAGGCAGAGGCAGGAGCAGGGAGAGAGAGACAGAGAGACAGAGAGAGACAGAGATGGAGAGGGAAAGAGCGAGAGGGAGAAGGGAAGGAGGCAAGGAAGGAGGGAGGGAGGGAGGGAGAGAGAGACAGAGAGACAGAAAGAGAAGCATAGTGGCAGAGAGGCAGAGGCAGAGAGGCAGAGAATCGGATGCATTGATTCAGAGTCAGAGTCAGAGTCAGAGTCAGAGTCAGAGGCAGAGGCAGAGGCAGAGCCAGAGCCAGAGCCAGAGCCAGAGCCAGAGCGAGAGGCAAAGGCAGAGGCAGAGGCAGAGACAGAGGCAGAGAGACAGGGAGATAGAGGCAGAGACACAGAGTCATAGGCAGCTGCAAAGGCAGAGAAGCAGAGAGGCAGGGGCAGAGAGAAAGAGAGATGCATAGAGGCAGAGAGGCGGAGCTAGAGGCAGAGGCAGAAACAGAATCTGAGAGACAAAGAGGCAAAGTAGCAGAGAGGACAAGAGACAGAGAGTCAGACAGAGGCATTGTGGCAGAGGCAGAGGTAGAGAGGCAGAGAGGCAGGGGCAGAGAGAGACACATGCACAGAGGCAGAGACCATGTACCCCAGGAGATATAGCATAACAAGCTAGCTTTGCCTGAGAACCAATTTTAACCCATCTTCATTCTCAGGAACAGAAGAGATGTTGCAGGCCCTAAAATGTCCTGTTCTGTTCTGATCATCTACATTGTGATTCCTGCACCCACTCATGCTAAGCTCTCTGTCTCTATGCCATTCTGGCTCTCCGTCTCTCTGCCTCTCTGTTTCTGTCTCTCTTCCTCTCTGCCTCTGCCTTTGCTACAATTCCTCTGTCATGACCTCATTTACATGGTCAGCACACTTCTCTACAAAACGTGTTTGAGTAGGTTGTTGTCTCACTCAATGTTCTATTGCTGTGAAGAGACACCATAATCATAGCAACTCTTACAAAGGAAAGCATTTCATTGGGGCTGGCTTACAGGTTGAGATTTAGCCCATTGTCATCATGGTGGAAAACATGGCAGCGTGCAGCAGACATAGTGCTGATGAAGAAACTGAGAGTTCTATGTCCAGATTCACAAGCAGCAGAAAGAGAGAGTGACTGGACCTGGCATGGGCCAAGGAAGTGACACACTTTCTCCAACAAGGTCATACCTCTCAATCCATTCAAATAGTGCCACTTTCTGGTGATCACGTATTCAAATCTATGAACATATGGGGGCCCTTCAATTCTCATTCAAACCACCAAATTCCACTCCTCTGTCCCTATAGGCTTGTAACCATATATATCTTAATGCGAAATGCATTTCTTCCAACTTCAATAGTCCCTATAGTCTATCAGTGTCTTCATACTGTTTTAAAAGTTTAAAGTTCAAAAATCTCTTCTGAGACTCAAGGTAACCTCTTAACTGTAACCCCTGTAAAATCAAAATGAAAAGGCAGATCACATACTTCCAATACACAATGGCACAGTTGTCAAAATTCAAATACCTCAAAGTTTCATACAAACATTTAGGCCAAGCTTTAAAAATGAAACCATCTGGCCATGATGCTTCAGTGATCATTTCCAGGAACCTAGGCTGCTTGCTTCTCTTAACTTGTTACCTGTCTGGTCATGGTAGTGTTTACACACTGATCATTGTACTTCCGTTAGGAAGAATGAGTGTATGAATGGATTATTTATTGATTTATTCATTTATTTATTTTACATGCATGGATGTTTGTCTTGCATGTAAGTCTATGCATCACACAGAAGCCAGAAGAGTATTTAGATCCCCTGGAACTGGAATTACAGATGGTTGTGAGCCACGATGATTTTGGCCTTTAGGAGGCCAAAGTGCTCTACCCGATTCACTGAAATGTGTAAAAATAATTACTTTGGTTCTCAAAAGGTGTTGGGTCCACTACCACAACCAATGGATATCCTGGCATAGAAAGGGCGTGAAATAAGCCAAGTGGTGGGGGGTGGGGCCTGGTGTGCTCAGACCATTGAGCATTGTGCTTAACCTACAATCACACAGAGACATGGGATACATAGGCAAATAGTTTTTCAGCTCTGAAATCACAAGATGAAATCTGGGAAGCCTAGGGACTGCTGGACTGAGTCCAGGCTACATGTGCTCCAGGCTACTTCCACCTTCCATTATGTTCCACTGCTACAGTTACTATGGCAGAAGGCAGAGGTTCCAACAGTATTTTGCACTCATTCTCTCTCCATTATCCAATTCACAGTTCACAGGATAGGTAGTCACATCAGAAAATGAACACACACACACACACACACACACACACACACACACACACGGGGGAGAGAGAGAGAGAGAGAGAGAGAGAGAGAGAGAGAGAGAGAGAGAGAGAGAGCCTGTTGGAGCCCTGAGTCCTGGGGCAGAGTGGAAGAGCCCGCAGACTCAGAACTGAGAGAATACCATTTGGCAATCCCAGAGAAGTGTAAAATCCTAGAGTTCACTGGAACGCTTGTCATCAACCTGACTATGGCCATGAAGCCTTTCCATTTCCTCTTTCATACTCAGAATGATATACAGTGTCAGCTGTCACTTAACCTGTGCTGAGGCTCCATTTCCCTGAATGTGGTGATGAAAACATTTGCCTTGGCAGATCTTGTACTTTAGCCCTCAGTGGTCCTTAGGTGGGTCCAGGGGTTTAGGCCTCAGTAGGATCTGATTCTCTTTGACATGCCTACTTCTGATGACAGCATATCTGTTACAGGTTCCAACTGTATTTACTATCACTTAGATGAAGGTGTTGCCTTTCTGTGAAGAGGACTTGGTGTTTCATAGGTGAGAAAAAACGCCTTTATAACCTAACAATGGCAGTCACGGGACTGAATGGGTGTGCTTTCAGAATAGGGGCTCCATGCCACTGACTGCCTAACTGCACTTGTCTTGGTGGGATGGGTATGTTGGAGAAACATGCTTTTTTGAATGTCCAGGGGGGTTTTGATGCTTAAATGGGAGCAGAGATTTCCCACCATCCACTGAGGAAAATTTGGAAATATCCCTTCACCCTTCGATATCCAGAACCTAAAAAATTCCAGCATGGGTGACTCAAAGCAATAATTTTTTATAGTAATGTTCATATACTGCCTTAGATATATTTTTGAGAAATGAGTTTCCAGGTCATTTAATCAGCATGTGGACATTATAGAATACGCATGATATAACTTACTGCTTACGATTAGACTCTGTTGTGTACCCACTGACAAACACGTTAGGTGGAATGCTACAGTAATTCGTGACCCAGTCTCTAATCATCCCAACTGCATCAGATTATAATTGTGACTAATTCTCATATATAAACTCAAGTCTCGTAGTTTATATTTATATGACATAGTCAAAGAAATTTGTTCATGGTGGTACATGCATATAGTTCCAGCATTAAAAGGGTAAACCCAGGTACATTACCACAAATTTGAGGCTATCCTGCTCTGCATAGCAAGTTACAAGCCAGATAAGGATGTATAATGAGATCTTGTCTCAAACAAACAAACAAAAATAAAAGAATCATATCTGTGTTTAATATAAATAGAAACAATACAAATAAACTATAGTTTCAACTGTTATGCTGGCTAATTTTATGTCAGCTCAACACAAGATATTTTGGAAGAGGAAAGCTGAGCTGAGAAAGTCTCCCCCCTCCACCCCCCCACCCCCGCCCATCAGACTAGCCTATAGTGCATTTTCTTTCTTTTATCAATAAAACAAAACAAAATATAATAAGATAAGACCAAACTTCACATTGAAGTTGGACAAGGCAAAAGAAAAGAGCCCAGGAAAAAGAACAAGGATTGGAGACCCACTCATTCACTATCATGAGTCCAATAAATGTACTGAACTAAAAGCTCTAATATATACACAGGGGACCTGGTCCAGGCCCTGTGCCTGCTGCCTCAATCTCTGTGAGTTTATCTGTGCTTTGCTCAGTTGATTAGGAGGGTCTGGTTCTCCTGGGGTCCTCCATGACCTCCGGTTGTTACACTCTCTCCCTTCTCTTCCCTGGGGTCCCCTGGGGTCCCCTGGGCTCTGAGGGGAGGGATTTAAAATGATGGAGAAATCCCATTTAGAGCTGAGTCTGGGGAGCAAGGAATTGTTAAAGGCAGCTTGCTTGGACTATTTTCAGTAATACAGAAGTCAGAAGCGTCCATGCTGTCAAAGGCTCTGGGTGTACTAGCCTAGTGCTGGCATTGCCATTCAGTTATGGTACCCTAATTTGGAGCAATGTGTGCCCCCCCTCCTGGCATATACTTAATATATCCAACACCACCCACACTACATGAGCTCTGGGATGCCTAATAGCATGTGACCTGAGCTGTGTCCCATCAGCGGCACGCCTGGTTTCAGGCTGACTCCAAAAGCTCATGTGTTACCCGAGCTGGACTCCTGCTATGGACCTGGATGGGTTTCAATTTTTCCTCTGCCTCCTTCCTCCGCCTGGCTGCTGTATATGTGAGCACTGTCAAAACCTGTGCTGGGGAATCACCTCTTTAACGTTCTTGGTGCTGCTGCCTTTGCAGTACCCTGCATGGTTTTTATTATATCCATGAAAACAATGATGCCATACTCGTTTCAAAACTATTAAGTGCCCATCTCCTGAGCAGCGCAGAACGCAATCAGGTGCACATCAGGGTTGAATTCACATGCCTATTCTCTCCTGCTGTTGACTGGGAGATGGTAGACACGCTGGAAGGAAGACAGAAAGCTAAGACAAAATCTATCTTATGCCGTGAGTTCTAAGGCATTTTGGAAGAAATGGCTTGGGGATATGCTTTTCGGGAGGGCAGTAAACAGTAGTTACTGATGCACCAGATTTCTGAAGCAGAAGTAAAAGGATATCAAACCCTGTGGTTACCCCAATGAACTCTGACATCTCCCTGCCCTGTGTCATTGGTGCTACCCTCTATTTCACAGCTAAGGAAGCTGGGAATGAGGTATTTCATTCAGGGTCCCAAGATATACAGTCATACAACACACTGTCCATCCCACTTTCTTTCTATTTTTTTCCTTTTCTTTTTTTTTTTTAAATTTTGGGGTGCTGTCTATAAAGCATTCCCCATCCCCGCCCCATGTAGGGTACAGTAAAGACTGAGAAAGTGCAGTCTTCACAGTCCCTCTGGAAGACTAGGCTTTACGATTTAAAACCCCAGTGGCCTGCAGATTCCTCGGGGGGATGGGGGGGGGAGGTTTCATGTCGTGATAGCTTGTTCCTTTGCTGGCATGGGACACCACAGATAAATGTTATCTTCTCAGACCGCCTGCCCCCAGGGAGTTTCTAAGGGTTTTTTAGTGGGGCCACACACGGTTTGGGTAGCCATTTAACATCCATCCACTTGAAGCAGTGGCTCATAAGCTACAACACTCTGACACCTTTGAGGGAAGCCCATGATGTCCCGGTGAACTTGGCAATGACCACACTAATGCTACTTATACCCCAGCCCCAAGCATTTCACCTTGACCAGCAGCTCCCTTCCTCCATAGCTGCCTGCCCCCAGATGCTTTGCGGGACAGAATCTAGGGCCTCGTTCCGCATTGTGCTACTGGGCTTATGCTGCTTCTTTCTTTGCCTACTGCTCGCTTGCTCCTCTGCAGTTAGAATCCAGAGGTCTCCTGGAAGGCGCATGGCAGTCAGCGAAAGGGAAAAACTGTCCTCCGGGGGCCCCCATAGAAATGTCAGGAGCCTTTCCATGACTTAAAGCATCACTGGAAAGACACCAGCTTCCTGCATTGGAAAGCTGCAGACTCGGGGTCTCTGTCTCTTTATCTACACTACAAAACCCATGGACAACCAAGCAATCAAGTTTTATAAATACACAAAGGACATTATAAGACACATTTTCAGAAAAAATAATAGGTATGTGTATTAGCCACTGTCAGAAGTGGGAGAAAGCCAGTGACCTTCTTCCTGACAGATTTCCTAGGGTTATTTTCCTGCTTTTGGAAGTTTTGGAAGGTTGGGATTGAAGATTCAGCCCACTGTGGTTTGTTTTAGAATTATTCTTAGTTTTATTTGTGAGTATTGTGTGTTCATAGGTAAATACTACATGTATGGTGGTATCCTCAGAGTCCAAAATGAATGTTGGATGCCCTGGAAGTGGAGTTACAGGGGGTTGTGAGCTGGCTGATGTGGGCTCTAAACCAAACTCTAATCCTCTGCTATAGTAGCAAATGCTCTTAATCAGTGAACCATCTATCTACCCAGTCCCCCCAATGATTATTTATTTTATTTATTTTTATTTTTTTGTTTTATTTATTTTTATCAAAACTTTTGTGTAAACTATTTAAAGATTTCTATCCTTGTATTTACTCAAAACAGAGCTCTTTGCAAAAGCAAATGATTCCCTATTCAACTATGAATAGATTTATCCATTACTTTTACATCTATATCATGTATATACTGTGAAGTATGGCTCAATTTTTGTTTTTTTTTTAAGTTTGAATATTTACATATTCAAAGGAGGGACCGTATCAAAATCCTTGGTGATAAGAACTGAACCAAATATTTTATGTAGAATGTAATAGAAATTAAGTATGAAAATCTATAGTTCCTTAATTTATTAATTTTTTGGAGAGGGTAATGTGTGTCTTTTGTTGTTATTGTTGCTTGTTTGTGTGTGTGTGTTTTGTTTTTGTTTTTTTGTTTGTTTGTTTTTTTGTGTTTGTTTGTTTGGTTGGTTGGTTTTTAGTTTTCTGAGGCAGAATTTCAGTGTGTGGCCCTGCCTGTCCTGAAACTAGATCTGTAGACCAGGTTGGCCTCGAACTCACAGAGATCTGCCTGCCTCTGCCTCCTGCGTGCTGTGATTAAAGGCATACACCATCACTTCCTGGTTTTTTTGTTTTTTTCGTTTTTTTGGGTTTTTTTTTTTTTGATAGCGTCATTAACAAGATCAGACACAGTCTCAAGATCTTGGTTGTACTTGAAGAACAATGGCTAGGTAGCACTCAGTGTACTAATAGGGACGCGTGAACTAAAAGCCACTAAACTGATCATGTCCACTTAGTTTTCAGCCCACGCTCCGAGCAGCCAGTGGTAGATGGACGATGAGGCCAAAAGAAATTTCTAGATGTTCACACAAGAATCTTGTGGTCGGTGTGCGTTCGTACCTCTCTCCCAGCCTATATTTCCAGATTATTTTGCAGTTCCCCACAGTCTACCTGTCGTGGTAATCTCTCTAATCTATGAAGACTAGGCAGCCCACGTATGTGTGTGTGCGCATGCGTGAACGCCCCCATGCACCCCCCCTCTTCATCCCCCCCCTTCCTAGGTCCCTCCGGCTCTGGGCCACACCCGGTTCCTTGTGTGACTTAACAAACTCTTGTATTGCAACAAGTGGGCAGAAGGCCACTGTGGGTCAATCACTGAGAAAAGAGCCAGTAATGCCCATCTAGAGGGGAGTGTAAGACGTCGAACGGAAGACTCATGGAGAACTTGTGGAGCATGCGCACAAGTCCTCCATTGTCTTCATCTCTCACCCAGGCCCTTGCTTTCGGCTTCCGTGTGGAGCAGTAAAAGACGCCGGCCGGGCCTCGAGGTCCTTCGTTCCTAGAGCCGCAAAGCTGTCGGTGTCTTCGGCCCGATTCTAGTCATGGCCCACAGGGTCTCTTTCAACCACCGCTATGACGCTGTAGGCTGCGAGGAGGAAACAAACAGTGGAGCCCAGGAAGCAGCCATGGCCTCCACCTCAAGCGAGTTAGCCCCGGGAGCGATGGCCCTGGAGCAGGCAGGGGTGGCGGGCAGCAGCCATGGCTGCGCCTCTCTGTGTGGGCTGAATGTTCAGGGTTATTCGAGACAGGAGAGTGAGAGCGACCCCGAGGAGAGTGACGAGTACGACGAAGAAGACTTTAGCATCAGCGACCTGGATACCTCAGATCCCGAGCCGGAAGAAGCCGCTCCGTCCGTGGCCGTGGCTGCCGCCGCTCCTCCGACTGCTCCTGTGGCCGCGGCTATTCAGATTCCGGGGCCCCACCGTTCCCGCCCTCGCCGTCGCCGTCGTCGAACCCCGTTCCAGTTCACAGAGTGGCAGGTCGAGGAGATGGAAACCCTGTTCGAAGAGACCCAGTACCCGGACGTGCTTACAAGGTACGCATGCGGCATGCACCACGAGCTGCCCCGACCTTCGCGGCCTTTGGCTCATGGTGAGGTGCTCTTCGGTTCTTCCGGGCCCTGTTTGCCCTGTGGCCCCTGGCCGTCCATGCCACTGTACTGTCTCCCCTGGGAGCCTGTATGGGAGGCGGCCTTGGGTGGCATCAGCAGCAGTGTCGGCTAGTGGACAGTGCTGGTGGGAATCAGGTGTACCTTCTGGTCCGCACCACTCCTTTCCAGTTATATTTCGATTTCTGTAAAAATAGAGAGAGAGAGATGAGTTTAGCATGCCAAATTACTTTAATAGCTCAAAGTTCGCCCGTGTTAACTATTTGTTTTTTGTTGGTTGATTCCTCACCTTTTCTGGGACTGTGTACCCATCCATCAACTCCTTTTCATTTTCCTTTCCCCTCCCTTAGTGCTTTAGACCTTGCTATGTTTTTTTTTCCTTTGAATTTAAGCCCCCAAAGTAACTGAAAAATTATGCTGCCTTTAGCCTAAGACTGGTATGGTTTTTTTGTTGTTGTTGTTGTTTTTGTTTGTTTGTTTTTGGGTTTTTGTTTTTGGGGTTTTTTTGTTTTTGTTTTGTTTTGTTTTTTTTGTTTGTTTGTCTTTTTAGAATTCTCTTCCTTTTAAAAGTTGGACATAATTTCATGATATTGGTAGCTGATATTGTGTTTTAAGGCTGGGTGAATGCATTTCTTTCTTTCTTTCTTTCTTTTTTTTTTTTTTTTTTTTTTTTTTGGCTTTTCGAGACAGGGTTTCTCTGTGTAGTCCTGGCTGTCCTGGAACTTACTCTCTAGACCAGGCTGGCCTCGAACTCAGAAATCCGCCTGCCTCTGCCTCCCAAGTGCTGGGATTACAGGCATGCGCCACCACCGCCCGGCGTGAATGCATTTCTAAATGCATCAATACAAACTTCTCAGTTTGTATTAATGATATGTGTGTGTGTGTGTGTGTGTGTGTGTGTGTGTGTGTGTTTCCAAGGCTGTGATCCTCCCTTGGGAAGATTATTTCTCCCTTCCTTAGCATTCCTTGTTCTCTGCAATTCTTCTAGGGTTAAGACCTCAGGAGGATGCCTCGTTCACATGGGCATGTCTCTTGTCGTCCTTATTCAGTTCCTGTTTTGGCAGTCGTTCAGTTCTGCGATTGGTGTCCGAAGTATAACGCACTGGTGTGCAGCTGCAGTGATAGAACATTTTTGGTTTGAAATTAGTCTAATTTGTGCAGCATAAAACTCTGCATTTATTTTTGTTGTTTTATAGTATGTTAAAAATTATTCATTCCAGCTAGTGGTTACAAACGTTTGTAATGAGGTGAGACCATTGCAAAGTAAGGCTGGTTCTGAGAATGAAACAGTAAATGTTTGAGGAGTTTTAAGGAAAGATGGTGGATATTTTAAAAATGCAGAAATCATATATGAGTTTGCATTTCATATAAAACACTAAATGCTATATATTTGTGGTTTTATTTCCACAGGGGAGAGCTTGCAAGAACTCTGAATGTGCCCGAAGCCAAAGTGAAGGTCAGTAAATTTTTTTAAAAAAATGCAATTGGGAAGTCAGTCTATAGCCTTCCTTGGGATTTAGAGAGCCTTGTCCTAGGCACTGTTAAATAAATGACTTTCATTTTCGTTTTTATGTTGGCAAAGTATTTTATTTATTTTTAGTGTGTGTATGTGCATATAAGTGTACCTGTACATATGCGCATTCATGCACATGAGTGCATAAACGCACCTTCATGCATGGTCCACGTGTGGAGGTCAGTGAACAACGTCAGCTGGCTGTCATCATTTTCTACCTTATTTAAATGCAGGTCTCTTTGTTGTTAGTCACTGCACAAGCCAGATTAGCTGGTCTATACATTTCCGGGGATTTTTGTTTCCATCTCTCACTCTTCATAGGAATGCTACCACTTCTGGCTTTCAGTGGGTTCTGTGGGATTTGGACTCAGTCCATGAGCTTGCATCGAAAGTACCTTACCCCTTAGTTCATTTCTCTAAACCCCAAGCAATTACTGCAGAAAATCTGTTAAACAACCAGATAAAAGAAAAAAACCTCTTTCCTACTTTGTGTGCATGCATATATATTATAACATATAATATATATTATGTCTAGGTATAAACATGTGCTTACATATCTGATAATTAAAGTTTATATGCTTTCTTGCCACAACTAAGGGAAACTACATGGAGTCATTTTGGGTGTGATATGACCTTGGAAATATTTAAATTAATAAAAGGGATGCCAGTGGCAGTGAATTTTAGAGCAGAGACTTGGCAGACTTAAGCATAATCCGTTGCTATTTTAACACTGTTTCTTTCTTTCAAGGTTAGAAGTATTTGTGTATTTTTAGGGATCTCAGGTAACTCAGGTTGCCCTTAAATTCACTGTGTATCTAATAATAACCTTGAACTAACAGTTCCTTTGCCTCTATCTCCTGAGGGCTGAGTTTATTGAGGCGTAATGCACACCTTGCAGCATGTCTAGATAAAAGGGGTATCATCTCCAAGTAGGCAGCCTTCTTCCTAGCATGTGTTGTTCCATCGTGATGCAATTCTTGTGTCTCAGCTAGCCAGACTTAGACCCCTTGCCCTTCATTCCTAGGTTATCCCCATTTATCTGTTTTGTGTCCAGAACATCAGGATTAAAAGTGCTAAATGTCATAGGAAATCAACAGACAACAACAAAGCAGACATCTGCAGCTAACTGACTGGCAGCGCTGGAAGGAGACCGGAGAGTCCTCCTGGCTAACCCTTTTGAGTAAGGGGATGATAGAGAGCGTCATCCCTTAATTTTGTTTTTCTGGCATTCTGTGTTATATCCAACCTGCCAAGATAGTTTTATTAGTGTTGAGAGGCCTGGCAGAACTGTCTAAAACTCAAAAAGACTAATATTAAGCTAATTTCAGCTAACTTACTAAGGATGAAAACTTTGTGGAGAATCACATAAAGTCAAAATAAAGGCTGCAAATTCCATTGGCAAATGCATAAAAGTGAGCCTTTGCATAAGGGAAACCGGGTAAATTTCTTTATCCTTTAAAGGGTGTGACTGAAGATGTGGCATTTGTTCCGTTTGCGGAGGGTGAGCTTCACTGGGAGGCAGGCATACCTGTCATATTCACAGTGATTTTCTGTCTTTGAGACAGCAAAGACCAACATTTAGGCCTTAAACCCAAAGAAGCTTAAACAAAAAAGGCAAAGGAAACATGGCATGTCTTAGTTTCGGATCTTGCTCGGGGCTGTGCAGAACAGCACCCCCACATAGCAGGCCCCTGCGTGCTGGCATCCTAACGCCATGAATAGGTCCCTCAGTAGGACCGGGCTCAGGTAGGAGAAGCCGGGAGGAAGAAGAGAGGCTTTCCCCAGGATACAGAGACAGAGTGAGAGGAAAAGAAAAGCTGAAGGTGTAGGAGATTTTTTTCTCCCTGTCCAGTGCACTGCAGCTGTAGAGAGACCCGTACACTGCAGCTCTGGAGAGAGCATAGATAGCCACGGGACACGAGAGAGGAGAAAACACTCACATGCTCCTGCGTGCACACTGTAGTGTGAACTTCCCGAGGCCTTCCTGCCCGATTTCCCTTTTCTTCTTGCAAACATAATCGGTGGGCTTTAGGAATCAGATGTGGGGAACTCTGGCCCTAATGCGAGCTCACGGGAGCCAGCCACTGGGGCTTTGGCTGAGTTCACGGAGGCATCCTGATGGTAGGTTCGAGTCCCCCTCAGCAGAGTCCCCTGATCTTTAGACTATACATCCCCCTGATAGAGGGTTCCAGACAGAGAGAAAACATGTGTAGCCACAAATGTGCAGCTTGAGAGCTTCCTAATGTAACAAATGCATGGAATCCCATTCACTAGGAGTCTGACTCTAATAGGTGACTGGGACTGTATCTCCATAGCTAGCCAATATTTAGAAAGAGCTGATTTATGACCCCTTTCTCGGACACTGTTGTCTTTTATTCTTTGTAAATCTTTACTCTTTGCCCTGTGAAGAAGAATGGGCTTTGTCTGCCCTGGTGACACAGCAAGGCCTAGAGTGCCCTCTGTTCAGCAGGATTCTGGAAGTATAGCTGAAGCAGAAAGGAGTTTTTTTATCCTAATCCTAGATAAATTAGTATAACTTGAAAGTACATAGTGTTTTGATTTGCCGGGGGAGGGGGGAAGCTCACCTCTTTTTGCTGAACTACCTGGGGGGGGGGCAAAAGTTTCACTGTCCTGTGTGAAATTTTGGCTAAGCTAGTCAACCTTCTCAAACACCAGAGGCTGCAGTGTCAAAACATTGTCCACGCCACCTCTGCCTACCACCTGTCCCCTCCGCTGAAATTTCAAGCACCAACAATCCCATTGTCATCCCTGGAGGCTATTTTCTGTCTAAATACCTCTCTCTCCTGCTTGATTCTGTTGAAGAATTACTTCATATCGAAGATTAGTTTTACAAACAGAAAACTGTACCCATCCATACGACTTTGAAATGAACTGACATTCTGTGATCTACAACATCTGCCCAAACAAGAGAAAACTATTACTAGTTAGCAGGGTGTTGTGTAGCTGATGGTCAAATATGAGAATGAAGACTTTCCTTTATCCAGTACATTGAATTAGCATCAAGGACCTGGAACAAGTAGTGAGCGAAGCTTCCCATCCAATAGAAGAGAGATTATTGAAGTGTTTAAATAAAACCATGGCCTACTGTAAAGGTTGGCACACAGCTGATCCTTGCTTTTGTGAACTGAATAGAAAATTGAGTGTTACAAGCCTTCAAGTGATTGTTTTTTTTATCTCTTGGCTCTGGGGGGGATAGCCAGTGATAACCTCAGTCCTGTCATCCTCTGATTTTAGGTGTGGTTCATCAATCGGAGAGCAAAGCAGAGGAAGAATGAGAGACGTGCAATGCTGAGAAATATGCCCCCTGGTGCTGAAGACTTCATTTTCCTGGCGGACGTCGAAGAGCCCTCCTAATGTGCCATCCTTGGTCAGTAGACAAAGGGCAACATGGCTACCTGTGTGCCCAATGCCAAGCTTAGTTACTCAGCATGCATGTTAACAATAAAAGCATGAATTTCCAAGCTGTTTAATTTTATGTGCTTTCTGGGGTTTTGTCGGACAATGATGTATGCTCTTCAGGATGTATGCTATTTAAGCAGAATGACAAGTTCTTCTTTTATGGGGTGATGTTTCTAAGTCACTAGTATTGCTTGCACGGAGGAGTAGTCTCTGTGCATGTTAGTTGTGAGAGACAGTGGACCACTTAAGCCTTCTTGATTTAGGCTCACTTGATCCTTTGAGCAAGGGATTCAATAGTAACCCTGCAAGCAGGGAACCAAAGAGAAGGTAGGCGCAGAAAATATTTATGATGATGGTTGTTATTTATTGGTGGTGTATACCAATTTTTCCATGTTAATGAAAATAGTTCTCACATAATATATCCTGATAATGGTTTCCCTTCCCTCTGCTCTTCCCAGTCCTCCCCTCTCATCTGGATCCACCCCTTTTTGTCTCTCATTAGAAAACATACAGGTTGCCAGGTAGTAGTGGTGCACGCCTTTAATCACACCACTTGGGAGGCTGAGTCAGGCAGACCTCTGTGAGTTTCGGGGCAGCCTGGTCTACAAAGTGAGTTCCAGGACAACCAGGACTACACAGAGAAACCCTGTCTCAAAAAAAAAAGGAAAGAAGGAAGGGATGGAGGGAGGGAGGGAGGAAGGGAGAGAGGGAAGGAAAGGAAAGGAACGGAAAGGAAAGCAGGGAGACAAGCTTCTAAGGGTGATAATAAAATGAGACACAATAAATATAACAAAAACTAACATATTGGAATTGAATACAATGCTGTGGGTCTGTGTTGCACAATCACCATGATCATGAATAAATTTTATTAGGAAGCTTTATTAAATGCTGTCAGGAGATACATGGTACTAAGATTGCAACTGAGAGTGCTCCCAAGATGCAGCACCTAGTCACATCAGTCCAAGGTTTATAAAGTGAAAAATCACAAGATTACATGCACTCTGTCTACAGTTAGGCAGGGTCTAAATTTAACATACATGTCTTGCAACTGTCCTAATCATTGAGCAGAGTTTGAAAGTTCAATTACAAAAACAGAAATAGAAGTTGGTCTTAAGACCTATTTTATCTTGCTAGAACAGCAAATTTTATAAGATCAGTCAATAGTATTCAACATCTAGGGGTGGGGAATGGGAGAATTGGGTTGCTAGGATACAGCCTACACAAGATGGGGGCTTGTATGTTAGAAGTGGGCTTTTTTGTTTGTTTGTTTTTGGTTTTTTTGGGGGGTCTCTTAAGTACAGTAAATCTAAACTTTAAATGTAGTGTTAATTATCACATTGTCCTCTTGCGTTGTATCCTGAGCTAAAGCTTTGATAGTGTGGTGGCTACCTATTATTTCTAAAGCTGTATTTCGAAAGCCTTAATCTTTTGGTAGAGGGGAACTAGTTTACTTTGAACCTAATATTCCAGCCTTTGTTGAAGATAAAGGGCTAAGTACTCTTTTATGTAACTGCTTCTCAGCCGAAATTAGGACTTTGTTGTCAGTGTTTATGAAGTCTGAGATGCTAGCCAAAGGCCAAGCATTGTAGGTTCAAGCAGTGGAGGGAAATTCGTCAGAAGCATCTGGTTCACTGACCCATCTGAAGAGACACCAGTCACATCAGGTAGACTGAGTCACATCAGCTTTAGCAAGTCTAGGACTCCAGCCATTTGAAACAGTTTGTGGTCTGCAACTGACTCCAGGATGGTATCTGTCAGCCAAGTGGAAATCTGATGACATAGATACAGATTGCCAGCAGAAGCTAAACCTTCAGAACTTAAAGGAAAAACTTTACATTTAGAACGTCCCCCTCAGGAATGAGCAGTAGTTATAGAAGCTTAGGCTGGTGACTGATAGGAGTGCTTATGTGGAGTCCATTTGACCTGTGACCTGTGGATCCAAGTTGTGTCTTTTTTGTATCTTATGTGAATTTTTAATTTACAAAAAGGATAAAAGTTTTAGATATATTAGTTTATTGTTTTAATCTGTACAGAAATCCATATTGTAAAAAAGTCAGTAGACTCCTTCTTTTGAGTCATAATAAAGCTTAAGAGCCCAAAAGATAATACGAAGTCAAAAACATGAGCATCTCTTTCCTGAGGGCAGGATACATACACATATACTAGACAGAAACGTTTATAGCATAATAAAGGGAATCTTTAAGCCTCTATTTAAAAGACATCTAAAGGAAACTTTTACATTTTAAGCTTGTGACTGTGATAACAGTAGTCAGTGTTTTACCAGAGTAAAAGCTTCTCAGAATTTCACTGACTAATATGTTAAAATTATGAATGTAAATTCACTTAAATTAAAATCAGAAATTTAATATCATATTCTATCTTCTTAGACCTTATAAATTATATAAACCTTAAACCAGTTTTTAGTCATTGCAAAGGACATTTTTTTCTGTTCCATAAAATTTGTTTTTATTTATGTACTTTAATTTTAATTATATTGTGAGACTCTCATGCCCAAGAACTATTCTTTTTTGTTTTTCCTTTTTTTATTATTTTCTATATTCTTTGTTTACATTCCAAAGGCTTTCCCCTTTCCAGTTCCCCCCCTCATCATATGTCCCATAAGTCCTCTCCCCCCCCCATTCCCCAATCACCCCCCCACCATTTCTCTGTTCTGGTACTCTCCTACAAAACCAAATTTAGTCTTTTCCGGACCAGGGTCCTCTCCATCCCTTTTCTTGGGAATCTTTTGTTTAGCTAATTGTGTCTTGAGTATTCAGAGCTTCTGGGCTTATTAATATCCACTTATCAGTGATTGCAATTCATGTGTATTCTTTTGTGATTGGGTTGACTCACTTAGGATGATATTTTCCAGATCCAACCATTTGCCTACAAATTGCATGAATTCATTATTTTTAATTGCTGAGTAGTATTCCATTGTATAAATATATCACATTTTCTGTATCCATTCCTCTGTTGAGGGACATCTGGGTTCTTTCCAGCTTCTGGCTATTATAAATAAGGCTGCTATGAACATAGTGGAGCATGTGTCTTTATTGTATGCAGGGGAATCCTCTGGGTATATGCCCAGGAGTGGTATGACAGGGTCCTCTGGAAGTGTCATGCCCAATTTTCTGAGGAACCACCAGAGTGATTTCCAGAGCGGTTGTACCATCTTGCAGTCCCACCAACAGTGGAGGAGTGATCCCCTTTCTCCACATCCACACCAGCACCTGTTGTCTCCTGAGTTTTTAATCTTAGCCATTCTGACTGGTGTGAGGTGGAATCTCAGGGTTGTTTTGCATTTCCCTGATAACTAATGATGTTGAACATCTCTTAAGGTGCTTCTCAGCCATCCGAATTTCTTCTGGTGAAAATTCCTTGTTTAGTTCTGTACCCCATTTTTAATAGGGTTATTTGGTTCTTTGGGGTCTAACTTCTTGAGTTCTTTGTATATATTGGATATTAGCCCTTTGTCGGATGTGGGGTTGGTGAAGATCTTTTCCCAATTTGTTGGTTGTTTTTTTGTCTTTCTGACAGTGTCTTTTGCCTTACAGAAACTGTAATTTTAAGAGGTCCCATTTGTCAATTCTTGATCTTAGAGCAGCAAAGGACATTTTTTAAAAACAAGGGAACAGTATAAATTTACATAGAAATCTCTTATTTTTTAGCATGTCAACAAAGTGTGAGTTTCTTTTTTACCTAGAGACCTAATAGCTCTAGAAAAAAACTACACCTGATTTTCATGTATGAAATGCATTAACCAGGCAGTTGTTATTAAACTGATACAGCTACAGTTAGCCACCAACATTATCAGTCATCTGAAAAGGATGAATTTGAACAGAGAGTATAAAACAATGGCCTCTGTATCAATTATAGTGACAGAGATTTACTTGCTCTCTGGATGGTTACCCCAGGTTCCTCCTTAACAATCTCAGGAATCTCCAAGGATGGAGTGGATTCAGTCTTCATCAGTCACATAGGGTGATATTAACACTTTCATCACCACATAGGACAGCAATGACCTTTGACTGCCAGGCCGAGAAGATTCCTAAGAGTAAGAACTTGAGAGACTGTCCTATCTTGGCAAGGCAAAGAGGGACAGTCAGTTCTCTAGTATCTAATTTAATATAGTTTATATCCACAGTTTAAGTTGGGTCCTGGTGGTGGGCAAGGTGTGAGTTATTCTTTCCCTGTGGTTAGCATTATCCTAGAGGAGTCACCTTCTGTAGAGGAGACCTTAGGGTACCAATTAAGACCTAGTATTTTTCTGTATCCTGGAAAGATTCATTAATTATTTTAAATGCCATATTCAATAGATCTCTAAAAAATTTTCAGTACAATCTAATAAGTATACTTGATTTTAAATAAATTTTAGCCAAAAAACTATTATCCCTATAAATCATTTATATTTGCACTTAGGGTGACTACAAGTATAGCTCTGAACATATTAAAAATAATAATTTTTAAGCCCTAAGCTAGGAAGTAACCTAGGCTAATTAACTATTTAAATGAAAATTTCAGGTCTAGTCCTTTATTTGAAGTGAAAACTAGAATTGGCAAAATTACCAGGAGAATTTCTGCATATGTAAAATGACAGCATCTCTAGTTTGCTAAATGAAGACTTAATGAATTTGAGGACATATTATAAGGATAAACATTTTGGTTTAATCTATAAAATTTGAAATACAGTTCATATCCAGAAGACCTGTAATGCAATTTCTTTTTTCAAAAGAACAATCAATCATTCATAGTAAACAAAACCTCATTTATATTATCTTAATTGAGGCATAAAAATTATTAATTATATAGTACTTCTTTACTAATGATTCCAAATTTTTGACGGCTCAGTTATTTTATCAAAGAACATCATAAAGGTAAGAGAGAGAACTGTCTATATTTTTATTTATATAGACTTTTAGTTTTTCATAAATATATGTAGGTATAGCTTTAATATCTTATTAAACATATTTGTTTTAGATCTTATCTTTTATAAATCTTGCTTTTATGATATTGTCCTTATTTTAATTTTTATTTGTAGAACTAAAATTGTAAGAATTTATTTTAATCCAAAATATTTTGAACACCTGTTGTCTTTCTTTATTCGATTTATATCATGTGGTTATCTTAACTAAGAAGGTAGTGAAGTTACATTGCTATCATTTAAAAAGCATACATTTTTTTCAACAAGAGTTGAATCCAAACTATATATGTGTGTGTGTGTGTGTGTGTGTGTATGTGTGTGTGTATATATATATATATATATATATATAGTTTATTGTAGTTAATTAAGGTTGCCCATGTATAGATTTTTAAATTATTAACCCTTTTTTATTTTACTTAATTTTAGCTTTTTTCTATATTCTTTGTTTACATTCCAAATGATTTCCCCTTTTCCTGTTCCCCCCTCCCGATAAGTCCTATAAGCCCTCTTCTCCCCACCCATTCCCCAATCAACCCACTCCCACTCCTCTGTCCTGGTAATCCCCTACATTGTTGCATCAAGCCTTTCCAGGACCAGGGTCCTCTCCTTCCTTTTTCTTGGGAATGATTTGATATGTGAGTTATGTCTTGGGTTTTCAGAGCTTCTGGGCTAATATCCACTTATCAGTGACTGCATTCCATGTGTGTTCTTTTGTGAATGGGTTACCTCACTTAGGATATTTTCCAGTTCCAACCATTTGCCTAAGAAGTTCATGAATTCATTATTTTTAATTGCTGAGTAGTATTCCATTATGTATATATACCACATTTTCTGTATCCATTCCTCCATTGAGGGACATTTGGGTTCTTTCCAGCTTCTGGCTATTATAAATAAGGCTGCTATGAACATAGTGGAGCATGTATCCTTATTGCATGCTGGGGAATCTTCTGGGTATATTCCCAGGAGTGGTATAGCAAGGTCCTCTGGAGGTGTCATGTCCCATTTTCTGAGGAACCGCCAGACTGATTTCCAGAGTGGTTGTAGCAGCTTGCAATCCCACCAGCAGTGAAGGAGTGTTCCTCTTTCTCCACATCCTTGCCAACACCTACTGTCTCCTGAGTTTTTAATCTTAGCCATTCTGACTGGTGTGAGGTGAAATCTCAGGGTTGTTTTGATTTGCATGTCCCTAATGACTAATGATGTTTAACATTTCTTTTTTAATTAAATATTTACATGGAAAATATTTCCGATAAATGTTAAAATTGACAATTTTCATAGATAATTAAGGAGTAAAGTGGTAGACATGTAAAACATTGCTAAATTAATTGAAATATGGGATAGAAACATTTTATGATAAAATCAAAGATTTACGTGGAAAATATTTCTGATAAAATTGTAGAAAAGTGTAGAAAAAGATGTTAGAATTGAAGATTATCATGAAAAATTTTATAATAATGGTAGGCATAAAAGTATTCCTAGGTTGATTAAAAGTAGAATTATAAACATTTTCTGATAAACTTGAAGATTTACATGGAAACTATTTCTGATAAAATTGCAGAAATATATAGAAAAACGTTAAAATTAAAGGTTATCATGGAAATTATATAGATAAAATAATAGGCATAAAGATAATTCTAAGTTGATTGAAGGTGGAGTTATAAACATTTTCAGATATCATTGAAGATTTACATGGAAAATATTTCTGGTAAAATTCCAGAAATAAATAGACAAACATGTTAAAATTGGTAGAATTAGAAACATTGGTGATAAAATCAAAGATTTACATTGAAAACATTTCTGATAAAATAGAGGAAGTATATAGAAAGACATATTACAATTGAAGATTATCATGAAAATAATGCAGATAAAATGGTAGACATAAAAGAAATTACTAAATTAATTAAAAGGGAATTACAAGCATTTTCTGATAAAATTGAAGATTTACATGAGAAATATTTCATTAGTCTATGTCTTTTTATTGGGGAGTTGAGTCCATTGTTGTTAAGAGATATTAAGGAACAATGATTGTTGCTTCCTGTTATTTTTTTATGTTATTTCTATGTGTGGGTATCTTCTTTTGGGTTTGTTGAAAGATTACTTTCTTGCTTTTTCTAGGGTGTAGTTTCCCTCCTTGTGTTGGTATTTTCCATCAATTATCCTTTGTAGGGCTGGATTTGTGGACAGATATTGTGCAAATTGGGTTTTATCATGGAATATCTTGGTTTCTCCATCTATGATGATTGAGAGGTTTGCTGGGTATAGTAGCCTAGGCTGGCATTTGTGTTCTCTTAGGGTCTGTATGAGGTCTGCCCAGGATCTTCTAGCTTTCATTGTCTCTGGGGAGAAGTCTGGTGTGATTCTGATAGGTCTGCCTTTATAAGTTACTTGCCCTTTTTCCCTTACTGCTTTTAAAATTCTTTCTTTTTTTTCAAGGATTTATTTATTATTATATCTAAGTACACTGTGTCTTCAGACCCACCAGAAGAGGGCTTCAGATCTCTTTACAGATGGTTGTGAGTCACCATGTGGTTGCTGGGATTTGAACTCAGGATCTTTGGAAGAGAGGTCAATGCTCTTACCCGCTGAGTCATCTCTCCAGCCCCTAATATTCTTTCTTTGTTTAGTGAATTTGGTGCTTTGATTATTATGTGCCGGGAGGATTTTCTGTTCTGGTCCAGTCTGTTTGGAGTTCTGAAGGCTTCTTGTATGTTCACAGGCATTTCTTTCTCTAGGTTAGGGAAGTTTTCTTCTACAATTTTGTTGAAGATATTTAGTGGGCTTTTAAGATGTAAATCCTTGCTCTCATGTATACCTATAATCATTACGTTTGGTCTTCTCATTGTGCCCTGGGGTTCCGGGATGTTTTGGGTTACCAGCTTTATGCATTTTGCATTTTCTTTGACTGTTGAGTCAATGTTTTCTATGGTATCTTCAGCACCTGAGGTTCTTTCTTCTATCTCTTGTATTCTGTTGTTGATGCTTGCATCTATGACTTTTGAATTCTTTCCAAGGTTTCCTATCTCCAGAGATCCCTTATTTTGTGATTTCTTTATTGTTTCTACTTCCACTTTTAGATTCTGGATAATTTTGTTCAGTTCCTTCACTTGTTTGTGTTTTCCTGTAATTCTTTACGGGATTTTTGTGTTTCCTCTTTAAGGGCTTTTACCTGTTGACTGATGTTCTCCTGTACTTCTTTGAGGGAGTTATTTAAGTCTTTCTTGAATTCTCTATCAGCATCATGAGATACAATTTTAAATCCAACTCTTGCTTTTCTGGTGTGTTGGAGTATCCAGGACTTGCTGTGGTGGGAGAACTGGGTTCTGATGTTGCCATGTGTCCTTGCTTTCTGTTGGTAGGGTTCTTGTGCTTGCCTTTTGCCATCTGGTGCTAGTTGGTATTCTTGTCTCTGTCTGGAGTTTATTCCTCCTGTGGGCCTGTAAACTTGTGTCCTTACTCCTCTGAGCTCAAAAGTGAAAGCACTGCTGGGAGATCTCTCACTCCTGGCAGGTTATGCAAGGAAGACTGTGGAATTTCCAGGCTCCCTGGTACAAATGGCTGTGGGCAGGAAGACTTCCATCCCAGTTGCTCCACTGATCTTAGGCCCTGTGTGCTCCTAGCTGGTCCCTCCAGAGAGAAGGTGAAGATCTCACTTCTGTGCTCAAAAGTGAAAGCACTGCTGGGAGATCACTCCTTCCTGGTGGGCTATGCACAGAAGGCTGTGGAATCTCCCGGCTCCCTGGTGTAAATGGCAGCAGGAAGACTTCTGTCCCAGCTGCTCCACTGAACACAGAAGGCTGTGGAATCTCCAGGGTCCCTGGTGCCGATGTTGAACATTTCTTAAGGTGCTTCTCAACCATTTGAAATTCTTCAGGTGAAAATTCTTTGTTTAGCTCTGTACCCCATTTTTAATAGGGTTATTTGGCTCTCTTGAGTCTAACTTCTTGAGTTCTTTGTATATATTGGATATTTGCCCTCTGTCAGTTGTAGGGTTGGTGAAGATCTTTTCCCAATTTGTTGGTTGCACTTTTGTGTGTCCTTTGCCTTACAGAAACTTTAATTTTATGAGGTTCCATTTGTCAATTCTTGATCTTAGATCTTAGATCTGTGGTCTTTCTTTATTCTGTTTATATCATGTGGTTATCTTAACTAAGATGGTAGTGAAGTTATATTGCTATCATTTAAAAAGCATCCATTTTTTCAACAAGAGTTGAATCCAAACTGTGTGTGTGTGTGTGTGTGTGTGTGTGTGTAATTTATTGTAGTAAATGAAGTTTGCCCATGTATAGATTTTTAAATTATTAACCTTTTTTGATATAAGTTCTTAAGTTAACCCATTGTTATAGACTTTATATAACTTTAACCATACCAAATCCACATATATAACTTGAAATTGAGAACATTTACATAATAGTTTTACTAACCTTGAGATAATTTTTATTTTAGCACAAGTCTTAGAGTGGTAAATGAAATCAGTAGTCTATTTTTTGGCTGTCTGCTTTGCCTTCCTTTCCATCTCATAAAATCAGGTGGTTCACCTGACATAGGACAGACAGGAAATTTTTGATGTAGGCCTTTAATTCTAGCACTGGGAAGGTAAAGGCAGAGAGGCTGCCAGCGTGGTCTACAGCATGAGTTCTAGGACAGCCAGAGCTACACAGAAAAACTCTATCGACAAAACCTCTATTCCCATGAGAATTGGATGCAACAGGTAGAAAGGTGCTCCCCCCTTGAAATTAAAATTTTGTCTGTTTTAAATGTACAAAGTATGTGGTTACTATATCTTTATTTCTGACTGGTCTTAAGTGTATACATTTACTATGTTCTGCATGTCTTGGTTATATAATACTGGTTTATAATTTATGATGTATGGTTAAAAATCTATAACATTAGTAACAGAAAGTTGTCTTCAAAACAACTCAGGATAAAAGACATTCTGGGCAACAATACATAACATGAGCTGACCAAGGAAACAGGTCTCTAAAGATACATTTAAAGTGGGATAATATGTTTATTTAATTTCTGTCCTAAAAAGTAGATTTGTAAAAGATAGGATTTAAAAGTGTTTCTTTAATGAGGTATTAAAGCTGTACCTCTATGCATTCATATACAAGAACTTTTTTTGCTGACTGCCAACATTTATAACATGAAAAAGACTTTAAAAGATGATTTATTCTGATATTGCAAAAGCAACTTTAAAATTGTAGTTAAATATATAAAGTTATGGGACATTTTTAAATTTATTAGATATTTTTTAAATGGCTTTATTAATATAGGTGACTACAGTAGAGAAAATTTTAATGAAAATAATAATGACGATGGAAACTATAATGACTTTAGAAATTATAGTGGAGAACAGCAATCAAATTATGGACCCATGAAGGAGAGACAATTATAATGAAAGAACCTCAGCAGTTCCTAAGATGTGACTATTGATAAATACAATATGCTGTCAATCAGATATGCATTCCTGAGGGTTTTTTCAAATCTGTTTGTACTTTTGTCTTTTTATTTTTATTACATCAGATATATTGCCCTGTAAATCATAGTAATGATACCAGGAATAAAAATTAAATAACTTTTAATTTAAAAACTATATTAAAGGGTTAAAACATGTAAGAGGTTAAGAACAACTGGCTCCTGAAATCCAGCCCCCTTTTGATTTGCCTGAGCTCTGGTGAGGCTCCAGTGGGCCCCTCCTTGCAATCCAGGGAACAGATCAGTTCTCTCAGCCAATACCCTTGCCATTTTCCCCAATTTGTTAACCCTTTCCTGTCCAGACACTGCCTTCGGCTTAAATTAAATCATACAAAAACTGTTATGTTCTATAATAATATACCAGATAAAGGCCAGAAAGCGTCTGGGAGGCTCAGAGAGCCTATGGTGTATGGTGTCTGGTGGTCATGTTAATGTTGCAACTGCAGTGGGGGGTGGGGGGGAGACTGGAGGACCCTTCAGACTCCCCAGGAGAGAGCCAGGAAGGCTCTGCTCCTTCTGGAAACAGCAAGACAGTATGGTGGGAGCCGAGTTGCTTTAATCTGGTTTATCTGGTCTGTTTCAGTGTGGCTAGAGCCGGCCTGTGGAGCAACTCTGTTCTGCATCCATGAAAGGGACGAACTGGGCCCATTTAAGGAACGAACTGTGTGTTGATTGCCTTTCTCTGTGTTCTTGGACTTCTGTGCCCAACCATGGCAGGGTCGAGCTGTCTGTGTGGTAATTATTTTTCTCTGTGTTTATTGGTATCTCATTCTGTGTTCTTGGACTTTGACTTAGACTGACATTTTTTGAACTTTGGACAGACCAAAACTCTCTGCTTCTCCAAATGACCCATCCATAGGTACCTTCAACTTGCAGGTGATCAAAGCAGTAGAGGAGAGAGTCATTAGGCCAGAATCCCTCAGGCACCTGGACCAGGTACCCTATATAGTTACCTGGAAGGATCTAGTGGAGGACCCCCTCCCTCCTCATAGATAAAAGCCTTTCTTTTCCAAAGACTCACCTCACAGGTTCTGGCCTTCAGGAAAATGAAGCATGACAAGAGAGATCCGGAACTGAGAAGAAATCAATGTTCCAAGGCTCTTCTTCAACAGTGGACCTGTTGCTCCAAGACCCTCCCCATCTATATCTCCCTACTGTTGCTTCCATGGCCCTGCCAACGCTGGTACTGTTTCTGGAATCCTCAGTCCATACTCTCCCAGGGAGAAATGGGAAGAGACCTGAGAACCACCTCCCCCTGATAACCACGGTGGCTCTCTCACTAAGGCTGTATTTTCCAAGGGACCGATTAATCTCTTTGAGACTGTTTTATTTATAATGCAGGAAGCCAGAGAGAATGTCCCCTCAGACACGGGGGCACCATCGATTGACCAGGCTGTCGTGGAGTGGACAGTGGGCTTTCACTGACTAGACCTGACTGGGACTTGAATATGGCAGAAGGTAAGGGGCACCTGAAGGTCCACCACCAGACTCCATTGGCAGGTCTCAAGGGGGCCGCATGGCAACCCACAAATTTGACCAAGGCATGTGAGGTTAAGTAGGTTAAGAAGTAAGTTAAGTAGCCTGCAGCCTTTCTAGAGCAGCTCATGGAGGCATTCCACTAATACACACCCTATGACCCCAGAATAAATCTACTATGGCAATGGCTTTTATAGACCAGGCTAGTAGAAATATCAGGGAAAAGTTTCAGAGGCTAGAAAGACAGGATAAGCCATTGAGGGATTTAGTGCAGGTTGCTGAGAAAGTCTACCATTAGATGGAGACAGAGGAGGAGAGGGGACAGAGAAAAAGAAAGAAAGAAAAGCAACAGGGAATGAATCTACAGAGTCCTAGCTACAGTCATCAGGGAAAGCAGAGAAGAGAGACTCCAACCAAAGACAGACTGAAAACCCCTTGAAAAGGACCAGCGTGCATGCTGCAGGGAGAGAGGCCACTGGGCCTGAGAGTGCTCTAACAAACAGAAGCCGGGAGCAGGAAGAGAGCAGTTTTCTCCATGAAGGTCAGAAATAAGCAGGTGCTGCTGTGGTGGATGGCACTAATGTCATCTGGGCAGAACCGCTACCTCCTGGCACATCAATGCAGAAAGTGGAGCTAATTGCCCTCAACAAGGCCTTGGAACTTGGAGCCGGCAAGAGAATTAACATTCACGTGGATAGCAGGTATGCCTCTGCCACAGAACTGCTCATTTCAGAGGAAACAAACAGGAAATCTTGGACCTCTTGGATGCCCTAATGAAGCCAGCAACTGTGAGTATCATTCATTGCACTCAGTGGCCCGGTGCAATAACCAGATACATCAGGTGGCTCTGCAGGAGCCTATCTGGGTTATGGGCCTGCAAGAAACACCTGCTGGAAATGGGACTGGATTACTCCCCCAGAAAGTAAGAAAAAGACCTACTGGGCCAAACACATAGATGGACGCATTTAGGGGATACAAAGCTTGTTTAAGCAGTCAAAGGACCTAAACTATATATAATAGGTTCTGGGCCAGGGAGATAGTAGAACAGTGTAAGGTATGCCAGCAAGTGAATGCTTATGCAGCCAAGAGTAAACAGGGCAAAAGACCTAGGGGAGAACAGCCTGGAGTATATTGAGAGGTCAATTTTGCAAAATTAAGCCAGGAAAATATGGTCATGAATACTTTCGAGTGTTTATAGATTTTTCTCTGGATAGGTTGAGACATTCCCCACCAAGCAGGAAACATCTACCATGAGAGCTAAAAAGATATTAGAGGAAATTTCCCTGAGGTTCAGAGTATCCAAGGTAATTGGACCAGACAATGGTCCTGCTTTTGTCTCTAAGGTAAGTCAGGGATTGACAGAGATATTGGGGACTAATTAGGATCTCCATTGTGTGTACTGTCCCCAGAGCTCAGGACAGTCAGAGAAAATAAACAGAACTCTACGAGAGACCTTAACTAAATTGACCTTGGAGACTGGCTCAGGCTGGGTGGTGCCCCTCCCCTTGTTCCTGTTCTGAGCCCAGAACAGCCCTTGCCATTTTAACCTGACCCCTTTTGAGATCCTCTTTGGTACCCCAACTCCTTTGTTGTCCACTGGGCCCTCCCAGGAGGTATCCCACAACATGAGATTTGGCCCAAACTGTCTGCCTTAAATGCTCCAGGCATGCCAGAGACTCCTCACTGCTTCCAGACCGGTGACTGGATCTATGTAAGAAAGCTTCAGGGACAATCGCTAGAACTCTGGTGGAAGAGACCCTTCCTGGCTCTGCTAGCCACTCCCACAGGCCTAAAGGTGGACAGTACTGCAGCCTCGTTGTATGCTTCCTGTGTGAAACCTGCAGATGATGCCCCGCTCCCCAGAGACGCCTGCTGGATGGTACAGAAGGTGGACAATCTGCTCAAGCTCAAGATCACTTGACCTTGATGACTGCCTCGTGGTATCTTTAATTTCTGGTTCCTTCCCCCATCCTATGTGCCCACCTGCCAAACCTGTTACCACACTCACTGTCTCCCTTCTGTTGGTGTTGGGGATTGCCGGGGCAGTCATCAGGACCTCTGCTTTGGTCTTACAAGGGAAAAATATGACAGTCTGAGGGCATCTATTGATTTAGATGTAGAGAGAATAGAAACTTCCATCAGTCATCTTCAGGACTCACTGACTTCATTATCAGAAGTAGTACTGCAGGATAGGAGAGCTATGTGCTGCCCTAGCTGAGGAGTGGTGTTGCTTTTATACAGACCATTCCAGGGTTGTTAAAGAGTCAACGGCCAAGGTGAGGAAAAGGCTATCCACGTGGAAGAGAGAGAACAGAGTCAGGGCTGGTTCTAGTCTTAGTTTAACTCCTCCCCCTTGGTTAACCACCTCCTTATCCACCCTGTTAGGACCCTTAATTGTTTTCCTGTTGTTGTTGACCTTTGGCCCCTACATTTTGAACCGCTTGGTCGCTATTGTTAAGAAACACATAGGCACAATACAGCTAATGATCTTAAAGCAGAGATACAAAGAACGAGATACAGAAGTCCAGGAGTATGAGCTATCAGAATACCAGCAATTGCTTCAGGATTGAAGCATGCACAAAGAAAAGGGGGTAATGAAAGGGTCAGCTCAGGAGCTTTGGAAAGGTCATGGAACACTTGTTCCCCTCAGACCGGAGGGGGGGGTTCCCTGCAACTAGGGGAGGCCCAGAGTTATTCAGAGACCGTTGGCCATCTATCTCATTTCTTAACAGTTAGTTTAAAGGTGACACTGTTCTGCCAATCACATTGTGCCTAATGGCAGCTGCCCTGAGGACTATATAAAGGCCCTCTATGCGGGCTGTACATGGTCGTTCTCTCCCCATGTGCAGGGTGACCCCAGCATGCTGGATTAAATAAAATTCTTTTTGCTCTTTGCATCAAAAAAAGTTTTATTTTGATACTAGAAGAGCTTCAATTCAAAATTATGATATTTTAAAGGTTCAAACATAACAGAGATTGATAGTATTCTTGTAAATGGTCAAATGTTTTAATATGTTCAGAAATATATATGTGAAGTCATGCTAAGAAGTGATGCAGTTAATTTCAAGATTAAGCTTTAATCTCCTATTTTTGTTTGAAAGGTACAGTTTGTAGCAGATAACCAAAAACAGACAAAGTATGTTTAACTCACATATGCTAGGTAGGTACTAGCACTCAAACCTGTGAGATCTGCTGAATGTGGCATTTAATATGTTTAAACTTACATGACAAAGTCTCTCAACTCTTTCTCAAATTAGATTAATATTTTTCACTTTATATCCTACTTCCTGTCCCCTCATGGTCACTCAGCACAATCCTTCTACCAGCCCCCAGCCCCTTTTCTTCTGAGTGAGTGGGTTTCCCCAGACTGGCACTTCAGTTGTCTTCTAGGTGAGGCGTTTCCTTTCCCACTGAGGCCAGACAAGGCAGCCCAGCTAGAAGAATATATCACAGGTACAGGCAACAACTTTTAGGAGAGCCCCTGTTCCAGTTGTTGGGCCCCACATGAAGACCAAGCTGCACATCTGCTACCTATGTGAGGGGAGGCCTAGGTCCAGCCCATGCATATTTTTTTGTTTGGTGGTTCAGACTCAAGAGCCCCCAGCTTCCAGGTTAGTTAACTCTGTTGGTCTTCCTGCGGGACTCCCAAATCCTAACAGTGATCCCCCAAGGTTTCCAAGAAGATATGGACACAACAACAAAGGAGACCACCGGGACTGTGGTATGATAACCACTGGGCATAACTATCTCAATGCCTTAACCACTGCCAGGGCCCAACCTGAACAGTGGACAAAGAACAACTAGAGAATTGATTGCCACATGTGGCTTAAGGCAAGTTGAGTTCAGTTTCTCTCCTGTTCCTCCTTCACAGGAAAAGCCTCTTCATCTTCTGGGCCTGATAGCCCAAGAGTGGCTCAGCCATTGCTGGCAGGTAGACCACAGGAGCCAGGGACAATTATCCAGGTAATGAAATATAGCCAGTCTCTGTCATTTTAATTGACACAAGGCCATTTAGATAACAATTTATCCTTCTCAGATCTCTGGTCACATTGACAGCTAAGCAAGTTGTAGCTTCACAGCTAGAGAGTAACAAAACTAGCTCCTTACTGGGTTAGTTCATTAGTCAGTTCATTAGTTAATTAAAACTACTAGGTCTCATTAAAAAGGGCAAAAAGGTTCACCTTGTTCATGGGCTTAATGTTACAGGATAAAAAGATTTTTTAAATCCTTTTTGCCTTTATTAATTGGATTTTTTTAATTTACATTTCAAATGTTATCCTCTTCCCGAGTTTTCCCCTCCAGGAAACCCCCTATCCCATTCCCCCTCCCCTCTTCTTTGAGGGTGTTCCTTCACTCACCCACACTCTCTTGCCTCCCCGCTTTCCATTCCCCTGCACTGAGGCATCTATTGAGCCTTCATAGGACCAAGGAACTCTCCTCCTATTGATGCCTGACAAGGCCGTCCTCTGCTACATACGCAGTTAGAGCCATGTGTACCCCTTGGTTGATGGCTTAGTCCCTGGAAGCTCTGGTTGGTTAATATTGCTGTTCTTCCTATGAGGTTGCAAACCCCTTCAGCTCCTTGGGTTCTTTCTCGAACTCCACCAGTGAGGACATGGCACTCAGTCCAATGGTTAGCTGCAAGCATCCAACTCTGTATTTGTAAGACTCTGGCAGAGACTCTCAGGAGACAGCCATATCAGGCTCCTTTCAGCAAGCCTTTCTTAGCATCCACAATAGTGTCTGGGTTTAGTAACTGTATATGGGATGAATCCCCAGGTGTGACAGTTCCTGGATGGCCTTTCCTTCAGTCTCTGCAAAAACGCTTTGACTCTATATTTGCTCCCGTCAGTATTTTGTTCCATTTTCTAAGAAGGACCAAAGCACCCACACTTTGGTCTTCCTTCTTCTTGAGTATCATGTGGTCTGTGAATTGTATCTTGGATATGCCAAGCTTCTGGACTAATATCCACTTATCAGTGAGTGCATACCATATGTGTTCTTTTGTCATTGGGTTACCTCACTCAGGAAGATTTTTTTCTATTTCTATCCATTTGCCTAAAAATTTCATGAAGTTATTGTTTTTAATTACTGAGTAGTATTCCATTGTGTAAATATACCACATTTTCTGTATCTGTTCCTCTGTTGAAGGACATCTGGGTTCTTTCCAGCTTCTGGCTATCACAAATAAGGCTGCTATGAACATAGTGGAACATGTGTCCTTAATTACATGTTAGAGCATCTTCTGGGTATATGCCCAGGAGTGGTATAGCTGGGTCCTCAGGTAGTACTATGCCATTTTCTGAGGAACTGCCAGACTGATTTCCAGAGTGGTTGTACCAGCTTGCAATCCCACCAGCAGTGGAGGAGTGTTCCTCTTTCTCCACATCCTCACCAGCATCTGCTGTCCCCTGAGTTTTTCATCTAAGCCATTCTGACTGGTGTGAGGTGGAATCTCAGGGTTGTTTTGATTTGCATTTCTGTGATGACTAAGGATGTTGAATGTTTCTTTGGGTGCTTCTCAGCTTTCGATATTCCTCAGGTGAAAATTCACTGTTTAGCTCTGTGCCCCATTTTTAATAGGGTTATTTGGCTCCCTAGAGTCTAACTTCTTGAGTTCTTTGTATATATTGGATATTAGCCTATAAGATGTAGGGTTGGTGGAGATCTTTTTCCAATCTGATGGTTGCTCTTTTGTCCTATTGACTGTGTCCTTTTCCTTACAGAAACTTTGCAATTTTATGAGGTCCCATTTGTCGATTCATGATCTTCCCGCATAAGCCATTGGTGTTCTGTTCAGGAAAATTTCCCCTGTACCCATGTACTCAGGCTTTCCCACACTTTCCCCTCTATAAGTTTCAGTGTATCTGGTTTTATATGGAGGTGCTTGATCCACTTGGACTTGAGCTTTATACAGGGACATAAGAATGGCTTCATAGAATGAATTGGGTAGTGTTCCTTCTGTTTCTATTTTGAGGAATAGTTTGAAGAGTATTGCTATTAGGTCTTCTTTGAAGGTCTGATAGAACTCTGCACTAAACCCATCTGGTCCTGAGCTTTCTTTGGTTGTGAGACTATTAATGACTGCTTCTATTTCTTTAGGGGTATGAGACTGTTTAGATGGTTTATCTGAACCTGTTATAACTTTGGCATCTGGTATCTGTCTAGAAAATTGTCCATTTCCTCCAGACTTGCCAAGTTTGTTGATTATAAGCTTTTATAGTAGGGTCTGATGATTTTTTGAATTTCTATATTTTCCTGAGATGTGTCTCCCTTTTCATTTCTTATTTTGTTAATTTGGATACTGTCTCTGTGCCCTCTGGTTAGTCTAGCTATCGGTTTATATATCTTGTTGATTTTCTCAAAGAACCAGCTCCTGGTTTTATTGATTCTTTGTGTAGTTCTTTTTGTTTCTATTAGATTGATTTCAACCCTGAGGTTAATTATTTCCTGCTGTCTACTCCTCTTGGGTGTATTTGCTTCTTTTTGTCCTAGGGCTTTCAGGTGTGCTATCAAGCTATTAGTGTAAGCTCTCTCCATTTTATTTTTGGAGGCATTAGAGCTATGAGTTTTCCTCTTAGCACTGCTTTCATTGTGTCCTATAAGTTTTGGTATGATGTGTCTTCATTTTCATTTAATTGTAAAAAGCCTTTAATTTATTTCTTTATTTCTTCCTTGACCAAGTTATTGAGTAGAGCATTGTTCAGCTTCCATGTGTATGTGTGCTTTCACTTGTTTTATTGCTATTGAAGACCAGCCTTAGTCTGTGGTGGTCTGATAGGATGCATGGGATTATTCCAATCTTCTTGTATCTGTTGAGGCCTATATTGTGACCAGTTATATGGTCAATTTTGGAGAAGGTACCATGAGATGCTGAGAAGAAGGTATATACCTTTGCTTTAGAATGAAATGTTCTATAAATATCTCTTAGATCCATTTGGTCCATAACTTCTCTTAGTTTCAGTGTGTCTCTGTTTAGTTTCTGTTTCCATGATCTGTCCATTGCTGAGAGTAGGGTGTTGAAGTCTTCCACTACTCTTGTGTGAGGTACAATGTGTGCTTTGAGCATTAGTAAAGTTCCTTTTATGAATGTGGGTGCCCTTGCATTTGAAGCATAGATACTCAGAATTGAGAGATCTTCATAGATTTTTCCTTTGGCCAGTATAGCCCTTCCATATCTTTTTTGAAAACTTTTGGTTTTACTCGATATTATTTTATTTGATATTAGAATGGCTACTCCAGCTTGTTTCTTGGGACCATTTGTTTGGAAAATTATTTTTCCAGCCTTTTATTCTGAGATACTCTCTGTCTTTGATACTAAGGTGCATTTCCTGTATGCAGCAATATGCTGGGTCCTGTTTAAGTATCCAGTCTGTTAATCTATGCCTTTTTATTGGGGAATTGAGTCCATTGATATTAAGAAATATTAAAGAAAAGTGATTGTTGCTTCCTATTATTTTTGTTGTTAGAGATAGAATTATGTTTGTGTGGCTATCTTCTTTTGGGTTTGTTGAAAGATTACTTTCTTGCGTTTTCTAGGGTATAGTTTCCCTCCTTGTGTTGGTGTTTTCTATCTATTATCCTTTGTAGGGCTGGATTTGTGGACAGATATTGTGTAAATCTGGTTTTGTCATGTAATGTCTTGGTTTCTCCATCTATGGTAATTGAGAGTTTTGCTGGGTATAGTAGCCTGGGCTGGCATTTGTATTCTCTTAGGGTCTGTATTACATCTTCCCAGGATCTTCTGGTTTTCATAGTCTCTGGTGAAAAGTCTGGTGTAATTCTGATAAGTCTGCCTTTATATGTTACTTGACCTTTTTCCCTTACTGCTTTTAATATTCTTTCTTTGTTTTGTAAATTTGGAGTTTTGATTTTTATGTGATATGAGGAATTTCTTTTCTGGTCCAGTCTATTTGGAGTTCTGTGAGCTTCTTGTATGATGATAAGCATTTCTTTATTTAGTTTAGGGAAGTTTTCTTCTATAATTTTGTTGAAGATATTTACTGGTCCTTTAAGCTGGAAATCTTTGCTCTCTTCTATACCTATAATCCTTATAATCCTTATATACTTAAAATCTTCATCATAAATAATTGGATAGAAAATGTGAAGTTTAAAACTTATATAAGGTCTGGGAATCTAGAAATGGTTAAGGAAAAATGAGGTTGATAAATGCAAATTATAACGTTAAAAGGTCTAAGAAGATGTTTTAATATATATAATTTGTAGAGATATAAAAATAATTTAAGGTGAAAAAAGCAAATGTTCATATTTCTCCCCCCATGCTATTTTTATTTCAAAGTTTAGAATTTTAATATTGATTAATTGAATTTTGATAAGCTAATGGAACACTAGCAGCTTACAATTTAGTCACAAGCTCAAGATTTTAAATTCCCTTTGGCTGTCTTCTGCCCTCTGGACTGAAAGTTTAAAATGTTCTGTGCCTTTTGACCCAAGCCTATGGCTTTTACTAGGTCTCAAAGACATGAACCTATTCCTGTTGTCTTTCAGATACCTGTTAACTAGTTTTTCTAAAATAGAGATTTCAATGCAATGGTAAAACTAATGTATAGCCTTTTGTAAAATAAAATTCACATAAGCTTCAGGGAATCAAAAACCAGCCATGAGTGTGGGATCCATCTGCCACATATCATATGTACTTCAGGTAATTATATCCACCTCTTCTTGAAAATGGGATTTTCCCCCCTTGGTCTTGGAATTCCACAACTTCCCCAATTACTAGAAAAATTTAACTTCTGTCCCTATTCTACATTTGTCTCAGCAAATTTTCACCTGACAGGTCAATCCAGGGTTCACCTGTGGAACTCCTGAACCCTGGACTTGCGGAAAACTGATGTTAACCAGTTCAGCTGATATCATTACTCCGTGTTTTTCATTTGGATCAGCTAATCAGATGCTTCTGATAAATGCCCCTTTGCCCAGCCTTTGACTAGCATTTCAGCCTTCCTAGACCCCCATGGCAATGTCCTAATATCAGCTGGAAGTAGTTACAGAAAAGAATACATTACCCAGTGTCCAACTAATAGGCTGAAATGGTAAGTCAAAATGAAACTCCCCAGCATAAGGGACACATGGCTACCTAGAATGCCAACTAACACGTCACTAAGCATCGCATTTCACTGACCATATTATGGTCCTCCAGACCCAACATAACTCTTTGGTCTCAGAGGAAAATTTTGAGTCAATGATTTGACTCACTGGAACAACTAAAAAGGAGGAATGTTGAGGCCTGCTCCTTTTATCATAACTCTAGACATTTGGTATTTAGTCTCCATTTTTCTCATAAGGTGAAATGAAGTTCAGAGTTCTTTCCAGCTTCTGCCTCTTATAAATAAGACTGCTGTGAACATAGTGGAGCATGTGTCCTTAATTACAGGTTGGACCATCCTCTGGGTGTATGCCACTTCCCAGAAATAATTGTCCATTGCTGACACTGACAAAATTCTCCTAAAAGGTCAGAATACTTTTGTTGTATTATTTATGTTCTGTTATCTCAATGCTCTGAAACTCCCCTGTTCACCGCCTGTCCACTACCCCCTCTTACCTCACTTAGGACCAATCAGCTTAAAAGTCGGCTGATAATACTTTGTCTAATTAGCTAAAATGTAGTACTGCCTTCACCCTTGCCTTCTGAACTTCTGAACTCAGATTTTCCTATAAAAAGCCTTCCCTATGAACAGACTGGTACCACAATTAGGCTCCTGAGTCCTTTCTTGAGGTTCTGATTGATCAGTCTTGGGGTATATGTTCAATAAAATATTCTTGTTTAACTATGATCAATGTTTGTATGTTTTGTGTGGTGATTCCTGTACTCCAACAGAATCTAAAGTTGGCATGATAGGAGGTGGTCAGGTGAGTCTTATCTTGAATTTGGGAGGCCACATAAGGAGTAGCTTCCTCTAGAGCAGTGCCTATATTAGTCAGTCCTCTATATCATTGCAGAAGCTGCAGTGTGTCACAGTGTGTCCCACAGTATAACCCTCTGTCCACATGTCTTCACTTGAAAATGATCATTGCCATGAGTCATTGGTCTGGTTTGAGATCTTTAGCTTCTGTGACACCATCAATATCGGATCCACATCAGGACTCCTGGTTATCCTGATGTTGCCCTGAGTCAGGGAGATCCTGCAGCTTTGGATCAGCAGGACTGGCCCTTTCACAAATGCCAACCTTTCACAGATGATACAGATTTGGGGGTGGGCCAATTCCGAGCCCTGGATCTGATCCTGGGTCGGAGATAGCTGGTCAGCCTGCCAACTTTCCCTTATCCACACCACCAGGGCTAGCTGTCCAGTACTGCCCCAGCTAGGCCACAAAAAGCTGCTATTGGCAGGAAGCAGGGTCAGCTCTCCTGATCGCATGTTCTCGGGGCCAGCTCACCCACACCCACATCTCCAAATCCAGCTCCATTATGCTGCCCAATTAAGGTCAGGGCCCACTCTCCCAAGTGCTACAGCCAGTGAGTGTGCAGGGACAGGTCTCCTCCTCTCATGACCCCAGGGCCAGTTCTCCCTAATTGTGCAGGTGGCAAGTGGGAGAAGAGGTGGGCATCTCTCCAACACCTACACTACCTTACACCAGATGAGCGGCAAGCCCAGCTCTTCTGTGCTCTCACCCTTTGGGCTGGCTCAGTTGTGCCCCTTCCACCAGTGCCAGCTCTCCTATGGTGAAGTTCTGGGCCCATTCTCCCAACCAGCAAGGGACAGGGCCAGTTCAGCTGTTCTCATGATCTCAAAGCCAGTTCTCCCGACTGCCACGGGTGGTAAAGGGGAAGTGGAGAAGGGCATCATCACTACACCCACACCACTTCACGGAAGACTAGCAGTAGGGCCTGTTCTCCTGCATGCTTACCCTCGGGGCTGGGTCACCTGCTTCCCCTCAACCAGGGCCAGGAGTACTGTGCTGCCCAGGTAAGGTACAGGCCCTGCTCTCCTGAGTGCTTCAGCCAGGGAGGGACAGGACCAGCTCTTCTGTTCTCAGGACCCCAGGGCCTGTTCTCCCTACTGGTACAGGTGGTGAGGGGCAAGAGGGAAGGCATCACCCACTCCCAGCGCACAAGACATAGAGAATTCCCAAGAGGGGACTCTCAAGTGGTTGAGAAACAGTTAAAGCAATAGTCACCATCCTTAGTTACCACGGAAATGCAAATCAAAACTACTTCCATCAGAATGGCTAAGATCAACAAAGCAAGTGAAAGCATGAGCACGGACAGCTCATGCTGACTAGGATGTAGAGTAAGGGAACACTCATCCATTGTCGGTGGGGGTGCACTGTATAGCCACTCTACACAGTAATCACTTCGCACAGAAATCAGGGCGGTGCTTCCTCAGGAAGATGGGAATCATTGTACCTCAAAAATCCAGCTATACTACTTCTGGGCATGTATCCAAAGGAAGCTTTGTCCTACAACAAGGACACTTGCTCAAATATGTCCATTGCTGTTGCAGTCGTTAGAAACCGAAAGCAACCTAGATGTCCCACAACAAAAGAATGGATAAAGAAAATGTGGTACATTTACATAATGGACTACTACTGAGCCATTAAAAGATGAAATCTTTCCTGGCAGTGAGCAAAATGACATCCTGTTGTTGGTGTTTTTATATTAGTCGGGGGACAGAGCAGATGGCAGTACTTGGTTCATCCTATCTTGATGCCTGGCTTGGTATCCAAATATGTCTTATGCTTTGGACTCATAAAAAATGAAGAAGGAGGAGGAGGGGGAGGAGGGGGAGGGGAGAGGGAGAAGGAGGAGGAGAAAGAGAAGGAGACGATGACAGACAGAAAACTGTGGACTGCCATGCGACTTACAGACCTGCCCTCCAGTGCATGGCAGAGGCAGGCTATAGACACCCACTTGCCACCATGCAGCACAGATAGAGGATGTCACCTAGGGGCCTTCCAGCTTCCTGGACAACCTGTTGCTGGAGCCACTAGAATCTGCAAGTATGCGATGTCAGATGGGAGAGAAAGAGAAGTGGAGCAGCTTGAGCACTAAGAAGACGTGGACCTGGAGACTCCAGGGTAGAGAGAAGGAAAGGTAAAGATCTGTAATTATCCTACCTACCTCCTGGGAACTTGTGGGTTCCCGGGACGCCAGTGTTCTGTAGGTTATCAAGGATTACAAATCAGTATGAAGGAAATAGTGGCTGGGAGGGAAATTAACTTTTAGATTCCATGTTCCGTAAACAGAGTGGTTCTTAAAGCTTCCTTTTCCCTTGTGATCCATCTCCCATACAATTATCTTTGTAATTGATAAGAGAACAAAAAGCATGAGGAGTACAAAATACCTCCTTAACAACTGCTATTGCCTGCAGGATAAAGTTTCTGTGAAGCCAATTTACCTTGATTTTGGGAACCCAGCACTTTTACCAAAGACTACTGCAGTATTCTGTAGACAAACTAGCATGGGCTAAAGGAGTGTGGGAGGTCTGTGCTGCTTGGTTCTGTGCTATAGATGCAGACAATGCTACCCTTTTACATTTACCTCCCTCTAATTGAAGACAAATATTCTCAGTGAATTCTTTCTCCAGGAAGATGATGCTGTTCTCCACGTGCTAACAAACAAAAACCAAAAAACAAAAAAAAAAAAAAAAAAAAGCAAAACTTGGCTTTGATGTCAAGGTAATGTTCTGGAATACTCTGATCCCTGGGCTTATAACAAGGCCTTTTACAAGTGCAGCTAATTCATGTGCATGTGCCTATGCTGGGGCTCGATAAAAGAGTACTCTGTCTAGTCTGTGACAGTTTCCTCTGATGCCAGGACCTGCCATGTGCAATCAGCCAAAGCTCAGGAAACCTGAAAGCTAGTTCGGAAACACATCTGGAAAACTTTTCAGATTTTTGGATGCTTTGTGGATTGGTGCATAGCTACAGGTGCTGATGTGCTTGGAGAGAGCCAATCTCCTCATTTTTCAGTTCCTCATGAGCAAACTTGAGTCTTAGCTGAATAACAGATCACTTCTTATCATGTCACAAGTCTAATATACATGAAAGGGAAGGGACATGGGGGAGGGGATGGTTCCATAACACAAAAAGATTTCTCCTTGTATTTTAGGTACTATGGGAATGTGGGGAGAAGTGGCAGTGTAGACTTTTTAATGTACTGAATATGATCTTACTGGGGAAATATAAATGAAATAGGAAGAAAAGGGTCTACGGTTTAACCTAGTTCCAAAATGATGATGTATTTTTTCCATGCATGTAAAACTTAACAAAAAAATCCAATGCTAGGGGCCAACAAAATGGCTCAGTGGCTAAAGGTTCTTGCTGCTAATACAGATGATCACAGTTAAAGCCATGGTATATGCTTGGTGCCCATTCCCTGGGCAAGTCGTCTTGGGCTGGATGTGGAAGCTAGATAACTAAACCTGAGTCTTCACAAGTGAACCAGCAAGCAGCATTCTTCCATGGTTTTGTCTTTAAATGTCTGCTTGAGTTCCTGCTCTAACTTCATTCCATGATGGACTATAACCCGTAAGTTGAAATACACCACCACCACCACCCCCCCAAGAAATAGAAAAAAGAGGCATGAGACTTGAACAGGGAATTCTCAGAAGAAGGGGAAATGGCTAAGGAATATCTCAAAAAATGTTCATCATCCCCAGCAATTAGGCAAATGCAAATCAAGCCAACTTTAAGATTTCATCTTACCTCAGTCAGAAGGGTGGAGATCAACCAAACAACCAGCAACAAATGTATCCTCGGATGGCTCATCAAGTCTGGCTTACAGTTTTCAGCCACTTACCTAATTCGAAATCCCAAAGTCTTCCATATTTTTCTAAAAAACAAAATGGTCAGGCTTATCAGAGCAATAACCCACTTCCTAGTACCAACTCCTGCCTTAATTACTTTTTGATTGCTGTGAAAAGATACCACAACCAAGCAACTTGTTAAAAAAAAATGCTTTATTTGGAGCTTAGTTTCAGAGGGGTAAAGTCCATGACCATCCTGGCAGGGAGTGGGTCACAGGCTGGCAGTCCTGGCACTAGAGCAGTTGCTGAGAGTGTATATCTTAATCCATAACTATGAAGCAAAGAGAGCTAGCTACCTGGGAATGGTTTGGGCTTTTGGACCCTTAGAACCTGTGACCAGTGACAAACATTCTCCAACAAGGCCACACTTCCTAATCTTTCTCAAACAGTTCCATCAACTGGGACCAAGCATTCAAATAAACGAGCCTATAGGGGCCATTCTTATTGAAATCACCATATATATATATATATATATATATATATATATATATATATGCTTTCAGTGAGTGATGACAGCTGTTACCCACCCACCCCATTACAGCTGCAACTTCACTTCTGTTAGCTGTACAAAATTTTCTGTCCTACAGTTCCTAACAAGTCTAGTCAGCATATATATATATATATATATATATATATATATATACACACACACACACACATATACATATACATATGCGGTCTGGTTGTTTGTGTTTGGTTTGTCTGCTTCTTTACAGATCCTCCGTATACATATTGTGTTACTGAGGTAGGAATTTGAAAGTTTCAACTACTATTCTAAAACTATATTCTTTTCAGTTTTGTCAGAGTTATGACTCGGCATTGTGTTGTTTGCTGCATATACATTTATGATTATTAGGAGAGATCAGGAGAGATAAATTGATGTTATAAAGCGACAGGGTTTTTAAGACCCTGTGGAACCCTTTCAACGAGGCCATACATCAACTGTCCTATCATATTTATATTATGATTCATAACAGTAGCAAAATTACAGTTATAAAGTAGCAACAAAAATAATTTTATGGTTGCAGGTCACTACAACATGAGGAACTATATTAAAGGGTCACAGCATTAGGAAGGTTGAGAACTCCTGTTATAAAAATCTACTAATAAACTTGCTTAGGAAATATTAAGTTACATATAGTAAACTTTAGCTAGAGAAGGCTGCTTATACTATAACTCAAGGCTGAGTAGCATGCTGACTAGACTTGTTAGGAACTGTAGGACAGAAAATTTTGTACAGGTAACAGAAGTGAAGTTGCAGCTTTAATGGGGTGGCTGGGTAACAGCTGTCATCAAGTCCTGGGTAACAGCTGTCATCAAGTCCTGGGTTGCTATCAGAACCTGGTTCTCTCAGAAAGGCATAGTTCTTCCAAGAATGCATGCAGACCGTAGTAACAACTGTATGAAGAGAACAACACTGGTTGGTTGAAAAAGTAATCATGAGCTGGATGTAGGGAGTGGCTGGCTCTGAAGGCAGAAGTATCTGATGGATCAAGTGAGAGTCCAGAGAAAGAAGGTGAATAGAAGAGCAGGGAAAACTGAAGCACATAAGGAAATCAAAGACGCCCTTCACCCAGGCATCTGGATGTAGCCTCTCACCAAGAATTCCAGCAAAGAGAAACAAGACAGGGAACAATTAAAAACAGAACTCCAAGTCCAGGATGTTCAGACATAAGTGTTCATTGATAGTGGAAGGGATTGCATTTTGGGGGTCTTTTATATACCACGACATAGGAGACTATGATCCCCTCCCACTCTCTATCATCAATACAGCTAGAAAATACATGACCATCTCTAATTTAGGAAATTTATTAGCCTTTGTTTTTATGATTATCCATGGTGAATGAAACACTAGTATCACTATGGTATCTATGTGCACCCCCACTTGCCTGTGTTTCTAAGGCATGACAGGAATTGCAATGAATTCATCTGATGACTAGCACATAGAACCATTTCATGTTAGCTTCCTGAGGTATATAAAAAAAAATCACCATCATGGCAATAGTTAAGGAAGATAATTATGTGCTAGGTGGTGGCGGGTCACCCCTTTAACCCCAGCACTTGGGAGGCTGAAGCAGGTGAATCTATGAATTCGAGACCAGCCTGGTCTACAGAGCAAGTTCCAGTACAGCCAGGGCTATACAGAGAAACCTTGTCTGAAACAAACACGGAAAATAATGTGTTCTGTGGAACCTATTTCTCTGTATTATGGCTCTAGCTTGCCTAAGCAACAAGACCATGAGAATTTGCAGGTTTGCTGTTGCTTATAACTAGTTCAGTGCTTAGTACCAGCTTTGGCACTAACAGTACAGGGTCTGTTACAGAGGCCATTGCTCAAGGTAAGGACATTTCGTATGCAGCAATTGGTGTTGCACATGCACACGTCTTCAGCCAGATGGTGCTCAGCTTGCATTGTGTGTCATGGATTATAAAATGATGTGGTGGGACTGGAGAAATGGGCCAGTGCTTAAGAGCATTTGCTGCTCTCCCAGAGCACCTGGGTTCAGTTCTCAACACCTATATGGTAACTAACAGCTGTCTGTAACTCCAGTTCTAGGGTACCCAACACTTTCTTCTGTTCCCATTGGCACCACCCCCACATGCGGGAAAAACACTCATACGCATAAAATGAAATATTTTATAAAATGATGTGGTGGTTTCAGGCTTTCCAATTAATGGAAGCATTTTGGGAGGCTGATGGGGTTGTGGCCTTGTTGAAGGAAGTGTGTCGTTGTGGACAGGCGTTGAGGTTGCATAGCATCACCCCGGTCCTACGGCGCTCTCCCTGTCGCCTGGTGTGAGATGTAAGCCCTCAGCATCTGGCTCCTCCTGCCTTGCTTGTCACTTGTTGCCGTGCCTCTGGCCATGGGTGACTGTGATCCCTCTTAAACCATAAGCACAAATGAACCCTCTTTTTAATAAGTTACCTTGGTCACACACAGTCTCGTATTACAGGGTAAGGAACAAGGGGTAATTGATGCACATACCTTTAATGTCTTTGTTTAAATCACCCAAGTAGCTAACACACCGTACACAGTTGTCTTTCTCATATGAAGGAGAGATAAGGGCTTATATAAACAAAAACAGACAGAAGTCATCAAATAAGACCCGTCCTACAAAGAACACTGAAGGGAGGCTCATGCGCGCTTAACAGAAGCTAGAGTTATTTTGGAAAAGAGATCCACAACTGAGAGAATGCCTCCCTGAGACTGGCTTATAGGTAAGTGTGTGGACCATTTTCTTAGTTAGTGATCGATGTGAAAGTGGGCAGGTGGTCCTGGAGCACAGATACAAGCAAGTGTTGCAAGCCATGAGGAGGAAGCCAACTTGTGGTAAGTGAGAAGGAAGGAATGAAGCGGGGGAGGGAGAGTGGCGCAGTGAGAAGAGGATCGGAAGCGACCTCAATGAGCAGAGAGGAGAAAGTCAAAAGGCAAACCACGAGCGCACCCAGGCGAGAGGGTTCCAAGCAAAGGGAACAATTTCAAGGACGCCAAGATCAAGGGAGGATCGGATCCGCAGTTGAGACCCAACCAGCAAGCAAACATGGCTGAAGTGAGGAAGGTGAAAGAAAAGGAAGAGGGAGAAGAGAACGGTGTTAAAACAATTAGTGGCGGGGAAGACCGGACTCACATTGGCTTTGAGTTTGCAGGCAAGACTTGTTTAACCTTTCAATGTACTACTATATGACCACTGAGATTTCTGGGAGCAAAATTTCCCTCTCTCTGAGCCCTACTCTTGAGTCAGGAGCCCAAACTACAGCTTGCAGGGATCTTTGCTCAAACCCAAATAGAGACACACATGTCTGTTGGCCTATTCACTTTGCTTTGAGCATCCTAAAGTCGATGACAGAACATTCTTTTTGTAGGAGATGCTCCCTCCTCAGACCACACATTGGTATTTAACACCTTGGTCTGACCACAATGTTTCCTAGGGAATGTAAGGTAGTCCCAGAGAGGCACAGTTACAATACAAACACTGAAAAGTAGGACTGGTTCTCACCCTCACAGGCTATCCTGGTTTGGTTTTAGAACTCAGATAGGACAATATTTCCTTCTTCAAGTCACGTTGAATATGACCTCCTACTGTCTGTATCCTTGAGACTTTAGCTCTCTCTATACTGTGGTGAAGGCTCACTTCAGGGCCATGCACACGGCAGGTAGGCATTCTTGGAGTGAAATACAACACTAGTCTTCATAGATTTTTTTTTATCAAAGTAGAAAAATTTGTTATTGTTGGTATTGACTGTGGCAAAGCAAACTGCAATGGTCAACTTACTGAAAGGAATCTGTCACGGGGCCCAGTGTCACACATGAGCCACTTCATGTTTCTGCCCAGGGCTCTACATCCTGTGTGTACATACTTAGGCAGAAAACACTTTATGCTTTGCTAATTGTTCTTAACATATCACCTAGCTTCTTCTTTCTGCTGTTTTGGATTATAAAGGGCAACAAATGTTTTAAAACAACCATAACAACAAAAGACAACAGACTAAAAATCAACAACACAGATTTGGGTTGGTTTTTTTAATTTGGTTTTTTGAGACAGGGTTTCTCTGTGTAGCCCTGGCTGTCCTGGAATTCACTCTATATCAGGCTGGCCTCGAACTCAGAAATCCGCCTGCCTCTGCCTCCCAAGTGCTGGGATTACAGGCATGCACCACCACTGCCCAACTAACAACACAGATTTATCTTTCCTTTTTCTTTTTTTTTTATTTTTTCTTTTTTTTTTTTTTGGTTAACTTTTCTTCAAGAAGCTACACCCACAATGTTGCAGCAATATGACAGCCCAAACATGACCTGAACAAGAACAATAAAAGAAGTGGGCAGGAGAAAACCCATAGGCCCCAACTCTACACAAAGAACTATGAGCAACAGAGGAAAGCTGGGAGCAAGGAAACACTCTTCCTTCCTTCCCCAGAGGACAGCACACCAATTGGTTATCCAATACCGAATGGTTAGCCCTGGGTACATACATGTAAGCAGTATTATATAGACTGAGCAGGTTATACTTAGGAATATGTATTTATGTCCATATGTGTGTATGTGTGTATACATACATATATATACACGTGTATATATATAAACAATTATTGAAAAAGAGGCCATGAATTTGAAGGAAAGTAGGAAGAATTATATAGGAGGCTTTGGTGGGAGGAGAGTGAAGAGAGAAATACTGTACTTAAAATCTCAAAAATAAAACAAAAAGAAACATATTGAAGTAACTATAAGAAATCACATCTGCCAAGTTAATTCTTAAGTTTTGTTTATATATATTTTTTTTAAAAATAGCAATATGTTGCGGTAGGATGGTTGTTTGAGGCTATTTCATGCTACACAGTGAGTTTTAAGTCACACTGGACTCCCTTACAGACACAAGTAAAAGTTCAGTTCATTTCAATAATAACAACAAAGCTTCAAAACTTTAGTTACCTTATTTTATGTGTAAGAGTGTTTTGTCTGCTTCTATGTGTGTGTACCATTTGTGTGTCTGGAACCTGAGGGGCCAAAAGAGACCACCAGGTGCCCCAGAACAGGTTATGAGCCATGACTCATGTGCTGAGACCTGAACTCAGGTCCCCTGGAAGAGCAGCAGTCCGTGTTCTTCACTGCTGAGCCATCTCTTCAGCCACAGTAAAGTCAATTTCATTATACACAGTGACCTTAATTTGGGAGGTCCACGGCTTTTAGTGAGAGTTTTGTTTTTATTTCAGTGACACTTCCATTTTCTACAATGTTACCTTTGTAAAATTAGACTGCTAAAGTTTACTTCACTGATCTTAATAGTACACAATAACAAAATTTAGGGTTTTTGGTATAAACCTAACCATATATATATATATTTGAATAGCTCAATGATTCAAGTAAATATATCAAAATGCTAACAGACATTAAACCCAATCAATAAATATATAGTTTAAAAATATGATTCATTTTGCTTTTTGCTTTTTTTTTTTGAAAAATGGAAAAAGAAAAGGAACTGAGTACCATGCTTCATAAACACCTGTAGTCCTAACTACTTAGGAGGTTCAAGACCAGCCTAGGTAACATAGTAAACCCAGTTTTTTTTAAATAAAGAACAAAATGAGAGAGTAGTGATGGACAGGAGAAAGAAGAAGGAAAGGAAGGAGGAGGCAGTGAATGAAGAGGAAGAGGTAGAGGAAGATGAAAGAGAAGAAAAAGGGAACGGAAGAACAAAATGGGAAAGAAAAAGAGAAAGGTGAAATGTATATTTGTAGGATATATATGTATATATATATATATATGTATATATATATGGTCAGTGTAGTAGATTTGAAAGATGGATAATGAGATGAACACAATCTGAAACAACAGAGAGAAGTGTGAGTGCTTGAGGTATATATACTAAGCAACTCAAAATCAAACATTGTCTAGCAATCTCGGCAAAAATTCCCAATAAAAGCATGGTATTGGTATAGTAACAAAGAGGTAGATCAACAGAATTGAATCGATGACCCTGAAATAAACTGGCACACTTGTGGACACTGTTTTTGACAAAGAAGCCAAAACCATACAATGAAAAAAAAATAAAGCTTCAACAGATGGTGCTGGTCTAACTGCCTGTCTGGTTATAGAAGAATGCAAATATATCCATATTTAACACCTTGAATAAAACTTACTTCCAAATGGGTCAAGGACCTGAACATAAAGCCAGATACACTTGATCTAATAGAACAGAAGTTGGGGAATAGCCTTGAACTCACTGATACAGGAGACAATTTCCTGAACAGAACATCAATGGCCCAGGCTCTAAGATCAACAATTGATAAATGGGACCTCATGAAATTGCAAAGCTTCTGTAAGGCAAAGGACACTGTCAATAGGACAAAAATGGCAGCCTACAGATTGGGAAAGGATCTTCACCAACCCTACATCTGACAGAGAGCAAATATCCAAAATTTATAAAGAACTCAAGTTAGACAACCACAATCCAAATAACCCAATTTTAAAATGGAATACAGAGAAAAAGAGAGAATTCTCAACAAAGAGACAAATGGGCAAGAAACACTTAGAGAAATGTTCAAAGTCCTTAGTCATCAGAGAAATTCAAATCAAAGCAACTATGAGATTCCATCTTTCAGTGATCAGAATGGCTAAGATCAAAAACTCAAATCATAGCACATGTTGGTGAGGACGCAGAGCAAGGGAATACTCATCCATTGCTGGTGGGATTGCAAACTTGTACAACTACTCTGGAAATTAGTCTGGAGGATCCTCGGAAAATTGGGAATAGTTCTACCTGAAGGCCCAGCTATACCACTCCTGGGCATATACACAAAAGATGCTCCAACATCCCTTGAGGACACTTACTCAAATATTTTCATAACAGTTTTATTCATAATAGTCAGAAACTAGAAACAACCTAGATTTCTCCCAACTGAAGAATGGATATGGAAAATTTATACAGCTATTAAAAACAAAGATAGCATGAATTCTGTAGGTAAACAGATAGACTGTGAGAATATCATCCTGAATGAGATAATACAGAGCCAGAAAGAGACATATAGCATACACTCATGTATAAGTGGGCATTAACCATAAAGTACAGGACATCCACGCTACAATCTGCAGACCCAAAGAAACTGGATAGTAAGAAGGTCCCAAGGGAGGATGTGCGAATCTCACTCAGAGGGGTAAACTAAGTAGTCATCTGAGATGGAGGGAGAGAGGGAACTGGATAGGATAGGGGGTGGGAAGGGGAACAGGGATGACTATCAAGTGTGTGGAGGTGAGACAAGGTTGGGAGTGAGAATGGAAATTGGTGGAGCAGGGCATCTCTGGGACTAGCTGAAGGCCTAGAGAGGATATGGGGAGTCTATGGAGCTCTACCTGAGATTCCCACTAGAGGGCAACATAGAGCTTGAAGTGGCCACCTCCTGCAATAAGAAATGGCTTCCAGTGAATCAATCATCAATCCACCCACAAAACCTTCGACCCAAAATTTGTCTTGCCTACAAGATGTGCAGACATAAAGATGGAGCAGAGACTGAGGGAACAGCCATCTAATGGCTGCCCCAACTTGAGACCCGCCCCATGGGAGTGAGCCAACCCTGATGCTAGTAGTGACAATCTGACATGCTGCAGGAAAAAAAAGTCCCTAGGATAACTGTCTCCTGAGAGGTTTCACCTAGTGGCAGATGGAGGAAGATGCAGAGACCCACAGCCAGGCACCCAGCAGAGACCCACAGCCAGGCACCCAGCAGAGCCCGGAGAGTCTTGTGGAATAGTGGGGGAGCAAACTGGAGGAGTGAAAGACACCACAAGAATATCCACAGAGACCACTAACCTGGGGCCATGGGGCTTACAGAGCCTGGGCCACCAACTAGCAAGCATGCAGGAGCTGACACTGCTATGCATTTGTAGTTATAAATATACAGCTTGGTCTTCATGTGGGTCCCCTAACTGATGCCTGCCTTTGAATCCCCTTCCCTCTACCTGAAGTGCCTGGTTGGGCCTCAGTGCCTAGTCCTGCTGGGACTAGCTGTCCCAGGGCAAGGTGGAGTAGTACTCAAAGGGGGGGGGGTCCCCTTCTGTGAGAAGGTGAGGGCCAATGCGGGAAGGATTTATAAGGATAGGACTGGGGCTGGGCAGTGGTGGCACACGCCTGTCTTGAAAAACCAAAAAAAAAAAAAAAAGGATAGGACTGGGAAGAGAGGAGGGAGGGGGCTGTGATGGAGAGGGAAAGTAAATTTTAAAGAAGAGGAAGGACATGTACTAAACTCTTTGTGTAACCCTAGCAGCTTCTGAGTTTACCTTATCCGATTCTAATTCCACCCCGTACATCTCTGGAGCCATCTCCTGTAGCTCTCTTGTCAAATAGGGAAGAAATGAATATGAAAGGTTTCTTAGCAACATCCTGAGATATAACTCAAGAGCCATCAACGGGATGGATATGACTAATGCTGAAAGAACTAATTGCTTTTTCTTGGAGAAGTTTGTAGACACAGTCCAGAACATCTTAGTTCTCCCTCTTGGGAAACATGTACCCCAACTTGAAGTACCTTTCTTTTTAACCCTCCTGTTCAAGCTTATATTAAAAATCTTTAAGAAAATAACCAACTCTGCTTTATTGTACAGGCTAGACCCAGAATTCTTTTCAGTATGCAAACCATGAGTCCCCACTTGGCCTGCGTCAGGCTTCTAAAATCTGAGGTGAATGCCTCAGGCTGCCCAGGGAGGTAGTGAAGAGGTGTGTCCTGTCTGCATTTCCTCCCCCTTGACACAAAGAGATTACAAAGGATGCCCAAGGGAGAGAAAGGAGGAGACACTGATCAGGTGGCTAGGTTTCACAATTGTGGTAAAGGTTAAAGGAACTCTGGAATGGTTTTAAAAAGGACACAGCCAGGATTGAGATCAGTCCTCCAGCAATGCGGAAGCAGTATCAGGAGCCAGAACACCTGGATGACATCAGAGGAAGAGACAAAATTATCAGCCAGGATAGTGGATAGAAAGGTCACTTTTCTGCACATAGAGATATACAATTAGGAAATACACGAACATTAGAAAAACAACAATTCCATACTTGGTTATGTTTTAACATCGTTGAAGATAGGTGGGATAAATAAAATTAGAGGGAGCAGGCAAGTAGCTCAGTATTAGGACATCCACCTAAAGTACATAAGGACCTGGGATAGAGCTCAGCATCCCAAACATTTTAAATTAAAATATGACTTGATATCTGTCTTAGTTAAGGTTTTACTGCTGAGAAGAGACACCATGATCAAGGCAACTCTTATAAGGACAACATTTAATTGGGGCTGGCTTACAGGTTCAGAGGGTGAGTCCATTACCATCAAGGTGGGAGCATGACAGTACCCAGGCAGACAAGGCACAGGAGGAGCTGAGAGTTTAACATCTTGTTCCTAAGGCAAACAGGAGAAGACTGGCTTCCGGGCAGCTAGGAGGAGGGTCTTAAAGCCCACCCCTACAGTGAGAGCCACACCTACTCCAATGAGGCCACACCTCCTGGTAGACCCACTCCCTGGGCCAAGCATGTACAAACCACCATAGGGGAAAATAAAACTTTTTTAAAAAAAGGATGGTTCTGATATGGTCCATGTTTTCTAAGTTTTAGATTTTAAGATTTCATCACCCTGTCATAAGTTACAAGTTCACCTAATGAGCACAATGTATCATTTAACCTAATATAGATACCATAGAAATAAAGAAGAAAATTATGAATAAAACTGAAATTAAATAAGTAGAAGAAAGTGCACTAGTCTTTTGGTAGTATAGCCATAGAAGACTAAACAGAAGCATAATGCTACACTGCTCTTCAAGCATACTGGAGTTTGGATCCCCTAGTGGTCAGAGCCACCATCTCCAACTCCAGCTCTGGAAAGCAGACAGCATTCCTAGGTAGTGAGATCATCTTATAGGAAGCTCTGAGTTTCGTAGAGAGACCCTGCTTCCATGAAGCAGATGGCAGATGATTATCAGCTTGTCAGTGTCAATTTCAGGCCTCCACATACATGTGCATTCAAAAGTGTGGGCAACCACATGTGTGTGCTTACACACACACACACACACACACACACACACGAGCACAAAAAGAAAAAATATTAGAAAAGCATAAATTACATACAAAGAAAGGTGAAAAATCTACTTAAAAGTTACTTCCCAAACATTTTGGAAGAAGCCAAAGCATTCTTCTTTGCAGATGAACATGGTTCCTTACATAAGAGTTCCTAAAGACTCTACCAGAAAACTCATAAAACAGCAATGTGTTAGAATATAAAATTAATATACAAAAATCAGTAGCCTCAAATGGTCTGTGAGTTGTATCTTAGGTATTCCAAGATGTTTGCCTAAATCCACTTATTAGTGAGTGCATACCATGTATATTCATTTGTGATATATTACCTCACTCAAGATGATATTTTCTAGTTCCATCTACTTGCCTGTAAATTTCATGAATTCATTGTTTTTAATAGCTGAGTAGTACTCCATTATGTATTTTCTATATCCATTCTTCTGTTGAGGGACATCTTGGTTGTTTCCAGCTTCTGGCTATTATAAATAAGGCTGCTATGAATATAGCAGAGCATCTGTCCTTGTTATATGTTGGGGTATCTTTTGAGTATATACCCAGGAGTGGTATAGCTGGATCCTCAGGTGGAATTATGTCCAATTTTCTGAGAAACTGCCACACTGATTTCTAGAGTGGTTTTACCAGCTTGCAATCCCACTAGCAATGGAGGAGTGTTCCTCTTTCTCCACATCCTCACCAGCACCTGTTGTCACCTGAGTTTTTGATCTTAGCCATTCTGATTGGTGTGAGGTGGAATCTCAGGGTTGTTTTGATTTGCATTTCCATGATGACTAAGGATGTTGCACATTTCTTTAGGTGCTACTCAGCCGTTCAAGATTTCTCAGTTGAGAATTCTTTGTCTAGCTCTGTACCCCATTTTAATAAGGTTACTTGGTTTTCTGGAGTCTAACTTCTTGAGTTCTTTATATATATTGGATATTAGCTCTTATGGTGAAGCTCAAGAAGGAAGACCAAAGTGTGGATGCTTCAGTCCTACTTCGAAGGAAAAACAAATTTCATGAATTCATTGTTTTTAATAGCTGAGTAAACTCCATTGTGTATATGTACCACATTTTCTGTATCCATTCCTCTGTTGAGGGACATCTGGGTTCTTTCCAGCTTCTGGATATTATAAATAAGGCTGCTTTGAACATAATGGAGCATGTGTCCTTATTGCATGTTGGAGCAACTTCTGGGCATATGCCCAGAAATAGTATATCTGGGTTCTCGGGTCCAATTTTCTAAGGAACTGTCAGATAGATTCTTAGGCAAATGGATGGAGCTAAAAAATATCATCCTGAGTGAGGTAGCCAATCACAAAAGAACACATACTGTATGTACTCGCTGATAAGTGGATTTTAGCCCACAAGCTCAGAATACCCAAGATACAACTCACAGACCACATGAAGAAAATTGGGCATGCCACTCCCAGAGGACCCTGGCATACCACTCCTGGACATATACCCAGAGGATTCCCCTGCATACAATAAAGACACATGCTCCACTATGTTTATAGCAGCCTTGTTTATAATAGCCAGAAATTGGAAGGAGCCCAGATATCCCTCAAAAGAGGAATGGATACAGGAAATATGGTATATTTATACAATGGAGTACTATTCAGCAATTAAAAATAATGAATTCATGCAATTTGTAGGTAAATGGTTGGATCTGGAAAATATCATCCTAAGTGAGCTAACCCAATCACAAAAGAATACACATGAAATGCAATCACTGATAAGTGGATATTAATGAGCCCAGAAGCCCTAAATGCTCAAGGCACAATTAGCAAGTCAAATGACTCCCAAGAAGAAGAAAGGAGAGGACCCTGGGCCTGAAAAGATTGGATCCAGTTTTGTAGACCCAGAACAGTGAAATCGTGGTGGGGGGGGGGGAATGATTGGGGAATAGCTGGGGGAGAGAGGAATTATGGGATGTATGGTGGGGGGGAACTGGGAAAGGGGAAAGCCTTTGGAATGTAAACATAGAATATAGAAAATAAAAATTAAATAAAAAAATAAAAAAACAGGAGGAGGAGGAGCAACGGAAAAGAGAAGAAAAGGAGAGAAGAAGAGAAGAAACGGGGAGAGAGAAACGGAAAAAGAGAAACGGAGAGGTGGCAGGGAGAGAATCGCGGGGCCTGGAGAAACCGCAAGTTGTATGGGATAAAATAGATTGAAACAGAGTAGTGGAGTGGGAGACCTGCCCAGTCTAGGCTTGTAGCTTGTTTTGTTAACCGCTGAGTTGAGCTTTCTTTCACTGGGGAACTGGGTGGGAAACATAGTAGCAACAGGGGAGCTCCCTCATAGAGGCAGGGGAGAAAGTGGGATGGGACAGGGGGTTTGCAGAGTGGAAACCAGGAAGGGGAATAACATTTGAAATGTAAATAAATAAAATAACCAATAAAAAATCAGTAAACTTCCTATATAACAATATCAGACATGCTAAGGAAGAAATTAGGGAAATAGTTCCTTTCACTATTGCCTTGGTCATCTTTACAATTTTAAGCTGTACTCTTGACATGAAGCAGCAACTTCAATTATATTCATTTAATTATTTCTACTATCAGATATGTCCTAAATAAATTAAATTTAGTAAAAATCAGGCTAATTTTATGCCAACTTCAAAAATAGTAGTTTCATAAGCAGTAATTTTCATGTTCAGTTGCAATGCATTTATGCCTCTAATATAGGCATAGCTCTCTGTTAGCTCAACATACCTTTGCACAATCAAAGCTTAAATGGTCAATAAATATTAAATTAAATGATTTAAAATCAAGTCATCCTGGAAAACATCTTTACTTTCCAAATATAGGTGATTTTCCTTTAGTATTTTATATTAGTACTTTTATCAGGATACTTTTTCATCTACCATGAATTCCTAACTATATTATTTATAAATAATTACATATACATGTATTATATATACCTATAAATTTAGTGTATTGTGCACAGGCATACAGTACTCTTATTGTAGATCTTCAGTGCTACAGTAAAAATATCAGATTAATAAAAAGAAAAGGATACCTTGGAATAATCAAGGAAATTAAATACCTCTACAATGAAAACTTTAAACATTCAAGATAAACATTGAAGAGTCTAAAAATGAAAAATGATCCCATATTCACAGATTGGAAGAAATAGTATTGTAAAAATGGCTACCTGTTTTAGTTTGGGTTTCTATTGCTGCAATGAAAACATGACCAAAAATCAAGTTAGGGAAAAAAGGGAATATTTGGCTTACACTTCTGTAGTCCATTATTGAAGGAAGTCAGGGCAGGAACATAAGCAGGGATGGAACCTGGAGGCAGGAGCTGATGCAGAGGCCATTGGAGGGATGTTCCTTACTGGCTTGCTTCTCATGGCTTGCTCAGTCTGCTTTCTTATAGAACCCAGGATCACCTGTCCAGGGATGGCACCACCAACAATGGGCTAGGCCTTCCCTCATTGATCACTAATTGAGAAATTGCTTTACAGCTGGATCTCATGGAGGCATTTTCTCAATTGAGGCTCTTTCCCCACAGATGGGGATTCAATGAAATCTTAATTAAAATCCCAATGCCACTACTACTAACAGAAATAGAAACGGAAACTTCAAATGTGTTTGCAAGCACAAAAGTCTTTGGACAAATAAAGCAAGCCTGAACAAGTAGACTCATGCTGGATTAATCACTATACCTGATTTCAAACAGAGCTATAGTAATAAAATAGCGCTAAGTGAGGTAACCCAGTCTCAAAAGAATACCCATGGTATGCAGTCACTGATAAGTGGATATTAGCCTAGAATCTTGGGACACCAAAGACACAATCCACATATCAAATGATGTCTGACAAGAAGAAAGGAGTGGACACTGGTGCTGGAAAGGCTCAAAGCATCAGTGTAGGGGAGTACAAGAACAGGGAGGTGGAAGGGGTGGATAAGGGAGGAGGGGGAGGGAAAAGGGCATGTGGGACCTTTGGGGGGCAGGGAACCAGAAAAAGGGAAATGAAATGTAAATATAGAATATATCCAATAGAAAAACAAAAAAGGAAAAAATTAAAAAAAATAAAATAGTGTGCTGCTGGCAATAAAACAGACCTTCAAATCAATGGAACAGAATAGTATATCCAGGTATAAACCCATACAGCAACAACCAGCTGACTGTTGACAAAGGTGTTGAAAACACACACTGGGGGAAAGGCAGCTTTTAAATCAACTACTGCTAGAAAAATCAGGGCTCCAAGTATACAAGTATGAAACTAGATTCTTTTCTGACCCTGCCAAAAAAAAAAAAAAAATCAACCCCTAATGATCAAAGACCTTAACCCAAGAGAGGAAACTCTGAAACTGTTAGTGGAAAAAATAAAGAAAAGAGTTCAAGATAGAGGCATAGGCAAGGACTTTCTCGACAGGACATTTAGAAATTAAGATAATTGACCCATTGGGATCTGAAGAAATTCTAAAGCTTCTATGCAGCTAAGGAAAGAGTCCAATGAGTAACTAGCCTGCAGGATGGAGAAGAGCTTTGCCAGTTATCCATTTGACAGAGGATTAGTATATAGAAATATAATATATGTGTGTATACTATATACTGTATACTATATACTATATGTAGTATATAATATACACATATGGGTATAAATATATGTGTAAAATACTATATGTGCATATATACTAAAATGTAAAACAAGAAAAGGGATGGCTCAATTCATAAAGGAAAATTCACAAAAGACAACCAATAGCCATGAAAAAATGTTTAATCTCACTAGATATTAGAGAAATGCAAATGAGTGCTACATTTGAGATTCCTTCTGAATTCAGCTAGAATGTCAGTCAGTAAGAAAACAAGCGACCCACGTCTGGTGTGATGTGCATGAAAGAGAGCAGCATACATTGCTAGTGCGTATGCGAACTCCTGTGGCCTCTAAGTCTCCATCAGTATTGGGCTTCAAAAGAAGTATATCTACTAAATGACTCAGCTGCACCACAGACACACATTAATGTTTATTGCATCTCTATGCATGATAGCTAAATTATAGAACTAACCTAGGAGTCCAATAACGAACAGTTAAGGAAAATATGATGTATTTTCCAGCCACAAAATGTAACAAACTCATGTCATTTAAGAGAAATGTTTTCAATTAGAGAAAACTATTAAGTGAAGGTGGCCAGTTTCAGAAAGACAAACACATGTTTTTTGTCATTCGTGATTCTAAAATTCTATATAGTCACATGTATGTATGTATGTATGTATGTATGTGTGTATGTATGTATAAAATGAAAGCATAAGTGAAGATATCTATGGCAATAAGGGATACAAATTTGGGGAAAGGGTAGATAAAGGACAGTGCTATGGAATACATTTGGCTCAAAATATATGCATTATATTTATATGAAAATCTGTGAGGGAGTATGGGGCATGTACATGATCTCACATGTGTAAACAAAGAAAAATTGGCAAAGTTCAGTCCTCTCCTTCCACCATGTGAGTCTAGAAATCAATCCTAAGTTATCAGTCTTGGTAACAAGTGTCTTCACCTGCTAAGCCAAAATACTACAGGTAGGATAGCCTAACTACAAATAACTAGTACAAGATCAAGATACCATTATGGATTGGCTCTCAATACATGTCCTTTTCCTAGCGTGTAAACAGCTGTCTTCACCCTGTATCTGCGCATAGCCTTTCTTCTGTGCACAGAAAGAAATCTTTACTGTGGCTTCCTCTCCTTAAGACAACAACTCTATTAGACTAGGGCTCACAGCTTCATGACTGCATTTAGCCTTCATTTCCTTCTTTGAGGTCCTATCACCACATAGTCATGTGGTGAACTAGATATTCAACATACAAATTTGTTAAGGTGGGACATAATTTAATCCGTAAGTAATATTCTTTGAAGAAATTCCCCATTTTTCAAGAACTCCAAATTCTCTAAATCTCTTTCTTGCTTAATCTCCTTAAAGATATAAGCATATGACTTATAACTCAGTCAGAATTCTGTTTATAAATATATAAAATCATAAATATATCTTTAAGCATACATATGCTTAAAACAAGATTGTATAAAAATTTTATAGCATTATTTGTTATATATAGTTATATAACCATGACTTATTAAAATAAAATATGGTATTTATTTATATAAAATAAATTCCAACAGGTCCAGATAATAATAACATTTAAAAAGATTTACTTTTATTTATAATTATCTGTATGTATGTACTGGCTGGTTTTGTGTGTCAACTTGACACAGGTTGGAGTTATCACACAGAAAGGAGTTTCAGTTGGGGAAATGCCTCCATGAGATCCAGCTGTAGGGCATTTTCTCAATTAATGATCAAATGGGGAGGGCCCCTTGTGGGTGGTGCCATCCCTGGGCTGGTAGACTTGGGTTCTATAAGAAAGCAAGCTGAGGCCGGGCGTGGTGGCGCACACCTGTAATCCCAGCACTTGGGAGGCAGAGGCAGGCGGATTTCTGAGTTTGAGGCCTGGTCTACAGAGTGAGTTCCAGGACAGCCAGGGCTACACAGAGAAACCCTGTCTCAAAAAAAACCAAAAAAAAAAAAAAGAAAGAAAAAAATAAAGCTGAGCAAGCCAGGGGAAGCAAGCCAATAAGAAACATCCCTTCATGGCCTCTGTATCAGCTCCTGCTTGAGTTCCAGTCCTGACTTCCTTTGGTGATGAACAGCAACGTGGAAATGTAAGCTGAATAAACCCTTTCCTCCCCAACTTGCTTCTTGGTCATGATGTTTGTGTAGAATAGAAACCCTGACTATGCCAGTCTGTGTGAGTGACTGTCAGGATTGTTAGGGGATCTTGGGAGCTCTCTCTGACTTATAGATGATTGTGAGCCACCTGACTTGGGTTCTGGAAACTCAACTCAGGTCCTCTGGAAAAGCAGCAAGCATTGTCAACCTCTGACCCATTTCTCCAGCCCCTACACTTAAAATTTTTTAATAAAAATTTAGTGTAAATGCAAACTACAATTTTAATGTTCTAGTGATAGTATCAAAAATGGAACTGATCAAGGAAAGTGACTAGCCAGGTGAGAATGGCAGTCTGGAAAAACATAATTCATGTCATCAAGACAGCAAAATAGAATTTTATTGTTCATACATTTGAAGAAGCCTGAGTTTGAAAAAATATCCACTCACCTTCACAGGACATAAAAAACAAACAAACAAAAAAAAAAACAAGACTAGGTGGGAGATTATAGCATCTGTATGGGGCACAGAAATAAGAACACTTGCAAAAAACAAAAACAAAAAAAAAACCAAAACAAAACAAAAAAGGGCGTGGTGGTGCACTTCTTTAATCCCAGCACTTGGGAGGCAGAGGCAGGCGGATTTCTGAGTTCGAGGCCAGCCTGGTCTACAGAGTGAGTTCCAGGTCAGCCAGGACTACACAGAGAAACCCTGTCTCGAAAAACCAAAAAAAAAAAAAAAAAAAAGAAAAGAAAAGAAAGAAAGAAAAAGAAAGAAAGAAAAGAAAAAAAAAGAACACTTGCATATGAATCTCAACCTGTCACTCAATGCCTGTTTTGTTTTCAATATTTTATCGCATAGTGCACTTAAGATTTTATCTGATTAGGCATAAATACTTATAAATAATTACTTACAGAACAATAATTACTACTATATTCCTTCTCCTCCCCCATCTATTTTTCTACTCCACTGTTCATTCTCACCAAAGGAAAATGTTTATCTCTTATTCTTCAAGGTTAAGATTGTAAATACAAACAAAATGTGTCTCAAGATAGTCTGATCTGACATTTAGCACACAATTATCTTGTCTCAGAGCAGTGTTGTTTTTCTTTCCAACTTAAGCCCTTGATCGCTCAAATCCACAAGGAGTTTTTATTTGTACAACTTGATATCATCTCAAACAAGCCAGGTGTACCACACAGTGGTTGAAAATGTATTGCTACTGAAAAGTCTGCTTTTAGGGGCTCTGTCTAGTGACAAACGTATGCTCACTGCTAGGCATGATGCCTATAATTCCAGCAAAAGCAGAATGATGAAGAGCTGGAGACTAACCTGAACAACACATTCAATGTGCCTGAGTTACATGAAGATGCCTTATCTCAAAACAACATGAGAGGGCAGTGAGAGGGCCAAGGCAGGGGCGAGGCCAAGCAGACTCCATGACAGGCTCCAAAGTGGTAGTTTAGGGACTAGGCCTAAGTTTCTGCTTTGACACATCAGGATAGAGGTCACCCACTCCTCCCTGGAATTCCCCCGACAGGCTTTAGATGTAGGCCTGTAAGCTCACTCAGCCTCTCCATTTTGGTGGATGGAGATCCCTGCATGCTGGGAATTTCTGCCTTGGCATATTATTTGAGTCTGGGGTATCATTCTTTGGTGAATCACAGACCCCTACATTTGGGGGCATGTCAGGAATTCACTGGAGACCCCTGACCCAAATAGTGGAGTGTTTTTGTTTGTTTGTTTGTTTGTTTGTCTGCTTGCTTGCTTGCTTGTTTTTCTTTTTTGTTGTTGTTGGTGGGTGTTTTTGTTGTTGTTGGGTTTTTTTTTATTTCCTATAGGTAAGTCCTGGCCTCTCCTGTCTGTTTCTTGCTTGCCAGTTTTTGCTTTTGTTTTCTTGTTCCAGTTCAATGTGGAGGCTGTGAAGAACAGAGCAGACATGCATCTTTCACCCAACCTGGGACGACAGAGCATACTCCTGAACCCCCATCTCAGAGAACTTGCTAGTGCTCACCTGATTTCTAAATTGTCTATCTCTGGGCATTCTGTGTGCACTTCTGAGACATCCTTTGCCTTTTGGTTTTGTTTTCCCATGAATGTCGTTCTGTGTCTGTCTGTGTGTACTTTATCTGTCCATGTATATTCTGTCTGCGTTTTTTTGTTCCTGTGCATGAGCTTTTTAGATCCCTAAGATGAGACAGGCGTCTTAAATGACTCAGGGTTTGGTCCTGAGTTGTTTCATGGGCTTTTGCTGAGTCACAGAAGGTCTGATTCTTCGTCGTAGCAAACTAACCATCTCTTGCAGAAATGAATGGCCCACTTATAAAGTAGGATAGACTGAAGAGGGAACTTTTCATCTCACAGTCTACAAGGTGACGGCTTTTATGAGGCTGAGGGCCACCTGGACCAAGTACCATACATCACCTCATGGCAATGCTTGTTTAAGAAGCCCCCAGCTTCATTGAAACCCTTTTTGTCATCTGCCATGCTACTCCCAACCCTCCTTCCTCTAAAGGAGAATCAGCCTTGCCCCTGTCCACCTTGTTCCCTCTTTCTGCCTCTGAGGAGGACTTCGATCCTCCTCCTCATGTCTCTGCTTCTGCTGCCCTTGCCCCTGCCCAGCCGGCACAGGCAAAGGGAAGAACAGCCCTCAATTCCCTTGATTCCTCTTGGAGTCTACACCATACTCTGACCCGTACTGCCTAGAGGGCCAACTCTACTACAGCTCTACCCCTCTGGGCTTCAGAACCCCCAGATACTCAGAGGAGACCATTTATGACCTATGTACCATTTTCCAGTAATGACCTTTATAATTGAAAATTGCAACAAAATCATTTTCAGAAAGACCCTCAGCTGTTATAGGTCTTTTAGATTCAACCATGCTGACTCACCAACCAACCTGGAGTAATTGTCAGCAACTACTCCAGGTCCTCTTCTCAACAGGAGAGAGACAGAGACAGAGACAGACAGAGACAGGGACAGAGAGACACAGAGACAGAGAATATGAAACATGGGAGCCAATGTGTCTACTGCAAAGAAAAATACCATTGGAAGTGTGAATGCCCTAAGAAAAGTCAGAGAAAGAGCACTAAGATTTTGGAATTAGAAGAACTAGATGACTAAGGGTGTCGGGAATCAACCTCCCTCCATGAACCCTGGGTAACCCTAAAAGTGGAGGGGAAGGCTTTCTAGTAGACATGGGAGCACAACATTCAGTTTTGAAATAACCACTGGAGTCATTATCAAATTGAAAAACATGGGACAGTAGGCACCAAACCCTATTCACAAACTACCTGAAGAAAGGTGGACTTGGGAATGGGATGGATAACCTACTCATTCATAGTCATCCCTGGATGCCCCTACACTCTGCTGGGAAGAGACCTCCTCACCAAAATGGGAGCCCAAATCCATTTTGACCCAGAGAAAGTGAAAGAGCTGGATAAAAATAGCTCAATCCATGTTCTGACTTTGGCCCTAGAAGAAAAACACAAATTGTTCCCTCAGTCAGCTCCATCTCTGAGCCTGTTTTACTCTGGAGTTTCTTGGCAAAAGTCCCTGATGTTTGGGCAGAAAAAGAATCCAATAGGACTCGTCTATCATCAAGCCCCAGTTCTAGTCAAATTGAAAGTTGGAGCATCCCAGCCCTAATCAAGCAATACCCAATGCCCAGAGAGGTCAGAATGGGGATTACCCTACACATTGACCAGCTCTGGAGGCCAGAATTCTGATTCCTTGCCAATCAAAGTGGAACACTCTTTTCTTCCCGGCCAAGAAGCCCGATTCCTATGACTAGCGACCTGTGTAGGACTTGAGGGAAGTAAACAAGTGAACAGAAGACATCCATCCCATGGTTCAAACACTGTACACTCTGTGAAGCAGCCTCCCTCCCGAGAACATTATGTACACCATGCTCAACCTAAAGAATGCTTTCTTCAGCTTGCCTCTGGTACCCAAAAGCCAACCTCTGTTTGCTTTTTAATGGCAAGATTTGGAGAAAGGCTTCAGTGTACAGCTTTCTTGGGCACATCTGCCTCTAGGATTCAAGAATTCACCCACTCTCTGATGAAGCACTGAATGAGGATTTGGGTGAGTACCAGCATGCCCACTTTCAAATATCTTTACTCCAACATGTACATGACCTCCTGATCTTGGCCCCTGATCTAGAGATGTGCTAAGAAGCAATGGAAGATATGCTACAGGAGCAAAGTCAACTGGGCTACCAAGTATCTGCCAAAAAGGCCCAGCTCTGCCAACTGGAAGTTGTCTATGTAAGGTACATACTCAAGGAGGGACCAGTGCATGTTGTCAGATGCCCCAAAAGAGACCATCCTCAGCATCCCAGTCACATCTACTTAAAGGCAAATATGAGAAGTTTGGGAATCTGCTGGGTTTTGTAGACTCTGGGTACCAAGATTTACTGAAACAGCCCAGTCATTATATGAGGCCACAAGGGGACAGAAAGGCAAACTAAAGGGGACCCCTGAAATGGACATGGCTTTTAATATGTTTTAAAGCCTTGCTGGAGGTACCAGATCTGGCCTTCCTGGACACTCACAAACCATTCCACCTGTATGTAGATGAGGAAAAGGTAATAAACAAAGGAATGCTCACCCAAAAAAGAGAGTGCCCATGAGAGAGCATTGGCCTATTTATCTAAGAAGCCCAAGAATGGCCATCTTGTCTCCGGATCTGCCCCTGCCTTGCTGATAAAGAACACCGACAAGATAACAATGAGCCAGGAGATTATTATCACTCCTCCCTGTGCTGTTGTGTGGACCTTCAAGAACCCACCCAGCCAATGGTTATCTAATGCTCAGCTGGTGCATTACCAAGCCTTGGTCCTGAATCCTCCTTGTATAAAGTATAACCCATCATCTGCCCTAAACCTTTCTACTCTACTCCCTGACCTGCCCTCAGACATATAGCATGGCTGCTCCATAGTCTTGGGACATGTTCAAAATATCAGGTTGGATCTGACCGACGGAGCCTGGCCAGATGCAGAGCGTATCTACTTCACAGATGGGAGCAGATTCGTCTAGAACGGAACCAGGTGTGTGGGGATGCAGTGGTGGACTTGGACTCTGTTGTTTGACCAACTGCTTTGCCACCAGGAGCAAGCATCAGCTCAAAAGGCTGAGTCAACAGCTCTAACTCAGGCTTTAAGGTTGGAAGAGTGGACGACAGCCAACATTTATACGGAGAGCAGATATGTTTTTGCCCTGGCTCATGTACATGGGTCCATATATAAAGAAAATGGATTATTGACTGCTAAAGGAAAGACCTTCAAAAAATAAGAAAAAAATATTTGCTTTGCTAGAGGTATTATGTGGCCACAGTTCATTGCCCTGGGCATCAAAAAGAAATATCAAGACTAGCTCGAGGAAACAGACAAGGTGATACAGCCACATGGAAGGCTGCTCAAGCGTTCACCACTAACATCCTGGTAGCCTTACCACCCCCAGCCTTCCCAGCCATCTCTAAATATACTACAGAGGACAAACAGGATCAGGCCAAATGTCAAGGCATTTATAAGAGGAATGGATGGCTACATGCCACAAAGGGCTGCACCATCTTACCTAAGTGGTTCAAAAAAAAAAAAAAAAAAAAACATCCACCAGATTCATCAGGCAACACTTTTAGCCCTCTGAAGAATTACGGAACTGCTCCAAGAGGCAAGATACAAAATATTTAACATGGGACAATTAGTAGACCATGTAATCTCAAATTGTCCTACCTGTTGGGCCACGAGTCAGGATTCTGTCTAAACCCTACCCCCACAGTCACCTGGAAACAGCCAGGTATGCCCCTCCCCACAGTTACCTGCAAACAGCTAGATAGGTCTGGCCCACTATAAAATGGACTTCTTTCCCCTTCTCTCTCTCTCTCTCTCTCTCTCTCTCTCTCTCTCTCTCTCTTCGCTCTTGCCCTCTTAGACTCTTCCCTTCCCCACTCCCTTCCTCCTTCTCTCCACATAGTCATGGCCGGCCTCTACTTTACTCTCTCCCTCTCTCTGCCTCTACTACCCTTTTAACTCCCATCCCCATGCCCTGAATAAACTATATTCTATACTATACCATCATGTCTGTGGTCCCTCAGGGGAAGGGATGCCTCGGAATGGACCCACTGAGACACCCCCTTCCCCTACATACCCATAGAACATATTGTTATTCTGCTTTCTCTTTTTATGATCACAACACCATGGACCCCTCTACCACCAATCCAAAAACTTCAGGAACCAGGATAAGAGGCCAACAGCCAGGAGCCAATTAGAAAATAGACTACACAGAAATAAAACAGACTTATATGGATATAAGTATCTGCTAGTTTTTATAGATACCTTTGAAGGATGTCTAGAGGCCTATCCAACAAAGGTGGGCACTGCCAACATAGTGGCAAAAAGCTTCTGAAAGACATTACATATAAGTATGGTTTGCCTCCTCTGCTTGGGTCTGACAGTGGACTAGCATTCATCTCTCAGGTAATTCCATCTCTAGGACAGGTTCTGGGGACCAATTGAAAATTGCATTGTGCATACAGACCCCAGAGTTCAGGGCAAGTAGAGAGGATGAATCAGACCCTGAAGAAGGCCTTGACCAAATTACCCTTAAAACTGGTGGTAACTGATTGTCTCTCCTACCTTATGCCTTGTATAAAGCCAGGAATACCCTTTACACTTTGGGTCTTACCTCCTTTGACAAACTATATGGGAGACCCCTTCCCCTGCTGCTTAACCCCCAGCCTGACATTCTACTGAATATGACCAACATAAGTTCTTGAGATCCCTAATAATTTTCCAGAGGAGTCCAGAAGCAACTCTGGCTTGCCATCTGTCAGGTTTCTGAGTCTGCTCTTCCCTCTAACCCCCATTGCTTTGAACCAGGTGTCAAAGTCTGGATTAAGAAGCATAACCACAAAAAAAACGTAAAACTTCACTGAAAAGGACATCACACTATGATTCTGATCATGCCAACAGCTTTGAAGGTGGATATGATCCAAACTTGGGTCCACCAGTCCCACATCAACCCAAGAGCCACTGCCAGGTAGCCAATCGCTAGAGCAATGGAAGGCAGCCCTGCATCCCATCGTTCTGCCAAAGCTGCAACTTCAGTGTTCCTAAATCTGCTCATTTGATACCTGCATCTTACAACCATCACTGTCTGTCCCCATCAAACCCTCAATCTCACTTGGATGATTACTAGCCAAGGAATGGTTAGTTGTTCGCCAGGTCATCATCCTTGCTGTTCCCCTAGGGACCTTGGTTCCCAGACTTACACTTTGACCTAGAAGATTTAATATATCACCAGTTAGACCTCTGTGGGAAAATAATACCTTCAAGGACAATATTTTTATGTATGCCCAGAGCACCAAGCCTGCCAGAGCTGCCGTGGAGGAGAGTCACACTAGTACTGCTCACATTGGGGTTGTGAAGGCACAGGCTCCATCTACTGGAAACACTCATTAAAATCGGATTTCATCAAGGTAGTCAGACATGGAGAACTCCCGGGCCTTTCTTACCCATACTCACCTTGCAAACCCCTGACACTCAGCTTCAGAGAAAGAGAAGAACAGGCCACAGGATGGGATGCAGATTATGTTTAGGGACTGAGAGGAGATACACGAAAAGGAGGCGCTTATACTGGACAGATTCCAGGAATAACCATTGGAAATAGTCTGTTCTTTGGCTGACAAGTTGTTAGACAGGTTCCGTGGGTACACACTGGGCCTAATAATGTCCTGGCAATGTCAGACACCCTGGCCCTTGCCTCTGCCTATCCCCACCCCTACACTGAGACTCACTAACTTCACTAGTTTCCTGCCCCAACGAAATCCCACTCCCTGCCTAGATTGCAGTTGTCAGAAGCCTCTTTTCAGATTCTTAACTCCTCCTGTCCAGATCTGATACAGGACTGTTGGATATGCTTAAATACCCACCCTGTACCATTATGGAATGGCCATCCTTGGAAACTATTTACAGACCATAGATAGTACTCAGTATAGATGGCAGCAATCAGAAAGAGGTAGGCTGACTCTACAGTCAACAACAGAAGAAGGCCTTTGTAATGGCGATCAGACACCCTCAGAACATTCACACCTCTGCAATTCCATTGTGACTCCTGTCAATATAGAATATGGGTACGTACTGACTCCAGAGGATGCTTGACAGGCTTGTGCATCAAGACTCACCCCTTGCACTCACACCCTAGTTCTAAATGTATTGTCTTATTTCTGTGTCCTGGTACAGCTAATTCCCCCAAATAACTTACTATACAGGGGAAACCATTCTCAATCAATTAGACTCCCAAGCTCAAAAGTTTTGCTATAACTGCTGCAGTGCTATCCACCCTGCTTGGTCTAGGAGTAACTGGAGCAGCTGGCACAGGAGCTTTGGCACTAATACACTAAGATAAAAACTACAGTACCAGCTCCCAGATGGACAGGACAGGCAAAACCAGGTACACAGAGAGTTTAACATGGCTTGGGACACAGGCCACTGGGCTTCTGCCTGCACCCAAGACCTGGGCAGCTCTGCCGGTCGTCTGTGTGCCAGCCATGTCATGGGTCATTTGCCCTGCAAAGTGATCAGCATCTGGAAGGGGTCCCCCCAACCTCTACCATCTTAGCTCCCAGATGTACCAGACAGGCAACACCAGGTACACAGAGACAACCCTGAGTATAACATTGCTTGGGACAAGGCACACTAGGGCTCCAACGGCACCCAAGAGTAGGGCAGCTCATCAGCAATTTGTGCCAGTCATCCAGAGGAGCAGAAATAGCCTTACAGGCTTACAGGAGGTTCAAGCACCAGCCAGTGACAACAGAACCAAGTAACACCAGAGATAACCGGATGGCAAAAGTTCTGTTAGTAATGCTACTAAAAGAAATCAAGACAATATGGCAGCATCTGAACCCAATTCTCCAACAACAGCAAGTCCTGGATACCCAAACACACCAGAAAAACAAGATTTGGATTTAAAATCACTGGTCATGATGCTGTTAGAGGAACACAAGAAGGACATAAATAAATCTCTTAAAGAAATACAGGAGAACATGAATCAAAAGTTAGAAGCCCTTACAATGGAAACAAAAAAAAAAATCATTTAAAGAAACTTAGGAGAATATGGGTCAAAAGATAGAAGCCAATAAAGAGGAAATGCAAAAAATCACTTAAAGAAATACAGGAGAACTTGGGTAAACAGGCAGAAGTCATGAAAGAGGAAACACAAAATCTCTTAAAGAATTACAGGAAAACACAAACAAGCAAGTGAAAGATCTGAGCAAAGCCATCCAGGATCTAAAAACAGAAGTAGAAACAACTAAGAAATCACAAAGGGAGACAACTTTGGAGATAGAAAACCTTGGGAAGAAATCAGGGGCCATAGATACAAATATCAACAACAGAATACAAGAGATAGAAGAAAGAATCTCAGATGCTGCCCGGCATGGTGGCGCACGCCTTTAATCCCAGCACTTGGGAGGCAGAGGCAGGCGGATTTCTGAGTTCGAGGCCAGCCTGGTCTACAGAGTGAGTTCCAGGACAGCCAGGGCTACACAGAGAAACCTTGTCTTGAAAAACAAAACAAACAAACAAAAAAAGAATCTCAGATGCCTAAGATACCAGAGAAACCATTGACTCAACAGTCAAAGAAAATGCAAAATGCAAAAACATCCAGGAAATCCAGGACACAATGAGAAGACCAAACCTAAGGATTATAGGTATAGATGAGAGTGAAGATTTACAACTTAAAGGGCCAGCAAATATCTTCAACAAATTTATGGAAGAAAACTTCCCTAACCTAAAGAGAGAGATGCCCATAAACATACAAGAAGCCTACAGAACTCCAAACAGACTGGACCAGAACAGAAATACCTCCCATCACATAATAATCAAAATCCCAAATATACTAAACAAAGAAAGAATATTAAAGGCAGCAAGAGAAAAAGGCCAAGTAACATATAAAGGAAGACCTATCAGAAGTATATCAGACTTCTCTCCAGAGGCCAGAAAAGCTAGAAGATCCTGGGCAGATCTCATGCAGACTCTAAGAGAACACAAATGCCAGCCAAGACTACTATACTCAGCAAAACTCTCAGTCACCATAGATGGAAAAACCAAGATATTCCATGATAAAAACCAAATTTATACAATATCTTTCCACAAACCCAGCCCTACAACAGATAGTAGGTAGAAAACACCAATGCAAGGAAGGAAACTACACCCTGGAAAAAGCAAGATAGTAACCTTCTTTCATCAAACCCAAAAGAAGGTAATCACTCAAACCTAAAAATAACAGGAAGTAATAATAACTATTCCTTAATATCTCTCAACATCAATGTACTCAATTCCCCAAAATAAGACATAGACTATCAGACTGGATGTGTAAACAGGATCTTACATTTTGCTGCATACAGGAAACATACCTCAGTGTCAAAGACAAACACTACCTCAGAGTAAAAGGCTGGAAAACAAATTTACAAGCAAATTGTCTCAGGAAACAAGCTGGAGTAGCCATTCTAATATCAGATAAAATTGGCTTTCAACCTAAAGTCATCAAAAGGGACACAGGAGGACACTTCTTACTGGTCAAAGAAAATATCCACCAAGAAGAACTCTCAGTTCTGAACATCTATGCTACAAATGCAAGGGCACCCTCATTCATAAAAGAAACTTTACTAAAGCTCAAAGCACATATTGCACTTAACACAATAATTGTGGGTTACTTCACCACTCAAATATCCTCAAAGAACTAATCAGGAAAACAGAAACTAAACAGAGACACAGTGAAACTAACTGAAGCTTTGGATAAATTGGATTATTTATATATATATATATATATATATATATATATATATATGTGTGTGTGTGTGTGTGTGTGTGTGTGTGTGTATGTATATATATATATATATATATATATATATATATATAAAACATTCATTCTAAAGCAAATGAATATATCTTTTTCTCAGCACCTCATGGTACCTTCTCCAAAATAGACCATATAATTGGACACAAAACAGACCTCAACAGATATAAGAAGATCAAACGAATCCCATGCCTCCTATCAGATCACTATGGAGTAATAGTGGTCTTCAATAGCAACAAAAACAACAGAAAGCCCACATACACTTGGAAACTGAACAATACTCTACTCAATGATACCTTGGTCAAGGAAGAAATAAACAAATACATAAACAAACTTAAAGAAAAAACCAAATAGTCATTTCATTAGATGCTGAAAAGACTTTTGACAAAACTCAGCATCCTTTCATGCTAAAATTCCTGGAAAGAACAGGAATTCAACACCCATACCTAAACATAGTAAAAGCAATATATGGCAAACAGGTAGCAACATATAGCTAAATGGAAAGAAACTTGAGGCAATCCCACTAAAATCAGGGACTAGACAAGGCTGCCCCCTCTCTCCATATCTTTTCAATATAGTACTTGATGTTCTAGAGAGAGCAATTAGACAACATAAGAAGTTCACAGGTATACAAATTGGAAAGGAAGAAGTCAACCTATCACTATTTGCAGATGATATGATAGTATACTTAAGTGACCCAAAAAACTCCACCAGAGAACTCCTACAGCTGATAAACAACTTCAGCAAAGTGGCTGGTTATAAAATCAACTCAAGCAAACCGGTAGCCTTCCTATACTCAAAGGATAAGCAGGCTGAGAAAGAAGTTAGGGAAATAACACCCTTCACAATAGCCACAAACAATGCAAAGTATCTTGGTGTGACTCTAACCAAACAAGTGAAAGAACTGTATTATAAGAACTTCAGGTCTCTGAAGAAGGAAAATGAAGAAGACCTCAGAAAATGGAAAAATCTTCCATGCTCTTGGATTGGCAGGATCAATATAGTAAAAATGGCCATCCTGCCAAAAGCAATCTGCAGATTCAGTGCAATCTCCATCAAAATTCCAAATCAATTCTTCATAGATTTAGAAAGAACAATTCTCAAATTCATTTGGAATAACAAAAACCCCAGGATAGCTAAAACTATTCTCAACAATAAAAGAACTTCTGGGGGAATCAATATCCCAGACCTCAAGCAGTACTACAGAGCAATCCTGTTAAAAACTGCATGGTATTGGTACAGCGACAGGTAAGTAGCTCAATGGAATAGAATTGAATATCCGGAAATGAACCCACAGAAGTATGGTCAATTGATCTTTGATAAAGGAGCTACAACCATCCAGTGGAAAAAAGATAGCCTTTTCAACAAATGGTGCTGGTTCAACTGGAGGTCAGCATGCAGAAGAATGTGAATTGATCCATTCTTATCTCCTTGTACTAAGCTCAACTCCAATGGATCAAGGACCTCTACATAAAACCATACACACTGAAACTAATAGAAAAGAAACAGGAAGACCCTTAAGGACATGGACACAGGGGGAAAGTTCCTGAACAGAACACTAGTAGCTTATGCCCTAAGATCAATAATTGACAAATGGTACCTCATAAAATTACAAAGTTTCTATAAGGCAAAGGCCACTGTCAAGCGGACAACATGGCAATCAACAAATTGGGAAAGGATCTTCAACAACCCTACATCTGACAGAGGGCTAATATCCAATATATACAAAGAACTCAAGAAGGTAGACTCCAGAAAGCCAAATTTAAAAAATGGGGTACAGAGCTAAACACATAATTTTTACCTGAAGAATTCTGAATGGTTGAGAAGCACCTTAAGAAATGTTCAACATCATTAGTCATCAGGGAAATGCAAATCAAAACAACTCTGAGATTTCACCTCACACCAGTCAGAATGGCTAAGATTAAAAACTCAGGAGACAGTAGGTGTTGGTGAGGATGTGGAGAAAGAGGAACACTCCTCCACTGCTGGTGGGATTGCAAGATGGTACAACCACTCTGGAAATCAGTCTGGAGGTTCCTCAGAAAACTGGTCATGACACTTCTGGAGGACCCTTCTATACCACTCCTGGGCATATACCCAGAGGATTTCCCAGCATGCAGTAAGGACACATGCTCCACTATGTTCATAGCAGCCCTATATATAATAGCCAGAAGCTGGAAAGAACCCAGATGTCCCTCAATGGAGGAATGGATTCAGAAAATGTGGTACATTTACACAATGGAATACTACTCAGCTATTAAAAAACAATGAATTCATGAAATTCTTAGGCAAATGGTTGGAAGTGGAAAATATCATCCTAAGTGAGGTAACCCAATCACAAAAGAATACACATGGAATGCAGTCACTGATAAGTGAATTTTAGCCCAGAAGCCCTGAATGCCCAAGACACAATTAACATATCAAATGATTCCCAAGAAGAAGGAAGGAGAGGGCCCTGGTCCTGGAAAGGCTTGATGCAGCATTGTAGGGGATTGCCAGGACAGAGAAGTAGGAGGGGGGTGATTGGGGAACTGGTGGAGGGAAGAGGGCTTATGGGACTTATGGGGAGGGCGGAACTGGGAAAGGGGAAATCATTTGGAATGTAAACAAAACGTATAGAAAATAATAAAATAGAAACAAAAACAAAAAAACAAAAGCAAACAAACAAAAAACCTACAGAACCTTATGTTTTGCAATAGATAATGATGTAAGAAAAATTGAAGAATCTATTAATTAACCCCCTCTCCTCTCTGCCTAAAGTAGTTTTGCAAAATAGAAGAGTCTCAGAATTATAATTTTTTTCATCAGAGTAGCTTATGTGTGGCTCTCAGAAAGGAATGCTGTGTTTGTGCTGATTGTTTGGGCATAGTCAAAGAAAATATGGCTCAGCTTATAAAAATTAAATGACAGGAAATTAGAAAATGAACAGTCCCAGGACTGGTGAGAGTCTTTTTTTAACTGGTCTCCGTGGTTGAATAGCCTTGTTTCTCTTGGCTTTGATTGGTCCACTCATTCTTCTGATACCGGCCCTGCTTTTGGGCCCTGTATAATTAATGCTTTAGTCAAGTTTATTAAAGAACGGATTTCTACTATTCAATTGATAGTTCTCAAAGAGTAATACCAGCCCCTAGAAGTATCTCAAGGATTCAAGATGGCCTAGTACTCAAAAGGGAAGGTTTTTTGTCTTTGTCTTTTTTTTTTCAATTACATCAGATATATTACTGTAATGATAACAGGAATAAAGATTAAAGAATTTTCTACTCAGCAATTAAAAATAATGAATTCATGCAATTTGTAGGCAAATGGTTGGATCTGGAAAATATCATCCTAAGTGAGTTAACCCAATCACAAAAGAATACACATGAAATACAATCACTGATAAGTGGATATTAATGAGCCCAGAAGCTCTGAATATTCAAGGCACAATTAGCAACTCAAAAGATTCCCAAGAAGAAGGAAGGAGAGGCCCCTGGTCCTGAAAGGACTGGATCCAGTTTTGTAGGAGAGTACCAGAATAGAGCAGAGAAATGGTGGGGTGGTGATTGGGGAATAAGTGGGGGTGGGGGGTGGGGGGTGGGGTGGGGTAGAAGATGACATATGGGACATATGGTGAGGGGGGAAACGGGGAAAGGGAAAAGCCTTTGGAATGTAAACAAAGAATATAGAAAATTAAAAAAAATGTTAAAAAAAGAAAAAAGATTAAAGAATTTTTAATTTAAAAAATTTAAAGGTTTACATTAAAAAGGTTAAAAGTCACTGGCTCTTAAAATCCAACCCCTCCTTTCAGCTTGTTCTAGCAAGGCTAAAGTAGCCCAAGGAGAGATCACAGCTCTCTCAGCCAAGGTCAAAAGAGTTCCCAGTCTCTTTATGGAGTATTTTTTGAGTTAAAAAGGTTTATTTTAATACTAGAAGGTCTTCAATTCAAAACAGACAGACAGAGAGACAGAGAGACAGACAGACAGACAGACACACACACACACACACACACACACACACACACACATATATATATATATATATATATATATATATATATCACTTTAGTCTCATTTTACAGTCCAATTGTTATCCCCCCTCCCAGTTCGCCCTCCCACAGTTCCTCATACCATTACTCCTCCCCACCCCCAGGCCTTCCTACTCCCTGGAGCCTCAATCAAGTCCAGACCAGGCAGTCTTCTACTGTATGTGTATTGGGGGCCTCCTATCAGCTGGTGTATGCTGCCTGGCTGGTGACTCAGTGTCTGAGAGATCTCAGGGATCCAGGTTAGTTGAGACTGCTGGTCTTCCTATGGGGTTGCCCTCCTCCTTCTTAGCTTCTTCCTGCTTTTCCCTAATTGAACCACAGGGCTCACCAGCTTTCTGTTCATTGCTTGGGTTTAAGTATCTGCATCTGACTCTTCCAGCTGCTTGTTGGGTTTTCTGGAGTGCAGTCATGCTAGCCTCCTGTCTGTTTAGTGTCAGGCCTTGGAGTCTCCCCTTGAGATGGATCCCAAATTAGGCCTGTCACTGAACCTCCTTCCCGTCAGGCTCTTCTCCATTTTTTGTCCCTGCAGTTCTTTTAGACAGGAATGATTCTGGGTCAGACTTTTTGACTGTGGGATGGCAACCCCCTCTCTCACTTGATGCCCTGTCTTTCTGCTGGAGGTGGGCTCTACAAGTTCCCTCTCCCCACTGTTGGGCATTTCATCTAATGTTCCACCCCCCTTGGAGTCTTGAGAATCTTTCACCTCCCAGGTCTCTGGTACATTCTAGAGGGTCCTGACAATCTCCTACCTCCTGAGGTTGCCTGTTTCCATTCTTTCTGCTGGCCCTCAGGGCTTCAGTCCTTTTCCCTCTGCCCAATACCAGATCAGGTTACCCTCTCTCCCCTACTTCCCCCCAAAACCCCCCTCCACTTTCTCTCCCAGGTCCCTCCCTCCCTCCATCCCCACTTGTGATTTCTTTCTTCTCCCTCCCAAGTGGGACTGAGGAGTCCTGACTTGGGCCCTTCAGCTTGTTGACCTTTTTGAATTCTGTGGACTGTATCTTGGGTATTCTGTACTTTTTTTTTTTTTTGCTAATATCCACTTATTAGTGAGAACATGCCATGCATGTCCTTTTGGGTCTGAGTTACCTCACTCAAGATATTTTCTACTTCCATCCATTTGCCTGCAAAACTCATGATGTCCTCATTCTTAATAGCTGAATAGTATTCCAATGTGTAAATGAACCACATTTTCTGTATCCATTCCTCTGTTGAGGGACATCTGGGTTCTTTCCAGCTTCTGGCAATTACAAATAAGGCCCTATGAACATATGGAGCACATGTCCTTGTGGTATGGTGGGGTGTATTTGGATATATACCCAAGAGTGGCATAGCTGGATCTTCAGGTAGAACTATTTCCAATTTTCTGAGAAAATGCCAGATTCATTTCCAAAGTGGTTGTACCAGCTTGCAATCCCACCAACAATGGAGGAGTGTTCTTCTTTCTCCACATCCTCACCAACATGTGCGGTCACCTAAGTTTTTTTTTATTTTAGCCATTCTGTAAGCCATTTGTGTAAGCCATCTCAGTCATTGGTATAAGATGGAATCTCAGGATTGTTTTGATTTGCATTTCCCTGATCACTAAGGACTTTGAACATTTCTTAAGTTTTTCTTGGCCATTTGAGATTCCTCAGTTGTGAATTCACTGTTTAGCACTATACCCCATTTTTTCATCGGGTTGCTTGGTTTTTTGGAGGTTAGCTTCTTGAGTTCTTTATATATTTTGGATATTAGCCCTCTATTAGATGTGGGGTTAGTCAAGATTTTTTTTCCCAAATCTGTATGTAGGTTGCCAATATTTCCTATTGACAGTATCCTTTGCCTTACAGAACCTTTTCAGTTTCATGAGGTCCCATTTGTCAATTCTTGATCTTAGAGCATGAGCCTTTGGAGTTCTGTTTAGGACATTTCTCCTGGGCAAATGAGTTTAAGGCTCTTCCCCACTTTCTCTTCTATTAGGTTCAGTGTATCTGGTTTTATACTGAGGTCCTTGATTCACTTGGACTTGAGCTTTGTGCAAGGTGACAAATATGGATCTATTTTCATTTTTCTACATACCAACTTCCAGTTAGACTAGCACCATTTATTGAAAATGCTTTCTTTTTTCCATTGTATATTTTTGGCTTCTTTGTCAAAGATCAAGTGTGCATAGATGTGTGGTTTTATTTTGGGGTCTTCAATTCTATTCCACTGAGCTATCTGTCTGTCTCTGTACCAATACCATGCAGTTTTTAAAAATCTCTTGCTCTGTAGTACAGCTCAAGGTCAGGGATGGTAATTCCCCCAGAAGTTCCTTTATTGTTAAGAATTGTTTTCACTGTCCTGGGTTTTTTTGTTTTTCCATATGAAAGTGAGAATTGTTCCTTCCATATCTGTGAAGAATTGTGTTGGAATTTTGAGGAGATTTGCATTGAATCCATAGACACTTTTTTTACTATGTTAATTCTACCAATCCATGAACATGGGAGATCTCTCCATTTTCTGAAGTCTTCTTTGATTTCTTTCTTGAGAGACTTGAAGATCTTGTCATACAGATCGTTCACTTGTTTAGAGTTACCCCCAAGATATTTTATACTATTTGTGACTATTGTGAAGGGTGTTGTTTCCCTAATTTCTTTCTCAGCCTATTTATTATTTATATAAAGGAAAGCTACTGATTCATATGAGTTAATTTTATATCCAGCCATTTTGCTGAAGTTGTTTATCAACTGTAGAAGTTCTCTGATAGAATTTTTGGGATCCCTTATATATACTATCATATCTTCTGCAAATAGTGATAGTGACTTCTTCTTTGCCAATTTGTATCCCCTTGATCTCCTTTTGTTGTGTTATTGCTCTAGCTAGAATTTTGAGTACTGTATTGAATAGATAGAGAATGGGCATCCTTGTCTTGTCCCTGATTTTTTTTCCTGAGACAGGGTTTTTCTGTATAGTTCCAGCTGTCCTGGAACTCACTCTGTAGACCAGGCTGGCCTCGAACTCAGAAATCCGCCTGCCTCTGCCTCCCAAGTGCTGGGATTACAGGCATGCACCACCATGCCCGGCTTTGTCCCTGATTTTTGTAGGATTGCTTCAAGTATCTCTCCATTTAATTTGACTTTGGCTGTTGGTTTGCTGTGTATTGTTTTTATTGTTTAGGTACGGGCCTTGAATTCCTGATGTCTCCAATATTTTTAACATGAAGTGGTGTATTTTGTCAAATGCTTTTTCAGCATCTAATGAGATGATCATGTGATTTTTGTCTTTTAGTTTGTTTATATAGTGGATTATGTTAATGTATTTTCATATATTGAACCATCCCTGCATCCCCCTAGATGAAGCCTCATGGTGAATGATCATTTTCATGTGTTCTTGGATTTGGTTTACTAAAATTTTATTATTTTTGCATTGATATTCATAGTTAAATTGGTCTTAAGTTCTCTTTCTTTGTTGGGTCTTTGTGTGGTTTGGGTATGAGCATAACTGTAGCTTCATAGAATGAATTAGGTAGTGTTCCTTCTGTTTCTATTTTGTGGAATAGTTTGAGAAGTGTTGATATTAGCTCTTCTTTGAAAGTCTGATAGAATTCTGCAGTAAAGCCATCTGGCCCTGGGCTTTTTCTGGTTTGGATATTTTTAATGATTTCTTCTATTCCCTTCGGGGTTTTGGGACTCTCTAAATGGTCTATCTGATCCTGATTTAACTTTGGTACCTGGGATCTGTCTAGAAAATCATCCATTTCAACTAGATTTTCCAGATTTGTTGAGTATAAGCTTTTGTATTAGGATCTGGTGAATTTTATTAATTTCCTCTGTTTCTGTTGTTATGTCTCCCTATTTATTTCTGATTTTTTTAATTTGGATACTGTCTCTGTACCCTTTAGTTTGGCTAGGGGTTTATCTGTATAGTTGATTTTCTCAAAGAACCAGTTTTGTTGATTCTTTGTATCTTTCTATTTGTTTGATTTCCGACTAGCGTTTGTCTATTTCCTGCCTCCTATTCTCCTTGGTATGTGTTTGCTTCTTTTTTTCTAGAGCTTTCAGGTGTGCTGTTAAGTTGCTAGTGTAGGATCTCTCCAATTTCTTTACCAGGGCGCTTAGTGCTATGAATTTTCCTCTTAGCACTGCTTTCATTGTGTCCCATAAGTTTGGGTGTACTGTATCATCATTTTCAATGAATTCCAGGACATCCTTAATTCCTTTCTTTATTTCTTCCATGATCAAGTTACCATTGAGTAGAGAGTTGTTCAGTTTCCATGAATATGTGAATTTTCTGTCATTTTTGTTGTTATTGAAATCTAGTGTTAGTCTATGGTGATCTGATAGGATGCATGGGATTATTTCAATCTTCTTGTATCTGTTGAGGCTTGTTTTGTGACTGATTATATGGTCAATTTTGGAGAAGGTAACATGAGGTGCTGAGAAAATGGTATATACTTTTGTTTTGGGGTGAAATGTTCTGAATATATCTGTTAAATCCATTTCATTCATAACCTCTATTGGTTTCACTGTGTCTCTGTTTAGTTTCAGTTTCAATGACCTGTCCATTGATAAGAATGGGGTGTTGAAGTCTCCCACTATTATTTTGTGGGGTTCTGTACTGGCTGGTTTTGTGTGTGAACTTGACACAGGTTGGAGTTATCATAGAGAAAGGATCCTCCCTTGAGGAAATGCCTCCATGAGATCCAGCTGTAAGGCATTTTCTCAATTAGTGATCAAGTGGGGGAGGGCCCATTGTGGGTAGTACCATCTCTGGGCTATTAGTCTTGGGTTCTATAAGAGAGCAGACTGAGCAAGGCAGGGAAAGGAAGCCAGTAAGGAACATCCCTCCATGGCCTTTGTATCAGCTCCTGCTTGAATTCCAGTCCTGACTTCCTTTGGTGATGAACAGCAACGTGGAAATGTAAGCTGAATAAACCCTTTCCTCCCCAACTTGCTTCTTGGTCATGATGTTTGTGCAGGAATAGAAACCCTGACTAAGACAGCTTCCATGTGTGTTTTGAGCTTTAGTAAAGTTTCTTGTATGAATGTGGGTGCCCTTGCATTTGGGGCATAGATGTCCAGAATTGTGACTTTCTCTCAGTGGATTTTTCCTTGATGAGTCTGAAGTGTTCTTTCCCATCTTGCTTGATAACTTTTGGTTGAAAGTCTATTTCATTGGCTATTAAGATGGCAACCCATGCTAGTTTCTTGGGACCATTTGCTTGGAAAACTTTTTTCCGGGCTTTTACTCTGAGGTAGTATTTGAGGTGTGTTTCTTGTATGCAGAAAAATGTTGGACCATGTTTGCATAACCAGTCTGTTAGCTTTTGGCTTTTTATTGGGGGAATTGAGTCTGTTGATATTGAGAAATTTTAAAGACATTAGCTTTTGGCTTTTTATTGGGGGAATTGAGTCTGTTGATATTGAGAAATTTTAAAGATGGATGACTGTCAGTTACTGTTATGTTGGTTGTTGTAGGTTACATTATGTGCATGTGATTCTCTCCTAATGGTTTTGTTGTGAGATGGTTAATTTCTTGGGATTTTGGTTTTGTATTGTTTTTTGTTTGTTTGTTTTGGTGTAGGTACTTTCTTTGTGTTAAGAGTTTTCCATCTAGAATCTTCTGTAAGGCTGGATTGGTAGATAAATGCTGTTTAAATTTGGTTTCATCTTTAAATATTTTGGTTTCTCCATCTGTGATGATTAAGAGTTTTGCAGGGTATAGAGTACCCTGGGCTGGCATTTGTGTTCTCTAGTATTCTGTTGTTGATGCTTGCATCTGCAGCTCCTAACCACTTTCCTAGGCTTTCCATTTCCAGGGTTGCCTCCATTTACATTTTCTTTATTGTTTTTTTCTTCTATTTTAAGGTCTTGGACCACTTTGTTCAATTCCTTTTCTGTTTGGTTGTGTTTTCATGTATTTCTTTAAGGGATTTATTTGTTTCCTCTTTAAGGGCTTCTACTCGTTTACCTGTATTTCTTTCAACGAGTTATTTATATACTACTTAAAGGACTCTTATCTTCATGAGATAGGATTTTAGGTCAGCTTCCTGGTTTTCAGGTGTGTTGGGGTATATAGGGCTGGCTGTGGTGGGATAACTGGGTTCTGGTATTGCCAAATAGTATTTGTTTCTGTTGCTTATGTTCTTGTGGTTGCTTCTTGCCATCTAGTTATCTCTGGTGTCAATCCTGTGTCCCTGGGTTGCTGCAGGTTTCCTAGGAAATCTGTGGCCCTGACTGTAGCAGATCTCCTGGGAATGCTTCAAAATGTAGGGTCTTCAGTGGGGCATTCACACTGATGATCTGTTGCCCTGGCTGCAACAGAGATCTCCCATGCCTTCAGACTGTGGGATGTTCAGAGGGGCAGAGAAGCTGATGATCTGGTGCAGCAGATCTCCTGGGAGGCCTTTAAACTGTGGGGTCTTCAGAGGGGCAGAGAAGCTGATGATTGACCCAGCTGAAAGTGCAGGCCAGAAAAGCCAAAATGACTTAGAAGGCTTGAAGTTAACAAAGATTGATAGTCCATATTTTTGTAAATAATCAAATCCCATATTCTGAAATATATTTAAAGTCAGGATAAAACTGATGCAGTTATTCATAAGTTAAAGCTTTATTTAGTCTCTTGTTTTATGTTTGCAGTGTACAGTTTAGAGCAGATAGCCAAGAACAGACAAAGATTATCTAACTCAGATATGCTAGGTAGGTAGGTACTAGCTCTCTGGACTGAGGAAAAAATGTTCCATGTCTATTAACCCAAACCTATAGCTTTTACTGAGTCTTAAAGACATGAGTCTATTCCTGTCATCTTAAAGACACCTATTAACTGCTTTTCTAAAATAGGATTTCAATACAATGATCAATACTCTTGTAAAGTTCACATAAGCTTCAGGGAATCAAAAAAAATCATAAGATTTGGATCTACTTACCACAGACCAAATAGACTTCAGATAAGTATGTCTGCCTGTTCTTAAAAATAGGATTTTCCCCTTGGTCTTAGGGTTTACCTTTCCCAATTACTAGACAAATTTTAACTTCTGTCCCTAGTTTATATTGTCTCAGTAGATTTTCATCTGAGGACTGCAAACTGCTGAATTCTGAAAGCTGATGATTAACCAGTCCAATCAATATAATGGTTCCCTGTCTTTCATCTGGATCACCTGATCAGATGCTTCTGATAAATGCCCCCATTGCCTTTGCCTAGCATTTCCACCTTCCTGGGCCCTTTTGACAACATCCTAATGCCAACACAAAGCAGTTACAGAAGAAAAATACGATGTTCATTGCCCCACTTTATAGACTGAGATGCTATGTCAAAAAATTCCCTATTTCTGGCAGTAACTTCTGATTCTTAGGTTCCAATTGACCCCTTGGCCAATGATTCAGACCTTGGGAAAAAGAACTGATGAATCAAATCAGTTTGATTTGATTCAGTTACAAATCAAACCCGATTTGTAGGAATCTGAGGGAATTAAGAGGGCCAAGGCAGGGGCGAGGTCAAGCCGACTCCATGACAGGCTCCAAAGTGGTACTTTAGAGACTAGGCCTAAGTTTCTGTTTTGACACATCAGGATAGAGGTCACCCACTCCTCCCTGGAATTCCCCTAACAGGCTTTAGATGTAGGCCTGTAAGCTCACTTAGCCTCTCCATTTTGGTGGCTGGAGATCCCTGCATGCTGGGAATTTCTGCAGAATAAACACTCTTTGCCTTTGCATATTATATGAGTCTGGGGTATCATTCTTTGGTGAATCACAGACCCTTACAAACAAAAAATGGAAACAAAGAAATCTAAATTTAAAAAAAAATCATATTGTAGTAATGCAAAACAATGCTATATTTAGATTTTCTCTCCTAAATCCCATTTAATATCTGGGGCAAGAGGAGGCGTGGGGACCTTTGCCTAAGAAAAGGACCCAAGAATGAGTGGGAATCTAAGGCAGAAAAAGAGGTCAATAAGTAAAGGAAAGGATTTTTGTGGATACATTGAAAATAAGAATGAAATGCTGCAAGGGAAATAGAATAGAAATGGGAAAAGACCAAAGTGTTCTCAGGAATACAAATAACTTACTCAAGTATGCCATGCTGAACTCAATCTCTTTGTCCAAAGGGTTTTGTCTGGCCTTGTAGCGGGAGATAAGCAGAAAAAGCTGAAAGAGGAGGCACAGAGAAGCTGCTAAGGGGGCCAAAAACAGAAGCGGCAGAACTAGTTTTCAGACTCACTGATAGTTGAGGCCATTAGCATTCTAAAACCCAACCAAGATCACAAGCCAGAGCAGCTATCCCCTGCCTGGGAATGTTAGCAGAGTTTGCTGGAGTTCTTCCAACAGGGAACTTTGGAACAAAGTGACTTTGGAGAAATAGAAGTCACTAAACCAGGGCACACACTCACCAGGTGCTGTTGTGGTGGCTCAAGCTTCTTGTAGAATCATCCAGAGTTACGAAAAACACTATACGTACTTTGGTAAGTCTTACCCAGGTTCCTGAGCCCTCCAGCCAGGGGGAAGGTATATGTGCGTAGGTTTGAATAGGCTGCCATTACAGCCAATCCACTCAGATTTTCATTCTCTCATTTAGCTTGCGAGCACTAAGCTGAATAGGAGACCACATTTTGTTCACCCTCCAATGCTTATAATACCTGAAGGACAAGAGGCTGGATCATACGTAAACACTTTACATGGTGGCTGTATCACTTCTCCTTATGTTGCAGGCGTTTTCTGTGAGTGTATATTATTTATTTTGTAATACTGGATGATTGCTGTCTCATACTTTGTGGATGCCTACTGTGGGCACGTACTGGGCTCATACTGTGTCACATGCATGTTCATATAATATGCATGGTTGTGTGAGTATATATACTATATAGCAATAGCACACATAAAGTCACTTTTCATAAAGTACCTGAATGAAAAGGAAAATTTTAATAATAGGGAAAAAGGACAAAATAGTAAAAATATTTCCTACACAAATTCGGAAGAACCTTTGTAACCAACAGTGTGTTTATTTTTATTTTATAGGATTCCACAAAAGATAATATAGTGGCTCAAATTCACAAACTCAAATGAAAATGGAGTATTTCAAATAAAGAACAAATAATTTTTAGTGTATATATATATATATATATATATATCCATCCTATGTGATAATAACTACATGAAATAACAGTCATAGCTACATAGGGAGATTCTATCTCAAAGTAATTATTCTTAAGTAGTCATACAGAATATTTGTGTGTCAGTTACTATACTAAAATACCTTATATGCACTATTTATTTTAAAATTAAAACAAAATATCACAACTATGAGTAACAGGTTGAGATTAATACTGTTTTAATATAAGTATGTTTCATGATAACTCTGAGTGTGGCAAGATGGCTCAGTAGATAAAGATTGAAAAGTCTCTCACAATCTGAGTTCAAAATTTAGAACCCAGAGTGGCCTCTAACTCATAATCTTCCTGATTACCAAGGGCTGGTGTTATAGGCATGCACCACCGTGGTCATCAAATTAGAGATATTCATGAATTGTGCAAATTTTGTTTGGTTGTTGTTTGGTTGCTTGCTTGGTTGGTATGTGTGTGTGTGTGTGTGTGTGTGTGTGTGTGTGTTGCTGTCCATTATATATGGCCTTTATATGCTAAGCAAGTACTTTCACCAATGACTTCATAACGCCACAATGACTACTTTCTAATGAAGAGGTGACAGCCACTCTTGTTTCTTTTCTGTTTCCTTCAACATTTCTAAGAGTTGTTCCTTGGATCCTTAGGCTTGTCAGTGGCTGTCTTGAGAAAGTGGCATTTGACCAACCTCTGATATCATTTACAATTTGGCAGGTTTTTCTCTTGTTAGACATAAAACCACAAGACACCAAGCTAGGCCACAGGAAAATGATCAAGTAAATGAAATGATTTTGTCTAAGCACGCAAAACAATGAACATCGCCTATTATATAACACAGGTGACTGCTATTTTCCCAGTTACAGTGTTACTCTCACTTAAATGTGTACCCACTATAAATAAGAGGCCCACCTTCAAATTACCCAGCTCTTCAAATTGCCCAGCTCCTCTCATCTTTTTTTCTTGGTATGGAAGTTTAAACCCAAGGCAAGTGCTCTGTTGCTGAGTTACCTCCCAAGCTATTTTCTAATTTTCTTTTTGAGAGGAGGCCTCACTTCCTAAGGCTGACCTTGAACTGGCTTTGTAGCTCTGGGAGGCCTCGAGGCTTTGATCTTGTTTGCTCAGCCTCCTAAGGATCTAGGGTCACAGGCATATGTCAGAAGACCACCTCAAACAGGTTCTTTCTAACATCCTGTTACTGTGACACACCACAGTTTCCTGGAGCATATATTTTCTTTCCCTGAAAGAAAAACAAAAAACACAACCTATTGATCATGCATACGGTCTTTGTTTGAAGGTTATGTTGGTAGGGCAGCCGAGAGCTCACATCTTGATCTAAAAGCAGGAGGCAGAGAGAGAAGATTGGGAATAGCGTTGGTTCTTTGGAAATCTCAAAGTTAGCCCCAGTGATAGGCTTCCTCCAACAAGGCCATACCTCTTAATACTTCCCAACACTTCCACCAACTGGGAACCCAAGTATTCCAACATATGAACCTATGGGGACTATTCTCATTCAAACCCCAACAGATGCTATGTGTTTAAATTATATATTTATATATGTTTATTATATGTTCCTCCCATTAGCATGTAAGTTTGATGAAGACTGGAATTGTGCTTTAATGATAACTATATCCACAATACCTAGAGGGTTGGTTAGCCTAGAGTTGGTATTACTTAACCCATAGCTTTGTATTGTGTTCCATTTTACAAGTCATTCTGTCACACAGGCAAAATTAATTTCATTGTTTGGTTTCATCCTCTAAATGGATAAGCTTACTGTAAAATACCCATTCTCTCTCTCTCTCTCTCTCTCTCTCTCTCTCTCTCCCCTCACCTTCTCTCTTTGTGTGTATATGTGTTTGTGTGTGTGATAGGTTTACTTGTATACTGTATGCGCACGTATACCTGAAGGTGTGCATGCATAAGTGTGTACATATCTGTTGAGGCCAGATATTGACGTGCATGTCTTCCATTATTGCTCTACCCCTTGTCTTTTAAGACAGCTAGATTTGCTGTCCAGAGAGCTTCAGGGTTACAAACCTTCCAAACTGGCTTTTACCTGGGTGCCTGCAGTAGTTTGAATAAGAATGACCCCCCATAGGCTCAAGTCTCTGAATGTTTGGTTCCTGGTTGGTAGAACTGTTTGGGAAAAATTAGGAGGTACTGGTCTTATTCAAAGAAGTATGCCACACTGGAGATGGGTTTTGAGAGGTTAAAAGACTTGGTGCCATTTTAAAACGTGCTCTATTTCTTGCTTTCAGTTCAAAATGTGGGCTCTCAACTTGTTCCAGCCACTGCACCTGCTCCCTCCACTTAGCCATGGTGGACTCTTATCTACTGGAGCTGTAAGCCCAGATCAATTCTTTCTTCTACATGTTGCCTAGGTTGAGGTGTCTATGACAACAATGGAAAAGTAAGAGTACACTGGAGTTTCTGCAAACTGGTGCAGCCACTGTGGAAATCAGCGTGGAGGTACCTCAGGAAACTAGAGCTAAATCTATCATATGACTCAACTCTACCACTCCTGGACATATACCCAAAGGACAATATTTCTCACTATAAAGATACACGCTCACTCATGTTTACACAATAGCTAGGATGTGGAAACAAGCCTAGATGTCTGTCAATTCATGGATGGGCAATGCAAATGTGTTAACTACACACAATGGGATTTTACTCGGCTATATAACCTATTCATTAAACAATCACCAACAGTTATATGTTAGACTCTAAGTGCTTCTGAGGAGGAAATGTTATGCAAATAATAATGATAAACAACACAAATATGGCTTCTCGAGATAGGGCTCATTTGACAATTTGACACTATTTGGTTTGTTTTCCTTCTCTGTGGTTCTATACCTTTAAAATACTTTTATTCATGTGTGTGTGTGTGTGTGTGTGTGTGTGTGTAGCTTCTAAGCCCTGTGAAAAGAGAGAAACTTGTCTTATCTGCTTTTCAACCCCACGTGGCCTGGTGTATATTTGCTGCAGATCCAATGTGGTCTCTATGTTCATAGATTATGGAGTTAACAAGGTACTGCATGTACCATTTACCATTCGATTAACAAGAGTTATCAGAAACAGGAGTTTCTTCTTAAAAGTAGACAGTGTAATTTGGTTATCTTGTTATCCTACAATTTGAATTATTATGAGTTAAATTTTAATGTGCAAATTGTATTCAAGGTGGTTTATCATCCAAGCAACAGGCTAACACAGCAGATTTCAAACATGAAAAAGAAATGTATACAACCTCTGAACATTTTTTAAGCCCTGGGAGGCTTACATAGAATTAGAACAAAGGAGACTAGCTTCCCTTCCACTCCAAACAGTGTCATCAGATCTTTGTCTTTCCCATGGAGCCGAGCTCTAAGAAAATCACAGAACACTTCAAAAAGAGCTTCGCGGTCACGGAAAGAGCCGAAGGCAGGCCTCGGGCTCTTCCGGACAACCCCGGGCTGCTCTCGGAAGAGGAAGGCGAGGAAGCCCCGCCCCCTCCGCTGCGCCCTCTGTCGGCCGAGCCGGGCGTCCGGAGCGGTGTCCGGAGAAGCCGCTTTGACGTCGGCGGAAACTGGAGCGACGTTTAAAGAGGTAGCAGGAGCGCGGCCGAGTCCGGCTGCTCGGGTGGGGGAGGACTCTAACCCTGCCTCGGGCCGAGGAGGAGAAAGCGGCTGCGGCGGAGCAGGTGAGGAGTGGGCTGGGCACCAGGCCGGGGAGACGGAGCCCGCCCGCGCCTTCCATGCCTGGCCGCGCCTACGCTGCGGCCGCCTCACTTGAACCAGGAAGCGGCGGAGCCCGAGGCCCGGCTCCTCTGTTCTTTCTTTGTGTGGGTCCCGGAGCGTTACCAGAAGAACCGGTAAGGCGCGGCGTGGTCCCCTTCACTGCCCAGTGCCAGAGGCACCCGGTACCCAGGGATAGGCCTTAGGGCGTGGGGGACACGGCCAGTTACCCACTTGGCTTTCTCCCTCTCCATTCTGCCGCTTTGGGGGGCGGAGAGGGGGTCTCTTTTTCCACCTTTCTACTAGTTTAATGGGGCATCACCACGGGGCCCATCCTCCTCTTTGGACCCTGCTTTGGCGACAACAATGCTTACTGCTTCACATGGTCCCGCCACCCCCAACAGAGTACCCTTAAAGAGCTAGGCCTACTTTTCTCCAGCACCCCCTCAATCCTCCCGCCCTCGCTCTGCTCTTTTGCCCCTCCGCCTCTCTTTGCAAGAGGCAAGCTTTTTCACGTGAACTGACGTTTACAAACTCAATTGTATCTAAGTTCAAAGGAAGAGGAGGGAGATGGTGGAAGAGATGTTGAGCAGCTGCAGGGCGCCCTGTGTTGTTGGTTCGTTTCACCCTCCTCCAGCCGGTGGCTTTTATCTCTTCCGTACTGTCGGCAGCCCTCTAAACCAACCAGCAACCAACCAAAGATTGATTACACAATGCTGTGAGATGTCCTTTCCATAGTCAGGTCGCAAATCTCTGGGGAGGAAAGGTTTGAGACCCACTTGGATTGATCCTGGCCTTAAACCCTGACCGGCTGGATACCTAAACAAAATGAAACCAGATCCCAGTTTTCACCTCGACGTCTACCTTTGAATCATTCCCACGTTGGGGAAAAAAATTTTTTTTTAATTATAAAAATCATGTGGCCATATACAGAAACCTCTCCACTTCAAAGTGGTTTGTTTCTCTTGAAACCTTCATATTTTGGATTGTTGGCAGGTTGTCTAAAGGTTCCACTTTGTGATGAATTCCTTTAGGATTGTCTGTAATTCCTTGGTGATGTTAAAATGGAATAGCTAACATGTCTTTAATGTTTGACGTTTAGACGTTTGCCCATAGTTTGTTCTTGTGATATTTTAAATAGAGATACTCTTGCCTCCCTTGTGTGTGCGTGTGTGTGTGTGTGTGTGTGTGTGTGTGTTAAGTACCAGGTGACAATGACATTCTTTAGAAACATATTAATAAAGTAATTCTTTACCATATGTTCTTAGCAAGGAATGGCTAATGCGTAATATTCGTATACAACATGTGTTTTGTGCTTATAAATATTTTAATATGCATATGGGGCCTTTGCACTCTGGATGGTTAACTGAATAGCTTCTGTGAAATGCAAAAAGAAAGTGTTTGGAATGTCACACAGCACAGACACTTGCTGTAGTAATACTGCCTCTGTTCCAATAAGTTACTGGTCTTGTTTTGACTAACTCATTTAAAGAAATAGGTTCTTACACTAGTGAACACCATTTTTTGCCAACAAAATATGTTTACAGTTTTTATGTAAATAAGCACTGAGGTGGACCGTTTTCCCTTTCTATTTCTTGTTTCTTCAATAGAGTATGTGCTGACTTCACTCGGTGCGCTGTTTAACACTGCACCTCTGGAAAGCATACGAGGCAGAACAGAAAGGTAAGGGGTAGGTAAAACTAATGGGAAATTATGACGTGGTAATTGTCAATATCTGTAATTGTCCTTGGCTGTGAGGGTGAACTTTTGAGGATCTAACTAATAAGATTATAGCTGAAATTGAAGAGAGTATAAATTTCAGACTTAATATTAAACACACTAAACTGTTCTCGCATTGAAACCGTTCTTTTGCATAAGTAATTTGTATGCTTAATGATGAAGGTTTTTCTTAAAATTAAAAATTCTTATCTCTTGAGGAAAAATGAAATGAAATTGGGACTAGGAAAGTGAATTCTAATTTTAAAAGGGTGATTAACGGAAATGCGTTTTCCTGAATTTCAAAGGAAGGTGACCAAGGAGATGATTGTTCAGCTCTGCATGGCAAGTTAAAACTTTTTTGACTTTTTCTGGACTAAGTCCTAAGATTTGACACACAGTCAAAAGCTAGTGTGCATAAGTAGCATATTCAAAAGTCATGATTTAGACCAAATTTTGATTAAACTTTAAACTGCTTCCCACGTCTATGCCTCACATTCTGAATAGTCAGGTACTTTGGGGGTTTTGTCCTCCCTAATCCTCCCCTTTCCCTCTTCTCTTTCCCTTATAGGCATGGAGAGTAGAAAACTGATTTCTGCTACAGACATTGAATACTCTGCCAGTCTGCTGAACTCCTTGAATGAACAGCGTGGTCATGGACTTTTCTGTGATGTTACTGTTATTGTGGAAGACCGAAAATTCCGGGCCCACAGGAACATCCTTTCAGCTTCGAGTACATACTTCCATCAGCTCTTCTCAGTTGCCGGGCAAGTTGTTGAACTGAGCTTTATAAGGGCTGAGATTTTTGCAGAAATTCTGAACTATATCTACAGTTCCAAAATTGTCCGTGTTAGAGCAGATTTACTTGACGAGTTAATTAAATCGGGGCAGTTACTAGGAGTGAAATTTATAGCAGAGCTTGGTGTCCCGCTATCACAGGTTAAAAGCATATCAGGTACAGCACAGGATAGTACTGCTGAGACCTTGCCTTCTAGTTCTAGTGACAAAAGCCTGGACATGGAAAAATCAAAAGACGAAGCCCAAGATAATGGGGCTACAGTAATGCCCATTATAACTGAGTCTTTTTCTCTATCTGCTGAAGATTATGAAATGAAAAAGATCATTGTTACTGATTCAGATGATGATGATGATGATGTCATTTTCTGCTCTGAAATTTTGCCCGCCAAGGACAATTTGCCAAGTAACAACACAGCAACACAGGTCCAGCCTAACCCAGCCTCTGTCGCTCTTTCGGAAGTGACACCTTGTGCTAGCAGTAACTCTCCCCCTGTAACAACCATCACACCTACTCAGCTTCCCACTCCTGTGAATCAGGCAACTCTAAGCCCAACACAAGGAAGTGAAGAATTGCTAGTGTCTTCAGCTTCAACACATCTGACTCCTAACATTATTTTGTTAAATCAGGCTCCACTTACTGCACCGCCAAGTGTCAGTTCTTCTCTCCCAGATCATATGTCCTCTTCAGTCAATGTACTTGTACAGAATCAGCAGACGCCTAACAGTGCTATCTTAACAGGAAACAAGGCCGAGGAAGAGGAAGAAATTATAGATGATGACGATGACATCATTAGCTCCAGTCCAGACTCAGCAGTCAGTAATACATCTTTGGTCCCACAGGCTGATACCTCCAAGAGTACCACTTTTGATGGAGCATTGACACAGAAGATGCAGGTTCCTATACTTCCTCAAGAGCCACCTTCCAATTCTTTAAAAGTTTCAAATGTAATTACCAGAAACACTAATGATCCAGGTTTAAGGTCAAAACATGTAATGGAGGGTCAGAAGATCATTACGTTAGATACAGCTACTGAAATTGAAGGCTTATCAACTGGTTGCAAGGTTTATGCAAATATTGGTGAAGATACTTATGATATAGTGATCCCTGTCAAAGATGACCCTGATGGAGGGGAGGGCAAACTTGAGACTGAGCTGCCGAAAACATCTGGCAGTGAGCCATCAAACAAGCGTATGAAAGTAAAACATGATGATCACTATGAGTTAATAGTAGATGGAAGGGTCTATTATATTTGCATTGTATGCAAAAGGTCATATGTCTGTCTTACAAGCTTGCGAAGACATTTTAACATTCATTCTTGGGAGAAGAAGTATCAGTGCCGTTACTGTGATAAGATATTTCCTCTTGCAGAATATCGCACAAAGCATGAAATTCATCACACAGGGGAGAGAAGGTATCAGTGTTTAGCATGTGGCAAATCATTCATCAACTATCAGTTTATGTCTTCACACATGAAGTCAGTTCATAGTCAAGATCCTTCTGGGGACTCAAAGCTTTATCGCTTACATCCATGCAAGTCTTTACAGATCAGACAGTATGCATACCTTTCTAATAAGTCAAGTGCTGTGCCTGCCACGAAGGATGGTGCTATTGGCTATAAGGTTGATGCTGGAAAAGAGCCTCCAGTAGGGACCACATCTGCTCCTCCTCAGAACAAGTCAACATTCTGGGAAGATATTTTTATTCAGCAAGAAAATGATTCCATTTTTAAACAGAATGTAACCGATGGCAGTACTGAGTTTGAATTTATAATACCAGAATCTTACTGAACTCTTGGAATATCAGGAAGTTTGGGTTGAATTAAGGGGCAGGAATTTTAGAAGACCTGTAAAACAAGTCAAGGTGAAAACATGTTAATTTGATCTACCATGTCCTTTGAAAGTAGACTAGTTGCATTGTTAATTTTTAGAAACAGTTTTCCTTAAAAGTTTGAGTAGAGATTGAACACGCCTGAAGTATCTGTATAGTTTAGCTTTCAGCTCATTTAAAAGTAAAATTTTAAAGGTGCAGGGACATAGTTTTCTGAATAGACTTTGTAAAAATCTAAATGTTCTTTGAGAATTACTGGAGTTACTAATATACAACATATATTAGTATGTATATACTACAGCTTATACGTATATAAGTACAGCTTCTAATGTTCCTTTTCCAGGTTCCCACTCTACTGCTGGTTTTTCAATTTTCTTAATTTTAAGAGTAAGTGTGTGGTATTTTATATGGCAAAGAAGTAATAAATGTCCAAAAGTTGTGCTAGTAAATGTCAGAGTAAATCCTCACTTGGTTTATTCTATCGGCCCCAATGAAGAGCAGCCTTCTGCCTCCCTCCCCCACCATGAACTCGCCATGCAAGCAAGTCTCTATATGAAGACTGTGTTAGTTGTAACTAACTAGAATTAACCATTGCTTATTTTGCCATAGTCTCATTTTGATGGCAAGGCCCCTGTATACCTTTAAAATATGGCCCTGGGGTTAGGGGGAGCTAGCAGACATGCATGTAGTGCAGACAGGAGGTTCTTTTGTGCATATTCTTTGCTCTTCTGCCTTTATATGATAGCAGCAGTGGAGCTGAGTGGAGAGCTCCTTTTGTTAATTATGATTTCAAAATGTTCCCACAACATGCTGTGAGTTTATCTGAAAGCCACCAAATGTGTCTTTATATGTAATGCTAGTAACTGTTGAGATTCCATAGATGAGACTGGGATTGGGGGTAGGAGGCTGCTGGCACGGCTTTTTAAATGCTCATGTTAGACTCTCCAGTGGCAAGGTTTCATTTGAAGTAGTTTAAGTAGCAATCTAGAATTGTCATATCAACACAGTCTTTTGAGTTTTTTAACCCCTTAAAATAAGTTCCAAACCATGTGTAAACTGCTGCTGTATTATAGCAGAAACCATAACTGGAATACTGCAGGCACATTGCTTCTTGTTTGTTTTGACAGTAATACCAGCTTTCCCCCTTTTAAGGTGGCACATATGCAACCACTGAGAAGAATTTAAAATTTATCCAAAAGCTAGTAATAAAAGAAAGCAGGTTGGAGCAGAGATAGAGTTTAGCATTTATAACAGATTTAATTCAAGTCTGTAAAAAATAAACAATGTTTTGCAATGGAAAAATAATAGATACTGAAAATGGTTGTTGGTGGCTAGTTGTTAGTCATTTGTGATCTTGTTCATGTATTTCTTAGTTCAGCATAGGTATTTTCATTCTCTCTGTGTTTTTGTCTATTTCTTGACATTGAACTTAAAGCTTTAATCATGCTTTTTTATATATAGGCCATTCCTCTGGGTAAACTAGGTATGAAGATAAAGGTTTAAGTGTATCTTAAGTTGGTAGCTGAGGGTGTCAAGAATCAGTATTTGCAGTAAGACAAGGGAAAAGGATAGTCCCAGCTTACTGAGAAGTAGGGTGCTGTACCTTTATGTTTTCTTTTTGGTATCTTAGGCCTACCATCGTAAGCTAACTCTTAGAAAATTTAAGATCACTTTATAACTCAAGGCTCTGATGTCTGATCACAATATCCATTTCCTTTCTCTGTAGCTACTGATGGCACTCCCTTTTCAGTATAGACAGGGTCTGCTCAAAAAAGGTTCTCAGTTGAAATATGAGTTTCATGAATGCAGTCTTAGCAGGTAGCCATAGTTACTTGTACCAGTGTCAGTGATGATGATGTTTCGGTGTCAGCTGCTATCAGTTTGTCATAATAAAACTTGCTAATTCCTACAAGCCTGTTACAACAAACAGGGAATTCTATAATGAAAAACTATCTGTTCGGAATAACCCTGGTAAAATGATTCACTACTGCTACTGTGCTCTGTCTAATAAGAACTTTTCACTTTGTGCCTACTGAGAAGCAGCTTCTAGAGTTTGCAGGGAGAAGAACTTGTAATTGTGCCAGGAAGACTCTTATATATGTGTTTGGGGATTTTTTTTAAGTAACTTTATATATCCAAAGTTCAGAGTTTTTTTGTGGAATACACCTCTGGACAATAACTCTTTACTCCTAGCCATTATTAGATTGGAATTTTGTAGCAAAATGCTATTTAAAATCTACTGTGAATATTTTTTATTTTTCTTACTTAGCTTTCTGACTACTGATTTTTCTATTTTTCTTTCAAGTTGGCTTCAATTTTGCTCAACTACTAAATTATCTGTAGTTATTTTTAGTAGAATCTATTTGAAATAGTAAATTTGTTTAAAAAATAAGCCAACATTTTTAAAAGGTTATAGCATTCTTTCAAGATTAAATGGAGACATTTTCTTATTATTTTGATGGTCACTATCCTCCACACAGAGTCACTGAAGAATTTGTTTAATGGGACAAAAAGATAAAAACAAATGAACCCTGCTGTAGGCATTTAAAATGTTATAGTGTGTGTATTTTGAGGAATTAAATGTAAATTCAATAACACTGGCTTCTTTACCTCTGTTAGTCATATGAAACCTTGTTCATTTCCCCAGTTACTGTAGTTTTCATATTTGTACAATCCTCCTTATCATGACATAAGTTCTGCTTTTTATTAACCATTACCTGATATTCATAGAGTTTATAATAAAACATATTCATTCTAATTTCTGAGTGAATTTTTACAAGATTGTGGTGAATGAATGGTATAGACTTTCAATCCTATTGTTTTATGTTTTTTTCCAAAGCAGGCAAGAAGCCTTATTTTTTTATGACAGCATGGCAGAAATTGTCATTATGTTTTATGGTTTGGTTAAGCAGGTCCCATTGTTTCTTGAACCATCGCACTTAAAAGTAAGTTGGCATTGCCAGTTGTTTTCGAGTATACCTTCTGTACTTTTGTACACACCACGAGAATACCTGTAAGTGGATAGGGAGGATAATTTTATTAATTTGAAACATCACAAAAGCTGTTTGGGTTTCCAACATGGCAGTGATACAGATTTTAAGCAACATCTAGTTTATACAGGTTTTGAATTAATATTTTAATTTTCCATGCCCAGTTCAGTACTTTAAAGCAGAATTAGGAAGAAAGCAGTAAATGTTATAAAATGCTGTCAAGATACATTGGAAATACAAATTCCTTCATTACAGCAAATGTTTTGCAGAAGAGTGAAGCAGCAAATATTAATTTTTTCCTAAGATAGCATGCACTTGTTTTAATTCAATGTAATAAAAAAAAGCTGCTCAAATTAAGTGTTACAAAATCTATACTGTTTCAAGTTATTTTGTAAAGTAAAAAAAATACATAGAAATGAGTCATAGAATCTTAACACTTTAAGAAATGTGATCATTAAAGATATACTTTGTAATGGTGCCTTTAAAATATACACATTGACTAAAGCAAGGGGTAAAGTGTAAATGACAAAAAAACTCTTAGGTATTTGTATAAGTCAATTGATTATTAGTCCTTCTTGAAATCCAATAGAATTTTAATATGTTCAGAACTGTAAAAATAATAGTAATTTTGTGTAACATGAAAGGATTGTAGTCTTTTGGATTTGAAGTCTGGATAAGAGAATATGACATTAAAAGTTAAACTGAATGTTTTGCAAACATTTACTGTAACAGTGAGTGCACTTGTTGTGCCTTGGTGATTCTTGATGACCAGGTGTCTACAAGGTCGATGGGAGCACCAGCATTGGTCTGCTACCTCCAGCCATCAAAGAAGGGAGGCAGCGAAATGGGCTGGAAATGTTTCCAGTGCGTTCTTGTGTTTGCAGAACTGTCTAATTAGGCATCCTCTGTAGCTCCTGTACTTTTTACATAATACAAGTGTAGGATTATCAATCTTCTTTTAAACCATTTCTCAGGTTAAAATAAAATCCCAGTGAACGTGTTCATGCTGGAGTGAGGGCTTGGGTGGTGCTAGAGTGTTTTTAACTCAACAGCTTGATGGTTTAGAGCTCTGTATAATTAAAACAACTATATAACTACCATAATATGCCAGATGGATTTTAAATGCATAACACTTAAGAATTTGTCAAGTTGGCTATATTTGAGGTCTCAAAGACTTGAAATGGCATTGTAACATTTTCATAATCTTGAATTGAACGCTGTCACAACTGATCTCAACAGAAAAAAAAGGACCAGGAAGAGCAGTGCCATTAAAATACAGATGGGTTTTCATTGGTGGGGTGCAGGATCGTGCGGTTCGCTAGGATTAAAGCACAATAGCTGAAGATTAAATAGTCACAAAGATAAGGAACATTCATACCATGTTCCAGTCTAATCTAGCATTTTTAAACTCTGAATTTCAACTGTGAGATGTATATCTCCAGTAGCAGATGTGTTTTGTAATAATGCAACATATAGTAGGAACACTGTCTCCTAAGTCGTCAGATGTACACTGAGATCTACTGAAAACAACACACATGTTGCTCTGTATTTCAGTGCTTCTCCATCAGCCAGTCCTGACCTCTCACCACTCAGGATAAGGGACTACTGCGCTTATCCCCTTAGGAGGGACCAGTCACAAAAGCTGAGCTGAATGATCACAACAGCCATTTGTACAAGAACAGAGTAAAGATATTGGCAGCTTTTTTTCAATATCTAGACACGAGCAAACAAAAGCCAGAACTTTCTGTATTGGAACTACCGTGTAGCCCCATCAGCTAGGAAATGTTCTTAAGAGTGACATTAATCGTAGGGAAAGATAGAGCCTATAGACCACGTGATTCAGCCAAGGTGCACTCATAGCCACCTGCCAAGGCCTGAGCACAACAGTCCTTTACATAAAGTGAAGCAGATGGCAACCACACTTGGACTGGATAGAGGTGGAGCGTCAGGAAATGCATATCTGAAGAAGCCACACAACTTGCTGGACTGGCTCCCCAGCCCGGCTTAGTGAACTGACTTTCTCGGAAGTACTGGAGTTGGCCTAGCCAATCCTGCCCTTCCTTGACAATGAATAAGCGTCAGTCATCCCTATCTTTCCCTAGCTTGGCAAGCTGTTGTAAAACTTTATGTAGAAGAGTCACACTTTAGATGTACCCTACACAATTCCACTAGAGCAGAAATACAAAAGCCACAATAATCTCAATAGCCGACAGGTATTCCTCTTTAAGGACTGTAAGGTGGTGGCTTTTCAAAAGGCGGGTAGTAGGGTGGAGAATAACGCGGCGGCGGTGCGCTGGAGGACCACATGTAGCTGGGTGAAGGTGAGGGCGTTTGGGGCTCCTGCTCATCGGAGAGTCCAGAGGGAGGGGAGGATGGAAAGACACCGGAATGCTGTGTAAGGAAGAGAAAACAGCTCAGGCAGTGAGTTTGCAATTCCTTCCATAGCCATTACTGTTTAAATGTACACCAAATTTGTTCCTGTTTAGGAAAATAGCTCTTAAATCTTATGGTATTAGTAAAGGATATAAAAGCCCCACATCAAGTCACTGAGGCCGAAAACGCTGGGGACCCTCCTCCCTTGGCCCTTTAACTCTACATCTAGACAGTTACTGGATCCTGTTGCTTCTGCTGTGCGGCCTCTTGAAGACATCACTCCATTTTCTGTGTGTGTCATTCAGCCCACCAGTCCCTCTTAAGCTATGCTTTAAGCATTACAGCCTGTCTTAAAATATCTGGGATTTAAGAATAGTTAATGAGGTTGCTTAAGTGACTGATCCCTAGAAACAACTTTTCTATAAGAATATGTCATTGGGAGCCGGGCGGTAGTGGCGAACGCCTGTTATCCCAGCACTCTGGGAGGCAGAGGCAGGCGGATTTCTGAGTTCCAGGACAGCCAGGACTATACAGAGAAACCCTGTCTTGAAAAAAACCAAACCCCAAAACCAAAAAAAAAAAAATGTCATTTGAATGTCTAGGGGTCAGGGGCCCATTTCACAGACTAAGACAAATCAATTGGCTTGCTTGGGTCCCAGGGTGTGAAGTCCTGTTCCACATAAACTATCATTCTTTTCATTACCCATACACACCATAGATCAGAAAACCACGGGGGTAAGAAAACCAATAAGAATGAGGAACGATTTGTCAGTTTGCCAGAAAGACTGAGAATTCAATTTTACTTTTTGTTTTGTCTAACTTTGGGGAAGAGCCGCGATATGGATTTTTAAAATCAATCTATTGAGATACTAAAAGTATAATACTAAGCATGGTGTCCCAAACTTAGAAAGACAAAAACCACATATTCTCTCTCATATGAGGATACTTAACCTGTAAATAATGGAGAGGGGCAGCTAGATTGTGAATAAAACCTCACCATACCTCGCTCTAGTATGATTGGAGCGAATTCTGAGGGCAGTGAGAGTTAGGAAACCAGTTCAGGGTCTCCTAGTCAGCACACGGAATAGGAGACCTGCAGGTGTCCTGGTGCATCTGGGCTCCGTGAGTATCTGGTATTTTTTTTTTTTTAGAGCCACTTACACTAAGTTTTCTTCAGAGTTCCAGCACTATTTCAACACGGAGGTGAGGTGGAAGGGGTCAGACTTTGCATCGCATCATCTTTCCATGCTTGCAGCAACCTTAGGCCAACCCTGACATAAGGCTTCCAGAGCACCAGATTAGTCGGCAGTCTCATCCTCAGGCCAGACATCTATACTCTTGGGAAGACAATGACTAGAGATTCCTAGGTCCTGTATGAGACACTGAAATATCTGCATCACACAGTGTTAGGAGTGAAGAGAGTCGCCACCCTGCTCTTCCTCCTTCACCCTGCCAATTTTCTGAATAATGCTTAAATAACTGGGCTAGAGAGGCTTGAAAAGTAACACAACTTCAGAGACTAGACCAAGAGATATGCAAGATGTCTTCCTAAGCCTAAACTGTCCCCTCCCTCCAAGAAGATGTCCTTTACTAAAATAGTCCAGTTTATGTTATTTAATAACAGATACGTTCTTAAAAACAAAAACAAAAACAAAAACGCATCACTAGATCATCGGGCAAACTTGTTCACTTAAAGTAATGTGACTGTGGTGCCAGTCCTGTCACTATTCTGCCCGCAAATGAAATGTGAGTCAAAATAACCCCTTCCTAGGCTGTGTATAGTGACAAAGGCCTTTAATCCCAGGTGGCAGAGGCAGGTGGATCTCTGTGAGTTAGGTCAGCCTGGTCTAGAGAGAGAGTTCCAGGCCAGTCAAGACTGCATAGTGAGACCAGCTCTCAAAAACTCTAACGAATGAACTAGCTAACCCTTTGCTTCCTTAAATTCCTTTTGTCAGGAACTTTAGCACAGCAACAAGAAAAGTGAGTAATACATCCTCCTTTTCTCCTGTTGCTTTCTTCTAGTAAGAATTTTCCTCTTAATCAGAGAGGAAAGTAAAACCTACAAAGGCAAGAACGCCGCACGTATGTGCCACTCTGCCCTAAATCCCACTATAGAAGTGGCAAGAGGCAGTAGGGCAGTTTTAGGGGTTCAAGGCCACAGAAGGGAAGGACATGTCCCTGCAGTAGAGCTGAAGTTGCTTCCTAAGAGCCATTCAAAGGCTCCAGTGGGTGACATCTGCCGTGGGTGGCAGTTGTACACTGATGATAAAACTAGTCCAGTGGCCTCTGGGTCCTCGCGTGTCGGCTTCATGCTGGGAACTATCAGAGGGGTGGGCAGCGGACAAGAGATGATCCTCATTTCCCTCCGAGATCAAAACTGGAAATCTGGAGGACAGATGTAAAGGTTCCTGGCAGGGCTAGGGAGCTAACTGGCTACAGGGCACACACCCTTGGGGGTTGGCGAAGGAAAAGGCCCACAGTTACCAGTGTGTAGTTTCCTAGCAACAGGCAAGCACCTTGGGACTACTTGGCTTTGCTGTAGCTAGAGAACTGGCTTGGTGTGTTTTGGTTCTTGGGTGAGAGTTGAATTTTACTGGTGCTTTGAATCTCTGCACACCAAGAAGCACAAGGAACCTCTAGGTAGCCAGCCCACTGCTGGCCTAGTCGGCCCTGGCTTTCTGAGATGCCTCTAAAGCCTGGGTGACCTACAGACAACCCTCTAATATACCTAAGAGGGCACATAATGTTGTTCTCTGATGGTGCTGAGTGGGAAGCCACCATTCATGAGCACAGGAATCTCTCCACACCCCTCACCTGCCCCGTGCCTGTCCACATCCTTCAATGTCTATGCACATCTCTTGGGAGATAAACACACCTCTCTTTAGGAGGTCCATGAACATTTTACTCCCAAAGGTTCCCTGCCACTGCCTAGTGACAATGACTAGTTCGAGAAATTGTGTCTCAAAGGTGGGAACACTCCAGGATTTCTTGGTTTTTGAAAATATTTCCTCTGCATTCTGCCCTTGAGGGAAAAAACAAGGCTAAGGATATAAAAAGAAGAGCAGATAAAAGAAGAAAAATGTGGAATAGAAAAAAATAAGGATAATAAAGGGAAACGTTGAAAGGGGAGGAGGAAACGAAGAAAAGGCAGGAAGGGCTTTCTGAGCAGGCAGGCACCCTGTACCATCCACCCCTCCCACCCCCCACGGGCTTGAAGCAGTCCTTTTATTAAATGGGCTCAATTTATATGAGTCATTTTTAATGACTTCAGTGAAACATCATGTACTTTCCGGTGCTGAATGAAGACTAGAAGCAGCTCCATTTGCATTTTTCATAGGCTGAGAGATTTGAACTTAAATTTGGCAATTCACCAAATGGACAAGAAAAAGGACACGTTCATGAAGAAAGGAAAGGAACTAACCTAACATTCCAGACTAGGACATGGGACTGGGAACCTTCAAGGTTTTGTTTAGACAAAACTACACTTGAGTTCAATTTCTGTAGGGAAAAAATAGGAACTGGTAGCGCCCTATAGCGTTTGGGCTTAGCTGGAAGCGAAGGGGTCCTGGGGAAATGCTTTCAAAAGGCAAAGGGAGTGGTGCTGGGAAGGTGAATAAGGAGGCCAAAGCTATCTCGGTGTACAGCCAAGATGTGTAATGATTTTAAAGGACTAAAACAAAACCCTGTGAGGTGGGGCAGTGAGATGCCAGCAAGCTCAATTTACACACACACACACACACACACACACACACACACACACAAATTAATTCACTAATTAAAACCTTGAATCTTTGCCCTTGATCTTCTCTTAACCTCAAAGTAAAAAGGGAATAGAAATGATCAAATCAGAGTCACAGAGATAACCCTATTGAGAAATGAACAAAATGGAGTAGTCTTCCAGAAGAAAGTCTTTCAAAGTCTGACTATAATAGTCATTTTCAACCTGAGAAGAGCAAGAGGAATCTCTGACCTCTTTTTTTCTTATTTTGCACGCACGACTCACTCTTCTAGCAGTTTGACTCACGGAGCTAGTGTGCATTTTCTGACTGCTTTGTATTTATCTAGGATCATATGCAAACACAGCCCAATAACCCAGCCTGTTGGATGTTTTAATGGAAGACTGGTATTTCCTTCTTTGAAATTGTAAGTGATTGTACATTTGGGAATAGAAGAATCCTCAACTTATATACTAAGTTCTACAAAATAATAAAAATATTCCCTCCGAGACCTATACCATAAAACTCTAAAGGCTCCAAATAGGAAATACGAAAGACAACTTGGAACCCAAGGAAAGAAGTGGAAATGTACAAGAAGCGAGCGTCTGAGTGGCCACTAAATTGGGAATGGATGGAGCAAGGGAACCTCTTTTTTTTCTAGGGAAGATCACCTTGATAATCTAATGAAAAAGAGTAAACTGGACTTTCCTGAAGTCATATTTAGAAAACCCATAAGAAAAAACAGTAATAAGTGTAGATATTTTTAATTTAACTAGGGAAAAGAATCTACAGGCACTCAGATTCATAGCTTGCTTATCCAAAGGATTCCCCAAACTCCTGTCTAGAACCAGCAGTTATGGGTATAAATGCTTGTCCTCCTCTTCTGACTTATCTGAACTTGAAGTCACTTACCCTCGCCATTATTTTGTCATTGCAACCTGACAAACTGCAGTGGCAAGAATATTTTATTGATGTATAATTGCTCAGAAAAATAATACTTGTTATTGAAAAGTAGACAGACAGGCTTATAATCTCAGCACTTGGGAGGCTTTGGCAAGAGGGTCGTGAGTTCAAGGCCAGCCTGACTAGAAGGTGAGATCATCCCTCAAACAAACAAATGAAAAAAAACAGAGGATTTTATGATCCTTGATATTCTTGTTACAAACCCAGAATGGAGTGGGGTTTATTTTGAAGGTAAAAACATAGATGCTCTTTAATTTTAAAATATATGCATTTATGTTCATATTTACACACATGTATGCATACACATTTTATGTGTGTGCGTGCACACAGGTATGCCAAGGGTATGCAGATTGCTGCTTGTGGAAGCTGGTTCTCTCCTTCTGCCTTGTGAGCACCAGGGACTGAACGCGGGTCACCAGGGTTGGCAGCAAGTGGCTTTACACACTTAAACATTTTTCTTGACTTCTCCAGAGTAAATTTTGACTGGGTGACTGAACTGGGATTCCTTCTCAGGGTTCTTTGGGTTAAGTACCCTTTTCTCACACCACTTACCTACTTTTTTGTCAGGACTGCTATCCTCTGACCATCCCTTAGGTCTCTAGATAAGTCATTTAATACAAGGACTGTCTTACTCAACTTCTATAGCCATATCCCCAGCCCCAATTTCTGATCAGGCATTGTTTGAGCTGAAACCAACAATCCAAATCATCACTGAATTATTTACCAATCTTACTTTGACTCCTGGTGTAGGATTTGAACAGAAAATAATGGACAAATACATGTCTGAATATCTTAGAGGGAGGTTTCCTATTAAGAGTGTGTGTTAACTGTCATACTAGATATTATTATCCCTCGTTAGAAGGTACACCGCAAAGTCTAACTTCCTAAAACGGATACAATTTGTAGCTAGCCTTTCTGTATGGTTCAGTCCCTGGGACATTCGTGGTGGAAGGAGAGAACAAGTGGTCCTCTAACCTCCACACATGGTGTGTCACATGTATGAACCCTCACAGGCAACACACACACACACACACACACACACACACACACACACACACACATTTTTAGAAAAGAAAAAAAAAGAATCTTCTTGTTTTCAGCCTACAACCTCTCTATCCGAGGAGTGTTTGCTTTACTATGTAGGCCCCAAGAGAATGGCACCACCCCTGTATAAATACCAACATAGTTGAATTCTCTTAAAAGGTAAACATGTTGTCTCTGTCGGTACTGACATTGTGCTCTTCCTGAACATAGTTACCACCTAACTGGGTTAAAAAAAAATACTAGAGCTGTCTTTCTGTGGCTACAAGGCTTTAGTGCAAATTCCAACATAATTTTCCTAAGCCTTAATGCTCTCTCCTGGTAGTGATACTGTATTTGATGGGAGTGAACACATCTATGTTTATATTACCCTGCTCTAAATCTGTAGACCTCTCCAAACCACATGCAACTAACAGTTTTAAAGTTTCAGCTATTTTGGTAAACTAAAGCTGAAATCAGGGTCCCCAAAGATTTCTGCTTACCAAACATTAGTTACAAATATCCCCCCCCAAAAAAAAATTCATGTCCCCTTTCATTGCTTATAGGCTCTAATCAATTGAAGCAAAAATCATTTCGAGTTTTGTTCCTTTAAAAGAATTTTCCTATGGTCTCTGAGTTTTGGGTTGACCAGATTTTAGTGTGACTTGATTCTTATTTGGTGAATGGTTTTCAGAGGTTCCCCTAAAACAAAGTCCTGGGCTTTGTTCTGATGGGGCTGATGTGGTCCCCAGCGCTCTGAAGACGTGATGCAATGCTCACAAGCGCAGTGTGACCCATTGGTCACAGACTGAAGCGACCAACTGTGAGCGAGAGTGGTTCTCTCCTGTTTAGAAGCTTATTTTGACCTCACGGGTTTTGTCATAGTCGAAAAAAAAAGCTAGAATAAAATAAAATAAAAGTCAAAGCTTCATAGTTTTGGTCAGGAAAGCTATGGGCACAAATGAACGGCGTTTTTCTAGAGTGCCTCCTCAGCCTGTGCTCGGAACACAATGAATCCCTTTCATGCCTCTATTTCTCCACACTTGGGCACAGCTCAAAAGAAAAAGGTTAAAAGTGCAAATGTGGTTAACGCTCTTTCTGACCTTTATGATAAGGCAAACCAACAAACAAATGAAACAAAATAGGAAACAGGGAGTGTTGTATACAAGTATTTTCTCTATGTTGTTCTACTTAGGATGCTTGAAAAAAAATAGACTTCCTCTCTGGAGGTTTGATGTAGATCTCTTTGTGGCTCTGAGCTCCCTTATGCCAAGCTTCAGGGCTGTGCCTCTCCCTGTAACAAAAGCCAGTGTTGAACAGGGGTCCAAGGTAACTTATTCAGGCTGCCGTCTCCCAGCCAAATTATCTTCCCTTAGTGTATTGAAATACAATTTGGGAGACCTTACTCTTATCCTCCCCTGTTCTCATCCCATTTCTATTCTCTCGTGATCTGCCCACTTTCCTGTGTCTTCCATCCCTTCTGGTTCTTAATCTAGTCACTGGTTCCTAAACTCTGATTAAGGCTATGAGGGGTAGAGAGCCTGGGCTAATTCCTATCAATTCCAAAAGCAAAGGGAAGATTCTATAAATAAGTCAAGGACAATAAAAAGGACTGGGTTACAGCTCAGGGAATAAAGAAGGGTGTTTTTTTTTTTGTTTTGTTTTTTGTTGTTGTTTTTTTTTCTCTCCAAACATACCTGAAAGTCATAAGCAGAATACGGTGGCAGATGAGGAGGGCTATGGTAGTAGGTATTGTACGATGCCACTTGGGGGCGCGCATAGTAAGAAACAGTTGGATGGGCATTTTCAACAGAGCAGTTCAGTGCCGGAAGAGTAGGGTTCTGGAGAAAAACAAGTTATAAACAAGATATTACACACCATCATCATGACGTGAATGGTTAAATAAGCCATAGCATAGATATATAACAGCTATCAATAAACAAATATTCAGACCTATATTTAGCGACAAGGCTTTCCAGGATGTACTGTTATTGTTTTTATGTGTATGAGTCTTTTGCATGGATGCATGTCTATGCATCCATGTGTGTGCCTGGTACCTAAGATGGCTGGAAGAGGATGTCGGATTCCCTAGAACTGGAGTCACAGATGACTGTGAGCTGCCACGTGGCTGTTGGAAATGACAGGTCCTCTGGAAGAGAAGCTAGTCCTTTTAAACGCTGAGCCATCTCTCCAGCCCATACTGTTATTATTTTAACTACCGTGGAGCTAGAGATGTAGTTCAGCACAGAACTTTTGCCTGGCATGTGCGAGGCCTTGGATTCAATCCCCAGTACTGCAAAAAGAAAGGCTACTGTGATAAATTAATATAGTGTTCTCCAGCTCATGTTCTAAAAAAAAAATCTCAATTACATATTTATGTGTGTAGATACAAAGAGATTACTCTGGAAAGATTCACTGCAAACTGTTATTTGAAGTTACCTGTGCCGAGGGAAGTAATATTAGGAAGAAAATGGAAACCCTTATGTTTTAATATATAAGCCAATATTTTTGCAATTAATACATGTTGTGTCATTTTCCTCAAGCCTTAAATTTGTTTTAGATTTGTGTATTTTATGTTATTGTTTGACTGTTTTGCCTGCATGTATGCACGTGCACCGCATCCATGCGCATGCCTGGTGCATGTCTGGAACTAGAGTTACAGACGGTTGTGACTCACCATGTGAGTGCTGGGAACCCAACCTTGGTCCTCTGCAAGAGCATCAAGTGCTCGTAACCAATGAGAAATCTCTCCAACCCCCTCCACCTTAAAAAAAGTTTTATATTTATTTATTTGTGCATGTGTACATGTGTCTGTATATGTGCATGTGATAACATGTCTATGGCAGTCAGACGATGGCACTGGTTCTCCTGGAGCTGGAGTTACAGATGGTTGTGAGCTCTCATATAGGTGCTAAGAGCTAAGCTGGCATCTTCTGCAAGAGCAAGGGCCATTAAACTCTGAGCCATTCGTCCACTCTCCGACCCCACAACTCTCTATTTTGAAAAATCCAAATCTACAGAAGTATTGAAATCATTTTGGTAACACTTTCATTCTTCTTGCAAATAAAACAGTGTATGGATGATTTTGTGTCACCATTATAACCTGGTGGCAGGCGTGGCCCTTTCAGAGCCAACGCCCCTGTTGTCCAGGTTAGAGGCCTGCTCATTAGTTCCCAAGTCGAACCATGCTTTGTACCACATGGATCTAAGTGCAGGGTAAATGGTTTCCATTTTATGGGGCAAGTGGACCATGCCACCAGACAGAAGAATTGGTAAGGTTGAGTGAACTCAAGCCCCATGAAACTCAAAGTTGAGAACAGTAGGAATGGGGCCAGCTCCCTGCCAAACTCTATCTGATCGGGAGCACATAACTACCACACCCCACTGGGAGGACCTTGGTAATCAGTCACAGTAGCATCAAAACTTGGAGTTCTCCATGCTAGATAGGTCCAGAGTGTTCAGCCAATGAGCTTCCCTTCCTAGGCATTCCTTCCCCCAAAAAGGTATTTAATTTCTAGTTCACCCTGAATAAGGTATATGCATTCAATCAATCAAATGAAGCAGTTTGAACAAGCAAGGACCATCTCTTCATCAAAGGAGGGGGGGGGATTAACGAGCCAAGCCTAAATGTCAGGGAGAAGGCCTCTCTTCCAGTCCCCCTCTCTTCACTCTTGACACTCACTGGAAACCAAACTGGGTTCCGCCCTCGTTGAGGCTCTGTCTTCCCCTTCCTGCCAGGCATGTGGATAAGTAAGCTTAGGCCAGGAACCCGTGGCACCTGGATACACAGACTGCTAACCACAGGAATCAGCCCAGAGTCCCCTGTTTCCTACTAGGGAAAGCACAGACTGAGTCCCATTATGGACTGTGGGACTGTGTTCCGCCTCCTCTGAATGCTCTGTTGTCACTCTGGGCACTCCATCGGTGGGGCAAACATGCTGCCCTGCCCTTTTCCATCATTCACGTCTTAGAGCCCTCTTCCATTTGCGTGTATAGCCAAGAACTGTCTGAAAGATGGATATCTTCGTTCCCGTATGTATCGACACCACATTAACACGGAGCAGGAGCTACCTGTGCAGCAGTGAACATGTGGGTAGGTTTTAGCAGCAGCACAGGCGAGCGTGCATCCGAGTGTTGGCAGGGAAACTCCATCAGAAAGTTTCTGCACGGGTCTGTTGCTCTGCTGCTTGCAGTGGATTACAGTTTAGATCCCCAAGGGTGTGAGATCTACAGGCCACAGTCATTACAATGCACCCCACAGACACCTTGTGTATGGGAGAGGCCTGAGATCTTCCTTACTTTACAGAAGAAGAGCTCTGACAAGTCCCCTTATCTCACCACCAAAAGTCCAAGAAGACATTTTGCCCCTGAGGAAATAAATACCAGAAGGTATGATACTTTGGTCTCCTATCCACCTGAACTATATCCTGCCAGCTGTTACCAAACAAAACTATTTATCTAAATAAACCAAGCTTAACCACAGGAAAGCAATCCAACAATGTAAAGTGTATCTGTAAAAAAAAAAAAAATCCTGTGTGTTTAGCTCGTCACAAGTCTGAGATCGTATCCGAAAGAACGTTAACTATTACAGTGAAAGAAGCACAGAAGAAACAACAAAGGAAGGCCAGGTGAGTGAGTGCTGGAAGGAAGCAGCTGAAGAGGCCAAGCTAGAGGACATAGAGAAAATGGGCAGGGCAGGAGGGGCGGGGGAGGGCGTCAAAGACATGGGCAGGCATGATGCATCTTAGATGGCCAAAGGATGATCTGCCTCGGTTTCGAATAGATAACTAGGGTTTTAAAACATGTTTGTCAGTGCTTATGCGTGTGCGTGCTTGTGTGTGTGTGTGTGTGTGTGTGTGTGTGTGTGTGTGTGTGTGTGAGAGAGAGAGAGAGAGAGAGAGAGAGAGAGAGAGAGAATGTGCGCTCGCGCCCATATCCATTAAAATTCTGGAGCTCTCACTGTAAGATTCCCCTCCCCATTATTGATCATGAACTTTCTGAGCTCTAGTAAAACAAAACAGAGGAAATGGTGAAAGCGATCTTGCCTGGACCAAACTGGGTCTGTTGAGACAATGGTCATGGACTTTGCAAAGAATGCTGCTTTTATTCTTCTCTATCTTATCCTAAACCAGAGATGCCACTTAGGAATCAGATGCACGGATATATGATTCCAAGATTCATCTTAATCCTCACATCTTTGATCAAGCAACACTGCATTGGCCATTTCCTTAGGACCAGTCTCGAGCACTTCTGGTTAAGGTGTGAAGACATCCTTTTTCATTTCAGGACTCTGCAACAACTGTTTTTTTTTTTTAAAGTGTCTCCTGGCCCATTCTATGGCAGTGCTGCCAGCTCGCAGCACTAGGCTACCATCTTTCCATCACCCAGTACCCTTGGGCCTCCCTAACAGACTACAGAGAGCACTGTAATAAAGGAGTAGACATGCCAGGCACCAACTCCTTTTGGACCTAGGCCAAGGGTTTAGTTTTGGCTCACACATTTATATTCTAGAACTTTCTACACACCATGTTCTCATTTCAATGCCATCATCTCCTTGTGGCCTCATGTTCTACCCCCAGTAGAATTCTTTTATTCCATGAAGCGACTATCTTTTTGCCATGATCTTTGCTTTCATTTTTTTTCTTTTCTCCTATGGCTGTTTGACAGAGCTCCCAGGCTTTTGTTTTAATAATATTAAGTATTTCCTTGGCTCTCCACCGTTGCTGTGAAGGAAGCTCCACAGCAAATAGCAGATAGTGTTGTTCCAAAACGTGAAGAAGCAGAACGGACTGGGCAAATGTCAGTGTGAGGCCGGAGGGATGAGGTAGAAGGAGCGAGAGTTGATCCGGGCTACAGTTTGGGTTCTGCTATGTAGTTCTGGGCATATCTCTTGAGCCTGCTTGATCTATTTTCTCATATATTAAATGGTTTGAGTATTTAATATTTACCTGAGGTGAGTATCTAAGCTAGCTAACAAAGATTGAACAAAAATATACAAACAAAGCCCTTTTTTAAAAAAGAACATGGCTACTATCAGAACTATCAATAGAATCCCCTATCCTCTGTACATGAAAAAAATAACTGAAGTAAAGAATTCAAAGATAAATCTATACATGTGAGCTTCATTGATTTTTTTGACAGGAGAACTAAGAGCCAAATGGGGAAATATCAGTCTCTTAAACATATGTGTTGTAGTAAATCATACATTGGATAAAGGTCTAGTATTTGTAACAGAAGAAGAATGCTTAAGACTCAACAGCAAAAAGATGAAACACTCAAAAGGCAAAATCAGGCATGGTAGCACAAGCCTATAATCCTACTTATTAGAAAGCTGAGGCAAGAGGATTGTGCATTTGGGGCTAGCCTGGGCTACAGAGTAAGACCACACCTAAAAAACAGATAAATAAATGATAGATAGATAGATAGATAGATAGATACATAGATACATAGATACATAGATACATAGATACATAGATAGATGTCAAAAGCTAAGATGTACAACTTTCCAAAGAAGGTATACAAATTGTCCACATGCACATGAAATAGGCCTGACATCATTGGCTAGTATAGAAAGACAAGTCAAAATTATAATGTTGTGCCTACTAGAATCTTTTGCTAATGAGTTTATAGAGAAGTTGGAATTCTTGTATTCTATTGGCAAGAATATAAAATGATATCTGATGAGGAAAATAGATTGTCTCCCTCTCTGGAAGCTAAACATAACAGCATCATAAAATCAAAAAGTTCCACTTCGAGTTTATATGAAAAAATTGGGAATTCATATGAATGTTTATAACAGCATTTCTCCATAGCAGAAAGAGGTGGGAACAAATGTCCATCAATAGATTTTAAAAGATTTAAATAAACAGTATATATTAAATATACATTATTTAGTAGATTAAAATAAAATGTGGCATGCCCATAGGATGAAATATTATTCAGGTATTAAAAGAAATGAAACACTGATATATACTGAAAGGTAGACTTAAGGTAGACTAAAGGTAGTCTTAACATTATGGTAAGTGAAAGGAGTCACCCAGAACTTCATGTTTTATATTAGTCCATTTGGATGAAATATCCAGAGGGGACATATCCATAATGATAGCAGATTAATGGTTTCTGATGGTACGGGACAAAGGAATAAGGAGTAGTTGTCTCATGGTTGCAGGTTTCATTTGATGAAAAGGCCATAGAACTAAGTAGAGAGGATGGCCATGTGACATTTTGAATAGCCTAAATGGCACTGAATTGTACATTTCAAGTAGGTTTTTGTTATCATTGAGATGTCCTCCTAGTTTTTTTTTAAGGTGTGGGAAATCTTTGGTTTGAAGAGAAGGCCAAAACCTTGGAAGGTCTGTATTTCTTAGAACATCAGCATCTCATTCCTTCCTTCTTCCCAACTTTTCAGAACTTTCTTTGAAGAAAGTCATCTTTCTCAGGCACACTTTGACTTCACATCCCAATTCCTTCTGTCATCATGGAAACTTATCAAATCAACTCAGAGAGGTTACATAATACAAGGGTTTAACACCTATGTGGCATATTAGCCAGCATATTTAAAATGTTACTATCTGGGGCTAGAGAGCTTGCTCAGTGGTTAAGAAATATGTATTGTTCTTGCAGAGGACCCTAGTTCAGTTCCCAGCACCCACATCAGGAAGCTTAGAGTTAACTGCTTCTAACTCCAGCTCCAGGAGGTACACTAACCTCAGGCACATAGTCATACATACATACATACATACATACATGTACACATGAATGATAATAATATAAAATAAGTAACATCCTAGTTTTAAAATTACCTTATTTTTTAATTATCTTAATTTTGAAAATAGACAAAAGGGGGCAAAGTCTAAAATATGGAAGAAAAAGAAGAGGAGGAGGAGTAAGAGGACGAAGCGGAAGCAGCACACAGTGGGATTTTTAGCACTGTGACTTTATGGGGTAGAATTAGAGGGTCACCTTGTGGTAAATCCTGTAAAGCAGCATTGGCTCATCAAGGCAGCCCCTCCCCTGGGTCTGGAAAATTCTTCCTATTCAGGAAATCCCCACCTGCTACTCTTCTGGGAAAAGCCTCCAAGAACAATGGCAATTTTTTTTTTCTTCAAAAAAGCCTAAATCCAGAAACACCTATGTCTCCTCAAACCTTCCTCAACCCCCACCCCCCCACCATGACAGGAAATCCTTCTTGTTCCTAGGGTGACCACCGAGTCAATGCTTACCATACAGACTCCTTAGTGCTTGGCTTTTCTGAAGTAAGAACAGAGGAAATGAGAAGGGAAATGAGGAGGGAAAGGGAGAGAAGAGAAACTGATAGACTAGGGGCAGACGCCCATGAGTTTTCATGACAGAGTCACCGGCAGGAACATCCAATATTCCTAAGCAGCTCAATCCTTCAGGGGACTTTGTAACCAAAACTCCATTGTTTCCCTTTACCTTCGGGGCCCTTCATTTTTACCATCACCACCTTTCGACTGTCTATCTAGGGTCAGAGACCGCTGCTCAGGATCCTGTTCCTTGGGCACCTTAAAGGAGACATAAACAACCAAGGGTCTAGGGGTTGCTTCTAGAAAAATCCCTTCTAGGCACGGAATCATTTTCTAAGGCTATGTGAAGTAGTGGTCCTCAAGCCCGCCTACAGACGGGAATCAGCTGAAGTGACCTCAAGAATCCATTGTTAGACGGTTTCCATTACGACCAGCTGAGTCAGAATGTCTGGGGAAAGGATACAGGCGTGTGGATTTATTTTACTTTGTTTTGCTTTGTTTTGAATACCCCAGGTAATTTTAATACTCCAGGTAATATAAAGCGGTGTTAAAAAACCATGGCTCAAAACTAACAGCTCCATAATTGGAGATTAAAGTTTACCAACATAGCAAATAAATTACTACGAGAAATGTTTTGAAAGCAAAGAAAGAAGGTACCTACTGTTATCAAGGGAACATGCGTTACTGAGTGTTCTGGGCGCTGCTGTGCATTTGCAGTCAGGCATACAAATATGGAAAAGATTCCAAAGAGAGGAACAGGAATGTGGGTAGGGTAGGCTGAGGTTGAAGGCAAGACCCAGCAAGCAGCTTAGCCTGGGGCTGAGTCTTCAGGTACAAAAGGAAAAAAAAAAAAGCGCCTAGATGCATTTAGTTAGAAACTCCATGATGGAATCCCTGTGGGAGACTAGCATTAATCTTACCTACAGCTAAACATAAATCTCTTTCCTTCGTTGTCTCCCAAAGATCGTCAAGGAGAAAACTAAGTAGGAAAGTTTCTCCTAAAAGTGTTGGGGGAAGAAGGTATGATGGACTGTTTACACAGGCAGAGTGAACAGAAAGACTGAAAACCCCCTCCCACTATTTCACTCCAAAACTATGCCTCACGATACCGGGAAGTTCACATTCGCAAGAACTATATACAGATTGATGGCGCTTCTCACTTCAACCTAAGATAGTTGAAGGCAACTGCATATGCTACATTCTGATTCCCCCCCCCCTGCAAATTATGTATCTCCACTGTCCCAAACATCCTCGCCTTGTTCACCATTGCCAAACAGAAGTCACTGTGAAATGGGAAGTCACTGGCTTTCCTTACCATATCCTTAAATCCCCCAAGGACGGCGGCCGTGATGATACCCAGGAACAGGCCAACGATGTTGAGGATGGTGGCAGACCAGAGTAGGTGGTAGAGGTGGATGATATCCTGGCAGCTGCTGACATCGATGTATTCATAGTACCCGCCGGTGATTTCCACCCTGCTGCATGGGAGGAAGCACAGTGCAGTCAGTCTCCTAGAGACAGAACATCTTCTTGCCTTGCCCCCACCACTAGGATTTGACTACTGTGAAGCTCGGGGTGGGGGGGGCGGGGGGGGGGAGGGAAGCTGCCTAGGCCGATGGGGAGCTCTTGTAAAGGGCATCATTGTAGTTTGCTTGGAGTATAACACAACAATAAATCAAAGTGTGACTGTTGGTTATCTAAAACACACAACAAAAGAAAACGTTGCTTGTCAGAGAGACTCTTGTAAACCTTGCCAACAGCAACCCTAGATAGCATTTGGTGACAAGCCTCATCTATTAGGCACAGTGCTTAGCATGACACATATGTCAGTCCAGTAAATCGCACCTGTCCAATATGGTAGCTACTATAGTTAGTTACATGTGGCTTTTTTATTAAGTATATTTTAAAGTTCAAGCAGTTAGTCTTCTCATGTTTCAAGTGCTTCAGAGCACTATGTAGATAGTGGCTATTGGACGAGACAGAACATATTATAAAACATTTCTATTATCACAGCAGTGCCTGTCAACACTGCAAGCCCTCACAGTATTCTACAAGGTAGATCAGCAGGTCTCAACCTGGCGGAGGGGGTCAGTTCCCTCTTGGGGGTTGAATGACCCTTTCGCAGGGTTGCCTAAGACCATTGGAAAACACAGATAGTTACATTACGCTTCGCCAGGTAGCAAAATTAGTTATGAAGTAGCCATGAAGATGATGTTATGGTTGGGGGTCACCACCACACAAGGAACTGTATGAAAGGGTTGCAGCGTGAGAGGAAGGTTGAAAGCACTAAGGTAGATGATGTTAGACTCCTACATTTCAAATGATGAAACTGAAGCACAGGGAGGGTAAGGCCCTTGGCTAAATCATAAATGGTAAAGCTGAAATCTGTTTCAGGCTTTAAAGACTTCAGTATCTCCCCGATTAAAACCAAATAAATAATTCCACCTCCTCCCCCCCAGAAAACCCCCAGTGTGCTAATATACTACTAAAACTAATATGTAACACAAAACTCAGAATATCATGTCCTTGAAGAGGTCCTCCTGGCTACTCTGTCTAAAGATGCCTACACTCAGCCTCATTTGATCCTGACTGATTTGTACCCTCCATCCACAAATACCTAAAACACAATCCCTGCAGGTTCTACATGGGCCAATTCAATCTGCTGTGGATTGGATATTTAAAACATGGGTGTATACTGAGCATAGACAGAACATTTTCTGTTGTTATTCCATAAATATTACAGCATAATGCCTCATGTCATGACATTTACAACTAGAAATTATAAGTAATTTACAAGCAATTTAAAATGTACTGAAAGCTTGTGTAAGTTATGTGCAAACAGTATCCATTTCATACAAAAGACTCCAGTATCGACAGGTTGTTGTATCAGTAAAGGAGAAGGATCTAGAACCAATCCTTTCCCTCAGGCCAAGAGATGGGTGACAAGATACTAAACTCAGTAGTTTGGTAAGTTGAACTTGGGTGCAATAATTTCTTTGGTCTACCTCTTCTCTTTCTGGGCTGAACAGACATTTGTTCATATGTCATAAAAAAAATAAAAAGAAAAGAAAGCTCATGCAGCTACCATGCATGACACACATTTGGTGCTGCATAAGTACTCGATAAATGAATTCAATGGAAATCCCTATCCTCTGAGATACTGCAACATTGCGCTTAAAATTAAGCACACAATGCAATGCCCTGGCATCCAAAGGCTGTTACATGAGAGTTCCCTGTTCCAGGAATACTAAGAATGAAAAACAAACAAACGAAAAATCAAAGGTTAATCTCCAAGATGAACCAAAGATGGATTATTCATAAAAGAAAGACTTTTCACGTTTACCAATAAATTTAACAGGATTCTTTACAACTAATTCTCTGAGGTATTGAAATCAATGTACAGGGCTGACTACATCAGAATCACCAATGTTTGTGTCTGTCTACATGTGTCTATTGTATTCTTTGTATTTATGATTGTGCACACACACACACACACACACACACACACACACACACACACATGCTTATAGAAGCACCAGAGAACACTGGATCCCCAGGAACTGGAGTTACAGACAAAAAAAAGAAAAAAACCTGACCTTGGTTCCCCCAGCAACCATATCAAGCAGCTCACAACTGCCTGTAACTCTAGTTAACCATTAAACGGTGTCTCCAGGCCCTCGTGGTAGAATTTTAAGGGTATTTCAAGTCATCTGAAACTGAATTGAACTCTAGTACTTTTTTGAATCTATCAGAAGATCCCATTCATAAGCATACCTTGAGTTTCTCCTATGAGTTGACACTGATGATGGGGAAGGAGCGTGTACACATATTTATTACCCCCCAAAAGATGCAACTGTACAGGTTGAAAAGGGCAGGTATGAGGTATGTGTCTAAGGGTGAGTGTGGGATTGTAGGGACATATTAGTGGCTTGCGGTCACCTTCTGACACATCCTTCCAATTATCTTTGCCTACCTCCTAGTCTACTGCGAGTAAGTGGATAGTGCACGTAGAAAAGCATTATGCCGTAGCAAACTCCAGAGTCAGGCGGCATTAGAACCCTAACTATAACTTATTTGCTGCCTAACAGAAACATTCTTAACTCCTCTGAGCCTAGGAGATCTAATAAGAATGTGCATGACAGGGCTGGGAAATGGTTTAGTGTACAAAAGGCTTCCCTTGTCTGCTTGATGACCTGATTATATGCTCAGAATGCACATTTAAAAAGCCAGATGTGGGGGCTGGAGAGATGATGGCTCAGCGGTTAAGAGCACTGACTGCTCTTCCAGAGGTCCTGAGTTCAAATCCCAACAACCACATGGTGGCTCACAGCCATCTGTAATGGGATCTGATGCCCTCTTCTGGGGTGTCTGAGGACAGCTCCAGTGTATTCACATATAATAAATAATTTTTTAAGAAAAAGCCAGATGTGGTAGCAGCTACAATCCCAGCTCTCCTACAGCAAGATGGAAGGTGGAGTCAGAATTGTCCAGAAGCTGTGGATCATCTAGCAGAGGCAGACACAAGAGAGGCCCTGTCTTGTTAAGATAGAAGGTGGGCATTGGCTCCTGAAAGTTGTTCTCTCTCTCTCTCAATCTCTCTCTCTCTCTCTCTCTCTCTCTCTCTCTCTCTCTCTCTCTCTCACACACACACACACACACACACACACACACACATATACACACGCACATTAAAATTTAAAAGACTGTGTATAAAGCAGTGGTTTAGCCCATAACAAATAAAAACATTTTTTTTCTTTATGACAGCCACTGTCTGGAAACATAATTCAGACCTTTGAACTACATGCTAAAGACACCAGTGCTGTAAGGACATATGCCCCAACCAGGAAACATGAGAAGTTTATTTAAGAGTATATAATAATTAGTGACTTGATATATAATTCAGTGGTAGAACATTTGCCTAGCATGCACAAGTCAGCATTCACAAGTTAAGGCACCTCAAAATAGAAAAAGTAGTCAATTTTCCATAGGGAACAGTTGGTTTTCATTTGAGTGGGTTCAGCCGCTATTTCATTTTTAAAAATTGACCCATGAAACAAAAGAAAGTTAATGATTAATTATAGTATTTTTTTAGCAAATTAATGTGGTTTGCTTCTGTCTCAGAGTCATGATTTCATTTGATCCATTTTCTGAGGAAAAAAATCCCTAAAAAAAATTTCCCTTGTGCCCCAAGATTGCAAAGCACTCCTGAAAGACTCCATTGGTGCTCAACTAGTCTTCCTAAAATATTTCTGAAACTTAAAGCCATTCGTTTTTCTCAAAACTTTTTCACTGCTTTTCACGATCAGCAAGGTGAGACACAACGTGAGTGATCCAGCACTGCTGAAAACGCTCAGTGGGGAAAGGCGCTACTGCCTGGCCTGATGGCCCAAGTTTGATCCCCAGAACAACTTCCACAAGTTGTCATCTGATGTGTACATGTGCACTGTGGCATGTATATAAACACACACAAACACACACACACACACACACACACACATACACACACACACACACACACACACACACACACACACAGAAATACGTAAATATATAATAAAAAAAATTGTAAATGAAGAATTACCCAAATTGCCATCTCCCATAATCTGGGTTAAAAATGGAGTCTATACTCTAGCAAGGCTGCAGTTCTTAGCAGGCCTGGACTAGAAATGCTGGGAGCTTACTCAAAGACTGCCCTCAGATATTTTGATTCTGAGAAGGTACTGTCTTCAGTTCCCCGCCTGGCTAAATCCCACCTTTGACTCAAAGCTTTGAAGATGCCTTCTCCAGGGCTCCAGCGCCCACTCACTATCTATGTTCCCTAAGCACTCACAGCCCCAGTCTTCCCTTTTCAGTTTGTTGTTATTAGGTTTTTTTTTTCATTTAAGCTAATATATATTGAGAGGCTACCCGATGCTGAGTGCTGTGCTACAGCCAAGCCCAAGGCTACCACCATGTCTCTGTCAAACTTGTAAGCTCTCAAAAGCAAGAGCCATCTCTTACAGGACATCCCTTTGTGTGTCTCTTACTGCCTAGAACAGCACTAAAGATTGAAGACCACAGATTAATACATAGTGAATGAGTAAATGAGCGCAAAGCCTCGTCGTTGCATTGAGGCATCTCATCATGAGATGGGTCATCAAATACAGGCTTGTTTCTTCTTGCATTCCACTTCCTGGGTAGGCCTAAAGAAGCAGAAAATCTGGGTTCGAATTATTAACACAGGAAATGGCAGTTAATCTTGGGGAAAGTAGAAAGGCATCTTTCTGCTCTTCAATAAGACAGCTTCTTAGCTTGGTGTAGTAATTCTTCTCTTGTCTTCTCTCTTCCCCCTCCCCCTCTGTCTCTGTCTCTCTCTATCTCTGTCTCTGTCTTCCTCCCCTCCTTCCCCCCTCCCTCTCTACCTCCTTCCTTCCCCTTAACCCACATTCTCCATATTTTTAAATTCCCTTTCTGTTACTGAGTTTCTAAAGAACACAATAGCCCCTGGCACATAGTAGGAATGTCATAACACAATGTTAGAAAAGGTGAGGAATGAAAATAAGCTGTCCTGTATCATTGTGTTCCCAGCCGAGGCCATACACAAACCACGCCATTTCCTTTAGGTTACACGGTACAAAACCAATGATATTGACTTGACCTCTCCAAAGATGAGGGACTTAGATGGAAGGCGGAGATGCTTTGAAAGGCCGCCGCAGAGAAACTGTGTCCTAGAGAAAGCCACCTTCCTGCACAAGGCTAAATGGAATAATCTATGTTTGGTATTAATCCTCACCACCCATGACGTCAGTGAAGGTCTGCGGGTTCGAGGGGACAGTAGACACTCTGTTTCTGTAGTGCTGTACAAATGACTGCCTGATGGTTTTCGTTCCTACTTTTTTTTTTTCTTGGCCTCCTTTCCAGGAAATGGACTGGAGGAGCTGGCAATTGATTAAAAATAGGCTTCGTGTGAGGAAAACAAATACGCATTCGGCAAAATTAAAGTCTCCAAGCCTCAGAATGCTGGTTGCTTGCTATATTTAGGTCTTTAATTTAAGTCTCATTGGCTCTGGCTGCAAAAACCTCTGGGTCAAGGAAAAAGCTTTCCCTTCACTGCAAGTCTGTCCCCTACTTAGTCTTATGGCTGTTTTCTGGCCTGAAAGAAACGTAAGCAAGTCCTTTTTGTTTGTTTGTTTGCTTGCTTTTTGTTTTTTTGTTTGTTTGTGTTTTTTTTTGTTGTTGTTGTTTTGTTTTTTGTTTTTTAGCAAGTCCTTTTCTATTGGTTTTGCCCTTGGGATCTTGGCCACCCAGACTTGGGGAAGAATGTTGACAGGTGCTTGGGCTCCCAGGTGCAGGGTAGGTTAAAGCTACTCTGGAGCTCACAGATCTTTAGAGACAGCATGGCCCATATCTGTTGTCTTGTCTAATAGTTTCTTTTCCTGGTGAAAAGGAAGATTTTGGTTTTGATTGAACAAAGGTCCCTCCATTTTCGTCAGCTCTTTAGTCATGCCTAGCCCTGTGCTGACGAAATGGAATCACGTCTCCTGCCCGGGGGAAGTCCACAGTTTAGTACAACTTCTTAACAAATTCTTTTCTTATGTGGTTCATTTACACAGTGGAATGCTACACAGATATTAAAAACGAGGACATCCTGAATTTTGCAGGCAAATGGGTGGAACTAGAAAATATCGTCCTTAGTGAGGTAACCCAGACACAAAAGGACACGCCTGGCATGCATTCACTAATAAGTGAATATTAGCCAAAAATACAGAACACCGAGGATATAATCCACAGATCCAAATACTAAGGAAGGCCCAAGGGAGGAAGGGTCAAGGGAGGATGCTTGAACGTCACTCAGAAGGGAGATAAAATAGATCTTAGAGGTGGAGGGTAGGGGAGAAGTTGGTGGGAGAGGGGGTGGGGAGGGGAATGGAGTGGGGGATCAGGTGTGGGGAAAGGGGGAGGGCTGGGTGAGAGAACAGAAATCAGTGGGGAGGCGGCAGCTCTGGGACAGGGAAGACTGATGGGAGTCTGTGGGCTGACCCTAACTGAGACTCCTAGCAGTTATGGATATGGAGACTGAAGTGTCCACCTCCAAAAGTCAGGCAGGACTTCCAGTGGAGGGAGGGGGAGTCACCAACCTAGACACTAAACCTTCCAGCCAAAATGTGTCCTGCCTACTTGTTCATGGATAAAGATGGAGCAGGGAGTGACAGATGTCCAAACAATGACTAGACTAATCTCGGAGGAGAGAGCCAGCCCCTGACACTATTAATGATGCTCTGCTATGCTTGCAGACAGAAGCCTAGCATAAGTAAGCGGCTTCATCCAGGAGGTGTTAGAAACAGATGCAGAGACCCACAGCCAAACAATACGTGGAGCTTGGAGTGTCTTATGTGAGCATGGAGGATAACATTGGGCAAATTGGCATGGACAAGGACATCTCAAGAAAACTCACAGTCAACTAACTTGGGCCCATGGGAGCTCACATAGACTAAACCACCAACCAAAGAGCATCCAGGGGTGGACCTAAGCCTCTTACACATTTGTAGTAGGTGTGAAGCTTGGTCTTCATGTGAGTCCCACAACAACTGGAGCAAGTGCTTTCTCTGACTGTTGCCTGCCTTAAGATCCACTTCTCTTGTTAGCATTTCTTCTAGGCTCCACCCCACAGTTGCCTGGCAACAGCCAGGTATGCCTGACTCAGTGTAAAAGGGGCTGTTTGCCCCTCCTCACTCTCTTACTCTTTACCCTCTTCCCCTTTTCCTCCACTGTCTCTTCTCTCCCCATTCCCTTCCCTCTCCCTCTGCACACATCCATGGCTGCACCCCCCCGCCCCCCACCCTGCCCCTCTCTCTGCCTTCCGGTCTTTACTCCCTCAAGTCCCCTCCCTATGCTATATCCATCCTATGGCTGGTACATCAGGGGGAAGGAATGCTTCAGCATAGGCCTGCAGAGGCACCCCTTCCACATCACCATGCCACCACCAAACATATTTCTCATTCTTTCTTTCTTTTTGATTAAACACAACACGTGTAGCTGGACTACATTGCCTGACCTCAGTGAAAGAGTAGTCCTGTTGTGATCTGACATATCAGGGTGGGTGGGTACCCATTGGGAGCATCCCAGGGGAAGAGGGAATGAGGGGAAGGCCTGTGAGACTAAAAAAGAAACAAAGAAAAAAAGTATTTCATAAAGTAGAAAAATTCCTTCCTTAAAAATAATACTGGTAGAGACTGACCGGCACTTGGAGGGGCTCTCCGCCATCTTGGCTCCCAGACGCCAGACAGATCTAACAGACAGCACCAGGTACGAAGACATGCCCAAGTCTAACATCGCTTGGGTCTCAACCTGTCAGGCTTTTGCGTGTACCCAGGGCCTGGGCAGATCTGCAGACCATCTGTGTGCCAGCCCTGTTGGGGGAAGTTTGCCCTGCAGACTGACTAGCAATTGGAGGGGCTCTCAGCAATCTTAGCTCCCCGACACCTGATAGAGCTGAGAGGCAGCGGCAGATACGCAGACATAGCCCGAGTCTAACATCACATGGGTCTCAGCCTGTCAGGCATCTGTCTGCACCCAGGGCCTGGGCAGCTCTGTGGGCCATCTGTGTGCCAGCCCTGTAAGGAATCGTTTGCTCTGCAGAGTGATCAGCACTTAGAAAAGGTCCCCACAAGCATCCACCATGTTCGCTCCCTGACTGAGCCAACAGGCCGCACCAGGTTCACAAAGACAACCCGAGTATAACATTGCTTGGAGCAAGACACACCAGGGCTCCAATGGCACCCAAGAGGAGGGCAGCTATTCAGTAATCTGTGCCAGGAGAAATCCAGTCATCCAGAGGAGCAGAAATAGCCTTACAGGCTTACAGGATGTTCAAGCACCAGACAGTAACAACAAGAACAACTAATGCCAGAGATAACCAGATGGCAAAAGGCAAACGTAGGAAGATTACTAACAGAAATCAAGGCAACATGGCAGCATCTGAACCCAATTCTCCAACAATAGCAAGTCCTGGATACCCAAATACACCAGAAAAACAAGATCTGGATTTAAAATCACTGGTCATGATGCTGTTAGAGGAACACAAGAAGGACATAAATAAATCTCTTAAAGAAATAAAGGAGAAAATGGATCAAAAGTTAGAAGCTTTTACAAGGGAAACACAAAAATCACTTAAAGAAATTCAGGAGAATATGAGCCAAAAGATAGAAGCCAATAAAGAGGAAATGCAAAAATCATTTAAAGAAATACAGGAGAACTTGGGTCAACAGGTAGAAGTCATGAAAGAGGAAACACAAAAATCTCTTAAAGAATTACAGGAAAACACAAACAAACAAGTGAAGGAACTGAGCAAAACCATCCAGGATCTAAAAACAGAAGTAGAAACAACTAAGAAATCGCAAAAGGAGACAACTTTGGAGATAGAAAACCTTGGGAAGAAATCAGGGGCCATAGATGCAAATATCAACAACAGAATACAAGAGATAGAAGAAAGAATCTCAGAGAAACCATTGACTCAACAGTCAAAGAAAATGAAAAATGCAAAACTTTTGTAACCCAAAACATCCAGGAAATCCAGGACACAATGAGAAGACCAAACCTAAGGATTATAGGTATAGATGAGAATGAAAATTTACAACTTAAAGGGGCAGCAAATATCTTCAACAAAATTATAGAAGAAAACTTCCCTAACCTAAAGAGAGAGATGCCCATAAACATACAAGAAGCCTACAGAACTCCAAACAGACTGGATCAGAACAGAAATACTTCCTGTCACATAATAATCAAAGCCGCAAATGTACTAAACAAAGAAAGAATATTAAAGGCAGTAAGAGAAAAAGGCCAAGTAACATATAAAGGAAAACCTATACGAATTACCCCAGACTTCTCACCAGAGACCATGAAAGCTAGAAGATCCTGGACAGATCTCATGCAGACTCTAAGAGAACACAAATGCCAGCCAAGACTATGATATCCAGCAAAACTCTGAATCACCATAGATGGAGAAACCAAGATATTCCATGACAAAACCAAATTTAAACAATATCTTTCCACAAACCCAGCCCTACAAAGGATAGTAGGCAGAAAACGCCAATACAAGGACGGAAACTACACCCTGGAAAAAGCAAGATAGTAACCTTCATCAAACCCAAAAGAAGATAACCACTCAAATAAAAAAATAACATCAAAAAGAACAGGAAGTAATAATCACTATTCCTTAACATCTCTTAACATCAATGGACTCAATTCCCCAATAAAAAGGCATAGACTAACAGACTGGATAGGTAAACAGGACCCTACATTTTGCTGCATAATAAGAAACACACCTCATGATCAAAGACAAA